>OU342633.1:24106209-25356209 GCA_910589415.1 Malachius bipustulatus | reverse complement strand
CCAGTGTTAACTGCAGCGAGCCCGTCTCAAGAATCAGCCGTAGACTTCCAGACTAACTTTAATTGTTTCCATTGTTAGGGAAAGCGTGGGAAGGTTAATTTGCAAAGTGGATTTAAGGCTAATTAATATCATTGTATCGAATAAGGATGTTCAATAAAACAACAAAGTTTTAAAAGTTTTTCAAACAAATAACAAGAGATATGTAACTTTGTTATTCTGTATTTATCTTTGAAGTCATCGAACTGTAAGTATTCTAAAATACAAAAAAACAGAAAAGCTCAAGCACGCATTTTTTTAGGAAAAGCTGAAAGACTTATTCGCAATAGAGATAAACCAGACTAACATTGCAGTCGGTAATATTTATATTTTGGGTCCGAAAAAAAGGTTTTTATTCTTTGATCAAAAACAAGCTTTAGTACAAGTTCATTAGTTTTGTTTGTTAAAGTTCATAAGAAGAGCATCATGGAAGAGAAATATACGTAGTATACTATGTTACGTATTATAATGGGTGGTGAATCGATATAATAATATTAATAATGAGGCATCTGCATTCACCCTTATACATATTATAACACGCTACATTTATTATTTGCGTGGTAACGTTATGAATCAAAATATAGAATATAATTTATTTATGCCCGTATTCATCAATAAATATAACCCCTGGGGTTATATTTTAGAACATGTGATTGGTTGAAAATTCGTAGCGTTCGTAGGGTTTGACCATTAGACCAATCAGCTGTCAGAAAATTCAAAATATAACCCCAGAGTTATATTTTGAAGTTTGATGAATACGGACTTTAATCAGCCAACTTTTTCAGAGTTTTTCAAAAGGTAAACGCATAGGGTAAACCAATATATTTACGAATGTGAACCTGCCTGATGGAGGGTATGAATTTCCATATAAAAAAAATCGGGAGTTACAAGTCATCATAAAGTTTCTACATTTGTTGATATCTGTTCTGTAGGATGATATTAAATAATTTTGAAGGGGTGGGGGGGGGGGGCAACTGGATCTATAAAAAAATGGCAGTAATTTTTTCCAAAAAATTGCTTCTAACCTGATTCTTTTGCTATAACTCAAAAACTTAGAGGGCTAGACGAAAATATCTAGGAGATTAAAATGTCCCCCATAACATTATCTACAACTTTCTTCTTCATATTTTCAGCGATAAAGTAAAATTTCGCAATTAGATGTCTTTTAGCATGACGTTTGAAGACCGCAAAAAAATGAGCAGTTTTCAAATAAGTATTTAGTAAAAACTAAAAATGTATCAAAACTAAAAATAGCTATATAACTCTCGTATTTATAGGAATTTTGGTAATCTGAACGGTGCGTGAATGAAAACACACACAATTATTCACATTTGGAATTTTTTGGCCTACCAGATTTTGAGCACAATAAGCCCATGAGGGAGGTGCTTCCGGCGATCTTGTATCAGACGGCCCTCGAATAAAGAAAATGGTCGCCATATTTTTATATGGTTAGAAAGATAAAAAATCAAGGAATTCAATGACGTAGGTGTCATACTTACCATTTTACTTGAGAAAAAACCCTTGAAAATTGATTTTTATTTATTTTTATTAAATCAATAAATACATCAATTGTTTATTAGTACGCTTTAATTGGAATAGTTGCCCAAGTTAAATCGCGCACCGAACCGAGAGAGCTATCTCTGAAGATGGATTTTTCTCTCAAGACAGTCACGCATACAATGTGTGTCACAGGCATGGTACACCCCCTTTTTTCTCTTTATTTTTGGAGATAATGTTTTGAAATTTGGTACGTCGCATATTCTCGATAGAGCGCACTTTTTAGCAGAAAATTGAATTTTTTCCCACATCCGGTTTTTCCGGAAATGTAACCAACTTTTTATTTTTAAATGGGACACCCTATACAACGTGATTCTTTTAAAGCGCCCATTAGAATATTTTCTACTTCTAATTGAGCTAGAGATCTAAAACTTGTAGCCTAGGTAGCATAAGCAATTACGAGTCCAAATGAAATATTAGCAAGATGGCGGCACATTTAAAAATGGCGAAAGCATGGGCCATCTTTGTTTTTTTAAATGGGACACCCTATATTTTATTGCATTTTCAGATTGTCTGAGAAAATGTAATAACAATGGTGCTTATAGTTGTATTTTAAATTGAGTAGGCTATGAGTTATAAACAAGTGAAAATCGTGATTTTCAAACTTTAAAGACATTTACCACGAAAACGGCTCAAGATATCAGCAAACGGTTTACATGTCCCTATCTTAACTTTTCATCTGGTATCCTACTGTATAGTTGAAATGTTTATACAGGGTGAACAAAAATCTGATAATTTTCACCACCCTGTATAAACATTTCAATTCCATAATAGGATACCTCTTTAAAAGTTAAGATAGGGACATGTAAGCCGTTTTCTGATATCTTGAGCCGTTTTTGTTGGAAATGGCTTTAAAGTGGGAAAATCGTGATTTTCACTTGTTTATAACTCATAGCCTACTCAATTTAAACTGTAACTATAAGTAACATTGTTATCACATTTTCGCAGACAATCTGAAAATGCAATGATGTATGGGGTGTCCTATTTAAAAAAACAAAGATGGCCATTGCTTTCGCCATTTTTAAATGTGCCGCCATCTTGGTAATATTTCATTTCGACTCGTTATTATGTATGTTGCCTAATTTACAAATTTCAGATTCCTGGATCAACTAGAAGTCGTACTTTTTCTAATGGGCGCTTCAAAAGAATCACCCTGTATATTATTATATTTTTGGATTCTATACATTTGTACGAATCCAACAATACCACATAAGTACCATTTTAAATGTCAAATTTGTTTTTATTTAATTTTTTATTTTTCAATTATAGTGTGCCATGACTTCAGTTGTGTTCGTCACAGATGCAAAATGGGTCCACCAAAATGTCCCTTATTGGAAGTAGTAGTAGATGGTACCTCGGTAGCAATATGGTACCATTTGAAAAAAATGAATCCAGCTCAAAAAATCACTCCGGTGCGCATAATTTAGCCATAAATCACTTAATTTAAGTAGTACTTTGAACAAAAATTCGATTTTTCTAGCATTAGATTAGATGATCCAATTGGAGTAAAACGAAATAGTCATGGCACACTATAATTGAGAAATTAAAAATTAAATAAAAACAAATTTGACATTTAAAATGGTACTTATGTGGTATTGTTGGATTCGTACAAATGTATAGAATCCAAAAATTCAATAATATATAGGGTGTCCCATTTAAAAATAAAAAGTTGGTAACATTTCCGGAAAAACCGGATGTGGGAAAAAATTCAATTTTTTGCTAAAAAGTCCGCTCTATCGAGAATATGCGACGTACCAAATTTCAAAAAATTATCTCAAAAAATAAAGAAAAAAAAGGGGGTGTACCATGCCTGTGACACACACTGTATATTTTAAATATTGTCCCCCCCTATTTATTTTAGAGAGAAATGGTAAATTATTGATTTGTTAAGATTGAAAAGCTGCTTTTGTTGCTGTAGTTACATTTTAAGTATGTTGAGCCATTGCCGAAAAAATCGGGGAAAAGTTTTTAATTTGTGGTGTAATTTTTGTAATAGCCTTAGCCGTGATTTTAAAATTGGATATTTTTTATTTTTTGACGTTTTTATTTGTTGCAATTTTTATTTTTAACGTCAATGCAACAACAAATAGAATAATTATCTTGAACCATTTTGAGGGGGTCCAAACTAGATCTATGAAAGAAAAGGCGACCATTTTTTCCCTGTTTCTAAAAACTACTTCTAGACTGATTTTTCTGCCATATTTCAAAAACTGAAAGGGTTACAGGAAAATATCTAAGAGACAAAATGTTCCCCATAAAATTATCTACAACTTTGTTTGTTATACTTTTAGCGATAAAACCAACTTGTTTGAAGAAAAATATGTCAAAAGAACTGTCAATTATTATAAAAGTATTTGCAGTAAAATATGTTTCTTTCCAATTTCTGATCTATTGAGTATTTGTGTGAGGCTTACCTAGAAAATAGAAGTTTTGCTGACACTTTTCAGTTTTACTAAACCTTGAACAAGCTTAATCTCGGAAGAGCTCCGAGACCTCTTCTGAAGCTGTTCTACATTTTTTACGGACTTTCATCAAGAAACGGCGGTATTGTAAGGCATTTTTCTGATGAAGTATTGGATTTATCAAAAGAGTCCTAGGCAGCAAAGTTATATACAAATTTATAGGTACTGAATTATACCCCCTCATTATTATTCAAGAACAGCCTAAAGCATAGTTACCACCATGGAGTCAAACTGTATCATGACTTGCAGGTTGTAACTCACACTCAAGGATTCATACCTACTATGACTTTAGGAAAGCAAAAAATTCAAATTCAAATTCCTAAAACAGAAACTCTGCGCTACACATAAATAAATAAATAATTTCGAGACCTAGCCTCACACAAATCTCAAGAGGTTTATTAAAGATAACCGTTATTATCTCGACAATAATACAATAATTGTCTAATTATCATCAGCACAAACAATACAATAGTAATAATAATATACCCAGGTTGCTCTTATTGCGACTGTCTTGCGGAGAGTTGCGTGTTTTGAATCCATTATTTCAGTAATTGCAAGTCCGCACATTTTGTAATACGCCGTTTTTATTATAGTGGATTTCTTAATATGAGTATAACTAAACACACTAAAGGGTAAGATTATCTTGATAAAACATAAATGCACGTCCAATTAGTATCTTGAATTTTTTTTTAATGAATTTCTACCACAAGAGCATGCCCATTCGAAAATTATTATTTTAAAGTGTTATTACTTCCGAAAGAAAAAAATTATTTTCCCAGAAAAAGTTTTTTATCCTGAAGAAAAATGTTAAGCTTTCTCCATTATTAGATACCTATATGTATAGTAGTGGAGGTTAGAGTACCTATTGACAGATTTTTATTGATAGGAGTACGGAAGGTTATAGTGTCATTTTCGTCATCTCTTTTTACATTGTAGTTACTTTCTAGCGTCTATGTTGGTCCACCTGGTTCGGTTCGGTTTCAACCACGATTCACAACTACTGTCATTGACGTGCATATTAATAATTATTATAATAAGCTATTTAAAAATTTATTTGATTATAATCGTTCCAGAAAAATATCGAAATGATAACTACCTTTTTAATCTAATTTTTCTGCGAATGAATTAAAATTAAACCCATGGAAATGAATATGAAGCGGCCCAAGGAATTTCTTCTGAGACAATTTCTTCTATAAGACAAATATGTCAGCTATTTTTTGAATTATTAATTAATCTGCATAAAAATATTCCAGACTCATTTTCAGTAGTAATGTCACAAGCGATTGAATTTTCGCGATAAGCCTGTCGATTAATTTCTAACGAAATTGAGTTGTTTAAAGAAAACACCACGAGTGTTAAAGAAAACGCTTGAAAAACACGACGTCCTGCGGACTCGTGGTGCTTCCTTTAAGCAACTCAGTTGAGTTTAGGAATAAAAGAGAGCCCTATACGATCATTTTATTAGATTATTTCACGAACAAAGTGAAAGGTAAAAAAATTAAATTCGGCAGAAGCCACTCAAATTAACGCAAATTAACGCAAATTAATTAATTTTGAAATAAATATTTATTAACTATTAATATTCTATCCGTCAATCACTTGTTCCGCCTAAGTATCCGTTATTAGATAGATGTTCGCTCCAGCACAGAAGTCAACCATGAGAAGTAACTAAAAAGTCACTACATTGAATAGAGATATCCTATTCTGTCTCAGATAGCTAGCGATCGAACAGAGAGGGAAGATTAGCTTCCGTACTCTTTATCATAATTTTATATCAAGGTACTCGAATGGAGGTAAGTCGACATATAAATTATTACCTAAAAGGGTACATCAACTGTGATATTAATGCATGCGATAAAAGCAGTATTCCAGTTAAAAAATTCACATTAACAGCTTATTTTTTCAAACAGGTATACTTATTATAGCATGTATTTACTGAATAATATTTCACCGTTAATATCATGGTAATGGAACGTCCATATCGAGATTCATTAATTTTGCTGTTCTTATAAGCAATTTTCCGCGTTATTCCCTTTCCCGCCCGGGAAACATGAAACGCAATCCATTAAGCTGTTTGGCTATACGCGACTAACGGGGAGGAAGAGTCGAAATGCGTTAAATCTTTGAAATTGTTTTTTTTTTAGATAGTTTTAGGCTAAGACAGAACAACATATAAAATTAGACCAATCAAGGATTGACAGGGCAATTCATTCGAACAAAGCTTTATGGAACGTCCATTTTTTTGGCAATTTTTAGCTGGTGAAGAGTAAAGACACTGTTATGAGAATTATTTTCGTGCTTGTCCGAGGGTGGAAGTTTAGAGAGTAGTTAGTAGGCATGAAACAAAGCCCATGGTGCAAGCAAAATTTTACTCACTAGTTTTTCTTAAAGCTTTTTTTAAAATAGGTGAAAAAAATTAGAATCCAAAAGCAAAATTATTTATATCTCAAAATTTTGAGTCAGAAATATATTTGTTTTACTTGTCATTGATTTGAGTTTTATGATGCTTTAACAAATAATAATTTAAAAATATGTAGCCCACAGGGTAGGTAGAAAAACATATTCTAAGTACCATTTCTAAGCAGTGTAAAAAGATATAGAAATTATATTTTGTATTTGTGACTCTATGCCAGAAAGTCGCAACGTCGCGACGCCTTTCGCGATGAAAAATTTTTTTTTTCATATTTATTAATATAAATTCAGCGAGAATCAATTACAGAAAAGCAAGCGACATAGCAAGGGCAGATTATCAGAGTTTTTATGTGTTTTCGAACCAACCTAATGAACAGGATAAGAAAATGGCTAGAAATACGCCGCAGGAAATTCAAGAAATTAACAGATTTTCCTGTTGTATCTATGCCGGTGGGTTCAACTGGGATAAATGCACACTCATCCTCTAACTAGGCAGTTGACCAAGTCTTTCTTAGTCGTTACTTCTTGTCTCTTTATAAGTTGAGCAAAGAAAACAAAAATTAAAACAACTATCACCAATAATGAGGTGCTGACTAGCCAATTTTGCTCCGTTCCTCGAGGTGCTGATTCGATCGAACCTATCTATATAGACTAAAGACTAAGGAGTTGACTTAGCCTACTCCTATTCTTTTCTATGCGTAAACTGGGGTCCCGTCTGGACTGAAGGGACTATCGATACGATAGACGTATGAATGATACCTCGTGTGTGTAATCTAAGGATTAATTATTTAATTTCGAATTTAAAATTTCAGAGAAAAAATTCCTCTGAAACGTAAAAAATTAAAGTTCACGAATTAAAATTCAGGTTGAAAGTGTCACATATGTCAATAATAAGGCAGTTTAGGTGTACATTGTACATCATAAAAACTTTTCATAGGACGTAGTGACACCATTTTCCTGTGACACAAGAAAGCAGAAATATGCTGTTTATTCCCCAAGAACATCAAATATGCGGTTCCGTCAATACCAATTCAACAAGAGGCACCAAAATCATATCAACATTCGTTATGAAGAATTTATTAAAGTAAATTTTGTGTGGAAACACAACCCAATGCCGAGGAACTGCAGAAAAATATAACGGAGAAAATAAGAGATATAAAAAAATTGCACAAGTAGGTACATGCATAATAATGCAACCTGGATTGGATGAACGCATGGAGGTGGAGGAAGGCTGCTAGTTGTCATCAGATATGTTTGAAATGACAATGTTATTAACGCTTGTTCTTGCATTAGTCTCACAGCCAGTTGCTCCTGTGCGGAATAAATTTACGTCCGACTTAAATTGGACAAACTCAAATTTATTCTGAGCACGAGCAACTGGTCGGTAATTTCTTTGCTTATAAAAACTACATTGGTCTTAAACTTCTTTTAATTATTACCTTACGCTAATTCACATTGTGAGTCTTTGATGGGAAGCAGAAAAGATATGACCTCCGCCCTACGGGGTAAAAAATTAAATTCTAGCCCTAAAGTAACAACAAAAGATAGCAATATAAACCATGAACTAATAATAATTAGAAAATGAGGTATTCTTAGATTTTTCTGCAAATTGAGAAGATTTTTTTTTATTAATAAACATTTTTTTTATAATTTAACATCACATGTAATGAGCGTGAACGAATCACATTTTCAAGCAAGTGTTGTTCACCATACATCATCAAAATCACCTATAATTCGTCTTTTCTACATTATTAACTGTACGTCTTTTCCCTGAGATCAAAAAGTCTGGAAACACTTGGTCCCATGGACTTTGTAATGATCAAAAATCGTTAAGTTAAAGTAAAAAGATGATTCAAAGAAATCAATATTTTGTTTCCATTTTCACGCAATTAAACATGCAGGCTGGCTCGAGAAGTTCGACCGTCAGATTTAAGGGGACACCTGTGCACCGCTGTGTGAAATCCTTGGGACTGCAAGGAGGGAAGACGAAGAGCATGTTCATGTTAGTAACAAATAGGACCTTCGATGGAAGGCATCTTGTCCAGTTTACCCCGGGACCGGACTCGTAATTTCCTGTATTTTAATAATAATAATAATAATAATAACGCAGTGAGTAGTTTAATTTATAAATTACTGGAGTACCCAAAAAGGAGTTCCGAGTGTTTCTCCGTGAACTCTTCTTTCTACTGTTAAATAACCACTTGGTCTTTTTTATAGTATATAAGTTTGATAATTATTGTTTCCTTAAGGAGTAACGGGAGGGTTGGCCACTCATACTCATACCGCACTTACTTTATTAATCCATTCTGTTGCTTAGCTTAGCTCAATTATTGTAAACGAGCTATATTCGTGAATTAAAAAAAAATCCCACTAATGAATATTTTGATAGCAAGTATTTGCTCAGCACAGGCTAAATTTCAAAAGGATACTCCCCGACCCCGAATATAAATATTTATGTAATTATTTGGCAAGGGGATCATTCAAACCATCATTTGGTTCATCTCAGTCCCCGTGTCAGTACAACCTGTCGGCAGAGAAAACTTTGGTTAACGGAATGTTAAACCTTGTCAAAGGAACGGAACTTTTTATTTAACTAAGCATTATCCAGACACGAAAGCTACAATAAGCCTTAACGACCCAAGTGTACGTATCTATAAGAAATACCGAGTTTAGTATTTATTTTATAGTGAAAAAAATTATACTTAAAAGTATACACTTACATATTTCGTGGTTTTTGAACTGATACTGGTACCTGTTTTAGTAGTTTGTTTAATCAACGACTATGATATAAAATACAATAATTAATTATCGGAATCTGGATTGAGATAATTTAATTCGATCGCCCTGAAGAAAATCGACTTGTATTGTTCACGTGTTCAAGATGTTTCAGCTATGACAAATTAATCTGATTTCCTGAAATTTGTTTTTACTGCCGGAAAATCACCAGGGAAGGATCGGTAGGATTGGCCTTAATTGGAGGATTTCCTCTGCTCAGTATTAGGTTAACAAAACGAAGAGGTCATTTGTGATAGGCCAGAAATCCAATATTCTATCTGATCGGACAATATACGACTACGCAACGCCTGAGAATTATTAGCTTTTGTTTCCCGGCTGTGTCCTGAGTCCTAAGTGGAAGACTTTTGTTTCTTCGATCGTATATACGTGGTCAATCCCGCTCTCTTATATCTATCTCCTGAGTAACTTATCCCGGCCGGTTATATAAAAAAACTATAACACAGAGAGACGGTCTTTTCTGATGATATCGTAAAATCTGTCTACTCATCTCATTTTTATTATATACCTGCTCAGCTTAGTTACTATTTACTACTCTACCCAAGGACGGCAGAACAAATTTCTTCCACCAAGTGGAAAATGCAATATCTATAATTATCCAGTGAGATCGCTAGGTCAAAACGGGGAGTGTAATTAATATTCCCGGGTCGTTCTTTCCAGCATCGAGTTGATTTCTATCAACGGCGTAAAATGGTATATTGGATAAAAAAAAGTTGTAATTTGATAATAAATTACCTTAATTAGGTAGGTACTTTACAGATATGATAAATTATTAATGAACATTTTCCAAAAGGTATTATCACGAGTTTAAATTTGTTTTATAGGCGAATCTTCAAAGTTTTTTTAATCATTTTATCATCATTTGTGCTTTCAAAAAATTATTCAAGTAGGTACATTCTTCAGGATAAAAAAGAAAAAAAAATTCCAGAGAGAATTTCCACATTGCACATGACTTCACCGACGTATACTATACATATATTTCGCACCACTTATGCACCACACCAACCCTGTTAACGAGTTTTAATATCTCGCCAACTGGAAAACATTTCATTTTCACTATTTTTGTTTTGATCAATACAAAAAGCATGCCATGGAAATGTTGAATAACTATAGACTATAGAAAAAGGTTTTAATAGTAAACAGCTGAAATCACGATAAGAATTATTTTTATATGATCGGGAATAAAATTCAATATACCTTCCACGGGCAATTTAGATAAGCCCAGCGTTATTCCTCTATTCGTATTCATGAACTAAATTCAATTTCAATTATTCGCTTTGGGTTTCATAATATCGAAATTTGAAACAATGCATTTGTGTTTTATTAAGCCATGCAAATCATGCATTCCAAAGTAATCCATATTACGAACAATAGACCAAAACACGTTATATTATTATTTCTGGCTGAGTTATTAAGTGAAACAGCTTTTAATTACCTTTATCGTGCGCAAAAACGCATTTTGGGACGCAATCCCTTCGATCCGTTAAAATTCCTCTCCTGACGGCTTTTTTGCAGCATTGAAAACTTCTATGGCTCTTTATTATTAACAGCCAGCACATATACCTATATCATTTTCCCATTTATGAGCCAGCTTTCCTCTCGTGAATTATATAGAGTTAATTGGATTACTGGGAAGAGGAACTTATATATTGTTAGTCAATACCTCTAATCCCGTCGTGTTCTAGAATTTGCTCCCTCTAGGGATTACACTACAACACTAAAATCAAGCCGATATAAAAACTTTCATACACGCTCGGTCATTTTTGAATACTATCGCCATTGAAATATTTCTGCTATATATAAAATCCAGAAAAGGAAACGTTATAAAAAGCTTTTGATCAACTTGAACAATGGCTGGGTCGTTTCTAGTTCATTCACCTCACCAACCATTTTGTTTTTGACACCAAGGTAAATGTAAATTTGAAGTTATCTTTTATATTCGCACAATATTTCTGTAAAACATTTCTGCGGAGAGATGGGCTGTTAGGACAAGAAAATACGGCTGTCTTTAGGACTTACCTATATTTATTTAACGTTCTTGAATTTTAAACAACTTTATTAAGATCTAACCTAACAAAACCCAGACCGCTACGCTCTCAGTGCCAGGGCCTACTCCAAACGGGTTCTTTTCCGAACACCATTTTATGATTTTTGTATCTTGGTATACCGACGAGCTTTTCCTCATGTTTTCTAGCCGCGGCAGTCGCATTGTCATTGCATGCTCCCCAACTTTTTTCAATTAAAGCTTTTTGAAGAAAGAAAAAAGGAACATTTTCCATTCCCGATTTTCAATGGTTTTTAGCTCAAACGAATCGAGTCTCAAGAGCACCAATTTGGAGGCATAAAATTTAAAAAATATACTATTGAGGACTCCCATGCACATCACGAAAACGTGATTTTCAAAACGCCCCCGTAACTTCATCATCTTTCAAGATTAATGAACGAAATTTTGCGTTGTTGTAGAACTTTTGGAGGTCTTTGGATTTTAGTTAAAAAAGTTCCCTAAAGTTGCGTTACTTCTACAGGTGTCCTTTTAAAAATTCCTTTCAAAATTCGAAAAAAGTTCTTTGATTAGTTTCATTGCAGGTCGCAGTTTTCAATCTATCTAGATGTCTGAAATTTTTATGGGGGTAAGATGTCAATAAGCAGTGGTCTGGGATTGCATTTGAGTGAAATCGGTCGAGCCGATTCAAAATGGCACGATTTGAATTTTCAAAAAAATTGCTAGTTTTTGAAGGGTAAATCACAAATCAAAGGATCACAAAAAAATAAAATGGCGGAGATATTAAAATTTTTTATAGGTATGATGAGCTCTAAAATTTCAAACTTTGATTTTCAAATCTTGTACTGATATTCAAGATTAGTATTCCTATATATTAGTATTATTCAGGATTAGTATATGCGATATTTTGCAATCTTGTATAACTTATGGATGCTTTTCTTTAAAAAGTTTCCTAAAGTCGCGTAACTTCTACAGGATGTGCTTCCAAAGTCCGAAAAAAAGTTTTTTTTTGTATCACCAACTCAGGCTGCAATTTTCATTCTAGCAAATTTTTTTGTGGGAGTAAAATATTCATAAGGAGTGGTCTGATGTTGCATTGGAGCAAAATTGGTCTAGCCGTTTCAAAAGGACGGCCATTTTGCAACTTACAAATTACCTTATTACCAAATTACCAACTTACAAATCCAACGTAATTTTTGGTACGACAGTGACGGAAATTGTCCTTTTGGTTGCCTAGCTTTTTCCCCATATAAACGACCCTGTATCTCCCACGGTTTCCCAAATCCCCATGATGTTCAGTCTTATCTTGGACACAGTGTATTATCTATTATCTGCAGAGATAACTGAACTTAACTCTTTAGATATGTTAAGTATATTGCTACCTGTTTGTATCTTTTCATTCATATCATATTATTTACTTTCCATATAAAAAAGTCCACATTACAACTTTGGGGGTTATATTCTAAACAACCTCATCATTATCGGTAGGTACTATGTTCTGCGGTATATTCTATACAGGGTGTCCCATAATATGTGGGCAATCTCCCGGATTTGGGTAAATTTCGTAAAAATAAATGAAAAAATAGCCATAAAATTAATTCCTCAGAGAGACCCCTACAAAGATATTAGCTGTTGAAGTTGAGGGTTGAAAATCAATTTATTGCAATAACTTTTTTATTTCTTGACCGATTTTGATAATTTTTGGTTTTATTTTGTATTATTTTGGACTGTTTAGAACAGTGTTTCATAATCTTTGGTATCACATACATAGACCTCGGGATGGCATAACCCCCTCATTCACTTGAAAGAAAACTATAAAAATAATAATTTTACAGTTTTTTAAGGTTAATTTTCTTTTTATTTGACATTTTTTACATAAAAAATTTATCCTTATTTATTTCGATAGAGCGAACCGTTATCGAGATAAACGTCCTTCTAATAGGTGATGCGTCGCAGGAACTTTCTAAATTTCAAGTAAATTTTAACAAGATGGCTGACCTTTAACAGTAAATTGAGCAGGAAACAAAACAATAACTTAATTAAATACACGTCAAATAGTGTCAAAGATTTTATTTCATGCAGATTCAATTCTAACTGATTTTAAAATGAGTTACAAAAACGCTGAATACGCAGAAAATCAGTTAGAATTGAATCTGCTGAAATGAAATCTTTTGACACTGACGTGTATTTAATTAAGTTATTGTTTTGTTTCCTGCTCAATTTACTGTCAAGATCAGCCATCTTGTTAAAATTTACTTGAAATTTAGAAAGTTCCTGCGACGCATCACCTATTAGAAGGACGTTTATCTCGATAACGGTTCGCTCTATCGAAATAAATAAAGTTACATTTTTTATGTAAAAAATGTAAAATAAAAAGAAAATTAACCTTAAAAAACTGTAAAATTATTATTTTTATTGTTTTCTTTCAAGTGAATGAGGGGGTTATGCCATCCCGAGGTCTATGTATGTGATACCAAAGATTATGAAACACTATTCTAAACAGTCCTAAATAATACAAAATAAAACCAAAAATTATCAAAATCGGTCAAGAAATAAAAAAGTTATTGCAATAAATTGATTTTCAACCCTCAACTTCAACAGCTAATATCTTTGTAGGGGTCTCTCTGAGGAATTAATTTTATAGCTATTTTTTTCATTTATTTTTACGAAATTTACCCAAATCCGGGAGATTGCCCACATATTATGGGACACCCTGTATAATGAGAAAAAAGTTTCCTACAGGTTTTTTTGTATCCTTCAAAACCTCCAGGATAACAATAACAAACAAAAACCGCACCGAACTCTATAAAGAGGTCTGATCCTCACGACTAAAAAATGATACAAAATATCAAAATACGGCTTGAAAACTTTCCTTGTTTCCTCGGGAATAAGAAGCGTTCAGTGTTGTCTGGCTACAGTTCACCTCCACAAAATTCGATTTTGATGGGCACGGCTGTGAAGCAAATCATGCCGAGTTAACTCTAGGTGGCTGGGCTCGGTGTATCCAGCCAGGGCGAGCAAGTATATAATAATGAATTATGTATAAGATACTGTTACGCACAACTAATATACATCGTGTCGGATGCTGCTAATATTTCAGCTATAAATCATGGAAGCGATCAACTTTCCGCCCTTCACGGTCTAAAAGAATAAAGTTCCCCGAGAGCACAGTTTAATGCAATTTCCTCCAGGAATTTGAATGAGGGAAAACCTTCCCTTCAGGTCATTGTCGTAGCGAATGACAGTCTAAAGCATATGTGAAGTCGACTCTGGGAGCTCATTGAGAATTCCAAACAGCTAGGATTTGTGTTTAGTGTTTGCATGTACTCGTGCGTTTACTTGGTTTTACCGTCCGAATTTGAACTAAGAGTTTTGTAGCACTTGGGAGAGGAAAATTGTTTACATTTTGTAAATATCTCAAACAAATTTTTTGTTACAATGTTACATATACATATACTTACGAGTAATGTACCATATTCCATTTGTCTCACTCAGTTTATTTTTTTTTATATATAAAATATAAATTTAGACAAACTGGTGTTTTTTTTCTTATAAATCATAAATTCTTAATTATACCTACACTGAATAATAAAATTCATAACTGCTTAATAAGCATTATTAAAAGGTTCAGATTTTCTGCTAGAAATTCTCTTGTAAGTGTGGTTAATAACAAAACGACAGCAATTAGAGGAAGTAAAAAGTCTTATAAGGTAGGTTATTTCAGCAGCGATTGTTGTCCATCACAATAAAGTACATACGTGTCTTTGACATTAAATGAAGCCCTAAACACCTCGATAATGGGCCCAAATGAAGGAGCCGCTGAGCTATATTGAACACGAGATGAGAAATATCGGGACGCACCGGGAAATTCAGCGACCACGTAGACCTTTTAGTGGAGGTTCACTTTTACGATTCCCATACAACTCTCACTTATTTCCCACAGAGCAGATGGTAACGGAGCCAAGCAAAAGCTTTCAGGGAAACTGCCGGTTTATATCTTTCAGTTCACAGTTAGTTTCAAAACTTCGCAAAGGTATAAAAGTACAAAGGAACTGGTATAAGAGTTTATTAATTTATTATGTACTTTTAATCGATATTGCGCGCTCCAAAATGTTATAGCTTTTCACGGTAGCAACTTTTTCTATCCGAAGAAATTCAGTGGTAACTGGTAGGCAATTCCATCATATAATAAAATTATGATGAAAATTTTATCAAATCATATTTTTGTTCCCAAATAATTTTATTGTTCTCCGAATTTCATTATTAATATACGGCTTTACATAAAATTTCCCATAGTGAAAGATTAAAAAAATTATTATATTTAAAAATCCAGAACTATATCACGTTATGAAATTGGTACAACTTTGACATGTTGATCATTATATCTATAAGCACCCATTTGTACCATCAACATCTTTTTTATCAATAAAAAAAGGAATATAATTATTATACGAAATTTCTCATCGGGATTTTTTCAATTTATTGAATGATAGCTACTTCCATTTAGCAATTTTATTCAACCAACTAATTCATTCAAAAACTCTAGTTTTTGAGTGAATCGATTACCTTTCCTTTTTATATTGCCCAATGTCATAGCAATAATAGACGAACAATAAAATTGTTTTTTGACACCAATTAATGATTTTTATGTACAGAGTGGTTCCGCATAAAGTGGTGTTATTAGGTACATAAAGTTCCGCATAATATTCGTAATTTTGTTATTTACCTTTTTTTTCAAAATCCCGAAACAGGTCGATTTTATTTGTAAAAATGGAATTTATCAACATAAAAATTATTTTTTTATCCAATCAGATTTTTGAGCAATGACTTCATCATATTTTTGTTTTTCAATAGCAACCCCAATTTTTTGTCAAGAATAGATTCTTCTCTTCTTCGTGAATACATCGATACCTCATATTTTATTATTTTCGAGTTTATTATTATTCGCTAACAAGATAGAGGTTGAAATCGTAATGTCTACCGCAGCTGTAGACGAAACGTTCGGAGCAAATCTCCATGGACCACGGAACAACAGACCGGAATCAATTACGATTTCAATAGAAACTGGCCGTGACAGCACACACAGATCAGGATACAGGATGTGTTGTTAGAAAAGCAAAATAAGTCGAAATCACGGTGTAAGATATTATTGTTACCAAGAGGTGGAAACACACTGAAATGCCAGTTCCGCTTGAACGTGAATCGTGAAAAGTGTTCTAATAGTTTTTTTTTTAATTGCTGTAGAAATAAAAAAAATGGCTTGTTTAACGGAAAAAGAAAGAATTGACGTTTTGATGACCAAATTTGAAATGACTTTTTATTTTATCAATTATTTATCTATGGATGCTCCAAAAAGGTATACACACGTTATTTACAAGCGAACCCGTAACCTTTTTAAATAACTATATGAATGCAAAGCTTTTTATGATTTGAGAGGCGAAAAGAACAAATACTCGAGTTTTCCATTCCATTAAAGTTTAGAGTTGAATTTATTAACGTTCCATATACTCCAAGATTGTCAGTTTTGAAACAACCTGAATAACACTCAGGTTTTGATCACGATACATATCTAAGCAATTTCAAAATCAATCACTCTAACGAAATAAAAAAACCAGATAGGTACATCAACTGACAATATAAAATATCAAACCGAAAATATGATTCCGTCAAGAAAAGCATTGTGGTGGCATAAAGAATAACATTCTCCATACCACCTTTTCAGAACGTAACATTGTTGTTGAACGTAACATCTCATCTGTATGGTGGCATTTTCGAGCTTTCCATTATTGAGGGAGTAGTACATACGTCACAGCGGACATAAAGCAACGGGAGGCTGTATAACTTTCCTCTTTGATGGGAACATAAACCCCAACATTCAATCTCGAGGTCTTCACTGAGCCCCGGACATCGCTTTCGACTCGTATAAGGCATTTCCCGGTGCATCCCACATGCATTCACATATTCCTGCGGTAATGGGCCATTAAGACTGCTGGATGGCTCTCTGCATTCTATAGTGGAAGTCACAACAGGCTGCATATTGGCTTTGAGACAATATAACAATAATACATACATTGACTCTTAAAGGGCTGATTCTCTTTCAAAAACACATTGTGGGAATTGAAAATTTAGAAAAACAAGGTAGGGAATAACAATAAAACAGAAACCTTATTCAGTGCACTGTGTTTCGTCGATCTACCTATACAAACATGCTCCATTCTTAAATTTAATGAATAATTTAGGAAGTCTAAATTCCAATAAAATAAAATTCCGGTAATCCAATAATAGAAAAAGTTCCTGAGACAAAGAGCGAGAAACAAGAGCGACTAGCGAGGAAGAAATTTTCTGCCAAAAAAGTGTAAAAAAAATATTTCTCATGTAGGAGGAATTTCCAATATTAGGAAGGTTTCCTTTTCATGGAAACTATACTCATGCATCAGTTATTGTGCAATAGATCATGAATGGGCCTCAAGTTTTTCGTTTGAATTCTTATAAGTGTTTTCATAGCTATTGAAAATAATTTAATCCTTTCTAATATCATTCTTTATTTCAAGGATTTCACAGATTTGCAAAAAATGTACTTCTTACAATATAAATAAGTTCTACACGCACTGCTTTAACTGCATGTTAAATAAGGTGAAGATCAAAAGAATCACTCATAGCTTGCAATAAATTATCCCACTTCTGTTAGTCAATAAGGTTTTGTTTTAATTACCATAAAGATGAGAGAAAGATGAGAAATTTTGGTGGCTACTAGAATATGCCGGCAACACCTGCTTCATTTACATTTAGTTTGGATACGACCTCTTTCTCAAATTTTCCCTAGTCATTTGAATTCCTGTGATATTTTATTCCTAAAATAATTCAACTCCAGGCATTCTGTTTTATCCCAAATACCTAGTATAAATCCGAAACGATCTCTGACTGCCTCTCACTTCCTTCAGAAGTATTATTTCTGGAAAACTGTCGGTTACCTCTAGCTCTTATTTAAAAAGTCTCCAAAACAACTGAATTTTTAAAATGTACCTTTACAAGTACCTACGAATTTTTCCTATGGGATTATTGAAATAAGCTAGTTGAAATTAACTACAAATAGTTTAATAATCCGTTAAAAGATTGAAAGTATTGTTGTTCCAACTTCGAAGTTCCATATTCATAATCAAACTTCAATACTGAAATCTGCAATAAAAAAAGGGAGTTTAACTTTTTTTCATATTGATGTTTCGGACTGGATTGTAAATTTACTAAAGCAAACAAAACTCATTAGCTAATGAGAAAGAATTCAAAGATTTTGCTGAAGCTTTTGTGAATTCAGGATGGTATTTACAGGAATAACGTTTAGGTTATCAACCTAAGTAAAACACCTGATAAAACTTCAGTTAACTAGTTTAGCAACTTTACAATGAATTACGGTTTCTACACCTAAAAAACTAAATGAACTTGATTTCTTACCTGCGGAAACTTTAAAAATTATTAGACAACAAGAATAAAAAAGTAAACATCGATTTCAAGAACGTTTTAATGGTTCAGCGACTTTCTGTTGTCTTTTGAAAGAAGTTTTTTCTCCCAATAAACCAGATGGAATAGGTACATAAGAATTGTTGAAAACACAAAGTGAAGTGCTTCTCCAATACAACATTATTAAATTTTTCATTTCTGTCAACATTATAATATTTTTTGCTGAGAAGGAAGAGAAAGAAAAACTTCTTTGATCAGAACTATAATAACGCTTGTATTTGTGATACCAATCTATGGGTTTTTTGATTGAATCTTTTTTCTTGAAACAAGTCTAAACGATCCATAATAGCCTTCAAAAACAATGTACTTACGTAGGTAGTACTTACGGACTTACTACTTATTAGATAGGTACTTACGATAATGTTCTACAAATGAAACAATGGAGATGGAGTAAATTATTTTATAGATAATTTTTTTTTGATTTGTTGAAAATTAAGGCCATATTCTCTATAAGAAACTTCAGAATATTAGTCTACTGTAATAATGTAATAAGTTTTCATGTTTCCTATAAAAGTTTCAATTTACTTGTCAATTAGCGACATTTAGTTGAGTAATGCAAGCTTGTTTGTTGTAAGACTTGTACCTACTTGGGGGAAGTTTCTCATCAATCTAATACTGAAGTTGACAAGTTCGCAAGACGAGAACTGTATTTGTTTCGCTTGAAATGAATGAAACTACGTAACTTATCCGAAATAAGCTTAAAATTAACTCTGCCCTAGTAGGTATATAACTCTTCAGCATCCGAGAAGACGCGGAAATTATAACAAATGGCTTATCATAAATTCTATTTCTGCTTGTTTTAGTTTTAGTTTTAGTTTTCAATAGAAGACTAGTAGAATGTTTCAATAGAATTTAATAGAATTTGTAGAATGTTTCACTATTTACATCACATTTAAAATTAAGGGTAGATATAAAAGAATATTTTTCTCAGTAAATGTATCAATTTTAAAATTCTCTGAGGTTTCAAAAAGGCATTGGAAAAAATCTGGAAAATAGTGCATAATCAGAATCTTCCATTTTATATTTTTACAGATCCAATTTCAGATTATAATTTTTTTTCTCCAATTCCTACCAAAAATAAGTTTTTAGTTGCTTACATAATATATACCGTGCACCTAAAAAACCAGGCACATACGAAAGGGGGTAAAAAACAGGCTCTGGCTTTTTTTATATAATTTCTCATTCTCATTAATTTTAACAGTTTTGACCCCACCTGACCTGACCCTGTGCGGCTAATTGTTCAACTTTTGACTAATCTCAAGGAGCTATAAAGAAAGAAGAAAAAAAATCTTCAAATTTCAACACCCTGTAGATGGTAAAGAAGCGTGATCTATATTTATTGGAACTTTTCAGCATAAAATATGCCAAATATTTAGTAACACCCTGTATAGAATGAAACTGGTCATATTATCATACTCTCATACTTACCAAGGAAGTTTCCGTTAAAACAGTTTGTAGGTGAGTATTCTGAACATCACTTCTTGTGAAATTCTCAAAAATTTCAGATCATATGGTTATTAAAGAAAAAAGTAGCCACCATAAGTTTCCGGCAACCAGAAACGATGAATTGCTCTTGGTGATAAAATTAATCAGTATAAAGAACCCCTGACAAGGGTAATAAAACAGGAGCAAAAATTCGCTTTTAGTGTAGCAATTGCGAAAGGCGCTGATGAGTGTTGAGGGATACAGTGCGGAAGACAGTTCATTCGAGATCATAGCACAGGAAATGAGGTAAGTCGTAATTTACGGGCGAGGCAGTGCCTCAGGAGGTCCCCAGACACATTAGAGACCGGGAGGGGAACAAAATACTTATACTTTGCGCCTTAAAAACCGCGATGCAGAACACAATTGCAGATTTGGTCGAGATCAACGATTTAATAACTTGAACGGAGGATGGAAGCGAACTAATCGACTCAATTTTTATTTCGCTCTCATGCTTTTCTTTTGTTATCTTATCAGGCTTTCTTATTACAAACAGTTTGCAAGAATTAGTGAATCATCTTGTCGGATTATTATTGCTTTCTCCGTAAAATAATATTCCTAACGAAAAGCTCCTACTTAAATATGAATAGGTACCTATCTATCTATACCACTTATAAATTATGTACTTTCTATTTCCAAGTCGTATTACAGTTAAGTAAATAATTGCTTAGAAGATTATTACCTTATTATTTTGATAACGAAGACTATTGAAAATTTTATTTACTTATATTACCGCCCACCTAGCAGGACAAAGAAGTTTTGCCAGTCAAGTCTGTAAATTTCATAAGTGTCGCATTGTTTGAAATAAGGTACAGTATCGCCACTTGAGACTTTAAAGGAATTCGTTGTTCATGAAAAAGTAACCTCTTGGGGAAGTGAATTATTTTTGGAAGGCGTTTAGAACAATAAGTGATGAAAAGCATTTAAAGACTATCCTGAGGCACAAGTTGAGCTCGTTGCAGATAACTTTAGATGGAGTATATTTTCTGGTGCATCCAATTCACCAAGACATTTCTATGGCAATATACCATAACATTACTGGATAGCCATTTGCATCATAAAGTGGATGAGTTTATTAACACTAATAGTGAACTTTATAAAGAGCAGGATTAGGGGATATTTCTATTCAAAATACAGAGGTAATTATGATTAATAGAGTTGTAAAAATGATCAAAATATCCAAATATCAAAATACGGTGAAGTAGCAAAAAAATACATTTCTGCGTATCTACCTACCTATATGAGCGGTGAATTTATATGTACGCTTAAAACGCAAAGATCTTGAATATATTGTGTAAACTACCAGAATAGTGCATAAAAGAGTGAAATGCAGGTCTCCTGAGTATAAAGCACAATTACTAGCCTGTTAAATGGGGTCGGAGTATTCCTCCCTCGCCCATAACAGTTTTGTCATGCTGGCAGTGCTCGAAACTCCAATATAGAGAGCTTCCACATCCACTACCCGAATAGTAGTTGTAACAAAATATGCGAGCACCAATGTAAATGATTTAATCGAATTCACCATTTAAACAAACGAATTGACGGCATCGACTTACCCCGATTCTAGGATATCCACAGATGCTCGGAGCAGGGCCCTCACACATTCTTCACCTACGCCAACTTATTAAGATAATCCATCCCTTTTGCATTCGATAATAATAACAAGGAACAATAATGCGATTTCGAATCGATCGCGATCACGACGACGTTCGTTCTCTTCTTCCGCACATGATATGGTACGTCGTCGGGTGTCGTACCTACAAGTGGGAACCAGACTCAGGGTGAAGTCCCCCCGCAATTTTGTCGTGTTGTCGCGTTGTCGTTGTCGTCGGGTGTCGTACAAGTGAGAAGCGGCCTTACTCTGGTCACGACGACACAGTCGATAAGTATCCTCGTAAGAAAAATGATGAACAGCGCGCGTCAAATCAATCAACAAAAAATAAAAACAGAAATAGTAACATAATAGACCGAGTTGCACAAAATATACCGAATCGACCACGTTGCTAATAATAAAAAAAATGCCCACCAAAAATACGCGATTTTTAAAGAAAAAACATTTAATAATAGTTACCTATTTAATCAAGCTATACACATTGTCATTGATTGTCATTAGATAAATGAAGACAGAAAATCAAAAATGATAAGGAATAATAAAAAAATCTTATCTGTGTTCTCGAGTCCGAGACATTTCGTTTTTTTTTTTTTCAAACTTTCATTACATAGATAGCGGCAAATTTATTCATATTTTAATAAATGTTAAAAATTCTACAGGCATCTACAGGGTATATCTAAAATAAACCGAGATTTTCAGGGGGTTATTGATGAGATCATTTTAAGAAAAAAATAAGTATAAACATATGTCCTAAGAGGCTCAACTTTTTAACTACAGGGTGCTGAAATTTCAAGAAAAAAATCGTTTTTTAATAATAACTTTGATAACAATATTTTTTCGTGAAAATTTGTGTACACCTTCCATGCATCAAGAGGCATTTCCCAACGTACCTATAACTTTTAGTTATTGTAGCAGTGACGTTCATGGAAGTCGTGTTACACTTAATATTTTTGAAAAAAAAGTAGTACGCCACTGCTTTTTTATGAAAATAAAATTGTTTTTCAAATCCTCTTTCATTTTTGAGTAAATATGATCTCTTGACTTTTTTTCAACCGATGCAAGGTTTTCTGATAAAAAATAAATATCATAATATGTTTAGACACGCGTGTTTGAGTAGAGATTTGTACTTTACAAATAAAAATAAATTCACAAATTCGACAGTTTCGCTTTTATTTACGTTAAAATAAATGACGTTTACGGCCATTTTTTTAAGAGTCAGATATGAGAACACGTTTTTTTCTATCGGAGTACAGATTGAATCGAACTTCTGCAGTTCTGTAGCGCAGTTTCAGAAAGAGGCAACCTAAAAATGTATTCTATTTTTTTATCAGAAAACCTTGCATCGGTTGAAAAAAAAGTCAAAAGATCATATTTACTCAAAAATGAAAGAGGATTTGAAAAACAATTTTATTTTCATAAAAAAGCAGTGGCGTACTACTTTTTTTTCAAAAATATTAAGTGTAACGTGACTTGCACAAACGACCCTACTACAATAACTAAAAGTTATACGTTGGAAAATGCCTCTTGATGCATGGAAAGTGTACACAAATTTTCACGAAAATATCTTGATTCTTATCAAAGTTATTATTCAAAAACGATTTTTTTCTTGAAACTTCACCACCCTGTAGTTAAAAAGTTATAAAAAGTTAAACCTCTTAGGACATACGTTTATACTCTTTTTTTTTCTAAAACGATCTCATCAATCACCCCCTGATTTTCTCGGTTCATTTTAGATACACCCTGTATAATGACCTACTCGTACTTCACGGTATTTTGGTATTTACGTATATAGTGCAGGTGCCTCGGAATTAAATTAATGTGTAATAAGAGGCATTTTATATCGGAGTTAGTTTTACTGCAATAAATCTGTGACAATCAGCATAAAACGTTAGTTCACGAACAAAATTTAAAAAAATGTTGACAATGTAAATTTTATCGACTTCTATACCGAAATTTTTTGGACTTTCAGGGTTTATCGCCTCTCTTATGTGACTTTGACCACCACTTCTAGATATTCAATTTATTACACCCTAATAAGATTGCGTACACTATAAGCTGACAACTGTCCTGATGATGGGTTAACTTCACTTCGCGAAACCGGTAGATGAAGTTTTTTTTTTTAAACCGTCAAATAATGTTGTCATTTTTTTTAACAATAATGCTGTGAAAAATGGCACATTATTTTTATCTGCTCGGTAGCGTGCACGAAGTATTTCGCGACCTACAGCAACAAATATTTCTTGCAGTGTATTTGTTTCCTAGCAACAAAGCAACAATCAACTTGGAATTAAATTTTTTGTCATTTTTATGATTTTTATTTCGATGTTTTCGCTTATTTAAATAAGCTGTCGAAAAAATTTTGTATGGATCTCGAGCGCAAAATTATGGTTCTTTCGAATTTCATTCCTTCAAAACTTTCATTTTTAACTATTATTATGCTTATAACTATTATTAATTATTAATGTAAACATTTGACCATAAACTGAACAATAACACTTTTGGTAGGCACTGATTAAAATCGTTTTGCAAAAAAACGTCTGCTTATAGTCCTTATACCGCACAAACATTGATGGAACTGAATTTAGAGAACTAGACAAAATTACAATTTAATACAGAAGCTGTTTCTTATATAGTTTCTTTAAAAGAAGTTTGCTTGCTGTCAGAAAAGTGCAATCGTCAAAAGTTGAAATATATAGAAATCTTAGAATATATTGATGTCCTGCAAGATGAACTTTTTTTTTTTTATTGGAGAAGACCGATATTTCAACCACGTGGGACATTAGTAATTTTCTTTACATCAAAAAATGATAATTCTCAAAGAGTTTTTCAAATTATTACATGGACATTTCACTTCACATGTTCAGACTCAACGAAAGCCGATTATTTTAGAAATCTCCCCCCCCCCCAACCAAAAAAAAACAAATAAAACTACAGATAACTTGGCATGATGGTGTTAAAATTACCTGTCATTGGATTATTATATCTAGGACTAAATAATTTTCAATAACGTTTATGTAACCTACTTCGGTTAAATTACCCTAAATTACTCTTAAAATACTATATATAACCTTATTTTCATAAAATATCGCCGTAACAATTTTGGTAAATTAGCTTATACAATATTTCGCGTGCCTACAGTTTATCAAAGTTAATTGTGCATGAGTAGGTAGTAAGTAATTTGATTAAATAAAAATCTAATTCATCAAATAGGAGTTGGGTTTTTCCGGAAACAACTTCGTGAAAACATAAATGCTTGAAAAAAGTATACAATTCTAAAAAAGAGGGTTTTAAAGAAAACCACATCAGTTCGGTTTAGTTTCTTCTTGAAAGCTAAAAGAGCTCGACTTTGAAGGTGAAGCGCCCTTCTTTATAAGATCAAAGTAAAGGAACTCAGGCATGCAGATTCTTTTGAACTTCACGTAGGTAACGTCATGCATAAAACTGATGTTTTTATCAGAATTATCGGTAATTATAATGCAAGATCGGCAATCTCTTCACTGTTACTTAAAAATAACTAAATTGAGTTGATAAGCATAATGTTACCATTATCGAACCGCTTAACTTCAAGATAGGCAATTCACGGTAATTTTAGATAAGGAGACAGGCCGGAGCTGATTTTTGTGAAGATCTGATTTTTGAGACTGTGAAGATCTGGAAGATCGACTTATCTGTCGTATTGTACCGATACCCTAGCCTGCCAGATTCTGCAAGCTCAAATGTGATTTCTTTCTACGCATTTGCATCGAGGTTCCGATATTTTGTGTGAGACTGTTAACGAAGTCAAGTCGAGTAATCGAGAGAAGTTCGTCGAGATAAACGATACATTCGGCGAACAGTTACAGAGTGTCTTTAGTGGAGTGAGAAACCGTGTATTAAAATGTGTCCAGGAGAATCCTTAAATGTATTAATTGATTTTGTTTTTATGTTTTATAAAAATATCGATAAAGTAAGTGTCTATTTAAATAACGTTGATGAATAGAGAACGGATTATAGGCAAAGAAAAAATTCAAAATAGGCGCCTTTATAGGCACATTTTTTGGGATAAAAAGGCTTAAACTTGAACCAAATAGGCAATAAAATAGGCAAATTTTACTACCAAATTTTCACTACAGAGAAAAAATGAGTAACAGAAATTTACGTTTATATGTGCTTTAAAAATTCCTACCGATTTCCAAAAATTTACAGCAATTTTCCTAAGATTTTGTTTTACATCAAGCACATTAATTGATAAATAAAACAATTACAAATATTGAAATGGATCGCACCTAGGTAGGATGATAAGGAAATTATTTCCATCTCCCTCGTTAAATCAACCCAAACCGAAAAAGCAAACAGTGCAAGAATAGGTGCGTAATTACCGAAAGGTAAAATTGTTAGGAAATCAAAACGCAGCCACGCGCTATCGAGGCAAAGAAAATTATTGAATAGGTAATCAGACAGACACTTCCGCCATATTCCGGGTAGTCTGTAATCAACATGGTTATATTCTTTAATTAATTCAAGCTGTTGCTTGAAATGAAATCAAAGAAATGAAACAAAAGCAAAACGAAGTAATAAGAAAGCACAGGTGTGCAAAAGAGTGGAATCCGAAATGGATTGGAGTTTGAAAAATGCATGAAAGGGATCCATCATTCGCTTTCCATTGTTTTATACTCTCTATGCAAAAGCCCTTCACCATTTTACGCGCTTCTGCAAACGAATTCTCTCGCTCATCATTCGCTTTTAGACATCTGATAGGAAGTCCACCGTTGACAGCAAGTCTCAGTAAATTTCCCCGCTTTTCCGAAAGAAATCCCAATCAACCGAGATACAATGAGTCACAATAGGTTCTTTTGCGCATCCGTTTCGGCCATAGTAATCCTGGCATTCCTCAATCAACGAGCAAGGGTAACTACGTGAACACAACGGTAAACACAACGAAAGAAATCACAGCGGTCCTATTAGGGAGAAATTCGAGAAACTAGACGATCACAGTGACTTTTGCGAAAGAGCAACGGGCCCTGGGTGGTTCCGTTACAATATTACACTTAGCATTTTGCTACAAAGCTCGGATCACAGGTGTCCGGGTCACTTATTATTTCTACAAGGGGTTATAGCTATTGAAGAAAACAGAAGGCAGGTATACTCAAGGATTAATTCATAAAAATAATGAATTGTAGGTCAATGAGTATAAGCACACAGAGTGCAATTGCTAGCCTGTTAGGTGGGTTCGGAGAAATCCTCCATCGCCCATAACAGTTGTCATGCTGGCAGTGCCCGAAACTCCAACCAGAGAGTTTGCTTCCGCATCCAACAGCAGAGCCTTCCAGAGTACCAAATCAAGCACAGACACGTGTTTCGTTCTACTGGAACTCATCAGTGTGCTGCATTCGGAGTGTCTGGAGGATGCTGTCGGATGAACGGAAGCCGGGGCCTCTTAAGGCCAGCATTAACACGGAACTCCGTGTGGTGTAAAATAGAGCGACATCTAGCGGTCAGTTCAAGGAACTAACCGTGAGTTCACTCTAAATTGATTGAAGTTCCAGACACTACCAATAAAGCCGGTCGATGACAACGAATAATGAAGAAAACAGAAGGCAGGTATACTCAAGGATTAATTCATAAAAATAATGAATTGTAGGTCAATGAGTATAAGCACACAGAGTGCAATTGCTAGCCTGTTAGGTGGGTTCGGAGAAATCCTCCATCGCCCATAACAGTTGTCATGCTGGCAGTGCCCGAAACTCCGAATGCACTCCTCCAGACACTCCGAATGCAGCACACTGATGAGTTCCAGTAGAACGAAACACGTGTCTGTGCTTGATTTGGTACTCTGGAAGGCTCTGCTGTTGGATGCGGAAGCAAACTCTCTGGTTGGAGTTTCGGGCACTGCCAGCATGACAACTGTTATGGGCGATGGAGGATTTCTCCGAACCCACCTAACAGGCTAGCAATTGCACTCTGTGTGCTTATACTCATTGACCTACAATTCATTATTTTTATGAATTAATCCTTGAGTATACCTGCCTTCTGTTTTCTTCATTATTCGTTGTCATCGACCGGCTTTATTGGTAGTGTCTGGAACTTCAATCAATTTAGAGTGAACTCACGGTTAGTTCCTTGAACTGACCGCTAGATGTCGCTCTATTTTACACCACACGGAGTTCCGTGTTAATGCTGGCCTTAAGAGGCCCCGGCTTCCGTTCATCCGACAGCATCCTCCAGACACTCCGAATGCAGCACACTGATGAGTTCCAGTAGAACGAAACACGTGTCTGTGCTTGATTTGGTACTCTGGAAGGCTCTGCTGTTGGATGCGGAAGCAAACTCTCTGGTTGGAGTTTCGGGCACTGCCAGCATGACAACTGTTATGGGCGATGGAGGATTTCTCCGAACCCACCTAACAGGCTAGCAATTGCACTCTGTGTGCTTATACTCATTGACCTACAATTCATTATTTTTATGAGTTATAGCTATTGACTTAGGACCTATAATAAATTATCTCAAGTGGGATAGTAGAATTTTCAAATATTCTTTCAAAGTTAATAATTGAACCCTATGCTGCAACAACGTTGCAAGCGACAATGTGAGCAAATGTTGGCTTTCCATGCAACAACATTCAGTAGGAGTTGTTCATACTGAACAGAACAGTAATGACATGCTGCTTATTGTATATACATATTAATGTTTGTAAGCGGATATCTGATATTGGTTCACAAAAAATGTTTATTTCGACTTCCCGCAAAATTTACTTTTATCACTTACAACGTTGTTGCAGCATAAGGGTTCAATTATTAGCATGAAATGTATTTTGCGGTGGATAAATTTAAACTTATATGAATAGGCAAGAATAGGCATTTTTTGTGAAAATAAGCACCAGATACTCAAATAGGCAAAAAAGGCGCAGATAGGCACTTTGCCTATAATCCGTTCTCTATTGATGAATGTTTTGACAACTGTCCTAACCTAACAAAATCAAAGAGCTGTCAGTTGTAAAGAGTAGATTAAGTTAAGACAAACCTCTTTGTGTCAGGGCCAACTCTAAAACGGATTTGTTTTCGAACACCCCTTATGTATATTATTAATAGCCCGAATAACTCCTGTCCGTTCATTAATAAAATAGTCATAACATACCCATACGTATGACTCACAATGGGAAGAGTTGTAAAGGACAACGAAATTCAATTAACTGCTTTGCATTGTTTTCCGCTTCATGTTTCTCAGACAAAAACATTAATCCCAACCCTTCTGATAATTATTCACAAGTAGACTCCTGATTTCAACCTGTCACCATGGATATCCCTTGTCACTTGACTCGAAGAGACTTGTAGCTGGCTGGTTCTAAACTTAAAGCCAAGTTAACTATCAGAGGTAAATAATATTCCTGTCGCCTGCTTCTATACTTATACAGACACTAGACACTTTTCAGCATTTCTTGAAACGTCGTGGGTTTTTTTTTTCATATAAATTTCTTCTTTAAGCTTTAAGCAATAGAAAAAATCCCATATTATACGTTGCAAATGGAAGTATGGAGGGTGTTAGGTAAGAATCTTAACTCCTTAAGCGGGTTGGTGTTGGACGTAATTGATTTGACGACTATAGGCGTTCTCTCCATTTAAAGAGTTAAATATGGAAAAGCTACAATCGCTGAAAATCTGGTCTAAAGCAATTTTTGTGACATTATGGTTTGATAGATCACGTTGGGGAAGTTTGGTCAAGACCTTCAGTTATAGTACGAGGGATTTTTGGAACAAAATCGGTGCGAAGTTTTTTTCTGGTCAAAGATCTAATTTAACATTAATTATGAAGGATGTGCTCTTGCAATCCAGACAGGATTACCTACTTTGTGGACAAATTTTCAAATCAGACGAGTAAAGGTCTTGATCGAGAAAACCTTTCACAAACCCCAAATATGTATCAAAAGTCTCATAAAATGGAAACTGATGAGTACAAAATTATCAAGAGAGTTTCGGTTGAAAATCTGCAAATTACTCACTAACGTATACCTGATGACCGAAAGCCATTGATATAGACATCGACAAATGAAGTTATTTATGGAGGATTCTCCATATTAATACAGCAGTATATACCTCGTTATAATGTATCTTCATTTAACTTCGTTACGATTCTCTTTTATAAGTAAAAATGAACGAAACTAATGAACACGTACCTAACTTTTTCATTCGTTCGTTAGGGTTGCGCTGATGCGAGGCTGGTTTTTTACTTTTTAAATTTCATATATGTACCTATCTACGTGCTATTCTTTTTGATAATTACTTAAACTCTCATATATCAGAATAGAAAGTAGATTTTTATTATTTCATTGAAAAATTTATTATTTCGTATATTTCCAATATTGTTGTAGTCGTTGGAAGTTAAATAATTGGACGTTTATTAGTAAGAAAGCTAGGGATTACACAAAATGAGCTCGAAATTCGTGCTTCTAGCGCAGTCGGTTACATACATATTATTTAAATTAGACAAACGGGCATTTACTTGAGACATTTATCAACGGCCTTAATGAAACATCAGGTTAAGAGAATATAAAATGGAAATAATTAACTCGAGTGAATGAATAGGAACAATTAAGTGCTCTCTTGTCGAAAATAATCCGGGTCTTGGCAAAGTGCGACAATAAAACAAAACATTTATAACATTCATTTCACTACAACAAAGGTTAATGCTGAAATTACCATTTCCATTCAGAGATAAAGGATGATCGAGATTAGGCAGAAATGTAGAATGAAAGGCACGGGGGAAGATCTTAACTTGCAGTTGAAAGGCCGTTTCACTGTTCTGACTGAAAGGGACAAAAATTAAACTTAACGACCCACAGAGTTTCCAGATGAGACTTATCAATTTTAGCTAGATTGGATCGTGAATTCAGCAGTTACAACTGGATTAATTAAATGAACTCCAATATTAAACTAACGAATCATTAGAACCATGAGACATAAAATACCTTACATTGATTTATTCTGAATCTAAAAATACTGCCATATCCGGTTTTAAATGACGAGTCTTACAAAAACCTGGAAAAAAGAGACCACGAGTAAAATGGGAATGGAAGAATTCGCAACGCGAACAAGTAGAAACTCCTTTTTTTATTGTTGAAACGTCTTCTAACGCACCATAAAGTTTACCATTTCCAGAAAATGCGCTGATTTACCAAAAAATATATTTGCAAAGTTGAAGATAATTGCACGTTTGTGTAAAGGTGACGTTTTTTTAGAAGAGTATTTGACTTTCAAAACTTTTTTTCCAACTTTCTGTGAGAATGAGAATGCGCTACCCTAGTAAGCCTCAGTGTCGGTAATACAAGCACCCTATACAAATTTCCTCCCTAGGAGTTTCGTTAACTGCAGCGGTTACCGATGGGGGGGGGGGCTCAAATATTTTTGGCGACAATTTTTTCTTCAATTGCCCATTTACACTGTTTCTATTACCTACTTCTTCATGGGTTAGATTTTTTCAAGACCTGTGAATTTGAAAACAATAATTATTGTCATGGATATTGTCATGGATAAAGCACCACATAATAATGATGAAGAGTGGACAACATAATCGTGCGAATAATTTTTTTTTGTCCTTTTTTAAGTTTTTCTAAGGATTTCATTCGCCTTTATTGGCTTTATAAAGTGATAAAATTAACACAGAATGCTTAAAAGAAAAAAAACACGTCGCAAATGGTCAATTTATAAAAAACACACTTTTTCAAAAAAGTTTGCTCCACCCACCATTCGGTAACCGCTGTCGGAGCTATATAAGCCGATAAGATTAGAAAACGAATTTTGCACCTTTCAAACCGTAAAGCAAAAATTGTAGACTTTTGTGCATTTGGCACACTGAGAGGTGCCCAAAAGCGTATGCAAAAATGCAGCGAAGTAGAATATTTTTCCACATTAGTATAGAGAAAATCTCCCTGCCGCCTGTACTAGTGACCGTTCGGCCAGTTGCGATCTCCAATTTTAGAAATGTCACGAGCAGGAAATATTCTTCGCAAAATTACTGTCTTAGATTCCCTAGCACTTATATCCACTTTCTAATTGTTGTTCGAGTCGTTATTTTTAAAATAAACTCCAACCGCAAAAAAACCTTGAGTATTTGATTATTTCACCATTTTACCATTTCCTTCATATTCACAGCGAATCTGACACATCTCGTAAACACTTTGACAACTGCCTTAAATTTCCATTTATCACGAAAGTACGACAACTTGATTAAAGCTCATTATATTATGAAATTAATTAACTTTGAAAATAGATAGATTCATTCTGTCGGACCCTGTACTTACCTATTATAAGGTATGTAAGTTTTACAGTGAAATCCTTTGGAAAAGGTAGCTCAAACGAAACAAAAAACAAAGAAAAATTGTTTTGAAATGCCTTGAAACAATCAAGGAGTTTCTCTATGTTATGCAGCAATAGAAGCAAAATAAATAAATAAAGGAATTTTTTCCTTCAAAATGGAATTTTTCTCCTTCAAAACTATATACCTACCTAGTTAATTAATTATTTCTTTTAAAACACGACAGCTTTTCTATTATTATACTCGCGTTGCTCCATTATTACGGATATAAAGTTTTACTTGTGCTCGTTCAACCACAATTCGTTAAAAGCTACTGTTCATCAAAATAAGGGTGACTGTTCCTTTGTTTGTTTTCAATTTATTTGTTTGTGAATAGAATTTCAGTTATTTTTCGTCTTTGGTGCGCAAAAATACATATACGACTAACCAAAACTTTTAATTCCTGTTGTATCTGAGCTCACCTGCATACTTCTTTGTAATAAAGCTTCATCCCTAAAGGCAAGTAAGAATTAAGCAACTAAATCCTGTGCACTACAATAGTAATAAATAGAGCTCCATGCCACTTCAGAGTTGTTAATTATTTGGTTAATCATTCAGTCATTCAATCAATCACATCGCTGGAGTAGAGTAGAAGCAACTATAATAAAGACGTTAACTGGAATACTTATACCTACGTTAAATCTATACAAGGATCTATGTTATTCCAAAGTTAAAATTACTCCAGGGATTCGTTTCATGCATTCAAGAAGCCTATAGTTATAAATGCTGAATTGATTTAAACTTAGGTTACATTGGCTTAATTAATAACATGCAGTATTAATCTTAATTAGAGAATCCCTTCCAAACGTGTACCGCCAGTATGATGGATTCAAAGGAAGCACCTCTTTTCCTGTGAGGGCAATAACTTTTTAGAGGAGGACATAGATATGCAATAATTTTAATTGGATATGAATGCTTGATCTTTGGTCTTAGAAGAACTTCATAAACTTTATTATGATAATATTTATGCTCCCACAACTGAAATGGAGCGGTTGTTTTTTTCCAATTCTGTATGAAGCGTGTAATAAAACAAAAACGTTGGTCAATCGATATAGGAGTCATTAAAATGGAAATGTGATATAAAAAATGTGACTGGAGTTAACATGTGTGGCAGTTACATTTTATAATTTCATAAAAAATTTGCACACAGGCATCATTTGATGTCTCTTCTCGCAGGTTAAAATGGACAACTAGAATCAGATTATCACCTGATAAAATTAACTTATGGTCATTATGGAATAATTATTCGTTAGTAGTGAAGCATAATTTTTACATTTTAAATTCGAATATCTATACCTTTTTTGAACGCCCATTTTTGAAACGTTAAAACACATCAACTTATTTCAATTTTGTCGGAAGTGTAATGTATTTAGTCGGTTCGTTACTCCGATACGTTGAACTAATTATTTTTATCGACCGTAATGTTAGTCCATGCATGCAGTTATTATTAGAAATTTTCTTCCGAAAAAGTTGGATCTTAGATTTTTCTTCAGAAACGGTTAGTGGAGGTATCATAAATAATAAAACCACAAAAACCATTTTAGCAAATGCCCTCCTCCTAACACCCCATCGTTTGGTTGAAAAAGCCTTATTAGCTCAGCTAATAACTCGTTTACCGTTGAAGATTGGTTATTATAAAAAAGGAAGTTTCACTAATTTCCTAAAAAAAAATCCTATTGTAATATTTTGGTATTTTGCGGTTCGAATTTTCGTTTATTCGAATTTTTTTGATTCGAAAAAATATTAAAATTTTGCCAACACCTTACCTATCGAAAAATGGGTAGATTTTTAGAAAAGAAAGAAAATATGTATTTCTATTTATTGATATTTTTAGTACCCACATAATAAAGTACATTTCTTTAAAAAAAAATAATAATAACTATTACAATTGCAATCCTTGGATTAACCGAGACCCATCTCTGTCCTATCCTATCAACCGCAAATACTTATTAGCAGGCTTACCTTCCCAAATTGCAACAATGGCTGATGTTGGTATGACAGCCATTGTAGATTTCACATCCAATATGGACACTCAAATTCCTGAAACTAGTGGTTCACCATTGGAACACCAAAAAACGTAACTTCAGGTAGGTACTCGGCACTGAATAATCGCAATCAAAATTGAACTATTAATCACGCCGGAAATCGTAACCACACTACCCTTCCTCTCTGCTCTTCCGAGATCCGACGCTACACGTGTCCTCTCACCTCTCATCAGCAGACCATAGAACCGCTAACTTTCTGTGGTAAGCCCGCATCCTGCCACCGTTTGGTCTCCAGGGTCCAAGGACAGTCACACCATACAGTGAGTCATGATTTCTGTTAAATTTTAATGATAATGGATTCTGTGAGTGTCCCCACCGTTTTCGAGGATGCTGAATACGATGATGGTGGTTTAAACTCTTCTCGAGTTGACCGCACCCCCTAAAACGGCCAAAAACCACCCCTATTAAGGAAAAATCACGGAACTTCTTTCTCTTGGCGGCCAAACTTGTGTCACTCCCCGTTTTCGAGGTCGCTGAACGCGATGCTGACGTCGAGATCGGTTCAGCAACCCCTCTACGCGACCAAGAACAACCTCCGGAATGGGTGAAACCTGTATTTGGCACCCTTACTCATGATTGTTTTATTTTTATAAGAAGTTCTCATGTTAATTTTTCACCCCTTCCGGGGGTTGTTCTTGGCCGCGTATAGAGGGGTTAGCGGGCTTAATTGAAAAATTAACATGAGAACTTCTTATAAAAATTAAACAATCATGAGTAAGGGTGTCAAATACAGGGTGTTTTTTATTAACAAATAAAATATAAAGTGGGGTGGGCAGAGCGTGCTCTGATTTACGTACGACCGAGGGGTTGGCGGGCGTCGAGAACCGACCTCGACGTCAGCATCGCGTTCAGCGACCTCGAAAACGGGGATTGACACAAGTTTGGCCGCCAAGAGAAAGAAGTTCCGTGATTTACCCTTATTTTTTATAGGGGTGGTTTTTGGCCGTTTTAGGGGGTGCGGTCAACTCGAGAAGAGTTTAAACTACCACCATCGTATTCAGCATCCTCGAAAACGGGGGGGAGGGCTAGTCTCGTTAGACTCTGAAATCAGAGCACATTCGTCCGACTCACAGAATCCACTAAAAAGTAGTTTTGGAGATCCAGAATATTCCAGAGTAGGATTTTTTTATTGGCGGATGTCCATCTAGGTATACAGGGTGTTTCAGAGATTTAGGGCAAAATTTTAAGGGGTAAGTCCTCTCATAAATTCAAGTTGGAAAAATAATTTCAGATCTAAATGACGTTTCATTTAAAAAATCATAATAGAAGGGTGTCAAAATTTAAAAAAATAACCGTTTTGTGGTGGTAACTCGTGTACATTTAAAACGATTTTGATGAAACTTGGCACGAACAATAAGCAAACAAGGATATTTAATTTGACTATTTCAGTTTTTGTAGATATCTTCTATGTCCGTATTCATCAAACATCAAAATATAACTCTGTGGTTATATTTTGAATTTTCTGACAGCTGATTGGTCTAATGCTCAAACCCTACGAACGCTACGAATTTTAAACCAATGAAATGTTCCAAAATACAACCCCAGTATTCATCAATAAATACAACCCCTGGGGTTATATTTTGGAACATGTCATTGGTTTAAAATTCGTAGCGTTCGTAGGCTTTGAGCATTAGACCAATCAGCTGTCAGGAAATTCAAAATATAACCCCAGAGTTATATATTTTGAAGTTTGATGAATACGGACACTAGTTCGTAGATATTCAAGGTTGGCGCGTCTTCACCCCTTTCTTGCGAATGGCCGTCCTGGCACATATATGATACAACGTCATTAAAAATTAATATTTTAACATTTTTTTTAATAACGAAAATTTCGAAAATTATTTCGAAAAATTTACAGGAGGACATATCTTACAAGATTGATTTACAAGTTTTCTTTGTTGTAATAAGCAATTTTTTGATAACTTCAACAGATATTAACGAGTCATTAGCGAAAAAGCTTTTTTTACCAAAGGGGCGATTTCTAGGGGGAGGGAGAAGGGATGCGGTATCACCAGAACTGCATGGTTTTTGTGATTTATTGATGTGTGGTACTTCCACTAAAAGTTCCAGAGAGAAATCGCAATCCAAGTTTCTCTTAACTTCTAGTGATTTTTTTAAATTATTCCACCGGACTAATACTTAAGGAATCAAAAAACCCATACACATTTATTTGTTTTACATCTAATTTAAGACCAAATTAAGTCAGACTTAAATATTTCTCCGAATAGGAACAATTCCCAGTAAATAGTTGAAGCGACCAGTAAATAAATCTAACTTCGAAAAAATAATTTGGTCAGAAATTTCATGCTCTTATAAATAAATTACCGCAAGCTTAATGCTCATTAATTTAACTGCTCTTAATGGCTTTTGAAAGATTAATTAATGATTGAATTGATGAATTATTCATCCATGAAACGAAACAACAATGAATATTTTAAGAAATCGTTAAATTTTTAACATCAGGTCTGCTATAACTAATTGCGAAATACATTTATTATGAAATAACCATAAACTGAACAAGACCAGAGTGGCATGCACCCGTGGACTATATATAGAGTTGCTCGGACATTTGAGACACATATCCAGGGAGGTGAACTCTTTCACTTATGATAAGGGCATAGCGTGAAATTAAAAAAAAAATACCGCAAAAGCATGGGTAAGGATTCTAGCAATAACTGGATTAGCATGCGCCTGCTCCATATATCTCTGGAGCGTGATTTCACTATGGTAGAATAATGGCCGACGTCACATAATAATATATAAATTGGTAAGTATTTTACCAACGAGCCAACGACTATTCTCACGTAGGTAAGAATAGTCTAGAATAGAAGCTCTACAGACTATTCTCATTATTTTATCATTTCATGAATAGGGTTTTATACGTGACTGCCCTATTGTTATTAATCTGTTTGCATTGAGTAAGTGTATTCCGACCTCATCGATCGTCGCTTCCAGGTTCATCTGTAGTGTGTGAACTTTTATATGGAATTCTACGGTATTATCAGGATTATGTTTTTTTCTTGTTTAGGTTTCATACATTCTTTGATCAATTTCTTGTCTTACGTCACTTCTTCAATCGTTCTCAATAATATGTCGCGTAAAATGGTATGAAATCTTCAAAAATGCCCTGCTCCTTCTGGTGGATTGCACGTGTGATTATGCAGGTACCCAAAAGTATACAGCGAGTTAAAAAAAGGTTTTTCAATACACATGTAGGGTACAAGAAGCTTCGCATAAAGGAGTTACAGCCCCCTAAATCTAAAACCAATCCGAAGATGGTTTTTCTTCTATATTTCCAAAACGAGCAAAAAAATTACTTTTTTAAACTTTTTAATTGACTTATCTAATCAAGCTACGTACTCCAATACTTATACAATAAAAAAGGCCCGTATTCATCAATAAATATAACCCCTGGGGTTATATTTTGGAACATGTCATTGGTTTAAAATTCGTAGCGTTCGTAGGCTTTGAGCATTAGACCAATCAGCTGTCAGGAAATTCAAAATATAACCACAGGGTTATATTTTGAAGTTTGATGAATACGGACAAAAGACACATAAATTAATTTCTTAAGAGATAGTTTTGTGGAGCAACTGGGAGTAGTTTCACCCCAACTTTTTCAGGGGTTGGAATTTTTTGGTGAAAAAGAAACGATTCTGCTATTTATTTTTAATAAAAATTGCAGTTTTTAAAGATATTTCACTTCACAAGTAGTTATATAGAGTTCATATATACTAAATGTTCATAGAAGATAAGGAGATAGGAACATAATATGTCATATATCTTGATTTCCTATTCGTCGAGAATATGATATATGGAATTGTAGATTTAGTAGACTAGTGTATTCGACTTTCTATGATTGTGATCCGCTGTCACGGTTACTAACTGTAACTGTTATTCGTTATTACCTATTATAGTTGTTTCAAAATAACTGTAATTTTACTGCAAATTCTTAGTCTCAAATCGTCAGTATTTCATCGTCAAATAGTCGTAAACAGTGTTTCTTGCCATGGTTCTCTAAAAGTAACGGTTACTTTAGATCGGTCGCTACTCTCTAATTAGGTTCTCCCATCTCTAGCCCCAGGTCAATGAAACTGACGTAATGTAAACAAAATGATGTTAGTGACAGTTAGCCCCAGTATTGATTCACTGAAGGCCGTTCCTTTTTCAAAGGTTTTAATTTCAAAAAATTTAAATATAGTTCAGTGAGTTAACGGGCCAAAGACTAAAGAGACCTCGGTTTCTGTATGAACCTGCTTACAATCTTCTTAGAAAAGGTGCCCGCTTTTGTCCTGTAACGGTTTTTTCATCAGCACTTCAGTAATTGTTCCAGTCGTTAACCTTTGTTTAATAATTCTTTGACGATCGTTTCGATCGCAGGGGATAGTACTTTTGTCGAGCACTCTATACCGATAGTGCTGTCGGTTGTGTATCGCGATAAACGGCGGCAATGCTATCTTTCGGCTCCATCCGGGTCCGCTCTCGGTTGCCGACTGGTAGGGAAAATACTTTAAAAAGGACAGCAGTCGGATCTTTAGTTAATAAATTCTTATTAAACTCAAGAACAACCATCAGTTCTTAATTTTAATTAATTTTATTAATAATCTACAGGAGCTTAGCACCTCTCCATCCACTCAGCCAGGGAGTTCGTCCCTTCCTGGGTGCCTTTTTCCGCCAGGATTCCAACTCAAGCGACATGAGCGATCAGTAGACCGGACGCGGAGGCAGTGCCATCCACCCGCTAGCATGGTAACACCATGCCAGTACCATCAATAACAGCACCAGCAATGAGACAATGATCCAGGCGCCCCAGGTCGATTCACGTGGAGCTGTGTTGCACCCACTTTTTGAGACAGGAATCATCACCACCTGTTTCATTAAGTTAAGTAATTGTACCCTTAACTTGGTGATTTAATTGCTGATCATTCATTTCATTGCTTATTATAAATTTTATATTCACTTCCATAGTTTTTTAAATTTCACCATTGTTGTTGATTTTATTTATGTGTTTTATAAAGATGTCGATAAAGTGCGAGTGCCTATTTTATTAACGTTCTTGAATGTTTTGGCAACTGTCCTAACCTAACAAAATCATGAGCTGTCATAGTTGTAAAGAGTGGATTAAGTTAAGCCAATCAATCCTCTTTTGTGTCAGGGCCTGCTCCAAAACGTGTTCGTTTTCGAACAGCCTGTAGTTTTCAGCTGCAGTAAAGGTTACAAAATCAAGAATAATAATTAATTTAGCTTTATTTTTAAGATTTTTTTGTCTTTTACAACATTTCCATAATTGTAATTTTTACAAATTGTTGTCTTAGTATGACAACTTGTTTTCTACTTTTAACACATTTTTGTGATCAGCTTGATGTAACAAATATTCAAATAAATGAATGAAAAATAATCAAACAAAGGCAATTAATCAAACAAAAGAATCATTATGAGTGCGGCAACAAAACGAAATGAGCACAAGCTGTGCCTTTCAGAGACAGGCCATCCCCTTTTTGTTATAAGAGACGCAGATGTTATCATGGCATAAAAATCCTGCATACCTATTAAACGTGAATTCGCATAAGAACAGACCAATCTTTTATTCTGACCTGGATGTAAAAACTGCTCCGGTACAAAAACTCGACTCGAGGTATTACTTATGCAAAACTCCGAAAAGGAGTTTGGGATTATACATACTGCAGTAATAAATATTGTCGAATCGAACCGTAGGGAAAGATAATAGCAAAAAGTTATAAAGTAGCCATTAATCGGCTGTTACTCTATCCTTCGGGAACGTTTGCAGGTTAGTTGTGGCTGCTGAGAGGATAATTATTATCGTTCATTTGCATCCGGAAAGTGAGAAAAACTTTCTCGACCCAGCCATTTATATTTATTCCATTTTCATCGTAAAACGTGGAAGGTTTGGAGATAAATGACAGCGAATACACAGAATCAATTCCGGCGAAATTTTAAACAAACGCCAATACGCGCATCCTCATTTCAGGATTGTTTGTGAAAAGTTTTAACAAACAATAGCAGGCAGGCTCAATCCAGATTACTCTCTAAAGCGTCGACAGTGAAAATTTGGTTATTATGTGCTTCGGTAACCGGATTAAAGTTAAAAACACGTCCGAACTCCGGCAGTTAGCCTAATTCAGGAGGAAGTATGCAGCGGCCACAATTACAATGAAAATCAAAGCGAAACTTTTGAAACATGTGTTGCATTTCCATGAGGAACGGAGGCGCGAACCGAAACGAGATGAAGTCCATTAATCTCTTTTTACGTTTTCCCGGAATTAAGCCGTTAAAACAATCATATTTCAGCGGCGGAAAGAGAAGCCGTCGTCGCACTGTGAAAAACCCTCATTATCGCCCAAAGTAATGAGTCTGCTATCTCTTCGGAAGACTGGGTTGAATTTAACACATTGTAATTTATTTTAATTCGGACCCCGGTGAGATCGCTTGATTATAAAATATTGCGCCAGCCCAGAAGTCGTAAATTTGAATAAAATCGATTCATAAAGAGAATGCAAATGCAATTTTAATCCCCGAAGAGCCACAACTTTCGTCAATTACCGGCTCGGGCTGACGCCGAATTACCAAAGTACCTTTCTCGTTCTCCATAAAATATGCTTTATAGTCCTGACAGACGTCGACTTTGGGCAATCCTTGCGGAAGGCAAAGTATAAACAGGACGGTCGTCTAGCTCTGGGACCTTACAACACGCCTGACAGATACGGATTGCCTGTAGGTGTCACAAAATCCCAGCTTACACTTTCCGTGGAAGTCGTGGAACACGCCTCTAACGCGCTATATAACCATAACTTCACTCGTCCAACTTTATGTTAAATAACAGTTTCATTTAAATATGAATTAAATGGGGGATTTAATGTTTCCTAGCGATCGATTCTCCCCCAAACACCGGCTTCCGTTTCCCTCTGCATTTCGGGTTCCAGATCTGTTTTCTTTATTTCTCCCAGTAAAACCAAGTATTATTTCACACTTTTAGTAAATATCTAGTTGTTAACGAGCAAAACTACCAAGAAAGCAATCATTAGATTTAATTCATTGCTTTATAGAACTATAAGTACTAGGTAGTGGAACTGACTGCGCATTTCTCAGAATAAATGGCTTTTCTTTTAAATAGTTTAAAAACGAATGGAGTAATTTCAGTTCAAGAAAACACATTTTCCGTTAGGAAATAGTTTTTTAATTCGCGACATAAACTCAGAACGTTGTTTCTGTCACATAAATCTTCAGATCGCGCAGCAGTAGGTACCGACTTCTGTAAACGAATCTGGCTCTACTTTAATAATCCCCTTTAGTAGCTGCAGTGTTTTGGTATCCTAAGCAAGAAATCTTGATTTATACAAGATTAAATGGTAAAATGTGTGCAATATTAGTACGCTTTGACAATATTGTAATACATTAACATTTTAGATTCCTTTATACCTACTCGGACCATTTCACTCCTCAAGTTTTATTTTATTTTATTTTCAAATTGAGTCATCTACCCACTTACCTACACGCCAAAACCCAATGTTAACATATAAAATGAAATTTTCTAATTTTCCTATGAATTTGATAATAAGGTTCAAGTCGTAGCCTTACTAGGTGTAGCTGTTTGTATTGACGTCGGTCTATTTCCGTGACTAGGCCCAAATAGCGACTCTAGAGAGTAGTCTCAATTGAGAAAATTTGAGAGATGACCTTCTTATAAAATTTTAATCATCAAGCGACTACTCGGGTATAATATTGTAATATTGTTGACAAATTTGCTCTATTGTCTCAATTAACCTTTACAATAGATTATAACAATTATTATTTTCAATTTCTATGAATTATAATACCTACCTTAAACTCAAAATGAAACAGTAAAATTACCACTTCAAATTTTTAAGCCACTACTAACTGTCTAAAATCCTTAACTCAGACCACACAAAACTATAATCCCCTGTTCACTAGTTTTCTGATAGCACTATCCAACCGCGATGTATATACACACTAGCTGCTCTGAAACGGCACACTCGCCTGGCGGCGGTTTCAGTTTCACCGGTGACCACCGCGCGGCGCGACTGTTCTTTCTAGGCCTCAATTCAAATATTGGTTTTCAAACATCGTGAATTTGAATGTTCAGAGAAAATCGTAAAAAAGGTGATTCTGAATTATTAATTAAAGCAACAACCGACACGACTTTCTTTTCGTAGGCTCGACGCAATGCAGACCGATTCGTCTTCGTTTCGGTAAGTTCACGTGAATTTTCGTCAACAAGCACCTGAATATTATCGAAGCTGTAAAGAATTGCAGATAAAGTGTTGTTTCTCGCAAATAAATTTGTGGTGCTGAAACCTGAATAGCGAGCTGAATAGTTTGTTCAATGTCAAATGCAGGATTCAAGCTTAACCACAAACATGGTCAGGAAGCGCTGTGCTTGTAGTGATACAGGCACCAAAAAAATTTTTGAGAAGAAAAGATAAGAGGAAAAGTGTCCTTCGACATTTACTAATCCTAGTAATGTGAGGTGGTAAAAAAATTACAGCTTCATGATGAGAAAGGACTTTTAAGGGTTTCTGTAGACAACAAATATGTAGCTACTAAATAAAAAGTTTGTTACCGTATTTATTATTTAATTTACTTGCCTGAGCTGCATTCCCATCAATAACGGGTTTTTAGTGCTCTACTTCTACGTCTCTCATTACAGTATTTGTCCCTTTGGTTACCATCACTGGACTCTAATATGCGCGCCATCTTCTTCATTTGTGTTTCGTAGGTTTCACTAGACTTAACGGCACTTTTATTGAAGAATTTACGAATAACTTTACAACCATCGGCACCGGCACCGCCACCGCAGCTATTTTTTTCCGTTCTGTTATTATAATATACATAAATTATAATTTAATTATAATATCTATTAATATATTCATTAAAAACAAAAACAGCCACTCAGCTAATCAAGTCCTCATTTTACTATTTTTAGTTATCGCGGTCTGGTCGGTCGGCAGTCGGCCTAGATGTAAGTAGTAACGCCTCGGCGGTGTCCGCCGGCGAAACTAAAACCTTTTGCCGCTGCTTAAAATTGTGCCGTTTTTAGTAGCGGCAATGGCGGGCAGTGTGTACACCGTAACCTATGTACATCGTGATCGAACTTAGCTATCTTTCATAAAATCCCAATGGAAGAATCTAGAATCTACCATAATATAACTTCTAGAATCTAACAGACCAAAAGAACAAGAACTTACAAGAATTAAGAAGAAGGGAACAGAACAGCTTATTCGCATCACCTCAATTTTTATTGTTCTTACATCGAAAACATGCAACCTTTTATGTCCAGTAGAAAAATGCAAGTTATACCCTTTAGTAGGATTTCTCTCATAATTTTGCTTCATGTAGATAATTATGTACCTACTACATTTTTGACTGTTATCAATTTATCCTGTTAACTTAATTTCACATGATTAATTTTGTAAAATACAATAATTCTGATAAGTTATTTTAGTTTTTACTATAATCATATGATAAACAGGATGCGTGTGTTACAACGTGTTATAAAATAATGATCAACCTAATACCTCAGACCTTAGGAATCGACCCTTCATTATTATTTTTTTCAACTTCTCGCGAATTTAAGTGAATGTAGAAAAAACTCTTACATCGCCGTCTTCACAACAAGCTGACGCGATGAGTCGGGTCGCTTTACGCAAGATATTAGCCCGGCGGCATTTAATTATTTCTTAGATTGGAAAAAAAAAACTCAACAAAGTGACAAAATTTAACAGTGTGTGTTAGGTATACAATACACGTAGTTTATTTATATGAACCTTAATTTAATAACCACGTCCCAGACAAATTCCTTTTAGGTTGATGGGAGTCAAAAAGCTTGGTGCAACTATTATACTATATCGACTTTGACGACTGGACATTTAGAAATAACTCAAACGTGAATGTCACCGAAACTGGAGCGCCTTTAAAACTTCTAAATAAAACTAAAATACGTTTGTATCTTTACCAATAATAGCGGATTGTCCTGCCAAATCACTCCAGTGTTTCTAGTGTTTCCAGGGGAAAGCTGCAGAGCTCTGCGGCATTAAAGTCGAGTGCACTTAGTTATAGGACCAAGGCAATATACCTGATGCAGTTCTACGACTGCCCGAAATGTTCAAACAGCGCTGCGGTGTTATAAAAATAAGAATTATTACCTTCCAGAGTGCCTCTGTAGACTATTCCTCTGTCGAAGTCAACAGCGCCTCGGGTAGATTCGAAGACGGCGTCGTCGGCGAAAACTCCATTATCGGGCCAAAGTTTCAGCTTAAATAATCTAGAAAAAGAATAAAAGAGTTTTAAGGCAAGAATTCAGTAATAGCATAATAATCTTAAAAAAAAATCCGCAAGTTTTAAGTTTGAAATTGGAATTTTACGTAGAAGCACTTTGAACATCTTGCCTAAACTTATTCGAGTAAATACCTCACGAGTCTTCACTATTATTTTATAAAGTATCTGAAACTAGAAAATAATCAAGTAATGAAACATTTTTTGACTCGATCAATAATCTGAGTTTATATACCGGGTGTTGCATCGGCAGACCATCCATTAGGAGGAAACCTCATGCGAATTTTAATAACCCCCCCCCCCCCCCTTCACTTAATATTATCTCCCCGATTCTTTTTTGAGCAAAATTGTATGAGACTTTTTTGAAAGACCTCGTATGATGGACTCTCGTGCAAAATATGAATAATTTTCATTGTAATAAACACGTGTAACGTTCATATTATCGATCAGTATTCAGTAAAGCTTTTTAAAACATTAGTGTTTTATTTATCATCCATCATCAAAAAAGTTATTTAAATAATTATTTTCTGCTTTCAAGTTTTGTAGGCATGTGTGTGAAATTTTTCAGCTGTATCACTGAATGCTGTATGTGCAGCAATATCATTGAAAAAAAACGGTTTTAAAAATTATCATTAAAAAATGGCGTTTTCTGTAACTTACGAAGGCGTAGAAGCGCCACACCAGCTTTATTTTTAAAATTCCGACTTTAAACTCGAAATTCCGAGTTCAAACTATAAGAATTCCGACTTTAAACTCAGATTTGCGAGTTTAAAGTCGGAATAATGAAACTCGGAATCAGGGCCGGGCCTAGCAGGTGTGCTGTGCGTGCCCGCACACAGGCGGCAAGTTCATAGGAGCGGCGGGTGGAAGTAAAAATTCAAACATAATTCATAACAATAACAAAAAATATCAAAATATCATTATAGAATTAGTTATTAGTACAGCGGAGTAGGCGGGGGGAATTTAATGAAATTTGATAGATATGCTCTACTAATGACACTTATTACCTCGTCTTTTTCGCCGATTCGAAAACTACAGGGCCTTACTTACTTAATTTTTCAGGTCTCTATCGGTTTTGTCAAAAAGTTCACCCTGCATGTATTTTCTTCAAAGTTTAGTACCATTTTCTAAAACTACATGAAAAATGCTACAATTGCGGTAATAAATTACCTGGTTTGAACATTATCTGCTGGATTGTAGTTTTTCTTCCCAACATTTGTGTTGATATTTTTCTTTCTGTTCCATTATATACTTATTTGTTTACGTATTGATATGTCAAATTGTGTTACTTATACGCTTATACAGGGTGTTGATTTTCAAAGCGGGCCATAGGGGATTAGCATTGCGAAAGTGGTTTTTGAGGATTCCTGCTCGCCGTTTAAACTGACAGAAATGGTTTTGGTATCAAAATGAAGCTAAAATTATTGCGCATAACGCTTGACATCAGAAATTAATTTAATTTGACGTTGTTTTCTAAAATTCTTCAGTAAAAATTCAAGTATTTGTTAATGTTTAATCACAAAATAGCATGCCTTGCCTAAACAATAATGACGTTTCTACGTTTTGACAATCCAATAATAAACCATTGGTCTATTAAAAAAATTCACGGCAAATAAATCGCGAACCCTCCTGTAACTGGCTACACTCTAGTAGGTTTTCACCATAAAAACTCTTTCTTGGTTTGTTTAACCCATTTTTAAATAGAACCAGACTTTATTATTACCTACTGACTTATAAAGTTTTATTATTGGACTGTCAAAACGTAGAAACGTCATTATTGTTTAGGCAAGGCATGCTATTTTGTGATAAACATTAACAATTACTTGAATTTTTACTGAAGAATTTTAGAAAACAACGTGAAATTAAATTAATTTCTGATGTCAGGCGTTAAGCGCAATAATTTTAGTTTCATTTTGATACCAAAACCATTTCTGTCAGTTTAAACGGCGAGCAGGTATCCTCAAAAACCACTTTCGCAATGCTAATCCCCTATGGCCCGCTTTGAAAATCAACACCCTGTATGTTTGGTTGTCATAAAATTACCATTTCTTCTTTCAGTTGTTTTTTTTTTTTTGTTAAAACCTCGGTTGAAACTTATTTTTAGCTCGAAAAAAATCTAGAACCGTCCCTAGTCTTGGCTAAATCTGCAGATCATGCAAATTTATTTAAAATAACTACAAAATATGCAAGTGCACATTTTCGCACTTGTTTTTTCAAAATTTTTCTCTCGAACCCCCTTCATTCTCGGGGGACATATTCCGCACCATTACCCCCCCCCCCCCCCCCGGTGCAGCAGAATTTACCTAATCTAACAAATAACAAAAATTTCTATTGGTGTTTAATTTTCACCCACAATAAATTGCTTTTTGCCTTCCCATAGGTAGACATTTCTTCTTAAGAGGGGGGGCGGCAATTTTTGTATCGCCACGCAGGTGGCAAATAGGCTAGACCCGGCCCTGCTCGGAATTATTAGTTTAAACTCGGAATTCTGAGTTCAAAGTCGGAATTCCGAGTTTAAAGCGGAATTCTTAGTTTGAACTCGGAATTCCGAGTTTAAAGTCGAACTTGAAAATTTTTGATGACGATTTTTTGTGAAAGTTTTTTTATCTGCGATTTTGATGAGAATTCCTTTCATGCGACATACATTATGACAAGTTCAACTGTAATAAATCGGTTCCTCTATCTGTCCCCGTGTTCAAGATATAGCAGAAATGTTATTTTTCTATATTTTTGTGCCGATTTTTCAAAACCATTTTCTGGCACGCCCGTCAACTTGAGGTTTCTTCTGCGTTATTTTCTGGGTCCCTATGTCGAATGCTTTGAATCAGACGATGCCTATAATATGAGATTATTGTTTACGACAAAAACCCACCGATCGATAGCAAAACACGAATTTTGACGAAATTCAGTTTCACAGTGATTTGAAAATTTGCTCGAGGACACATAGGACAACGACGATTCCGAAACTGAAAGCGATTTTTTCCTGCAATATCTCTGCGTTCTCGAGCCATATGGCTGTTCAAAGTGAAAAAAATGGCGACTTTCGTCTTTTGAACATTATTGTAAGCTTTTGTGAGAAAACTAAGCTCTTAATTCACCATTCAACTGGATTGTTTTTCCGACAGGTACGGCTGTACTCTCACAAAATTGCATCTCATTCTGAAAACATCGATTTTTTCGATGTCGAATAATAAATACTACAGGCAGTCAAAATTTTTTGTCTGCGATTTTGATAAAAATCTCCTGCCAGACAGTATAAATTATGTAAAGTTCAAAACTTTATAAAAAATTGATGAAAATTTTTAATATAAATTATACCAATTTGAAATTACCCAACTTGGATATACTGTTCAATTTTTGTAAGAAAGTTTTTTTTTTGTAGTTATTTTAAAGACTTTCTGCCTCAGTATCTGATGTGTTAAATATTTTATGAGGCGATCCAGAAAAAAATCGATTCGGTTCGTTGCTAATTGAAATGGGAAACGCTCGTCTTCCATTTATACTAGCACGTAGGTACTTTCTTTACTTTGCAGTTTTATGAATTGCGATATAAATAATTCAAATTGTTATTTATTGATGGTTCTTCAATTTGCATCATCATTTCGAATAAATGTCTAAACATTTTGGTCATTTCTGTCAATTCGAATCTGTGCATCAGGTCCCGACACTCTAGGAAATCCCAATTTAAATCTCAATTCACTCAATCCCGATTGGAAGATATCTAACATTTAAACCATGTTGGCAGAATTAGAAATGTAGGTGTATAGAAACAGGAATTGAATGCACTGAATGCAGTGGCGATTGATCCATTAACGAAACAAGAACAAAAAACGTGTTCAACCCGTTTTATCAATTGACTTGCTCCCATCATAAAGTATGGAGGGTAATGGAGTACATTGAAACGTATCGATTTTATTCTTAACATACTCCTGTACGGAATTTACATCCAGCTCGTGATAACATTTTAAGCCATCAATATGAGCGATATATTTTGCATTCTACTCGTACCACGAACAGACGTCTTGTGTTTTTTTATTTTTTAATAAAGACAAATTTTTGTGGGGAATATTAATTTTTTTGTGGTTGGTATATTTCTCAATTGTCCCGCATGTATTGACAATAAAACTCGTTCATGCAGTTCATAAAGACATACTTTCTTAGAAAATGTAGGTATACTTTTTTAGAATATTATAAGAGCCTTGTTATCAGAAAGATAAAGACACAGAGAGCGAGAGAGAGAGACACCGGTCGCAAATCAGCTGCAGATTCTGGAATGTGGTCATATGGAACACTCCTCATCTCTTCGAGACAGTAAGTATGTCTGGCATAGGATGTGTCTGTGCATAGGAGTCAGTGTAGTTTTGATAGCTATCAGAGAGAGAGAAGAACATTTGGAGAGTACTATCAGGAAGTCAGTATAGTTAAGGATGTAATGGAAGACAGCTAAGTTGGAGAGTTACAGACAGAAGACTATGCTACCAATAAGAGAGAAATCCGTGGAGTTGATACAAACAAGAGGGACCTAGTGAGCCCACAAACAGTAGAGTAGTTGTTAAAGTTATCAGAGACAGTACAACAATAATTACGAAAGTGGAAGTTAGAGAAGAGCAACCCAGATGTATTTATAGTTAAGGTATTACGAAAAGCCGTGTTTAGTAAGGTACTAAGGAATTGAGATACAAGTGGTTTAAGAAGAAGAAGCGGTTTCCAAGTTATTCATTTTGAAGTTATTGTAATAATTTAAATAGAGACTGAGAATAATTATTTTTATAAATTGCTGTAAAAGTTAATTTAGATAAATCAATTGAAATTAAACAATATGTCGATGACAATAATTCTGTTATGGTATGTAGGAAATGGAGAACATTTAGAATAAAGCAAATTTCCCCATGAATTCATATTTAAAAGCGAATTATTATTTGAACATTGACTGTTGTGCAAAAATGCATGCTAAATATAATAAAAACACCAACTGAAAATTTAATTTCAATTGAGGGTTGGCTGAACTTTTATCCCTTTACAATTTCAACACTGTTTACAAAAATAATTAAACGTTCAGAAACAACAAAGTAAACAGAAATAAAATAAAAACCCTACTGTTAGAAAAAGTTTAATGTTTGATTTGAACATACTCAACAGAGTACATTTTGCTTCAAGCGAATAGCTCTGTTGTTTAAAGCCGTAAATAAAGTGATATTATTAATTAATTGACACAAACCATAGAAATTTTAATCCGAAAAACCTGTTAATATGAATTTCCAGCAATTTCTAGAACTGTTATTAATTAAGGCGTATTTTCGAACTAAAATTGCTGACTCTCGTGAAAAAATGAAACTGGGACAAATAAACAACTAAACACTGTGTCCAAGATAAGAATGAACAGTATAGGGATCTCGAAAACCGTGGGAGATATTATAGGGTCGGCTGAATGGAAAAAAAGTAGGCAGAAAGACATTTCAAAAATTATTTTTGATTTTTGATTTTTTTTTTCAAACAAAATTTTCAATTTTATTTTTTTCTTATTTATTGGCGTCATTATCGAAGATTTGGGAAAACTCAAACCACAGTTTCATTGCACATGTCGACCGGCTTTATTTTTGCGATGTAAATTTTTTAATCTGACGGTTCATATTTGCAGAGTTGCAAAATTTTGATAGCAAAAATTTCAAAAATTTAAAGATTATTTAATTCAGAGTTTAATGATAAAAGTACCACACATAAGTGGTTCAAACGTATTTCGGACTAAAGCTATTGACATCTGAAATGGATCGCACCTAGGTAGGATGATAAGGAAAACATTTCCATCTCCCTCATTAAATCAGCCCAAATCGAAAAAGCAAACAGTGCAAGAATTAGGTACGTAAATACCTAAAGGTAATTGAAACGCAGCCACCCGCCGTTACATCAAGTAAACGATCCCCGTCAGCTCATTAAATATTCATAAAATAGAAGCGCTCTAGCTAGTGGAGTTCCAGCACTTTTAACAACATCGGAGAGACGACGAAGCTAGGGTAGAAGTTGACCAGATGGTAGGGCAGGCATTGTGTCGAACGGGTGGAAAGATACAGACCGGGTGAAATCATGAATCAAACAATAACTTCATTCAAAGACAATAATAACTCGTTAGGTATTAAACACACGGTAATGAAACTTTAATCAAACGATAGAGCGAATTAATAAATGAAGGCAGCCGGAAATACAGCGCGGTCCCGAAACTGCAAGTAGGTGAAAATGCAAAATGAAGGTGGAACCGGTGTAATTATAATAGCTAGGCACAATGGAAAGGTACTGAACGCGTTGGCCGATTTGAAGGAAAATTTAGGTAGTTCAGGTTTAGGACAATTCAGTAAGGTAGCCGCGAGGTCAAATCGCTAAGTCTCGTAATTAGGGAAATGATTAAGAAATCAATCACGGTATAGGGCAGTGCCAATAAGGTGCATTGTTGCGTTTCGTGTTTTAGAAAGCGGCCCGCTACTTCTATAAAAGCAGACGTTTTAGAGCAAACCAGACAGATGAAGATCAGCTTCCAAGCAGGTCGCATCTGACTCCTTAACCCTTTAGTCGTTGTCCAGAGATGACATTATGTGAACTCCAGATAACGACTCCTTCTTAACCAGCAGTTCGGCCAGAGACGACTTATGTGAACTCCAACCGAATTGTCCTTCTTCAACCTGAGAATTTCCACTGCCAATTTAGTTAGGGTCAAATCGCACCCGAACCAACTTCTAATCATAATTCTTAACCAACAACTCGGCCAGAGATGACTTTATGTGAACTCCAGCCGAATTGTCCTTCTTCAACCTGAGAATTTCCATTGCCAATTTAGTTAGGATAAAATAGCACCCAAACAAACTTCTAATCACAATTCTTACCCAGTGATTCGGCCGGAGACGACTTATGTGAACTCCAGCCGAATCGTCCTTCCTAAAACCCAGGAAAAACCCCTTGAGAAATTAATTAGGGCAGATATCATTGCAACCACATTTCCGACAACGGTAAACACAACGTAGGAAAACACAGCGGTCCTATTAGGGGAAATCCCGAGGTAAATAGACGATCACAGTGGCTTTTTGCCACCGACCAACGAGCATCTCCGTTACACATCATCAGTTCAAGTTCACCTTAAGACGGATCTATGCTCTCATTAAACTTCTTGGACTTGTATTGCTCATCGTCACCATAATCCGATTTAATAACACAAGTCCGTATTAAGGTGAAATTAAACTGATGATGTCTATAGCTGTAGTCCGAAATACGTTTGAACAACTATGTGTGACACATCAATAAATTCAGAATTAAGATTTTTATTTTTACAATTTTTACAATAAAAAATTCAGGCCCGTAATATAGTCTGGCCCTGCTAATATAAATCGTCAATAACAACGTCAATAAATATAAAACAAAAAACAAAAACGAAAACTTTGTTTTTTTCAAAATAATTTGAAAAAAGTAGTTTTTGAAATCTCTTTCTGCAGTTGCATTGACCTTCTGGTTGTTCAAATTTTTCTCCACTCAACCGACCCTGTATTTCCCACGGTTTCCGAGATCCTCATGCTGTTCATTCTTATCTTGAACACTGTGTAAGTATACGAAGTGAGCCATTTTTAAGGTTGTGATTTAATAATGATTAGAGATAATGTACATCGAGACGGAAATAAATGGCATTACAAAAAAAAAGCAATTTCGGATAAATGGCAAGCAGAAAATTTTCCTCGAGAAGTTTCCACCCTCCTCAAAGTTGCCTTTTTTCGTAAAGTCAGTTACTGAACACAATTTCCGTCCTGGAAGACCATTCCGGTAACGTAATGTGTTATAATAGTTTGCCAAATCTTTTTAAAATTTCCAAGGATATCTTTTAATAGGATTTCGGCGATTACTTTTGACATATTGAAAGACTTGAAGATTATTAGTTGCATATGCCGCGAAATACCAACAACCACACAGGGTGAGTCACCTAAGACGGAAAGCTCCATTACACTCACACCATTAAAAATATCCAAACGAACCAAAAACCGCTGCAAATGGGAGGACAAAATGAAGTTTGTAAAATTATTTTCAAGTATACAGGTTGATCCAATATCACTTACGCCATTCAACTTTATTATTTTATGAAGGACTCCCTATATAATATTATTACATTTTCAGATTTTGAGAAAATCTAGTATGAATATTTTTTTACAGTTGCAGTTAAAATGGAGCTAGTTATACGAGTTATATATAAGCAAATTAAAATCGTGATTTTTCCATTTTCAAAGCAGCTTACATCGAGAACGGCTCAAAATATCTGAAAACGGCTTACATGTTCCTATCCTTACTTTTAATTTGTTATACTATTGTGTGGATGAAATTTTATACCAGGGGATGATAATTATAAAATTTCTTATCACCCTGCAGTGATTTTTGGTTCATTTTTATTTTTTCAACGGTGTGGGTGTAATCTAGGATTCCGTCTTGGCGACGGCAACAAGCAACCCTTTATCATAAAAGAAAATAGAAAAAGGAGCGTTTAGGGGAATATTTTCCTAATAAAAAATTTCTGATGTTGAAACTGGGTCAGCTGATGGCTCTCATTCACAATACGGCTGTTGTTAGCCTAAAATTACAAAACTTTTGCAAAGACAACACATTGCATTGTAATAAATTCCAGTGACAAGCTTTTTGCATTTTCCAAGTTCCAAATCCATCATATCCCAGTCGGAATACTTGACAAAGAATCGGAAACGAGAGCATTGGTTTGGGATGACATGGATAGGGGCAGTGTAAATTTATCTCTGACGCGCTATGACGGCCATCAAACATTTAAAACAGCTTTTGTGAACAGCTCTGACGTAAGGTATAGTGAAAAAAGGGCAAACCACTGAGTGTGTCTTCGATAACGTCATACAAGGCTATTCTGGTTGTGACGTGTTATTAATGTAGCTTTTATGTTATTGCTCACTGGATATAGCTTTCGGACACGATTGACAGGAAAAATTTATGAATTTAGGTGTAGGTATATGTTTACATAAAACCTATGACCTAATATTAAATTTAATTCGTGTATAGGAAGGTACATAATTATTATTATACAGGGTTATTCACGGTATACGCCACGGAAGTTTATGGCCGTGTCTCTGGATTTTAAGATCTTTTTATTTTTGGAGTGGATAGAGACCCGGCAGAGGTACGTTTTAAAATTATATTCATAATGTACAGGGTGTCCCAAAAGCATGAAACATATCAAAGTTATGTTTTTTTAAATGGCATGCCCTGTATATTATTACATTTTTGGATTGTCTGAGAAGAGAAAATAAGATTGGCTTTTACAGTTGGTGTTTAAATTCAGAAGTTTTGGAGTTATCAACAAGTGAAAATCGTCATTTTTCAAGTTCAAGGCCCTAAACAACGAAAATGGTTCAAGATAGAGAAAAACGGCTTACATGTCCCCATTTTAACTTTTTATGTACTATCCTATGGTATAGAAACATTTGTGCTTTCTTTGATTTTTTTATTTGGCGACGCGTGGAGAAATCTCTGAATTTTTCAAATTTTTTATCACCCTGTATAAACATTTCATCTACATCGTAGGATAGTACCTGAAAAGTTAAAATAGGGATATGTAAGCCGTTTTTCTCTATCTTCAGCCGTTTTCGTTGTACAGGGCCTTGAACTTGAAAAATGACGATTTTCACTTGTTTATAACTCAAAAACTTCTGAATTTAAGCACCAACTGTAAAAGCCAATCTTATTTTCTCTTCTCAGACAATCCAAAAATGTAATAATATACAGGGCATGCCATTTAAAAAAACATAACTTTGATATGTTTCATGCTTTTGGGACACCCTGTACATTATGAATATAATTTTAAAACGTACCTCTGCCGGGTCTCTATCCACTCCAAAAATAAAAAGATCCTAAAATCCAGAGACACGGCCATAAACTTCCGTGGCGTATACCTTGAATAACCCTGTATACTCGTATAATTTACTTGCATATTTGCATAGTGATATGCTTGAATATACTATAATAGTTGAGATATTTTCATACCGCTTTTGCATTTTAATCTTTTTTTTTTGCAATCATTAGCAAGGGACATGATTTCGGGGATAAAAGTTTCAGACAAAAGTTTTCCATTTAGAGGGGGACATCGTTTGGATACAAAAGCCACCCCCACTCTTAACCCCCTGCCTAGGGGTGGAAGTGATTTCGACGTATTAAATAGAAACCATCATTTTTTATTGCGGATTAGGTATAATTTGTCATGAAAAACTAAGAAATTTTGCCTCATAAATTGAGGCAAAAGTTGTTTGGTTTTGAGAAGACCATTGGTTAGACATGAAAACTACCCCCCACTCCCAATACAAATTTCAAAGTCACCTCTAAAGATTGGGGGATTACTTTTCTCGATTGGCATTTGAAACTTTTGGTCCATGGGGTCCCGAAGCCGTTCGCATGTTGAATTTAATTGGTAAGCGAATAACTGAGAAATCTGGAGAACGAAGATCAATGGAGTTCTTCAGTCAACGGCTGTTCTGGCTCTGCAGCGAGGAAACAGTACTTTTGTGTCCTGGCTACTTTTCCAAATACGCGGGGTTTGGACGAGATATTTTATTGTATTAAGAACTTTGTTTTTGTTGTTCTGTTTATTGCTTGTACCAATTCTTAGTGTATGAAAATATGAAAAGTTTAAAATATATTGCCAGCTTCTTCTGCTCAAATCGACGTTCATTTCCAAATTAGAAATCGGTTAACATTTGATCGATCCAAAAAACTGTTTATGTGTAATATTCTTTAGACATTCTTAGTTCTAATAATAGTGATAAATACTAAAATGAGAAACTGAATTAAATAAATAACCCAAAAAAACTGCCTTTTTCAAGCAATAAAACATTAGGCATACATTTGTTTATTATTAATTAGTAATAATTAGATACATAAACTATTAACTGCTTAATAAGATATGCATCAATTTGCATTGTTTACATTCTTTACGTTCTTTACATTCCTTGTATTCTTTACCTTGAAAAAGTCCATGTAAATAATCATTTCTCTATCTGTAAAGAATAGATGTACAATATGCGGCACATCACTGATTCTGAGGCCCTTATTGGTATACAAAAGTGAAAAATATTGTGCAACCACTTCATGTAATTACATTTTCGACCTTTTCACAGAATCAATAGTAAAATTTAATAAATGAAGAGTGCTGCACGAGAAAAAGATAAATGGCACAAAAAGTAGTTTGTGAGAAGAATCTTTTTGATGTGGGTTATATTTGAGGAGAGTTGTGTGAAAAGAAAAGCTAAATTTTCTTTTAACCTTTGAACATTTTTTCTACATGCTTGATTCTTGGAGACAAATATTACTCTAAAGCTGAGTTGGTGTTGAATCTTAGCAGGGCTGACTCGTGGGATGGATGAAACGGTACGGCGACCGCATCAGACCGCATTATTTTAAAGTGCTGAGTTCCAGTACCTAAGTAGCGGTATTTAAAAAATCCAAGGGTCTGAAAGACGATTTAAAATTTTTCTTTTTATTTCTTAAGAGCATATTTTGCATAGGTAGCAAATAGTTTTATGTATTATATCACTTTAAAAGCGTACAGCCACCAGCGACGAAAATATTAAGATGAAAGGCAGAAAACAAGAACATTTTTTTTAGAACTTTTGGTAGCGGCGACTAAAAACATGCAGATCATAGCAGTGTCGAACTCGCAAACTGAAACTATAGAAAAGAAAATATGCCAGCAAATCGCTGCTCGGGCGGAAGCGACTTAAATAAACGGTAGCGAACGGGAATGAATTTGTTCGCCCGCTTTTTCCAGCCACACCAGTGATTAGGCTTCACTTCTCTTTATTCAGCCGGCTATATCATAACGAAAAGTCGAGCTTTCTAATATCACGCGCTAAAAAAAGTATTTTTCATAGCGCAGTTTTGAAATAAATGAAATTTTCCTCATAGTTATACATTGTCTCTAGGTACCTGTTGTATTGGCAGATAAAAAATTGATAATTATATATTATTTCCATTTCTCGCTAAGAGCAAAACAAAAATTACTGGAAATGTAGTGTAGACTTTCAAATTATCCATTCAGCTTTGAACTTTTAATGCAAACATTCATTTATTATTTCTGCTAGATGCTTTCATCAAATATAATTATTCATACTATATATTCAGTTTTCGATAGTCTTTGGAATTCCCATTAAATAACTGATATAAAATTCTAGAATAAAATCCCTCCAGCAGGATATATAAAGAGAATTTAAATAAATCTTTCATAATCTGCCACAGAGCATTTTTGTGTAAGAAAATGAACGTCACGTAGTCAATACTTTTCATTTTTATAACGGGTCCTGAGCCATCAGTCTACAGAACACTAAGCTTGATCTTAGAAGGACCCTCAACAATGCATAAGAGGCACCCAATATAGGATAATTCCGGAATAATGGACCTCATTTATTACCCCAAATTAGCTTTACCTGCCCGTACCTCGATACGTTAATCATGACGGTCTTTCATCCCATGAAATTGCCAGTTAAGCACTGTACGCTGCTCGCCTTTGGAATATGTATGGGACCGAGCCGATGTTCAGGAAACCTAATGTAGGTAAATGTATTCTAGGACGGTGGGGTCTACTCGGGAAAGATTAAAACATAATTTCATAGGGTCATGCACGAAACATTGACTTAATTTACTGCTATTGCTGCTCGATGTGCCAATAAATACAGGTAAATTATTATCATTGTTCATGTCTGACCCAAATTCTATTGCATTTGATTATGTACGATACAATCTTAATTTTCGTAATGTTATAGGCACTTTCCTTACAAATTAATTTACCACTTTATTACACGAACTTCGGAAATTGAATTCTGGCAATAAAGCTGCTACGGTCGAATTTTATCACTTTTGCCATGTCTCATTATTTCTCGATTAAGTACATTAAATAACAAAAAAGTGACATTAAAAGGTAAACTACGTTTTTTTTTTAATTTTTTAATTTTTTTTTTGAAAAATTTGTGAAATTAGATATACATAACTCTATAGTAACTCACCTCGAAAACTAAGATAATGATAAGATAAATTATTACAAATTACCCCCAGGCGTTGGCTGCCATCTTCAATTTTGGAGGTGAGTTTGTTTTTCCTCATTATCTCAGTAGTTTTTTAGTTTTGGGAAAAAATACCCATAACTAAATTTGTGGGGAATTCATTTCTCTACATTTTATGTCCGTTATAGTGTTTTTTTTATTCAAATTTAAGTTTTAAATTTAAGTTTGGGGTAAATAGAGAAATGCGTCTAACAGCTTACTATAAAATTAGTGCGGTAAAATTAGGATTCAATTATCCAATCAAAGCGGGAAAAAAGGAATTTTGTGTGGGTACTGGTTGGTAGATGGTGAGTTTAAGTCCAAAAATGCGACCTCCTACCAAGGGGTAGGAGGTCCCTACTCTACACGCATTTTTGTGGCATTCACAAGGGTGAAAAAAACAACTTTTTGTTTTTAGGGGATGAATTATTTGTTTTCCGCATTTTACGACGTTACTTGACTTTTTATCGAAAAAAGGGTAATAACTTACTTTGCGGAGAAAAAGATTCTCTACAAATTAGAACTTTTTTCTTTAGAAGTTCTTTCTCTTCACAAGTTACCCAACTCTCATAATATTTTTCTAACCAAAGCTCACTGAGATAATGTTGAACAAAATATTGACTATTTTTTCTACAGGGTGATCCATTTCAACAACCCCCCCCCCCCTCTAGTTGATTATTTCTGACCACGAGTGTTAAAGAACTCACACCCTAAATTCAAGATGGCGGCCAACGTCTGGTGGTAATTTGTAATAATTTTTCAGTTTAAGCATCTCTGGAAATAGATTGAACATCTATCCCCTCCTCCTTCAAATAGAAATAGATGTTCAAGCAGCGAATTCTATAGTTTATTGAATAAAACTACTTAAAAATAAAAATATACAATACTGCTCTGCAACAGAATGCTCTATACCTATATACTTCTGAAAATTGATCAAGTAGGTATTTGCCTGACACGTAGAGACGATCAATCTACTCTAAAACCACATAACGGCCTTTTTAATCAGATCTGAGACATGCATAAGTTGCATAAGTCTCATAAGAATTCTTTAAAACTGTATCCAATGGCAGTGATCGACATAGAGATGTTAGATCCAGGGGTCTTAATACCGTCTCACTAAAAAAAATTATCGTGCATGGACTCACTTAAAAAAATTGTTGTGGGCACAATAGTTTTTTCGATCTCAGTAGTAAACTGCGTTACCTATTTTATGGTAACTGCTAGTTAGAATTTTTGCTGAAAATTTTCTATCGTCTATTTGACAGAATCGTAACTAAGTATTCGAAAGGATGGTAGCTGCCGCAAGAGTCCTTCGATCCAGGGACTCTATTCACCGTTAAACCCACAGATTGGCGGAAAGTAAAGTCATCAATGGACCAAACTGTCTCTTATATGCAGTATTTTATCTCGGGTCGAGCGAATGTCGGCTGGTTTTCAAGAAGAGATGGAAAAATTTCGGAATGAATTGTCTACAGCACGTCAACTCGATGGAGACCCTGAAATAGATACGATGAGAGCTTCAACTACAATCGATCAACTTTGTAAAAAATTTGAAAAATTTCAGCGTAGTGTAGACACACAGTTAAGAACACTGCGTGAAATGGTGGAGACTTTGAGTGGAGTAATTGCTGAGACAACAAATCAATTGGATAACAGTCTCCAACAGGCTTGCAGGAATAAAATTTTGGTTTATGGTGTTCCTGAGAAAAATGAGGGAGACGTGGATACATTATTTAATAAATTATTAGATATTATAAATAATTCCATGAAGAATAAAAATATCCATTTGAAGGAATCTGACATCAGTGAATGCTTTCGCTTTGGAAAAAAACGAACTGATAAACCACGAGCTGTTCTTATTGAATTTACCCAGATTCGAGTGCGAAATGTAATTTACAGCAACAAATCTGCATTCAAGGGCACAAAGATACTAATGACTGAATTACTCACTAAAAGGCGATATCAATTGTATAGCGAAGCGAGACGTTGTTTTGGTAGAGATTGTTGGACATTTAATGGTAATGTTTACATTTCTGTAAATGGTACAAGGCGTATCGTGCGTGTTTCGGAGGATTTGAAGCCGCAAAAATGATTTGTTTTCTTTTTGAACCTCATTAATTTGCAGTTTGTTTTAATTTTAGTTTTCTGATGTAGATATTAAAAATGTATAAATTCCTGTAAATATTTACACATAGGTAGATATACGATACTCATCGTATGTAACAGTAACAGTCACTTCCTCGGTTGTTATTATTTGTAGTAGGTAATAAGGGAGCGAGTAGCATCAACGGATTTTAAATTTAAAGCTTTGCTATCATTTTGTGCGTTGTTTATTATCAATTTTTTTTCCCAACACATTGGTAGGGATCCAACTCATTTATTTATTTAATTGATTCTTTATTTTTTTTTTCTTGAATAGATTCTACAATAATTCTTAACGTACTTAAATCTGTTAGGTATAACAGTTCCTGGTACCTGCATATCAAATTAGAGCCGGTATAGGCCATAGACCTATTACGTTTATTGGACATATTATTGACTGTTGTTTATAATTCCTCACCTGCAACGTTTATAATAATTATCCTGTTTTGATGTTATTAAAAATTTAGGGTGTTGTATTATTATTGTGTATTTTACTTTTTGTTCAAATTAGTTTATAGGTTTATTGTAATCCTTTTTATAAAATGGTTAATTCCTTGAAGGTCTGTCATCTAAATGTGCGATCGCTGTTGCCAAAAATAGATGAAATAAGAGCTTACTGTGCTGAGGTAACTGTGGATGTGTTTTGCTTTTCAGAAACTTGGTTAAGACCTGATGTGACTGATGCCAGCATTTATATTGAGGGGTATGTCCTTCTGAGACAGGAGAGACGGGATGGCTATGGTGGTGTTGCAATTTATTTAAGAGAAAATTTAAAATACACAAAAATTCATGGTTGTGATAACGCAATCGAGCAGTTGTGGATATATTTGACATTTGGTAAGAAAAAAATAGCCCTAGGTGTTGTTTATAATCCACATTATCGTTTTTATAACACATTTATTGACCATCTTGCTGAGAGTGTTACTGGAATATTTCCATCCTGTGAGGAGTTAGTATGTGTTGGGGACGTAAATATTGATCTTTTGAAACATAATTCACCGGCCATCGATAAATTCTATTCTTTTTGTGACACTTTTGGACTATCGCAGATAGTTAACTTTCCCACTCGCGGTACTAGTCTTTTGGACCACATAATTATTTCGGACAAAAAGCTGGTTCAGAATGTGCATAGTAGGTCGTTTCCATCTTCGTATCCACTCGACCATGATCTGGTTTCTGCAGACTTATGTTTTGAGGCAGAAACTGCCGCGGTCTCATATAAAGTAATCAGAGATTATCGAAATTTTATACCAGAGAGATTTTTAGGTGAACTAACGGTTGCACCACTGCATCAAATATTTACAATGAGGGATGTCAATGACAAGGTTTCATTTTTTAACTCGTGTTTGATTGAATTATTCAACACGCATGCTCCTTTCAGAACCGTACGAATTACGAAACCACGTGCACCATGGCTGACGGACAATTTGAGATTTTTAATGAGTTTGCGAGATAAGGCACAGCAAAAATGGAAGCGAACTCGAAATGTGGATCACTTCAATTATTATAGGTCTCTGCGAAATCAAGTGACTCTTTTGTGTAGATCTGAAAAGAAGAACTACTATCAGAGCTGTTTAGCCAACGGAGATACCAAAACAATCTGGAATTATTTGAAGCCTCCAAAAAGGTCTCATGTTCCTATTCATTTGAATGATCCTGAGGGTTTTAATGAGTTTTATATGAATATTGATGTGGGTACTCCCGATTTGAATATATTAACACACTACAAAAGTTCCAGGCTTGATGGCATTGATTCACCACTAAGGTTTCACTTTGTTTCGTGCGACGAGGTGCAGAATTTACTCTGCTCGATCAAATCTCAGTCTGTGGGCTTTGATGGTATTGGCATGAGTATGCTCACACTTTGCGGTGATATTATTATTCCATATGTAACTCATATAGTGAACTGTTGTCTGGAGACAAGTACTTTTCCAGATGCCTGGAAGATTGCTATTGTTAAGCCAATACCAAAGCAATCCAATCCAACATGTTTTAAAGATTTCAGACCAATAAGTATACTACCTGTGCTTTCTAAAATCCTTGAAAAAATAATGTGTGAGCAGCTATCTACATTTCTTGATAACCACAGTATCCTGCCTGTAAGACAGTCGGGTTTTCGGCCGAGATATGGTTGCAGTACTGCTCTTTCTGATATCAAAGACGATATCTTAAAAGCTAAGGATGCAGGTCTGGCTACGGCACTTGTTCTTTTTGATTTCAGTAGAGCTTTCGATACCATTTCCCATGTATTGTTGCTTGCCATTTGTGAGCATGTGGGATTTGGTGTGGAGGTTTGCAATATGTTGTCCAGTTACCTGAGAGGTCGTCAACAAATGGTTCAGTTGGATGATAAAATTTCGACTCCGAGGTATGTAATGTCGGGGGTACCGCAGGGTTCGATACTTGGGCCCTTGTTGTATATACTTTATACCTTTGCGCTGCCAAAATGTATTAAAACCTGCTCTGTTCACTTGTATGCAGATGACACCCAAATATATCATTCTTTTCATTGGGATAACATGCGGTTCGCAATCGATTGCATTGAACGTGATGTTAAAGCGTTGCTTGATTATGCTGGGGGTCATTGTCTGTCTCTTAACAAATCAAAAACTAAGATTTTACTTTTTGGTCCTCAGCGTTTGGTGGAGGTTATCTCGCCAGTATTTACTATAAATGTGGGAGATGCAGCTGTTGGGGTTGTCCCAGAAGCCAGAAACTTGGGGGTAATATTTGATAGCTCGTTGCGGTTCAAGAGACATGTCACTGAGTGCATTAGAAAGGGATACTATCAACTTAAATTAATATATAATAAAAGACATTTTATGACAAAAAAGTTGAAGTCCAATCTCTGTGATTCTATGGTACTCTCTGGGCTGAACTACTGTGATGTTGTGTATGGTCCCAGTATTGATTCTGCGGATGTTCGCAGAATCCAAGTTCTCCAGAACTCCTGCCTCAGGTTGATATATGGAATTCGTCGTCGACAGCGCATTACGTATAAATTAAATGAAAATAAATGGCTTAATATGACCAACAGGCGACTCTTACATGCATCCTGTTTCTATCACAGGATTTTGCTGTACAAAAAACCTCCATATCTACTTAATAAGATCACATTTAGGTCGGATGTGCATAATCTCAATGTCAGATTTAGGGGTACCCTATCAATTCCAGCTCACAAAACTGAAGCTTTTAAAGCTAGTTTTAGCTATCAGATCGCGAAAACTTATGGTCCCCTCGCTGACGTTTTGAAGGGCATGACTGATGGAAACTTTAAAAAGAAATTCACTGGGGAGTTGTTTCGGAGGCAGTGTGCACAGCTTACATAAGTAGTACCTATTTGCTTGAATATTTGCAGCCTCATTTTGGGTTGGCGCTCGCACTTTTGGATGGCACTTTTGTTACACATAGTTGTGTTTTTGCTTTTTACTTGTATTATCTGTAACTGTAATATTTGGTGTATTGTATACGTACAGGATGAATATTTTGTTTTTCTTTTTGCTTAGAATAATATTTGATAGAATATATGAAAACGTTGGAGTCTTTCTTACATTTATTTACTTTTGATAGAAACGCTGTTTAATGATTTACAATATAAATTGGCATTTGAATCAAGGTCAAGGAGAGCAGGGGCATATCAATTCTTGATATGCTATCTGGCCTTCGCCTTATCCACTAATTTGATTTTTTTTCCTTTTGCATGGATATCTATTTTGTATGTGGAATTTTGTGGAATAAAGACATGTTATTATTATTATTATTATTATTATTAACTACCATGTACCATATGCTTGTAAATGATTAAGCCGTTCCAAGTATCTCCTTTATTATCCTATTTACCTAAATAAAGGGTTTTCCAACAAGAGGTGTTATTTTGGTAATCAAAGACAAAGGCAATTTTTTGAGATAAATGATCGGATGTCTATTTCATAATAAAGAGGAAGGTATGCCGTTAATAATGAAAAACAACATCAGCCAAATGGCCACCAAGACCACGCTTACAGGACCATATCCTTTTCATGAAATTTTCCATAACCAAATCGCAAAGTGGCTGCCCTATGTCATGTCCTCGATAGCCTCACGAATTCCATCTTTGAGGTCTTGAATCGACGCTGGGCTGTTGGCGTACACCTTATCTTTCACGTAGCCCCAAAGGAAGAAGTCGCAAGGTGTTAAATCACAAGATCTCGGAGGCCAATTGTGATCACCTCTTCCAGAGATAACACGGTCCGGAAACTTTTCCCGTAAAAGAGCAATGGTTTCGTTTGTAACGTCGTTAAAGGTTTTATTCTTTAATTAGCTCCATTTAATATTATTAAATAAGATATCATTGTCTAAATCCCTACTATAAAGGTGTCCGCCTAGCCACTTTATTTGATTGAAACATGAATTTCGATCCAACATCGCCACCTGTTGCCGAGTGGTAAAACTAACTAAACTAGGCAAGTTCAAGACCCCTACCTTGTAGTACAATCTGTAACTTCTTTCTCTTACAATCTTCCTTTTCGATTAACTAGAAACACAGATGTCGCTGTGATGTAGTTTAGGAAGATGAACTAACACCCTTTTGAGTTGCGCAAAAGGATTGGTCCTTTTCGCGAGTCTGGAACAGGCTCGGCCATCTTCCAATCTCGGTGCTTGAAGCGACAAGTCGCACCCCTACCCTTTTCTCTTTATCTAAGGACCGATTAATAAATCGGGTAAGTAAATTGTTCAAACTATCTGAAACTTTCTCTAATAGAGTTTATATATTGTTATAGTTCTTTTCTACCTACCCTATCAATTGGGGTACTATCTTATCTCGTCGGAAAACCTATCTACGGAGTAGAACCCCACCTGTCTTCCCGGACGCCATATTGGTTTCCATTTCTGGTACATCTGAATATCCGCTTTTATGGAAGGAATCTCTTACACTATCTGAAAGTTTTGCTGCTACCTGCCCCTAAATACTGGATCTCATCATTCGGAGCCTCATATTTTCATCTTTCATCTAACCTCGAAGGACGACCACGCTACCAGTGTTAGGCACGTGTTCCCACGGGACGCGACACCGTTCACCAGTCTTTCTGCCACCCCAGAGGGAGACCACGGTCTCTTATCCGGAGATTTCGTCCAGGGCCCCGCTCTCCAGTCTCGGCACGACATTCCAAGGAAGGCAAAATGTCGTATCAGTAAGCAAAGTGTGACATAACCTTTTATTGCTCAGAGTGATATCAGAGAAATCTGTTAGGATTTTTGTGTCGTTCTATTGCCTTATCTCGTCGAGAGATTGATGTTTTATTAATTAAAACTTATATTAATAATAACTTTGAAATACCTGATATACAATAATCACCATTATTATTCAAGTAATACTTGAAATGAATTTGTCACTTTTTATGTGAAGGAAAAATAGATCTATTTTCTCTATACCAGTTAAACTGTTAAATGAGATATTTTACGATTAACTTCATGATCATTTAATTAGTAATTTCATAACCATAGAATTTCAATAAGTTATTTTGTAAACAGAATTCATAAATATACTTTTCATTAAAAGATCAACCCTATTATTCAGTAGGTATATACTACAGTAGTTAGAAATAGTAAACATCTCATAACCTGAGTGAATTTTGATGCCTTTATAGTTCAGGTTACTTTAGATCAATTATTCAAAAACCATAAGGCACTGGCATCCCACTATCTTTTATCTTAGAGGAAATTAAACCGTACCGCTTTATGCTGCTGATGCTACTACAGTCGCATGAAATCTGAATGAGATTTTGGTGCATCAATTAATACTTCGGCCCAACGAAGGTAAGTCGGCTTTGTTTTTCGACAACGATCGAATTTTAATTGGCCAAGAATCATTTTAATTGGCCCAGAGCCTAATCAAAAATTAGCCCGACCGCAGCAATTGGCACTCCCCGGTGTGGAACGATTACTTCTTTGAATTAGAAATCCAATTTATCTTTATCTTATTTGGCTTTTATGTATCTAGGATTTTCATAAAATAAATCTCATAACTATTTGAACTTTACGATTTGTCTGCGATATCACTTGATATTTATATAAATTTCTCTTGTTGCTTACTGCATGTATTATTTATTGAAAGCTTTTGCATGATTTAGTTTTAAGCATTATTGTTCCCTAATATATGTGTACCTACCTAATTATCTTTGTGCAAAGTGCCGTGCCGCGAAAATACCTACTTTTTCTTACCGTTACACTGCCGCTAAAGGGTAACCCGTCAGGGAGCTTTACGGAGTGGTTGATTATACCGTCGCGATGTCTCGAGCAAGTTTTAGAGAAGCTTAATTCCGTACGGAGAGGATACTCGATATGAGAGCTCTGTAGTTAAGCTGTCTTTGAAAACTGTATCCAAAAATCTTTCCCTGAAAATTACCTTACCATTTTCTCATTAAGTTAGGTTAGGTTTCCATTAATTTTTGACTCTCCAGTCAGCTGTTGGTATTAGTGCCGACGAGCGCTAAAGCTACGAGCAGTGTTGCGACGTATCCCTTGCATTCTTTACGTCAAACGTAGAAAACGAATTCTTTACGTGTAAAGATACATCATAGCGTCACATAGCTTTTTCGATCCCTACCTTACCGACTTTAGTAGATTTCAATCATGAATCCCGTTCTAGCTTTATTAAGTGAAGAACTCGCTTACGAAATAGCGATTAGAAAACAAGTCCCATTTAATACACAGGAGAAAAGACGAATTCAGTTTCGTGCCCTGTTAAATAGGGAAGAAAATCCTCTTTCTATTTCCGAATCTGTCTACCCCTTTGACAAAGATTCTGCAGAGGTGAAAAAGACTCTTGCAGATTTGAAAATCAAAATACAGGACGCTCCCTTGTCTCTTAATGACCCTATCTGTCAAAGAATTCAATGTCGTCTGAATCATGTGATCTCTAGAATCAATAGATTCAAACTTGATCAAGATCCTGAAGCAAAAGCTTTAGCTGATGATTTATTTTCTGAGGCTTTAGAATTAGAAGGTCAATGGCTTCTGAAAAACGACCAGTCCCTAGACCAAACTGATAACTCATCCAATTCCCAGAGTGCATCAAGCTCTACTGTCTCCACTCATTCTAGACCTAGTGTTCCAGTTTATAAATGGAATATTAAATTTTCTGGTTCTTCTAAGGATAATTTGATCCAATTTCTAGAAAAGGTCAAAGAACTTCAAAGGTCGAGAAATGTCTCAGACCGCGATCTTTTCGATTCTGCAATGGATCTTTTTGAAGACAAGGCCCTGATTTGGTTCCGCAGTGTTGCAAGCTCAATTATTTCTTGGGAAGATCTCAAGAATAAATTGAAAATTACTTTTCTCCCCCTCTCTTACGATGATGACCTATTAGAGGAAATCAAACAAAGAACTCATGGTGAATTTGAGTTAGTTGCTATCTATGTTGCCTCGATGCAAGGCTTATTTAAGAGATTGTCTACTCCTCCATCAGAAGTGGAACAATTTAAAATAATCAAGAAAAATCTTCATCCCTATTTCCAAAATCATCTTGCCCTTGTTGAGGTAAACAACATTCAGGACATAATTTCCATTGGAAAGAAGTTAGAAGATAATAGGACTATTATCCAACAATATCTTCCCCCTCCCTCTAAGAAGGTTCAAAGTCTCTTAAATTCAGACCTAGCATGTTCTGGAGAACCAGCTTCTTTCTCTTCTCGTAAAGCCAGAGGCACACCAACTAAAGGTGCACCTACACCTAGTAACACCAAGATCCCTGTTACTAACCTTTCTGCAGTCACCTGTTGGAATTGTTCCAACAAAGGTCATACCTATGTAAGGTGTAATCTCCCTAGAAAAGTTTTTTGTTATGGCTGTGGTCATAAAAATGTCTACAAGTCTAAATGCCCCTCATGTTCGGCAGATTTCCTGAACTCTCTCAAAGTCACTTCTCGTTCAAAAAACGGCGAAGTTGCACAACAGGGTGCAGTGCGACAACAAGAGACAAGCCGCCCAAAGCGAGCCCTTGTAGAAAAGAGCTCGAAGCCAAAAGACGATCAGTCTCCTCCCTCTCCAAAAGACCAGCACTAATATCTTCCAGTTATCTTGTTGATTTCACTATCCAAAAGGAACAGTGGAAATCATGGTTGCAAAAAGTTGCAAACTTTTTCGAATCTTTTCGAATACCTCCTAAAAAGGACATACCTAAACCAATAAGTGCGGACTCTTTAATACCTGTTATAGCTCCAATCTTATTATCTAACCCTGTTGACAATAGACCATTTATAGCTGTCAAAATGTGTGACGTACCTTATACTGCCCTCTTTGACACCGGCGCCAATATCTCTGTTTGTGATTTGGAAACCATGCAGGAAGTTCTGGGTGAACTACCCATCCCTTCCAAAAATTCGGATTTGTTGTGTTCCCTGAAAAATGCTGACGGCTCCCCTCTATCTGTTATCGACATAATTGAACTTGACCTGACCATAGATGACGTCACAAAGAAAGTTCAATTCCATGTGGTATCTTCCATTTCACCACAAATTATCTTGGGAATAGACGTAGCTCGTATTTTCAACATGATGATTAATTTCGTAAATGAATCTTTCGAAGTTCATCCCGGTGATCCTTCGTCTTCATTATCTCCTATCTTACCTAATGAACTTACGGTTTGCGCTATCAATAAGATTCAGGATATCTCTTGTTTACCTCCTACCGACCTGTCTAGACTTGAATCGACGATAGACAAATTCAAAAGTTTGGCCCGTGTTGATATACTCCCTGAAACCAATGTGCTATGCCATTCCATAGAAACAAAAGACGCTAAGCCTTTTAGACAGAGACAATATCCATTATCTCCAACCCTTCAACAATATCTAAATGAAGAGGTAGATAAATTACTTAAGTTGGAAATTGTCGAAAAAAGTAATTCTCCTTGGGTGTCCCCTGTTCTTTTGGTCCGCAAGAAAGACAAAACATACCGTATGTGTTTCGATGGTCGGAAACTAAACGAGATCACCACACATGACTCATATCCCCTGCCTAGAATTGATACTATCTTGAGCAAGCTCAAAGACGCTAATTATCTTACCTCCATCGATTTAAAGCAGGCTTTCTTTCAAGTTCCTTTGGACGAAGAATCCCGCCCAAAGACCGCTTTTGTAGTTCCCGGGAGAGGTTTATTCCAATTCCGACGAATGCCTTTCGGACTGAGAAACAGTGCTCAAACCCAGCAACGACTTATGGACACAATTTTAGGTCCAGCTTTGGAGCCATTTGTTTTTGTTTATCTTGACGATATAATTATCGCCACGAATAGTTTCGAGAAACATCTAGAAATTTTAAAGGAAGTATACGAGCGTTTAAAAGACGCTAATCTTACTGTCAACTTCGACAAATGTCACTTCTGTCGAGATTCTCTCTCCTTTTTGGGTTTTATTATCGATAGAAACGGATTGCGAGTTAGTGAAGAGAAAGTTAAATCGATTATTGAGTCCCCTGTTCCTCATAACACCACTGGAGTAAGACACGTCCTAGGTATCTTACAATATTATAGGCGTTTCATAAAGGATTTTTCTACAATCAGTGCTCCTATCTCAGCTCTGCTGCATAACCGAAAAAAGGGACAGTCGATAACTTGGAACTCAGAAGCTGATCAAGCTTTCAAACTTCTCAAAGAACGACTAACTACAGCTCCCGTTCTAGCTAGCCCAGATTTCTCGAAGCCCTTTTGCATACAGACGGATGCAAGTGATTTCGGGTTGGGTGCAGTGCTCTTTCAACTTGATGGAGATTTTGAACATCCCATTGCTTTTGCTAGTCGAATGCTCTCGAAAGCCGAGAAGAAATACACCGTTACCGAAAGAGAATGTTTAGGTGTCCTCTTTGGTATAGAATATTTTCGCCCTTATGTCGAAGGTGCAAATTTTACAGTTTACACCGATCATGCCTCTCTTCTCTGGCTTCGCACGTTAAAAGATCCTATGGGTCGTGTAGCTAGATGGTGTTTACGCCTCAGCCAGTTTGATTTCGACATTAAACATCGAAAAGGCACTTGCAATGTCCCGGCAGACTATCTTTCCCGCTCTATTTCTTCTATCTCTCTCCAAAACTTTGTACCTGATGATTGGTATAAAGACATGGTCTCCAAAGTTACCGAGTTTCCTGAGAAATACCCTGACTTTACCATCAAAGACAATATTCTTTATAAACATGTTAAGCCTCGAGTGGAAGTCGTGTCTAACCTATCTGATTGGAAAATTGTTGTCCCTACTCCTAACCGGGAGGAAATAATTGCTCAATTCCATGACCCTCCAACTTCTGCACATTTTGGAGTAAGTAAAACTTTGGCAAGAATTTCTGAAGTTTATTATTGGCCCAAAATGATTATCTCAGTCAAAAAGTACGTGAGAAACTGCCAGGTTTGTGGTGCACACAAAGCCCCAAACACTGCTCGTGTAGGACTCATGGGTAATTATAAGAAAATCAATTTTCCCTTCCAATTTCTCTCTATTGACTTCATGGGACCTTTCCCTCGATCCAAGGCTAGAAACACCCAACTTTTAGTCGTCACTGATTGGTTTTCGAAATTCGTTTTGGTTAAACCAATGCCTAATGCTACAGCAGCTGCCGTTACAAAATTTCTTGAGAACCAAGTGTTCTTAATTTTCGGTGTGCCTCAAATTCTGCTTTGTGACAACGCTCAAATCTTTAAAAGCAGTCTATTTACTAATTTGCTGAAAAACTACGAAGTTAATTTGTGGTATAGCGCCAGGCATTTATCTCAGGTGAATCCGACCGAGAGAACGAATCGTACCATCCTTACAGCCATCTCGTCTTACATCCGTGACAATCATAAAGATTGGGATAAAAATGTTTATAAAATTGCACAAGCAATTAACTTATCGGTGAGCGAAGTTACTAAACACGCTCCAGCTTTCCTACTTTTCGCTAGAAATGTCCCTGTAGACGGAACCTTTTACGGTCCAGTCTCAGATAATTATCTAGAATTACCTGATGATCTGTCTTATGTTCATCGAGAACAAGACATATCTAAATTACCTCCTATCTTCAGCGATATACGTGATAGGCTTAAGAAAGCTTACGAAGTAAGTAAGAAACATTACGACTTACGCAAGCGCCCCGATGTTTTCACCGAGGGTGACCTCGTCTGGAAACATACCTACCCACTTTCGAATGCCGCAAAGAATTTTGCTGCTAAATTGGCCCCAAAATTCGTACTATGCCGGATATCTAAAGTAGTGTCTAAATTAGTGTACGAATTGCAAGACCAAGAAGGCAATCCCCTAGGTCGCTGGCATTCTAAAGATTTGAAGGCGTATCGAGGCGAAGACCCGCCGAAAAGCGACGAATAGTTCCTTGTAATATCTTCTCTTTAACTTTATTTCCCTGCCTACCTTTATCTCTCTTTTTGTATTTGACAAAAATCCCTTTAGAAAATGAGGCCTAGCAATACGAAAATTGAGAAAGCTCCGTTTCTAGTTGTATCTTAGAATGAATGAAGAATGTATGCAGAATGAAAACCGTATCTTTCAAAGCATTTCTCAAGGATCTCGAAACTAGCTGTGTGAATGTGAGCTCAAAGTATAAATGTTGCTAATTTTGGGATCGGTATTTGCTATCCTCAGGCTCTCACTCTGTTTTATCGCTCAAATTTTGAGAACCCATATCCTTCTGGTTATCTGAAATCATTACCTTGAAAAGTAACTATTCGCCTATCTTGTCTGACTATGTTTACAGGTCTAATCTTATCTTTTAACTTTTCTTATGTTCAGTGAACTAAAGAAAACGCTATCTTGCCGTTGTATCTACCTTATCTTATCTTTTACCTTTATCTTATCTACCGTCTAGTTTTAGACGGGTGCTTTCCCGACAGTTTCCGCCCTGCTACGTGCTAAAGTGAAAACTGCTCTGCTTGTCCAATCAGATGACAGCAGATTCCTTTATCTTATCTACCATCTTTCCAAGTTTGGGTGCTTTAAGATTTCCCGCCCTGCATGGCTAAAGTGAAAAATCCCTCTGTTGCCTCAACGGAAGACAACAGAATACCTCTACCTTATCTTATCTACCGTTCAAGGAAACGAAAATTGAATTTGCAATTTTCTTCTTGAAAAATGACAGGCGTAAGCTTTAGTCAAAGCTTCGTGCCTTTCTTATCTTTAATTTCTTTTCAAAGAAAAGGAATTATCCTATCTTACCTTATCTATAGCTATTAGTACCATAATAGAATGGTAGCTAATACTTATCTTCTCTGCGAATATTTTCCATAATGGAAAATAAAAATCTATGTGAATTCTAGTGTTGAATTTGCAAAGATGACTTGAGATATTCGGTGTTAACACAAATGAATTTGAACACGGATATTGAATGTCCCCTACCTTAGCGATGAAAATGGTTGTTCCATTTTTCTTATCTTACCGAGTGAAATAATTTACCTTACCGTTATCTCAATGTTTATCTAATAATCCAGGCGATTATTGATGTTTTCTCTGTGCGATTATCGAATGTTTATCTATGCGATTATTGGATGATTTATCAAAGTGATTATTGCAATTACGCTATTTGATAAGCTACGCAATGATTATCTGCAAACTTCCTTTCTCTCAACCATTTATTATGGAGTCGCATAGACGATGACATAGTCAAATTTTGACTGGTTCAAAGATGAAAAATCTTACTCATGGATTACCCTTGTGGACTCCAAAAATTTATCTTTCCCTGTACATAGATGTTTTGATGCCCAAGTTTGGACAGCATCAACCCCCTTGAGGATCGAGTTTCACTTTTCCTTTGTTAGACTTGCTACTTGACCTCGACAGTCTCATTCCAGATTTTTCCGCGCCCCACTGTTTCAGTGGCGGTGCATGCTCCAAATCAGAATGCAGGGTTGTCATTGGTCAAGGAAACACCATCTAAAGGCAAAGGAGGAAACCGTGCCCACCTCAGGAGATCTAATTTTATCTTAGTATGTATCTTATCTTATATTATCTATCTTATCTTATATTATCTAACCATACCTTATCGTATCATCGTATCTAGTTATTTAGAAATTATTCCTATGTTTATCGACATTGTTCGGCGAGAACAATTACCATTTAAGAAAGTTATCTTAATTATCTTATTACTACCGTTACTAGCATATCTTTTATTTTATTGCCTTTGCAATGAAGCATGAATATTTTATTTTTATACCTTATGAATAATTATTACCTGGTGCTTAATATTTAAGTTGCATGTAATTTTAGTAAACCTAACGCTATTCCCTTTGAAAGTTGCATGTTACCTTAGTAAGCATATATAAGAGAAATTTTATTCATTCAATAAACAGATCAACGATGTCGTTGACAATTTGTTCGTTCAGAGTTGTTATCTTATTTCCTCGAAAGGTTCATGTTATTTACGAACGTGATTTCTGAATAATATTCTCTAAGCTTATCGTCACCTAGTTGTCCCGCAAACATACCCTTCTTCGGGTATAGTAACAACTTGAAACACGCCTGTGCTTTTTCCAGTTGGTTTATCTTTAATCCTTTCCTTACCCCGGTAAAGAGAGGTGTGTAACGTCGTTAAAGGTTTTATTCTTTAATTAGCTCCATTTAATATTATTAAATAAGATATCATTGTCTAAATCCCTACTATAAAGGTGTCCGCCTAGCCACTTTATTTGATTGAAACATGAATTTCGATCCAACATCGCCACCTGTTGCCGAGTGGTAAAACTAACTAAACTAGGCAAGTTCAAGACCCCTACCGGTCTTGAACTTGCCTAGTTTAGTTAGTTTTACCACTCGGCAACAGGTGGCGATGTTGGATCGAAATTCATGTTTCAATCAAATAAAGTGGCTAGGCGGACACCTTTATAGTAGGGATTTAGACAATGATATCTTATTTAATAATATTAAATGGAGCTAATTAAAGAATAAAACCTTTAACGACGTTACACACCTCTCTTTACCGGGGTAAGGAAAGGATTAAAGATAAACCAACTGGAAAAAGCACAGGCGTGTTTCAAGTTGTTACTATACCCGAAGAAGGGTATGTTTGCGGGACAACTAGGTGACGATAAGCTTAGAGAATATTATCTGTAACAATACAATCTGTAACTTCTTTCTCTTACAATCTTCCTTTTCGATTAACTAGAAACACAGATGTCGCTGTGATGTAGTTTAGGAAGATGAACTAACACCCTTTTGAGTTGCGCAAAAGGATTGGTCCTTTTCGCGAGTCTGGAACAGGCTCGGCCATCTTCCAATCTCGGTGCTTGAAGCGACAAGTCGCACCCCTACCCTTTTCTCTTTATCTAAGGACCGATTAATAAATCGGGTAAGTAAATTGTTCAAACTATCTGAAACTTTCTCTAATAGAGTTTATATATTGTTATAGTTCTTTTCTACCTACCCTATCAATTGGGGTACTATCTTATCTCGTCGGAAAACCTATCTACGGAGTAGAACCCCACCTGTCTTCCCGGACGCCATATTGGTTTCCATTTCTGGTACATCTGAATATCCGCTTTTATGGAAGGAATCTCTTACACTATCTGAAAGTTTTGCTGCTACCTGCCCCTAAATACTGGATCTCATCATTCGGAGCCTCATATTTTCATCTTTCATCTAACCTCGAAGGACGACCACGCTACCAGTGTTAGGCACGTGTTCCCACGGGACGCGACACCGTTCACCAGTCTTTCTGCCACCCCAGAGGGAGACCACGGTCTCTTATCCGGAGATTTCGTCCAGGGCCCCGCTCTCCAGTCTCGGCACGACATTCCAAGGAAGGCAAAATGTCGTATCAGTAAGCAAAGTGTGACATAACCTTTTATTGCTCAGAGTGATATCAGAGAAATCTGTTAGGATTTTTGTGTCGTTCTATTGCCTTATCTCGTCGAGAGATTGATGTTTTATTAATTAAAACTTATATTAATAATAACTTTGAAATACCTGATATACAATAATCACCATTATTATTCAAGTAATTCTTGAAATGAATTTGTCACTTTTTATGTGAAGGAAAAATAGATCTATTTTCTCTATACCAGTTAAACTGTTAAATGAGATATTTTACGATTAACTTCATGATCATTTAATTAGTAATTTCATAACCATAGAATTTCAATAAGTTATTTTGTAAACAGAATTCATAAATATACTTTTCATTAAAAGATCAACCCTATTATTCAGTAGGTATATACTACAGTAGTTAGAAATAGTAAACATCTCATAACCTGAGTGAATTTTGATGCCTTTATAGTTCAGGTTACTTTAGATCAATTATTCAAAAACCATAAGGCACTGGCATCCCACTATCTTTTATCTTAGAGGAAATTAAACCGTACCGCTTTATGCTGCTGATGCTACTACAGTCGCATGAAATCTGAATGAGATTTTGGTGCATCAATTAATACTTCGGCCCAACGAAGGTAAGTCGGCTTTGTTTTTCGACAACGATCGAATTTTAATTGGCCAAGAATCATTTTAATTGGCCCAGAGCCTAATCAAAAATTAGCCCGACCGCAGCACGTTGCTCGTGTGGCACGTAGCGCCGTCTTGTTGAAAGTAAACGTTGTCCAGATCAATACCATCCAACTCCGACCATAAAAAAATCATTAATCATCTCTCGATAGCGCAATCCATTCACCGTAACTGTTGACCCAACCTCATTTTCGACAAAGTAAGGTCCAATGACCCCGCCGGACCATAAACCGCACCAAACAGTCACACGTTGAGGATGGAGAGGCTTCTCAACAATAACTCTTGGGTTTTCCGAGCCCCAGATACGGCAATTTTGTTTGTTGACGTAGCCACCGAGGTGGAAATGGGCCATCAGTCAAAATGATTTTTGACCCAAAAATGCTTTAATTTTGCAAACTGTGACTGCAAGATTTTCACCATTTTTGTAGTAAATTTTAATAATTTCAATGCGTTGTTGAAGCGTGTATCGTTCCATTTTCAGTAATGGCGTAGTTTCTACTTGTCAAATGTCAAAGAATAAAAGCTTCAAAAGTGACAGCTACCGAAATACCGGGTGATTCAAAATAACACCTCTTGTTGGAAAACCCTTTACTACGGTTTGCGGGCTGAATGATTATTACAACTGGCACGATACTTTTGGTACCTTTTGTAACAGTTAAGGGTCACTCTTCAGCGCATTTGAACGCAGTTGTTACAACAAGAAGTATTCGAAATGTTTCTCTACCGAACCATGAACGTAAATGATCATGAATTCAAAAGTAACATATTTTTTCCGCATGTTCAATGAGTTTCAAGAGCAGGTAGAATATCAAGGTATACATATACGTACGAAAAACGGAACTTATTTTTGCCTTCGTCCGAATTATATCTATAATTATTCACGTAGATTTTAATATACTATTATCGGGATCAGTTTTTTGCAATATCATCAAGAGGCGTGACCGTTCCCTGAACCGAACACGCACGCAGAATTGAGCAGAATCGATCGAGTTGTAACTTCCTCTAAGCTCGCAAATAAAAATATTTTTAAGAGGAAACTTATGTATCTATTTAAGTATGCCCAAAAATTTGAAGTATTATAAGAAAGAAAAAGAATAATTTTCAAAAGGGAGCGGCTATACCAACATGTCACCTCATGACTAAAAGGGACAGTCCACTTGAAAGATCAAATAAAACTCTCAAATTAGTTTAAATTGCTAGCTGGTCTTTAAGCAACAACAAATCCTAATAAATAAACCCGTTTTTCAATTAAAACAATTTTTTTTTGAGATATGAATTTTTGAATTTTGTAACTTTCTAAATTTTTTTTGGTCTCTTTGTGGTTCCTTATAGACTCTGAATCAGAGTTTCAAGGGCTACCAAAAAAATCATCATTTGAAAAATGCGTTAAAAAAAATAATTACGTGGTCCCCGTTTTGGACATATTTTTTTAATTTGGTCACGGTATTTTTATAAAATTTTGGGTTCTAATAGTTTAAGCTACAGCGAATCTGATAATTAAGTTCGTTTTTCACTCAAAATAATCTTTTTTGAGATATGAATTTTTGAATTTTGTAGCTTACTGCGGTGTTTTTCTTTTTTCTTTTCTATTTTATATAGGGTTCGATTTGGCACATTTCCGAGCAAGTGCACCCCCAATACCTACCTTATATATTCTGAATCGGCGACTCAAGGGCTACCAGAAAAAATCATCAGCTCGCTTTCGAAAAATGCTTTTTTTGAAAAAGAAATCACGTCCCACCTTAGGATATACTTTTTTAAACTTTGTCGCAGAATTTTCAAAATTCTCAAAAAAAATCGCGTGGCTGTGTCTAGATACGTCAGAAGACTTCGCTGGCATCTCAGGGAAATATATAACAGCCGCCGCGGCTGTAGAGTGATTCAGTTGTAAATTGGAAGTGGAAGACTGAAGTACAATAGAATAAGAAATAAGGAAGACAAGAGAGTTAGAAAGCACAGTGAAATGATTGTGACAAGTGAAGTGAAAGAGCATAGTGGTTGTGTTAGCATGGTACGTGTAAATAAGAGAACAGCTGATTATTTAGATTTGGAGATTATTGTTATAGGTTTTAGTCGTGTTAAAGAATAAAGAATTTTCTAAGATTTCCTTTTGTGAATAATGAAGTGTAAGGCCGTAACAATGTGATGATCTTATTCTGGATGTTATTATTAGACTTTTAATGAAACTTGCAAATAATGACTTCTGCTCAATAAGAATCTATAAATTAAATCCATAGAAGTTGAATTCGAAAAGTTTCATCTTCTAAGAACAATAAATCGCTATTCTTGTTAATAATACTTGTGAAGAGTTTAAAACTCCTGACAATGTCACTGGTTTCGCAACTTGAAGATGATTGCTTGTCACAATAGAACGAAACATCGATTGACGCCCCTTTCTGACGAAAAAGATTTTAGTAATTATGAAAAAGCTTCTTGAAGAAAACGAGAGGGAAACAGATTCGCTGCTATAATTGCCTATTTAAAAAATAAAAGGATGCTTTAATAATAAACTCTACTCTAAAGAAAGACTTTATAAGGTGAGACAACTCTATATAGGTATCCATAGAGATAATAAAAGGAAGATTCAGGAATAACGTATTTTGTTCTAAGCTAAATCTCTCTCTCTAATATACATTATGAGAAATTTAATTTAAATCAAGGGAGGCTGTTCAATAAAGTATTTTTTTACAACGACTATTCATTCATTACAAACTTGGGCATTTTTTCACAGGCGCTTTAGCTATGAAAATATAGACATTTTTGAATAAGAATGCATTTACTGACGAGTATGCTGGAAGGTGTCGGACTGTCGGAGCTAATAAGAGAGGATGATTGTCGCGCATCCTTCAGAAAACTTGATTCAGAACTGATGCAATTTTCTTTTCAAACAGGTAGGAACTCGTTTTCAAAGGAACTCGTTAAGGACTAGTTTCTGCTGCCATAAAACAATTCGTTTGAATTTCCTCCGTCAGTATCTTGTTCATTTCTTGCAATTATACGCAAATTGGTGTCGGAAGACGAGGTGAGGAAAACTCAAACGTTTCCTTTGCTCCATTAAAATGATCATTCTTACGTAGTTAGCTTGACTTTGACATTTATTTTAGTTTTGCCTGCTTTTCGTTATTGATTTGCTATGTATGTTCCAATTGAGTTTAAAAACCGTCAGACTGTTCCTTGGTGGAGATGTTGTGTACCTATGTGTTGTGCCGTTCTTTCGCACACTTTATAAGTTTGTCTCGGCTAGCTCGTTTTATGGCACAAAAGGGAGTGGGAATAACTCAGATTTGAATAAATCTCGGATCTCGAAATACAAACCTCTGCGATTCGGCTGGAATAAAAAAACTTGGTGCTGGAAGGTCTAATGGGGCGCCACGCTGTTACTTATACTTAAGGGTATGTTTCAAGAGATCATTATTGTCACAACAGCGAAGGGAACAATAAGTTTACCATGGCAAAAGCTGCGCAATAAAGGTGCTGGCTGAATACACCACTGGGTCAGGCCTAATTATTATTTTTACTATACTCAGCACTCTAACCCTACAAAGTTTCCTAGTCCAGTATTATTGTTATCGCAACAACTACCTACTAACTACTATTTCAAAGAATGAAAATTAAAATCTCAGTAACAATGATTATTATTATCACTGACCAGTTGTCTGGTCTAATTAATACGGAGATTACCTATTTAATTATTATCAGGAGAGTGTCGAAAGGATCAACTACCTACTTCAACAATATAAATTTAATGGTATAATATAAATTTGTAAATAAGGTAACAAAGGATATAAAATTACATCTGGGTATTTGTACTCCGTCTTCCGTGCACGCAAGAGTAAGTTTACAAGGCCAATATCACAGCCAATTTATCACGAATGGTGGTTCAAGAACTAGTAATTTAAAAAATGTAAACTTTCAGGTTAGCTGTGGTCTTAACGATTTATCAACCAAATATAATATGAAATAAACGGTATGGCTAATCTTGACTAGAGTAATTGAAATAAATACAAGAGAAAATAGTTTGACTCAGCCTGGATCCAGCGGTGGTTGTTCGGCCGTTGGTCGAGGGATCAGCTAGAGCTCGCCAAGCAATGATAACTTGTAGAAAGGAACTGGTGTGCTTTGGGTCTCAGACCAGGGTGTCTAATCCGGTACAGTGAGACAGTGACAGCTTCCAGGAAGGGCCTTGCTGGAGTGGATGGTGAAATTTGCAAATTTGCGGAATGGACGAATCAAATCCTGGTCAGTAGCCGAACTGCAGGCCACAATTACTTGGCTAGGGGTGCAACTCAATATGTAACCTTAACTAAAACCCTGCAAATACATCACATCTATGCAGTTCTATGCTAGCAAAAATAGGAGAGCTCAAGAAGACTTACCTTAAACTATTAAGGGTTCCCCTTTACCGAATCACAATAGTAAAACAACTAAAATGGCCAATCTAACTAGGGACTACTGCCAATATTATTATAATGTGTCTTTTGTGAGAATTTCCTAGACAAACTTGCTGGATTCTACACAAGAAAATTGCAATTTTTAGTTCTTCAAGATGGCTACCTTCTCCTGCCTTATCAGCACAACCAACAAAAAAACTTCCAGATTATCAAAAGTTCCACTCATGAAATCTTAACTCTAGTGCCATACAGGGGGATCCAAATCTCATGAAGGTGGATGAATAAATAACCAGTAACAACAATAATAACTAGAATAATCTAGCAAATGGAGATAAATAAATAAATATTTATATAACCCATAATATCTACAAATTATGATACCTATAATAATAATAGGAGACATAATAAATATATACAATAATATAATAATATTACATAAAAGAAGAACAATAATAGCCTGTGATTTTTCACATGCTATACCACCCCCCTCCATAAAAGAAAAGGAATGTGATTTCAATGCTGATATCATATGAAGATACCTACGCACAATCTACCTATACACAGTATATAATACAATATATTTACCCGAGATACACTATACTACAGTAATAAATAAACAACGAGAAGAGTTCAAAAGTGAACAGTGAACACATGCACAAGAATTCGAAAGATAAGTTGATGATTCTCTAAGTCACAAACCCTAGCATGACAAGTCGCCAGTGATCGGGTCCGAAGAATGGAAGGTTGTAGAGTGGGCTAGCACTCCTTTCAAGATGACTGGTATCTACGTGTACCACTCGTCCACAAGGGAGACAGAATCTGTATGATCTCATAATCAGGAAAAGTCACTATCAGGAAGGGTCACAATTAGGAGGGTCACCATCTTGATTTAACTGTGTAGAGCCATCAACAAAATCTATTCGACCGACGTTAAACAGACGAACAATAACAAGGAAACACAAAATTAACAGGATTTGCAATAAAATTTTGCAAGCCAAAAACTGACAATTGACAATTGCACCGATAATTGAGCCACAATCGTTACCTCAATTTAACACAAGTACTGCCAATTTATTGAGTCCAAATCGTTACCTCAATGTAAGACAACCATTACTAACTTATTGAGTCAAAATCGTTACCTCAATTTAACATAAGTACTATCAATTTATTGAGCCCAAATCGTTACCTCAATTATTACGAACAGCAAATTCCAACAAAACAATTTGCCAACTACTCAGAGTCTGGTGGATCGTCATCATGATATTCCTTCATATCTTTGACGTGCCATTCACCCAGATCAGACCCATCCAAACTTGCAAGAGCATAAACTAGTTTGGAAATTTTCCGTCTAACTATACATGGTACATATTTCGGAGCAAGCTTAGACGAAAAATTCTTTGATGCGTCAGACAAGACTTTGTTCCTCTTCCACACTTTCTGTCCGACAGTGAACTCAACTTCCCTTTTCCGGAGGTTATAGGTTCTCGTATTCTTCAAGTACGCTGAATGAAGCTTATCGTGAACATTTCCGAAGATTCCAGAGATACCTTTTATCTCTCTCACATACTCTTCATAGACCTGAGGAAGAATTTCCAGGCTTTCAGGCAGCTTGAAGTTTCCATAATATTCTCCGCTAAGAGGTACATAACGAGCAAAATTCAAGAAAGAAGGCACGTGACCGGTCGATTCATGGACAGCTGTATTTATGGCAAACTATATCTTTGCCAAGTCCTTATCCCAAGAACGCTGATTTTCCTTTATATAGCTTCGGATAGCAGTACCTACCGTACGATTTGTACGTTCTACAAAGTTTGCTTGGGGATGATAACGTGCGTTATACCAGATCTTCTGAACCTTGTATTCCTCGGCCAACTTCCTGAATTCGGTTCCAGCAAACTGCGTTCCATTGTCGCAAATTATGTGCTGAGGCACACCAAAAACTAAGAATATGTGATTCTCTAGAAATTTTACAATGGAAGAAGCCGTTGCATTGCGAAGTGGGTACAAGAGCGTGTACTTTGTAAAGTAGTCAGACACCACTAACAGATAAGAATTACCAGAAGTAGACCTCACCAAAGGACCCATCAAGTCCATTGCAATAATTTGCCATGGAAACTTCGGTTTCTTTTCGGAACCCATAAAACCAATACGGGCCTGATTTGAAGCCTTCTGAGCTCCACAAACATCGCATCTTCTCACGTACTTTAAAATATCCGTCCTCATTCTAGGCCAAAAATAATTATCCTGTACTCTCTTCAACGTCTTATAAAATCCCATGTGTGCGGAAGTCTCTAAATCATGACTCAACCCTATAATCTTCTTTCGCTGAGACGAAGGTACGAGGAGTTTCCATTCTTTCAAATTCGACTTGAGTGCAATTCGAGGAGCAGTGTGCTTATACACAAGACCATCAATTACTTGATACTGAGGATACCTATCAGGAAATTTTTCTATATTCGACCTAAGCTTAAGATACCACTTATCTAGATTGTCGATCTCCACTCCCAAAACAGATATGTCCACCTCAGGTATCCTGGATAATGCATCTGGAACAACGTTCAGTTTTCCTTTCTCGTGCACCATATCGAACTGGTATTGAGATAATTTTACCGACCATCTCGCTAACCTACCACTTGGGTCTTTCAACCTCTCCAGCCACAACAAGGAATAGTGGTCGGTCTTTACCGTAAAACGAACACCCTCTACATACGGTCTGAACTTCTCGATACTAAACAAAAGTGCAAGAAGCTCACGTTCTGTGACAATATAGTTCCGTTCAGCTCGACTAAGAGATCTGGAGCAATAGGCAATGACAACATCGGTACCATCATCTGCCTGCTGGGTCAACATTCCCCCAATACCACAGTCTGAGGCGTCACAATGAATTGTGAACCTCTTCGAAAAATCAGGACATTTCAATATCGGGGTCGAAACCAACGCTTGTTTGATGTCAGTAAAGGCTTTTTCCGCAGCATCATTCCACTCGACTCTCTGCTTCTTACCTTTGCCCTTAATGAGATCGTTCAATGGCGCTACCAGGGTAGCATGGTGGGAAACAAAACGTCTGTACCACGAACACATGCCAAGAAAGCGTTTGACCTGCGTGGTCGTAGTAGGACGAGGATATTCGAGCATAACAGCTACTTTTTGCACGTCAGTGCGAAGACCATCCCGATCAACAACAAATCCCAAATAACGAAGTGATTTCTTGAAAAATTCACACTTACGCAAATTAATTGTTAAGTTGGCACTTTTCAGGCATTGGTAAACCTCACGGAGATGCTTGAGGTGTTCTTCGAAAGTTGCCGATACGATGATTATATCGTCAAGGTAAACAAAGACATTGGGTTCAAAGCGAGGCCCCAGAACAGCATCCATCAGCCTCTGTTGGGTTTGAGCGGCATTGCATAACCCAAAAGGCATGACATTAAAATGAAATAACCCTCTGCCAGGAACTGAAAAACCTGTTTTTTCCTTGGAACTATCTGCCAATGGAATCTGCCAGAAACTGCTACGAAGGTCGATAGATGATATATATTTTGCCCCTTTTAACATATTAAGTATCCTATCCACCCTAGGGAGAGGGTAGGAGTCTGGTTTCGTACAAGAATTCAATTTTCTCCCATCAAAGCAAAAGCGATACTCCCCGTTGGCCTTCTTGACAAGAAGTACCGGAGAACTGTAGGCTCCAGAGGAAGGTTCGACTACTCCCTTTTCCAACATATCATCAAGCTCCCTATTCAAGTGTTCCAAAAGGTACGGAGATAAGGGATACTGCCTAATCTTAAATGGTTTTGAGTCTCCGGTGTCTATCGTATGTACAATTTTATTAGTGCGTCCCAACCTATCCTCAGAGCTAATACCTTCAAACATTTTATAGACGCTATCAATCTGTAGCAACTGACTTTTACTAAATTCCTGCTCGCTATGAGCACTGCTCTCCACTTCACTGTTAGAGTCCACAAGACTTACTTGAATATTCGAACCGGTACACTGGATCTCCCAAGAATTGTTTTTAAAGTCTAAAGCTAACTGAAATTGCTGGCAAAAATTGCTCCCCAATAAAATGCTATGATCCAAGGTAGGAACAACATAAAAATTAACGACACGACATATGTCTCCAATGCAAATTGGCAAATCGAGAACTCCGGATATAGGTTGTTTATTTCCGTCTGCGGTAGTAACATGCTTACAAACACTCTCGTTCAAGCGTAAATTGAATCTTTCCACTGTACGCAGTCCATGCTTTCCAATGACTGAATGGTTCGCCCCAGAATCTACTAAACACACCAAATCGAGGCCAAGTATATTTATTTTAATATAAGGTCTATTATCATTAGGTTTCTCAACAAATATAGGTAAAGCTTGCGCAACACTGTCCGAGACGTGTGACTTTTCCGTACTTCTGAAGGCATGGTGCTCCGAAATAGGTGAACGTCGCCTTCCCACACTCACCTTCGCATTCAGTTTTTTTGAGCATCCGCATTCCTTCACCGTTACACCATCCTTCCCACACTTAAAACAGAATTTCTTCCTTTTCAGCATACAATTTCTAAAGACATGATTTGGTTCACCACAGTTATAACACCTGATAACTGGTGGCACCGAAGGGGTAAAAACGGCTGGCCTAAACTCAGCGGAAGCAACTGACGATTGCGACCTATTGCGACTCTTGAACTTTGAATTTGGTTTTTGCTTTCTTTTGTTAACGTGTGCTGCTGGTCCTCCTGTTCCACAACTTTCTACGACAGAGACCATCCGTTGGACCGCTGCTGTCCCATCAGAGGATCCGCACGCACACTCACAGCACTCACTAAGACAAGACACATTTCTCACGTTTTGCCTCTTTCTCAAAAGTTCCGCCTCATCTATCTTTCGACAGGCATTAATTAGCTCTGTTGTAGTATTAAACGACCACATTGCCAAACGTGAGATGTAATGGGGTAACAAGTTTTTCCTAAGGTATTTGAGCTTGGTACTCTCTGCAACGAAGTGACCTAACTGACTGAACAACGCCTCCATGCTTGCACCATATATATGCACTGGTTCGTCTTTCAATTGACGCCTATCCTTAATGCGCTCCCACGTGTACTCAATAAAATCTGGAGGCAAGAATTCCTTCTTTAAGAGTTCACACAACGAATCCCAGTCACGGACTTGTGACTTGATCGATCGGTACCAAACCAACGCTGGACCGGTAAAAATTTCCACAGCAGAATCAAATAGCTGCTTATTCGTTATTTGTCGTGATGCAGACACTTCTCCTATCCTTTCCAGAAAGGGAAGTAAATCATCCTTTTTTTCACCTGAGAACTGTATACCAAGTTTATGTACAGGGAATGATCTATCGTGAGTACACTCACGAAGATTGCTTACCATTGGTACTGCTGACTGAACCACTCTCGAGCTCTGAACACCTATGTCGAATAAAGTCTGCTCATTGGCAACCTTTTCATCTAACAAAACCTCTAACTCAATGCACGAAGCATATGATTCATCCTTAAAGCTTTTCTTTTCTACCTCGTCATCAACAACTTTAATTCTCTTCACTCTATTGGTCAGGTAGACAATTCTAGAACGAATGCGTTTATACAATGAATCAGTACTAGGACCGTCGAACTCAGCAATCAAATCTTTGAGGGCTTGTATTGTGTTGTCAATAACCGTCTTTTCAGTTTCATAGTCATAAGTGGGATCAACATATTCCAAATGTGGACGCCCCTTATCTTTTTCCATTAACCGGTGGAGCATCTTACGCTTCTGCGAAGCCTCCTTGCGTTCAGTAATTACACCACGTATTCGAAGCTCATAATTTAACTCTTCGGACAAAAGGTCAATCGGACGCATATCAGACAAATCCATTTCGGACAATGGCAACTCGAAAACTCAAACTATTCCCCAAACTTCAAGTGCTCGACAACGACAAGACACCAACAAAACATACGAGCGAAACAAAAAAATTTACACAAACATTCAACCACAAGGTCTGTGTATCGGATTACTATAATAATCTTGAAATTCAAGCAAAACAGAAAAATTAATATTAATATTTATAGACACTCGGCTCACACTTACAGTAATTGAAGACGACAGGTATTATCTTCAATAATATTCTTCAATATAATGTACCCATATCAATAATATATTTCAATAAAATTTTGCCTCAGAATTACCATGTATTGTATGCTTATTCAATGAAACAACCAACTATTACAAAAAAAACACCAAATATTACTCAGCACAGATCAGCAGAGCAAATAAGCGATCGAGACATCTACACTACCTAACTATAAATAAATATAAATTCAAACTAAATAACTGAGTCTCAATTGAGGCCCCCAAGTTGGACGCCAAATTTGTGTGCCGTTCTTTCGCACACTTTATAAGTTTGTCTCGGCTAGCTCGTTTTATGGCACAAAAGGGAGTGGGAATAACTCAGATTTGAATAAATCTCGGATCTCGAAATACAAACCTCTGCGATTCGGCTGGAATAAAAAAACTTGGTGCTGGAAGGTCTAATGGGGCGCCACGCTGTTACTTATACTTAAGGGTATGTTTCAAGAGATCATTATTGTCACAACAGCGAAGGGAACAATAAGTTTACCATGGCAAAAGCTGCGCAATAAAGGTGCTGGCTGAATACACCACTGGGTCAGGCCTAATTATTATTTTTACTATACTCAGCACTCTAACCCTACAAAGTTTCCTAGTCCAGTATTATTGTTATCGCAACAACTACCTATACTGAAGTTTCAGAATAGTAGGCACTAAGTTCTCGGAAGTGGTCGTGACGTATAAGCGCTCAGTTGGAGCATTCAGTGGCGGACGCAAAATATCAAAATAGGTTCAGACAATAATGAATTTATTGAGAAATATAATTGTAAACTTCCAAATAATATAGCATATAGTAAATAATATAGCATATAGCAAAAATAAAAATAGCAAAGAAAATAGGAAAAAAATAGTACCTTAGTCATCGTCAGAAGAAAAATCGTCGGATGATGGACAACTATCCCGATCACCGTTATCGTTCAAGTTGATAATTAATGGCTCAACCGAAACATCAACTATTGTGTCTAGATCCCACATTCTGTCTTCTTCTTTTGTAGTATGTCGGATGCAGTTTCTCCATGTTTCAGCCGTCACATCTCCTATTGCAGTAGCTAGCAGGCGTTTCACTTCATCCATCTTGAAGGTCACGTTTTGTTTCGCCACTTGGTTTTTTATTTGAGCCCAAATAAGTTCTATAGGATTCAGTTCACAGTGGTAAGGAGGGAGGCGGTGTACAATGATGTTGCACTCGCGAGCCAATTCGTCGACAGCATATCTCTTAAAATGAGGTATTTGTGCCCTTGCGATGTTTAATAGTTGCACTTTTAACATGTTGTCATCAAATGGTATATTTCTTTGAGCCAGCTAGTTAATGATGTCACCTTTTCGCCATGCAGTTGTTGGCGATGGCTCCAATCGTCGACTATGGTAGGAAGCATTGTCCATTACCACGACCGAATTTGGCTCAAGGCTTGGTAAAATTTTTAAAAACCAGCTTTCGAATTTTTCCGCATCCATTTCCTCATGGTAGTCACTAGTTTTCTTCGATTCGAAAAGTAGCAATCCGTTTTCCAAAAAACCCGAATCACTACCTATGTGAGTTATTATGAGCCTCCGCCCCTTGCCCGCTGGCGCTTTTAGTCCTGTGGAAAAACCTTCAAAAAAAGCTTGTCGACGGCTTGTTATTTCCAAATCTTGCCAAATTTTCGAAACAGTATGACCTTGATTCAGCCAAGTTTCGTCTAAGAAATATATTTTCTTCCCTTCACGACGATACTCTCGAATTTTTTGTAAATAATTTCTCCGCCACAAAATTATTTCTTCTCTTTCTATAAGAAGACTTTTTCTCTGCCTTTTCATATGCCTTATGTTCATTTGTCTTAATGTCCGCAATAAGACACGTCGCGATATTTTCGGCATTGCGTCATCCGAATTGATTTCGGCAGCGATTGCTTTTAATGTTGGAATTTCATTTCGGAAAAAGAACGAATGAAATTTTCTCCGAACGGCGTATTTTATGTCATCATCAATGTCAATGCGTTTTCTCCCCCTTGTTTCAATATTTTCAGCTACCTTTTCTGTTCCGCCTTTGGACTCTTTGAAAGTTTTCAAGATTCGGTGTACACTCCTAGTTGACACTTTGGTTAAATCACTACACAAAGCAACTACATCGTTTACCAACATACTTTGATTCCTTTCACGGAGTCCACAATACACGTTGTATATAATAGTTTTTTCTCCTGTAGATAAATTCGTACGACGACGTTTACTTTGGCTGCTCTCGCCTTCCATATTGCTCACAACTTTAAATTTAAACAGTATTTCACTTCGGCACTCAAAGAAGCTTGCTTCTTTCCCGTTTACACCACAGTGAGAACTGAGAAATAAGATTCAGACAGGAAATCTGATGAGCGACCCTTAAAGCAACCAAGCTATCCCCACTAATTATGCACTTTATTGTCGACCGGGTATGGGTTTTTCCGGGATGGTAATTCCGTAAATTTCTTATAGTTAAACTTTTTCTGTATCCTGGAACTCAGTTCATTCCCAAAACAGGAATCATTATTGTATTATTATTTTACCAAATAATTAACTAATAACTAATTATTAACAAATTAGTAAGATATTGATTTTTTCTAGCTTGTATTTCTTAATTACTTCACAGATTGTCTATGAACAATATGAAATATTCAAAATTTTGTTGTTCCCGAGAGTCGAGAATCTTCTTCCCCCGGTAATATTAATTTTTCTTTTCTGACAACCAGAAAACAGAAAGAGAAAAATATACAAGTCCCGATCGACATCCAATAACAGCCCAAAACAAACAACTTTTCTTTTTGTTCAGGTTATTCCACTGCCGCGAATTCTTTTTCATTCATTTTCATGCGTTTTTTAATTTTTGTGATGCTTCAATAATTCAGCAAATATAAACATAAAAATAAAATATTAAGGATTTAAAGGAGCGATAAATGTTATATTGCAGCCCCTCACGAAAATAGCATGAACGATACGCCACTGAATACGGAGCTGCCTTGGACGGACTGGCAGCATGCTCGATATATATCCATCTTACTTTACCTTACTGCAAGTTTGCAAGTTGGATCTGCTTATCCTTTGTACTTGTTGACACTGCTGTAATGTTGCCATATATTATATTTTAAGGGACCGAACCTCATTGAAATTCTACATCTTTTGCTATTAAATATCGATGTTGTGAAATTATTATAGCAGAAAAATTACTCAACAAATAAAACACAGTATTTTTTATCCTACAACCATTTACCTGCATGTGAATGATAAAAATACAAAATGATAAAACACCAAGAATTAAAAGCTGGCAACAATGTGTTTACTTTAAGTCCGTAATATTTCTAAGAACTTAGTGCCTACTATTCTGAAACTTCAGTATACTAACTACTATTTCAAAGAATGAAAATTAAAATCTCAGTAACAATGATTATTATTATCACTGACCAGTTGTCTGGTCTAATTAATACGGAGATTACCTATTTAATTATTATCAGGAGAGTGTCGAAAGGATCAACTACCTACTTCAACAATATAAATTTAATGGTATAATATAAATTTGTAAATAAGGTAACAAAGGATATAAAATTACATCTGGGTATTTGTACTCCGTCTTCCGTGCACGCAAGAGTAAGTTTACAAGGCCAATATCACAGCCAATTTATCACGAATGGTGGTTCAAGAACTAGTAATTTAAAAAATGTAAACTTTCAGGTTAGCTGTGGTCTTAACGATTTATCAACCAAATATAATATGAAATAAACGGTATGGCTAATCTTGACTAGAGTAATTGAAATAAATACAAGAGAAAATAGTTTGACTCAGCCTGGATCCAGCGGTGGTTGTTCGGCCGTTGGTCGAGGGATCAGCTAGAGCTCGCCAAGCAATGATAACTTGTAGAAAGGAACTGGTGTGCTTTGGGTCTCAGACCAGGGTGTCTAATCCGGTACAGTGAGACAGTGACAGCTTCCAGGAAGGGCCTTGCTGGAGTGGATGGTGAAATTTGCAAATTTGCGGAATGGACGAATCAAATCCTGGTCAGTAGCCGAACTGCAGGCCACAATTACTTGGCTAGGGGTGCAACTCAATATGTAACCTTAACTAAAACCCTGCAAATACATCACATCTATGCAGTTCTATGCTAGCAAAAATAGGAGAGCTCAAGAAGACTTACCTTAAACTATTAAGGGTTCCCCTTTACCGAATCACAATAGTAAAACAACTAAAATGGCCAATCTAACTAGGGACTACTGCCAATATTATTATAATGTGTCTTTTGTGAGAATTTCCTAGACAAACTTGCTGGATTCTACACAAGAAAATTGCAATTTTTAGTTCTTCAAGATGGCTACCTTCTCCTGCCTTATCAGCACAACCAACAAAAAAACTTCCAGATTATCAAAAGTTCCACTCATGAAATCTTAACTCTAGTGCCATACAGGGGGATCCAAATCTCATGAAGGTGGATGAATAAATAACCAGTAACAACAATAATAACTAGAATAATCTAGCAAATGGAGATAAATAAATAAATATTTATATAACCCATAATATCTACAAATTATGATACCTATAATAATAATAGGAGACATAATAAATATATACAATAATATAATAATATTACATAAAAGAAGAACAATAATAGCCTGTGATTTTTCACATGCTATAGTGTAGCTACGATTCCAGATCAGTGACAGATCACGTGATCGCTGCCTGGAAAAAAACTCAAAGCTAGGTTCTTTGGAAAAAAGGCATTGTTATCTTTTGTTTTTTTTTTCAAAATGCTTCCTTCTCCTGGAAAAGGTCAACAAAAACTAGACTCTTATTGAATAGTTTCGGGTGAAGGTAGCGTTTTAGAAAAAATAAATTCTCCTGCAAACGAATATCTACTAACTTGCTCCTTAATTGTTTTTATGGAAGCATGCAGCTTTTTTAAGAAAAAGCCTACAAGGTAAAATTTGTTATCAATTTTTTAGAATATTTTTGAAGATAACAAAAATACCATAAGTATATTCAACAAAAAATTATGAAAATCGACAGGAATGTTCTTTGAAAAGATGAACATACTCGTAAGAAACTTTGGACCACCCTAAAACGTTTTCTTTTCCCAAAGAACGTGCCTGAGTTTTTTCAGAATTTTTGAACAACAAAAATCATTCTTTGTTTTCGGCTTTCTTCAAGCAATTTTTTTTTAATTTTCAATTTTTTTTCAAAAAAAGAGGTCACATAGTCAATTATCACTATATCTCATTCTAATGCATACACCTACAGGATGTTTCAGTTTGTAGGTTCATAACTACGGCAAACGGCAGAAAAAGTAAAAATAATTGTTTTTCTTCTTCACGTGACCTGCCACTGTGCTGGAATCCGTAACTACACATGTGAAAAACATCTTCACTAATTGACGGCGGCCGCGGTGCACGATATCGCTTTTATCAGAGGGCCCAAGGCTACATTGATCAAGAAGTGCTCTGCAAATTGATAAATTATTCCCAGGACTTCAGAGCATACTTGTAGGTATTTTAGTTTCTTCTATAGACTTTATGTGAAATAGTATATTTCACATAAATTTTCACATTTATTGAGCTCAACTATTGTGACCGAGGCGAAGCCGAGGTCGTGCAATTGAGAGAACCATAAAAGCGTTCTACTGCGAGTGACAAAGATACGATTTTTTCCGCAAGCTTTATATTAAAAAAATAATGTAAGAAAACAACTTAGGGATAAATACCATCAGGAATCAGGCACATTCTGTCCATTTTAGGAACCGTTGTTATGGAAAGTCACAAATTTCACGGGATTTTTCTTAATCCCGCAATTTTAGATCCCCAATTTTAGAAATTTTTAGGCAACAGGCACTAGTGCAGTATTCCAACCTTTTTCTATCACACAAAACTCGGACTGCAACGGAGATACTGCAGTATAGTTCGTGCCCCTGACATGTTTTTGTTGCCGAAAATAATCCACGGGTCTTTTCCAGTTCCGTGGGTTAGAGTTCAATGAATTTTGACGACGTCAAAAGCTATTATTTTGCTAGGATAATAATGAATAAATGCTCCTAGTAACATAATAGGACCCTTCTACATTATACAAGGTGCATACAACATCATAATTGCGGTATTTAAGAACGCTTGAGCAAAAAATAAAAGAGTATACTGAATTTAATAGTTGAGCACTCTGTATAAAATAATTCAAAAATTAAGTCAAAAAGAGCAAATCCCGCATAATTTGTTCGTGTAAAAATCCGATTTACATTCTAGTGTCAGAACAAGGCAACTAAGTTAGTGAATGCATGAGAGAGCATGTAGGGTTTTGTCGAGCTTTAAACAGCTTGAACAGGCCGAGTAATTGTACCTATGTAGTACACCCCACAACCCTTGGGTCACCGATTACCTACGTAAGTCGTAAGCTTCCAAAGCTTCTTTAACTGAAACCCTTGTTGAGAAAAACAGCTGGAAATTTTAAGGTTAGGTGTATTAATGTAAACTGTGAAGCAGAAACACAGAACAGAATTATGTTTATATTTTAGAAGTTTAATTTGACGTGGACAGTTGACATAATAATAATGGTCAGAACATAATTTTTTAAGTTAATGAAATGGAATGGCTGCTGAATAATTGTAGAATCATGTACGTTTTACGTTTGTATTTTCTTTAGAATAAAAGTCTTTTAAAAACAATGGTTAATAAATAATATAAAAACTCATCAGGTTATGGCCCAGGTCTACGCTTGTAAAAGAAAATACATGGTAAAAATAAAATAAAATAGTGTGTGTAAGTGTAAAACGTGCAAAATAAAAACCGCGTGTTGGAAAAAGTAAAAATGGCCAATTCAGATAATGATCTTGTCATCATAGACAAGCTAGTTAACAACGAATCCTTCGAGATTTGGAAGTTCCAGATAAAAATAATATTTAAAGCTGGTGCACAATGGGAAATTGTAAACGGTGAAATAAAACTGGATGACCTAACTCAAGATGAGAAGAAAGCAGATTGGAAAAGGAAAGATGCCAGAGCACAGAAAATGATAATAATGAGCATTGACAAAAAGTTGATGACGCACCTTCTTACATGCAACACAGCGCATGATATGTACGAAAGGCTTTGTAAGATATTCGAAAAAGAATCCGAACAGCAAAAATGCAATTTATTACAAGAGTTCTTTAATTCCTCGTATGAAAAAGGATCTGATATGAGCCTGCATATCAGCAAACTTGAAAATCTGCAATACCGACTTAAAGCAATGAATCAGACTATAGACGACGAAATGCTAATTTCGAAAATTTTGACAACATTACCAGAAAATTTTAAGCATTTCTGTACTGCATGGGAATCGAGTCCAAAAACAGAAAGAACTTTGACCAATCTAACCAGTCGTCTACTTGCAGAAGAAATAAGATTGAAAACCACAGATAATATGGGAAGTGTAGCCTTTAAAACACAAGAGATAAGAGATAAATATAGAAATTCAGATAAAAATATTGAAAGAAAATGTTACAACTGTGGAAAGCCGAATCATTTAGCAAGAGATTGCAAATCAAAAGTGATTCCATGTAAAATCTGTAAAAAAACTAATCATCGAGAAGAAAACTGTTTTTTTAGAAAAAAGGAAGAAGGAACTTCAAGAAATGAAAATGAAGCAAGGAAAGTGGCATTTTTGACACATGCTGACCACCAAAACTCTACCGGCTTCGTTGTAGATTCCGGATCTTCATCACATATGACAAATAAAAAAGGCCTCTTCAGTTCATTTAATAATGAAAAAAGTGAGATCTTGGTGGCTAAAAAGAATGAGAAAATGACAGCCGAAGGAAAAGGACAAATAATAGGAGAAAAATGTGTATTGAATAATGTTACATATGTACCCGAACTCTCAAAGAATTTATTGTCAGTAAATGCTATAACAAACAGCGGAGGAGAGGTGAACTTTACAAAAAACAAAGTGTTTGTAATGAAAGACAATGAAATAATACTGACGGGTGAAAAACATGAAAATGGTCTCTATGTCATTAATTTTGAAACACAACCAAATGAAAGCTTGCTCACTGAAACTAATCAAAAGGCAGAAGAATGGCATAAAAAACTGGGACATTTAAGTATACCAAATATGAAAAAATTAATTGATATTTCTAACGGTATGAATATTAAGAAAAGTATGTGCGATAATCTAGATAAAAACTGTAAGACGTGCTTAGAAGCAAAACAAGTACGTTTTCCTTTTTCGTCAATAAGAACGAGAGCTAAAAGGCCATTAGAAATAATTCACTCAGACTTATGTGGTCCAGTAGAGCCGACAACATGGGATGGAAAAAGGTATATTCTAACTGTTCTGGATGATTACACCCATTACTGTGTCATTTATTTACTTGAAAATAAAAGTGAAGTCACAGATTATATTAAACAATATGTATCTGAAATGGAAGCAAACAAAAATATTAAGGTATCAAAGTTGAGATGTGACAACGGTGGCGAATATATAAATGATAACCTCATAAAATATTGTAAACAGAAGGGAATTGTGATGGACAAAACTATACCATACACCCCCCAATTAAATGGCAAGGCAGAGAGGCTGAACAGAACTTTACTAGAGAAAACGAGGTCACTATTGTTTGACAGCAATTTGGACAAGAAATTTTGGGGCGAAGCAGCAAGAGTTGGAACATATATAATAAATCGTAGCCCTACTGAAACATTGTCAACAGATAAAACACCACTAGAGATGTGGACTAATGAAAAACCAGATTTGTCGAGAATGCAATTGTTTGGCAGTGTAGCGTATGCGAAAGAGCTGGGATATTTGAAGAAATTGGACAAGAGAAGTGAAAAATATATATTTATAGGCTATGGATTAAACGGATATAGACTTTTTTGCGAACGGAGACAAAAAGTCATAGTTTCGAGAGATGTGATTTTTGCGAAGCAGATGGATCTAAAATTAAAAGAAGACTCTAATATTAAAATAAATTTAAATGATCAAGAAATACATGAAGATACTGAAAATGAAAATGAGAATGAAAAGTTAGAAGAAAATTATGAACTCGAATCTGAATCAACTGATCAAGAAAACTATGAAAATGCAGAGAGCGAAATGAGTACCGTCAGCGATGATGTAAATGATAAAGAACGTGAAGAAAATATAGTGCAAGAATTGGGAGAAGGCAGACAGAAGACCAGAAGTGGAAGAGAAATAAAGATACCAGAAAAATTTAAAGATTATGATCTTAACCTAAGTTTAACAGATGAAGCATTGTTGACATACCAAGAAGCCATAAATGGAGAAGAAAAAGATAAATGGATTACTGCAATACAAGAAGAGAAAGAATCACTAAATAAGAATCAAACGTGGAAATATGTTGATGTAAATGAAACTAAAGGCAAGAATATTATTACCAGCAAATGGGTATTCAAAATAAAAGATGACGGGAGGTACAAGGCCAGGTTAGTAATCAGAGGCTGCCAACAGAGAAGTGGAATAGATTACTCCGAAACATTCAGCCCGGTCGTGAACTCCAGTTCCATACGAGTGCTACTTGCACTAGCACTGAAAAATAATATGCAAATAACAAAATTTGACATCAAAACTGCTTTCCTATATGGAAATCTAAATGAAGATATTTACATGCAAATTCCTGAAGGTTATGAAACCGAAGAAAATAAGAACAACAAAGTGTGTAAGTTATCAAAATCATTATACGGACTTAAGCAAGCTCCTTTGAAGTGGAATCAGAGATTTTCTAATTTCTTGAAAGAAAATGAACTTTATGCACTAAAAAGTGATCAGTGTATGTTTACGAATAAAAATAAGACTCTTCATCTAGCTATTTATGTCGATGATGGTTTAATAATTAGTGAAAGTAAAAAGGAACTAGATAAATTGATTCGAAGACTTAAAGCTGAATTTGAAATGACAGTTGAGGAAAACCCAGAGATATTCCTAGGAATGCGAATCAAGAAACAACTCGGAAAAATATTTGTGAATCAAGAAGATTATGCAAAAAGAATACTCGAAAAGTTCAGAATGCAAGATGCAAAATCAGTAAAAACGCCAATAACCTTGCAAGAAAGCAACCCAAAGACGAACTCGACAAAAGGTAAATATCCTTATAGAGAAGCAATTGGAAGTTTACTTTATTTAACTAACAAATGTAGACCAGATTTATCCTATTCTGTGAACTACTGTAGCAGAAAGTTGGAAAATCCGACTGAACAAGATATAGTAAATGTAAAGAGAATATTTCGATATCTAGTCGCAACAAAAAGTGAAGGTTTGAAATACGATACCAAGAGCGAAGATCTGAAAGCCTATTGTGATGCAGATTTCGCTGGTGACAGTGAAAGTCGACGAAGTACTACTGGATATGTAATATTTTTCTGTGGCGGACCTATCTCATGGTGCTCAAGGAAGCAACCAATAGTTTCGTTGTCAAGCACTGAATCAGAGTACATAGCAGCTGCAGAATGTGTGAAAGAAGTTTTGTTTTTGAAGACTATGATAGACGAACTTACTGGAGGTGATATTAAAATTGATTTATTAATCGATAATCAGAGTGCAATAACATTAATTAAAAATGGACAGTTCAACCGGCGTAGTAAGCATATTGATGTTCGCTTTCATTTTATTAATGAAAAGGTCAATGAAGGACTGATTAATATAAAATATTGTGCAACGGAAAATCAAATAGCAGATATTTTCACAAAACCGCTTGGAAACGTGAAATTCCAGAAGTTTAAAGATCTGTTGGTAGAAAAGAAGAACTAGTGTGATGTTTATTTGATTATATGTAAGAAAGATTTGAAAAATTTAATTTGTGATCCATAAGTTCAGTTTATTGTTATATTTTGTAAAAGTAAAACCGAACCTTGAAATTTGGAGAAGGTGTTGAGAAAAACAGCTGGAAATTTTAAGGTTAGGTGTATTAATGTAAACTGTGAAGCAGAAACACAGAACAGAATTATGTTTATATTTTAGAAGTTTAATTTGACGTGGACAGTTGACATAATAATAATGGTCAGAACATAATTTTTTAAGTTAATGAAATGGAATGGCTGCTGAATAATTGTAGAATCATGTACGTTTTACGTTTGTATTTTCTTTAGAATAAAAGTCTTTTAAAAACAATGGTTAATAAATAATATAAAAACTCATCAACCCTAACTAGCACTGAATTAATAATCGCATATCTCGTCTGCTTTCCGAAGGTATACCGTGCCTGTATCAAAGATTACGCAATGCATGAATTATGCATTTGCTTGAGAAATACTCGTGCTGCAGAGAATGTGATAAATTCCCTCCATTTCCTCGTAATATAGAAGTGACAATATAGATGGGAAAAGTCCGTATTCTTTATATCAGAATCAAATTCGCGATAAGACGTACGAGTATCGAAGCGTTGGGCAATACTGAATGTCATTTCTTTTATTTATTGCCGTTACTTCCCTTCGATATGAACAATTTTTAGAGGCGATTCCAACTTCTTTGTTTTGCATTGCATCCCGCTGGGTGACATTTGAAAAACTCCTAAGCGCGTGTACGTGACTATTGTTACTTTTTCAAGAGAGCAGTTGGGGATAATGGCTTCGATTAAGGAAATCGATCAGTAGAATATCTAATAAATACTTCTTTTACAGTTGTCTCAAACTGTCACGACAAATGTATCAATTACTTAGCAAATTAAATTTTTCAAGAAATATTTGGTTTTAGAGAAAAATATTAACAAATGTTAAATGGATCAATTGTTAGGATTGAAACGTTACTTCTGTTGTATTCAAAAATAAAAAATACAAAATAATAGTTAAATTTTAATAAGTCTGTTATTGAGCCATTTTAGAGAAAATCTGGACACGATTTTTTTTCATTTCGTGACGCAATTTTCAATTTTTTCATTTCGTCGTGACGTTATTTTTATCAATTGACGTCATATTTAGCTAAAGTCAAGGCAATTATGAAAATAATGTCATAAAATAAAAACTTTTACCTGATTTTATCGAAAATGGCCCAAAAGACTTCTCTTCAATTTTAACAAATGATCGATTTAACATTTCTTTCTAAAACAATCAGGGCAGCAATAAACATTTACGAAAGTTAAAAAATAATTGTGAGTATAGGCACCTACCTCTCCTCATTGTGCCAAACTTTAATTCAAGATGGCGACTCGAGCGATCTTTAAATAAATCTTTAAATTTCTGTCAAGTCCCAGATCTGCATACCTATTTAACAGTAAAATTGCATATTTACGCAGAACGGTTTTCAAGTGAATTCCAACCTATTATTGTCCTGTTTCGTCAAGTAAAAAAACTAAATTATTCAATAGGGTTTTAATCGGGACGGACTGTATATAAAACATGTGAGCATGATAACCTTCACACGTGAACTACCACGTGAACTCTCGATTATAATAATTGCCAAACAGTAAACAATGGATTTCATATTATTCAAATTTAACATTTAATTAAGCGAATGATATGATGTTCCTGGAAAGGACTGAGGGTAACGGCCTGTATTATTACGATTTGTCGGCTTTCTCTTTTGTTGTGGAATTCTGAAAACCATCATTGATCTCACTAACGAGTACTTATGCGCCAAATACACGGTGATAATATCTTTTTTATACCTTAATTTTCTTGCTGCAAATGCTGGCTAAAATTTAGGTAAAGCAAAAAACAGCAACTGAGCGAAACTGTATTATTGAATGAGCTGTTTTTGATTTGTTCAAAATGCGAATATAATTATCAATGAATTTTGGAGAAGTTTAATAACATGATACGTGACACATGCATGGGAGAACTTCGTTAATTCTGCTGAACTACTTCACAAATTCAATTAAACTTCAATATTGTCTGAAGTTTGTAACTTTCGCATAAGAAAATCACCTACTCTCCCCGTCCACATGCCCAGCTGGCTGACAGTGTTACTCGCTCTACTGTCTGCAATTGTTTCGCTCTGCCGAAATTCTAATGAGATTCATCAAAAACTAAAGCGAGCATATTAAGGCCTCTAATTTTTTCTACAATTATATTAGATATCTTAAGTACATACAAAGGCACTGAAGGAATTTATAATATGGATAACTAGAGTGTAAAAAAAAAACTGGAGGAATTTTCTCGCCAGCAAACTTTATTAGACAATTACTTGGTAAACCTGGACGCTTATGATCTTAAAAAGCTAATGTTTGGGAAGATGAATTCAGCTTTACTAATAATTAACTGTCTATTGTCTTAGAATAATTCCATTTCATTATTTAAAGGCAGCTTGAAACCAAAGGAAGTGCGAAGAAAGGGCTGCATGGAGAAACTCAAAGTTTCCTCAAAGTGCTATTATATCAGACAAAGGTTAATAAAAAAAATGCATAGGACCCATTTAATAGGAGTATTATTCGAATACAAGAATAAAGAAGGTGATAATAATATCACAGATCGATTCACGATGCTACTATTACTATATTAGAAAAGGGCGAAACTCATTGATCGACATTGACAGGTCTTTAATCTACAAGATAAGTACTTACTGTTGGCGATAAGATATTTAAAGATGGCTTCCCATGGCCCTGCACTTGGTGAGCCCGGCTCGTGACTTGGCAAAAGTCATATCATCCGCCATGACAATGTTGATGCGTCATGCACTGCACACGGCGTAGCTTGGCTATATTTGGCTGAATTAATGTGTACGGTTTGACTTTTAATTGCACAAGTAGGTACTCATAAGTTAGTACTCGTCAAATACTTTCAAAATAACTCACTTGGCGACAAGTACCGAGTAATGAATAGCTGTTTCGAGCAGGCTCGGGGGCTCGGCTCATGACTTCCCTTCCCGTCGGTTGGGATTCAGGAGCAAGACATCCTCGGCTTTTAAAGTCATTCCCACTAAATTCACGCACTTGAGACCGAATTATTGGCTTGCTAAGCTGATGGCTTGACAGATACCACGCCATTTAAAGCCGCCCTAATGTGTCCAGTTGTGGGTTACGTAATAATTATTCTACGAGTTCCATCTTGCAGGACCAATAATGTACTACGACATGGTATGGTTATGTTCAAGAAGTTCATATTCTTTTAGAGGTAAAGGCAGCATCAGCTGGAATCAGAACGAAGTGCACCCGGTTTAGGGTCTCGTTTATAAAATATTTACAAAATTGTTGTTCGCAGTTACCGGATAAAAAATTATTCTTATTATGCGCACAGAGAAAAGAAATTGTTTGGTTGAAAGAAAAATTATTCAACTTAAACAAATTTGTTGTTTCAATAGAGAGAAATAAAAGTTTATTTGAATTTTTTCAATTATTTGTTTGAAATTTAAGAGGATAGACTTTGTTGAATCAAACAACATTAATGTTGCAATATTCAATAAAAATTATTTGAATCAAACAAATTCCGTTATTCAATCAAACATATATTGTTTTCAATAACAGGGAGAATTCTTTGATTTAATTTTTCGCTTGTTTATTTGAAATAAATTATTATTTGATTTTAAACTTTAATTTATTGAACCAAATAATTTTACATTAAAAAATTTAAAGAAATATTTGTTTGGTTTTGTCAATATCCCCGTGGGTAAAAGGTTAGGTTAGGTAAAAAATAGATTATAATAATAAGGCATTATACTTTTTATTGTCAAAAAACAGTAATAAGCTAACTACAAAACAACAGAGTCAACCTAATCATTCGTAATCATAAAATATTAATATTGCAACATTTGTACCTTAAGTAATATACGTTTTCTTCCCACGAGAACAATAATTTTCATTTTCATTGATGACGGATTTCAAGTTTCAGCTGGTCAGGACCATCAGACATCTCTGCAAATGATTTGGCTTCTTCTAATAATTCATAGAGGAGAAATCTCGTATTTTCATCTAAAACAGAACGAAATTTTAAATTCCCTAATTCTTGTAGCAAGTTTGCAATATAATGGAAGAGATATTACACAAAAAAGCTACCAGGTACTTAGGTACTTACCTTCAACCTTTAACAAGTGCCGTGTGCATCAGATTGTATTTGGACAGAGATTCTCCAATATCCATTAGGTAGGTATATCCATCTATTAGGTATTACTGTTTCGTTGTTACAATACAACACACTGAACACACAAAACAGCAGCTAATATTTATACTTATTCGCCTATTCCAATAAATTATTATTCACTAATTATATTATTACTGAAAACAATGCGGGATTGATGAACAACTCCATACCACGCCATGATTTTACACCAACACCATCAGTCACCAACCCTGCTGGGGTAGTGTAGTCCTTCCAGTCGCCACCAGAGGAAACAGACGCTACATCACGTGATGTACAACAACAAATCTGTGACAAATCAAAAAAGTTAATACTTGATTCAAAGTTTTATTTATTTCTCTGTCAATGGGTGCAGTTAAATAAAACCAAACAATTCCTTATTTTCATTTTGATTGTTCGTTTATTTGGATTGATAATAATACTTCTTTCCTTCAAACAAATTCATGGTAAAATATTCTTCTTTCAATCAAAATTATTTTTATTTCAATGAAAAGCATACGTTCTTATTGCAATAGTGATATTATTTAGAACAAAATAAGATTTGTTTGAACGAAATAAACGATGCATAAAATCAAATTAATCTGACGTGTTTCTTTCTAACTATAATTTATTCAAATTAAATAAATACTTAATAATTCGCAAATTTATTTGTTTGATTTGAAAAAAGTGTACCTGAACCAATTCAAACAAATAATTGAAAAAACTGAAATAAATGGGATTATTTAGGGTAAATAAATTAATTTTCAATCAAAAGAAAAATGTTTTAATCAAATAAATTGTATTCAAATAAATGAAAATACTAATTTCAAATAAGCTGTTTTCTCTGTGCGGCCTTAGTTTTACATTTTTGGAAATATTTCCTGAACGAGGCCTGATCTTGAAAAAATGATTCCCTCTTTTAAGTTCAAAATACGATTTGATACATGGTGTTCGATTTTGACCCAGTTATATAACACCCTGTATAATCCTTCCACTATTAATTCGCATAGTGTAATATCTTTTTTCTACTCCTAACCTTTAATATGCATATTAAATATGAATCACCAGTGCTTTAATGGGTCTCATTAAGATACAAATTTTCATTAACGCACTGGTCAAGCTATCCAATAGCAGAGGAGCATTTGCAATCGAATCGGTTCGTTTTCGCTCACAATCGGGTCGGTCCAAACCACAGAGTTGTCATACTCACGACAAAAATTGCCTTGTGATATAAGTTCCGTATTTCTGAAAAAAATTCTGAACGTTTATTTAATTTAGAACATAAGTAACATTCAAAGGAAATTTATCAAGATTTTATGTTACCTTAATTAATTTGATAGGTAGGTATATCGTGTAAAAGATAAGAAGATAAAGTATTATATTATTCGTAGTGCTCCGTGATAGTATTCAAAGCGGCAACGCTGCGACCGTCGCGTTGCGCAGGTAAATAATATCGTAATTATTGGCTGTCAATGTTATTAATTATTATTAATCTCAAAATCAAAGCGTAAAATTCGGAATTCGAACTTCGCATAATAAAAATTACGCAGTAGTGAGTAGTGCCCTTTAAACTTGATACTAAAACATGTCTCAGCAGAATAATTTAAGCGACGAAGAGACAATTTGGTAATATGAGTAAACAAATAGCAACCTATCTTAACCTCAATGATCCGCAATTGTACACGGGTCATTGTTAAAATATATAATTTTTTAATCTTTTCTATGAAATAAAAAAGGATCGTAGAAAAAATAGTGTATGGAACTCGCAGATAATGGCTATTAATACGCTCTTATGATGGTTAAGACACTATACGAGCCGTAACCATCATACTCACGTATTAATAGCCTTCATTATGAGCTCGTTGCATAATATATATATATATAAATATAATATTGCATAAAATATATATTCATAACTCTCTTGGGAGTTATACTGGGCTGTTATTAATCCATAACTCCCTCTATTGTTACTATTTGTTTAATTCTGGTAACCATTGGATGTTGGTTTTGTTATTGCATTCTTGGTTGAATATTTGGATTTCATATTATGCCATTTTCTATAAACTTTTCAGTTGATATATCCATGGTAATCATGCTTACTCAATTATTAAAAACATTCGTTTGATTTTAAAAACCAGCAGATTTGGTTTTTATATTTCATTTTGTATGAAATAAAATAAATTATGTATCACGTGAGTTATTGGATGTTAATAACCTCGGGCAACTTAACAATCCCTCGGGACTATGTTGCTATCTGTAATTAACATCCTCATAACTCCCTTGTCTACTCTAAACAACGTTATTATAGTTTTGTCAAGCCTTGTTAACCATCATATAATCGTATATTATTATTTATTCTCATCTCTTGGCTTGAAGAATATCAACCAGCCCGCGCACAACAAATTCAATACTCTCCTTTTATTTAAGAAAAATAATTCACTTCTTTCCTTTCAGTCACGATTTGTTAAATATGGTAGGATTCGTATTTAAGAAATTCCACTTGAACATTATCGCCATTTTCAGAAATTTTGCTAATTTTATCCAGAAAATTCGCAACAATAACTTTAGACAGAGAATCAGAGACATGATTCTTTGATAATCCTCAAAACTGATTTTTGAATCCAGAATTCCTGGGAAAACATTCTTCTCAACTTTATTAACTTCACTGCTGGTTAGAGACTTTTAGCCCAATTTTTATGCTCTCAAACTTCAAAATAACATCGAATCTCTACGACGATCGAGGAAGAATGACTAGTCTCTTGTTACTGTAATTCAAGGTGTGAAATTAACTATCCAGAACGTACACTTACCTACCAGAAAAACACAGAAGTTTCTGTGATATGCAAAAAAAGCATCTTTGATTGTCTCCCTTTGTCCCGAAATTTGAGAGATAAAAATTAATATTATAATTATCGGATTCCCCTATCTCCTGTCCGAGTTAAATTAACAGACCACGAAATTGCTGGTTAGATATGCTTGGCATGATGTTACTACTTCAGTACCTATCCTTGTATAAATAAGTACCTAACTACCTGTTTTCCGTAATTAACCCTTATCGGGGTCATCCAGCAATCCAGAATTACTCTATCAGCCTCTCCTGTTCGCCTCTTCTACTTTAAAGCCTACCTACAATGGAGTTCTCTTTCAAACAATGTTTTCGGATCCATTTTATTTGAGAAACAGATCTGTATTCAGGTTTAATAATTGCTAATTATTATTATCTGGTACAAAGAATTAATTGCTCATTGGTCAGTTTTCCTTTTGTTATCGAAAACAATACGTAAAGACGATTTATATTTTTAATTTATAATAATTGGGGGTAACATTACTTATTTCCAAATTATACTTTGGCGATTTTGAATGAGAATGAATTTTTTGTAATCGACATCGAGAGGAAGAATGAAAACATTCAAACAGATATTTAAAGTCGTGGTTTCAATGATATCCTGAAGGGTTCCATTGTATAGATATGGGAAAAATATATGAAAGAAACAGAAAAACAAAACAAACAAAACAAATCAAAATAAATACAAGAAGAAGAGAAAGAAAAACAACTGAAAAAAAAGGTAAGTAGATAATAATAACCATAATGATTTTTTTTTAAATAATAGTAATTAAAACTAAACGAAAAAAAAGGATATGTGCTGGTATTGTTTGTGTAAGCGTTGCTCGAGGCGTTGCTGAACATTCATAAGGTAAATCAATATCAGGATTTTTTTATTCATCTTTTATTTTACAATAGTATGTGACCAATGGAGAACTACTCTCTGAGGTACTCCACCTATCACCACCAGCGCTACTAGAATAATTTTTTTTTAAGTATGTAAGTATGAGAAGACACTAAAAATATTTTAGGCACATTTTCATAAAATCGTTTCTTGTGTATTGTTGGGATTTTTAAAATTCAAATAATTGGCATCATTCAAGTAGCTCATAAAAGTTTAGCAGGACTGTATGATAACAGTTTGAAAAATAACTAAGTAGCTCGTCCATTTAAAATTAAACTGATGAAAGAAGAATGTTTTTTTTACTCAGTTTACATTCCGAACACAGTTGTGTGCAATTATTTCAACCTCCTACATAAGTCATTACTTTTAAATTCAGCGCGGGCCGTTTATGACTTCGAACGTTATGGCATAATATTTTGTATGCATTTTTGCCTCCCAGAACCAATTTGGTCGCGACGTCCGCACGAATGGGAGATTAAAGTAGGTACATATATGAGAAATGTGGGTTACGGTGTGGACAGTCGTAAAACTTAATACATAAAAGTGACGTGTGTAAGGTTGGCTGTAAATCCAAAGAATGATTTATCTTGCGCAAGTTAGAGCTGTCTTGTCTTACAACGGGCCACGAAGAATCATGAACAATTTCATTATTTAGGGTCAGGTGTCAGACGGAAACTACTGTTTCATAGATAACGACCTTCCGACACGCAACTCCTATTCAAGTAGTAAGAAGAAGTTGGAAATAAGGGCTGTCGCAAGAATTTCATTAGGTTTTTACTACAATAAGTAATATGTGACTGTTTAACGCATTCTATTCTTAATTTTTTACTCGATTTTTTATACCCTCCTACTTAATTGAATATGAAAGAGAATCGATCAAGTTTCGTACAGTAAAACGTTGAAGTTCTGAGTGGTTCAAGTTAAAACTGTTCGGTTCAAAAAAGCTGAAGAGATACAGTCAAAAGTCAAAATTAATAGACAAAAAAGATAACTTATGTAAAATTTTTAAAAGCCTAAATTTAAAGCTGAAAAACTTAAACATACAACTGAATGAAGGCATTTCTGAGGATCTGATAATTTGACAATGCCTGTTTAATACAATACAAAATTTCGTCTCAATATTTTTTTCTAGTTGGCTTTGATTGTATCATGAGGTAGACGACATTCATGAAAAAAGTATCTTTCATAAGAAACGGTTTCTACTTTATTAATGATTACTTTATTGTTTTTTTTTATTATTCATCAATTCTATTCTTATTTTCGAAAAAAAAAACAATCTTTTCTACAGAATGCCATAGAAAAATTTAAAAATCATATTAAGGCAAGCCACACGACTTCATTCATATAGACGTCATTCGGAAAATGATTTTTTTTAAAGGGAGAATAAAATTATTACTAAAAGCCTTATCACTGTTTGAAATTTTTGTAGGAGTACTTTTTGCCAAGTTCTATCCTGTTTCAAGATTTTCCAGCGTCTCAATCACAAGCCGCAATTTTTTATGAGGGACAAATAACTTGAAGAATATTCCAGACAAACCGACCACTTACAAAAAAATAAGAACTTCAAAAAATCGCGTTTTGCATAAAAAAATCGCGTTGCTGGTGGAACCGTTTTCCCTCATTCTTTCATTTTTACAGGGCAGGATGCACATCGACATTACGTTTGACATAATACATATGTGAAAAATAGGCTGACATGACGTCATCATTTTGAGAAAAAAATTAAAAATTGCAAAAATTTCAGTTTTTTTTGCGTGAACGCTTCAAGGGGTAAGATTTTAGATTTTTTTATGAGGGACGGTATTTGAAGCGAATCATCATATTCCAGATAAACCGGCCCCTAACACGGAGTATATTTTCTACAAAAAAATAAGAACTCCAAAAAATCGCTTTTTTCACTAAAAAATCGCGTTGCTGGTGAGACTAGTTTTCCCGATTTCCTTCATTTTTTCGGAGAAAATGCGCATCGACATGACGATCGACATATTATGCAAAAATGACGTCATCATTTTGAAAAAAAAATAAAATTAAAAATAAAATTTTAAAATATTATTATCTTTCCTATATATATTATTTCCGTGATATATTATGGTGAAAAGTCAGAAATACATGAGATTTGAAGAGAAGCAAGCCCGAACGTGCGTGGAGCGTTAGAACGCATTCCGTTGTTGGTTAAAAAATTATGAATTTTTTGTTTTAATTGAACTTCCATCCCATACTCAAAATTTGTATTATTTTTGAGGCTTAAAATTTTGCGGAGGAGAATGAATAATATCTACGCTATAACTCACTGCGTAATTTATGGAGCGCAAATTGTGTCCAAAATTAGAAGCTATAAATAAATTCTGGATTATGGGAGATGGGAGAATATTTAGTGGATTTCAACTAATTTTTCTTCCATTAAAGGGAAATATTTTCTAAATATACAGAATCACTCTTACGAACTAAATAGGGAAGTTACACATGAGTTACACTCGTGAGAGAGAATACTTTTTCCAATTCCCTTTTCTTATTTCTTCTTGATTTGGGCTTTTTGATGGATGTCGGGCGTTATAAATAGAAGTAGATCAATATTGGTGAGAGCGACTGTGTCACCGTTATTATTAATTCATTCAATGTTCAATATAAGACATAATATTTTCTAATTACTATCTACTTTGTGTTTATTAAATTAAAACTGTTGTTTTAATTTTTTTTTAATTTTAGAAGGTTTTCCTTAATTTTTTTCAATTCAAATTAATTATTTTACAACTGCGAGAACTTCGTGGGTACATGCTGTAATTGTAATAATAAGAAAAGTAATCTTTCATAACTCTGGAAGCGTACAAAATAAGACATCAGGTATTTAAATTGAAATACAGAATCCTTTGTCTACAGCAAGGCAACGGACACAAAAAGCCAAGTGCTATATTTACAGAGATCTCCAAGCAATTACAATAAATGTGATTAAAAAGGCTTTCTACGTTTAGTGATTTTAGTCGTCTCTACGTTTTAGTTTCACTGATGGAAAAAGGATAACCTCTTAGATATTTAGTAACTTTGGTCATTATATACATCCGCGGCTCCTACAGTTTCACTATGGCACCTATATAGGGGTGGAGGACATACCTATAGTAACACCAGGAAGGCATTCATTTGCTCTGCAAATGAAAGATAAACGAGCAAAAGGGCATCAAAAGTCGGTCTTCCTGAGTGCGGGCCTGTTTAGAACAGCGAAAATCACATAAGAAACATGCATGGTCAGAGTGTCGAGTGGACGGAATAAACATTATTAAGCGGCCGGAAACTCATAATTATACACCAGGGCCGGTCTTAACATACGAACCGCATTCAAACGTACTCGGACCATAATAGCGAACGATGTCACGTATTTTGGAATATAAATGCAAAATAAATGCAAAATTCAAATAAAAACCGCGCTATTGTTAATCTCGAAGATATTCCTTGCCCTGATAGTGAAGAAAAAAATAGAAATTCGACCGTAGTGCCAAAGAGGCCTTAATTGTGACCTTAATATTAGTTTGCAATGGCTGTTTTTAGCTTCTTACCCACCCAGCACCCCTATTTCGCTCCACGGCCCCGAAAAAATTGATGAAACTTAGGAGCCGCGGATGTATATAACTACCGTAATTTGCATGATAACTATATACTTTGATAAAATTTAAAAACAGCCCTGACGATGTTTTAAAGATACTTTTACCTACATTTAAAAAATATTATAAGAATGGGTCATACCTACCACTTCAGCAATCAAATTATAATAATTAAAAATTCATTATTATTATTTTCAGTCCCTATTATATTATTTGCCAAAATTTTGTAAAAAAATCTTGGCTATACCTATTTCTATGGGGTACATTTATATTATTTTCGAATATTTCACTCTGAAGAGAGATTTCCCTCCAAGAAATTATTAAATATATTATTCACCCTATACTTCATAGGATGCTCAGTGTTCCCTATCTGCATGATTATGACGGGTGCTTGGGGAGACTGCCTTCAAGGGCTGCGTACCTATTATAATAAATTTAGATTTAACGTACGAGCTAAAGTCATCGTTTCTTTCATGTATCGGCTATGGGGATTCCGAGGGGGATTCCTATAGCTATTTTTTGTGACCTTGGAAATATTTTGTCACCATATTTTAATGATTAATTTAATATAGGAGTTACAATTTTCGGATCGTAGTGAGCCGAGGAAAATCTCTTCTCTAAGATCTAATCTAACATATAACATGATAGATTCAGTCGTAAGCATGAAGGATGATGAAGCACTGTCAAGATCGTCTAAGTAATATGGTTCACTGTTCATGAGCAATTAATTCCATAAATAAATTGTACCTTATACTATTAATATCGGGTGCTCAATAATTAACACGTCCCTAGTTCGTCCTGGAGATGAAAATTTATGTCTTAAGTTGATTTTCTATTAATATGGCATAGTAGATTTATTAGTAGACTAGTCTATTCGACTTTTTATGATTGTGATCCGCTGTCATGGTTACTAACCTGTAACTGTTATTTATTTCGAGTTGTTTCAAAAAAATAACTGTAATTTTATTGCCGGTTCTTAGTCACAAATCAATGCTATTTTACCCCTAACTCTAAATTATTCAGTAGATATGCGTCAAATAGTCGTAAACCTTAGACTATTAAATAAAAGATGGACCAAGACATAAACACTGAAAAAGTATTCCGACATCCCTCTCTCTCCAAACAAGACTGTTCAAAACAATGAATGCCAGATCAATAATGAAACTGGCACTTACAATGAAAGAGCGCAACCTCTCCAGTGTTATTGGTGGGCAATAAACATCGATGGATCCCTTATACCCGTTTTACTTTGCTACATCTGGCAACATGAATGTTTACATCCTGTCAGACCGTTTGTTTACATAATACCATAATAAGAGTTCGTGTTTTTCAAACAGTTGTAAGTTCCTTGTTATTTATATTTTCAGCTCTAGCTTTTACTCGTTTTAAGCTTTAATAATTAATTTTTCAATTAAGTTAAAAAAAAGTGGCGAAAACGTGTTCTGTTTGTGAGAAAACTTCGAAAGAAGGTAAGTCTATCAGTTACCGGTTGTAAGCAACGCAAAGCCGTCAATCAAAACAAAGCATACATGGTCATGGGCGTAGCGTAGTGTGAGTGTTTTATCTTTTAATTTGTGAAAACAATTATTGTTTGACAGTTTTTTTTCATTTACGAAAGCATACTGAATGCCTACTGAATACTTTGAAAAATGCAACTTGGAAAAATTATTCCATTTAAATAATAAGACTTTGACCCGGTTGCACGAATGTTAAAAAAATTTCAGATTATTACTAATTGTAAGGTGCAAATTTTTAAAATGTGGTGAACTTTTTCCATGATCTTTCATTTTTTATCGGCAATTAATTCTTCTAAAATTGAGACGAATTCACTTCCAGCAATATCAGAACAAAACTTTAGTAATACAGGGCATTTTAAAATTAGTGATTAGGTATCTGACATATTTTCAATTAGGTTCGTTTAATTTATTTTTAGAATAAAATCAACTAAATATGTAAGAAATTGAAAAAATATTTTAGGTACCTCTGATGTATATTGCTTTCCGACTTTCCTATCGATTTTTTATTTGCTAAATTGTTATTACCTTTTTGTACCTTTTATTCTGTATAGGTAGGTATAAGTATATATTTTCTTAATTTAATATCTATTAGTATTCCCATAATTTATGTTTTTTGTAACAAAAACTGCAAATAAAATAATAATATTATGAATATTATGATCATTATTATAATTTAATAATTTTATGTAATTATTACATTTCCTATAACTGAACTCGAGCGCGCCACTGCCGTTGCGTTCTGTTTGTTTACGTTTTACGTCGTTCCCCTTACCCCGCCAGAAGCAGCATATGAGTGCGAGAGAGAATATCAACAAACCAAAACTGACTTCAAGCTAAGATAGGGAAGGCGCGGTCTATATTTATTAATAAGTCTAAGTCGTAAACAGTGTTTCTCGTCATGGGTATCTCAAAGTAACGGGGACATAAGAACTGTCACTGCTACCTAATTATGTTCTCCCAACTCTAGTCCAAGAGCAATGAAATTGATGTAATGTAAACAATATTACGTTAGTGACATTTTAGCAATATTGATTTACTGAATGTCGTTCTTTTTTCAAAGGAAAGGTTAATTAATAAAAATAAATTGTCAAATAAAAAACTGAAGTTTGGTTATTTATTTATATTCTTAAAAATTAATTGAAAGCGCTCACGTAAGAGCTAAAAACTACTATAGTTGAACGTTATTTTCGCAATGGAAGCAATACGCTTAATGGAATTTGGATGTTCTCTTTAGATCTGTCTGGAATAATTATCATGATTGCAGACCCAAGAAAAACTTCTATGTCCTCATCAAACTCAGTGCTTGGATGGCATTTTCTGTAGAACCCTGTTTACAGGCTTCTTAGAAAAGGTGCTTTTGTCCTTATTCAGTGACATAGCAGCGAAAATATACCTACTCCGAGACATTCCTTGCTGGTAAAATTTTTGTCAATAGTTTTCTCAAAACTTACAGTGCTCACCAAGACCTCGACCAAGACGGTCAATTCCCAGAGTTACAGAACAAGGATTTGTTGGTTTGGAAACTTCCGACGAAACCGATTTAGTGAAAGAGATCTGTGAAGATCGACTTACCTGTCGTAATATACCAATACCCTAGCCAGCCAGATTTTGTAAGCTCAAATGTGATTTCTTTCTATGCATTTACATTTAGGTTTCGATATTTTGAGTGAGACTGTCAAGTCAACGAAGTTAAGTCAAGTAATCGAGAGGAGAAGTTCGTCGAGACCAGGCGAACAGCTACCGAGTGCCTTTAGTGGAGTAAGAAACCGTGTACCTATTAAAATGTGTCCAGGAGAATCCTTAAATGAATTATTGTTGATTTTATTTATGGGTTTTATAAATAAGACGATAAAGGGAGTTCCTATTTTATTAGCGTTCTTGAATGTTTTGACAACTGTCCTAACCTAACAAAATCAAGAGCTGTCAGTTTTAAAGAGTGACAAACCTCTTTGTGTTAGGGTCTAATCCAAAACAGCTACTATAAACAGCTTTATTATAGTAGTAATAATAGTAATTTCAACATCAATTCCCTCTATAAAATATAACATATAAAAAAAAACCTTTTCTAAAGTTAAATTGCAGGATTTTTCAAAGCATATAACTTTAAAAGTATCAATTGGAAATTAAATGTCATCGGAAACGACAGAAAACCAATTATGTATTTCGCTAGCTTTCTGATTCTATATAAACTCGTAGAGAAGATTCGAGGATAAATGAATGAAACGAATTGATTAAATTGATTGCTGTCTCGACACTTTACAAGGATTATTCGATTCATTTTATTGCTGAAATGACTATTCTACTGACATTCGATGTCTGCTATTATAATAGCAATACCATCGACAAATTACCTACTAGGTATACAGTGTGTGTCACAGGCATAGTACACCCCCTTTTTTTCTTTATTTTTGGAGATAATTTTTTGAAATTTGGTACGTCGCATATCCTTGATAGAGCGCACTTTTTAGCAGAAAATTTAATTTTTTCCCACATCCGGTTTTTCCGGAAATGTCACCAACTTTTTATTTTTAAATGGGACACCCTATATATTTATATATTTTTGGATTCTATACATTTGTACGAATCAAACAATGCCACATAAGTACCATTTTAAATGTCAAATTTGTTTTTTTTTTAATTTTTTATTTCTCAATTATAGTGTGCCATGACTATTTCGTTTTACTCCAATTGGATCATCTAATGCGAGAAAAATCGAATTTTTGTTCAAAGTACTAAATTAAGTGATTTATGGATAAAGTATGGGCACCGCAATGATTTTTTGAGCTGGATTCATTTTTTTCAAATGGTACCATATTGGTACCGAGGTACCATCTACTAGTACTCTTAATAAGGGACATTTTGGTGTACCCATTTTGCATCTGTTACGAACACAACTGAAGTCATGGCACACTATATATATATTCGTTTGAAATTACAAATTGCAGTCTTACGATACATGTTGTTTAGTTTATTAAATTACATATGATTGGTTTCGTCGATCATGGGGAAAAGAACGATCTGTAGGATATTCTGATGCGATGTTGACATCATGGTGAAGCATTTGCTTTGAGAGATATAGTCTAGGGAAAACCCCATTAAAAAACCTAGACACACTTGAGAAATAAATAATACTTTACTACAATTGAGAAATAAAAAAATAAATAAAAACAAATTTGACATTCAAAATGGTACTTATGTAGTATTGTTGGATTCGTACAAATGTATAGAATCCAAAAATATAATAATATATAGGGTGTCCCATTTAAAAATAAAAAGTTGGTAACATTTCCGGAAAAACCGGATGTGGGAAAAAATTCAATTTTCTGCTAAAAAGTGCGCTCTATCGAGAATATGCGACGTACCAAATTTCAAAAAATTATCTCCAAAAATAAAGAAAAAAAAGGGGATGTACCATGCCTGTGACACACACTGTAGAGACAAGAAATCTGCAGTTGATCACCAATTAAGCTGTCTCTAGTAACGACAAATGATAATTTGCTTAAAAATATTTATTAGTGAGATATAAATTTATCCTGGATAACGACATTCTTAATTAAATATTTATAAAAATCATCGATAAAGTGATGACTCTGGTCAACTTTGCGATTACCGCGAGTGCGCACGCGTGAATTATGGGTCTAGGGTGGCGGTATATGTATTATACTTGTGTGTTCATTGTAGAAATGTCAGTTATTGTTCTTATTCACAGCTTTGCTCTAAATTTTTATCAAATTCACAGCTTATGATTGGTCCACGAGCGGGAATTATAAACTATAATTCAATTCCCTATGAATAATAAACTTCATAATTCATCCAGCTCTATAATAATTGGAATATTATTCAATAAGAGTAGAAAAAATCAATTAAAGATCATTAAAAATAACAAACATTTCCAGAGATAGAAAGGAAAATATTATGACTGATGAAGTGTATTAATGTTAGACAAGAGATGAATGAAATATTGTAAACAGTACGACATTCATTCATATTGTGGTATGAGTAGAGGTGGATTTTGCAGAGACGTGTTTTGTCCTAATTAGGACTCATCACTAGGTACAATGTATCTTACTAACACAGTACAATTTTTACTCATTTTCATTTATTTGAAGTGTATTAAGTTCCTAACAACGGAAAATCTTGACTTTGCAATCAAATAAATACATAAAAATGACCAGTTAAATTTAATAAAATATGAAGCAATAAACGTTCTCGCAAACGTTCTTACCACCGAAATCTAGACAGAATCAACTTTCTTTAGCTCTTTAATTTTATGACGCCATAGTAACTCTTGAAGTAAGACGGAAACCATGAGGATAATGTCTCTGTATCATGAGAAAACTTGTTTCACCTGATTTTTTTTCGCGGAATTTCTTCTGAATTGGACGATTTTTTTCTTGAATCACTTTAAATCATCGGAGAAATATGTTTTTACACAACACAATGTTAACCCTTGAATCATAAACGCGAACGATGTAAGTTAAATTTTTTATTCACAAACTATTATCAACTAGTGCCTTGTAAGAAAGAGATGACTATTATTGCAGTCATGTCTGAGATGATTTTGGATCACGAAGATCAGGAATGGACAAAAAGACCAATGGTGTTGCGTATAGACTTACTGCCAAGAACTCAATTGTTCTATTTGTATAGTAAGTCACGCGGTTTGGAATTTTGATTAATTTAATTATTCGAAGGACCAGCGGAAAAATAATTAGGGGAGCAATTAAGGGGTATAATTTCTAGGATGATAATTATGCACCTACCTTAAATATCCCATGTAGACAGCTTAGTGAGCTTTCATTTGGCGACAAACGCCGAAGATACTATCACGTCGCGGAGCACTTTGGATTGCAATGTAAACACTCATCTTCTTGTGTACATAGCCATGGACCGAACGCGACGGCGGTTCATCTCATAATCATGGGTGAAGTGGTAGGCACCCTTTGGTTTGGCTGTATGCCTATAGGACATGGTCTCGCGCACCATGTTGTCAGGTTCCTCTCCCTCCGTGCATAATTCAAAATAAGGAGGGAATTAGATGGATAAAAGGGAAACATGGGAACGGAACAAATGGACTTATTCCAATCATGATTCCTATCAATAATTTCGAGAAGAGTTCACAGAAATTGCAGTTGATTTTGATCAGTTTCGTAGAACTATGCAGCGTTTAATGAATTCATTCTGAGAAACGGGAAGTGCAGACCGTAAAAAAGGCAGTGGCAGATTAAAAATAAGAACTCAAGAACACGTTGAAGCTGTTCAACAAGTAGGTAAATAATTGAAAAACATCCTCGTAAATCAATTCGTCGCTTACAACAGGAGGTACGTTAATCTGTCTTATGGTACTTGCTAGCGTATTCCAAAAGATCTGCAGCTTCATCCCTACCGTATTCTATCGATGGATATTATTGACAATAAACAAACACTGAATCGAAATGAGTTTAATGTAAATGCGAATCGATAAGTGCAAAAGTAAACATCTAATTCGATGACATTAAAAAACGAACTAACCTAACTTTATTGGCTATTCTATTTATTTCAACAGAATCGAGACTTTTGGCTTGATTATGTCATGTTTTTTATCTATTGCTCTATGATTTGTAGATCACTGATTGGAGTAGTTCTATTACACACCTTCCAACTTTTGTATTTTATCTAGCGGACGTGATTCATTTTATTCAAGGCACTAGAAAAATTTTCTGAATCGCACGATATTATAGAAGTGTTACATAGGAAAGGGGTGAGAGCATAGAAAAATAATGCAACACGGTGTAAGATTTATATTTCATGACCATATACCTCAAGCACCTTTGTTATAAAATAGTAAACCAAACAATAATAATAGTCAAGAAGCGTTCCATCGAGCGTAAACTACAAGGTTCAGGTAATTAGACGTGCATGGCATTAGGAAACAATACTTTCTTATTTAAAGTAAATAAAGATTTATAAAGTAAATCAGCCAACAAAGCGTCAAAATTAGTTTCCTTTGTCTTCCTGAAGCTAAATTGATGTTCAACATCCATCGATTTAAGGTGATTTATTCCGCAAGAACACGACCTTGTATATTTTTGCACTACTTAGCTCTATGGTGTAGTTTGAAGACCTTGTATGCAAACTGTTTCAGTTGCCTGTGTCAAAATGGTATTAATTCCAAGCCTAATATTAACTAACACTAGAGGTACCTATTACATAATATAACTAGGTACGTGTTAAATTAGGAATAAACTTCTTTTGTTTTTGTATGCAGTCTTTTCCCCAGGAGAGAAACGATCATGAATGAAGTAAGACGTCATTATTATAGCAGCAAATAATGAAAACCTCTACGGCAACACTAAAAAAACAAAATTAAAACATTAGTATACGCATAATATACACGGTGTCTAGTTAGGAATCTTTAAAAATTCAACAGTAAAAAATTTCGACAAACGAAGTTTATCAGCAATAATTATTATTGTTAATTAGCTGAAAAAAATATTAACCCATCAACAAATATTATTGTACATCTAAGTACCTAAAACCAATTATGTATTATTAATTACCAGTTAACTGTTTTAAATGTATAGTGTTATAGAATATTTTACTTTCGTTTCCGTAATAAAAAATTATTTATTCAGACGAATTCCAGTTCAGATGTTAAAAAAATAGCCACGTTTCGAAACACGTAACTCACATAGTCGATACAAGCTTTTTCATCAGAAATATATGGACTGCGGAGAGAAAAAATTATCTAATTTTTTCTCATGTAGCAAGAACCGCACAAAACCAGCCAAGTGAATAATACAACAGGAAAGCCACAGCAGGATCTCTCAGCAATACAGCAGGATTTTCAAAAGACAAATAGATTGTGGTAATAAACTAGGGAGGCGTATTTTCAGCCGGTATTACTTTGTTACCGACCAAGAAACGAAAAGCTCTAAACTTTTTTATTGTGTCTGTAGTTCATATTCCCTTCCCTCATGTAGATATTTTATTGAACACGGAGTCATAAAGGGGGCATTTCCGAAATATTTTATTAAATTATATAGCTAGACGATACGCGGCATATTAGGTGCTATATACCTACTATATACGTTCCCTCGATATTGATATTGATTTGTGCTACACGGACATCTAGAGACAGAAATATTCTCCTATGTGTGCATTTTTGCAAGTAAATTTGTTACGTAAATATTTTCCACAACGATGAACTTAAATGGGAATTCACTAAGCAAACTGCTATGCAACAGAAAATAGTTGAAATTTCAGACTATAAAATAATGCTGCACAAATAAGTCTTTAAATAAAATTATTTTTCTCATTTTATCAAAAGCTGTTTCGTTCAGGTTAGGTGAACAAAAAATCAAAATGGAGTGGAACTACTACTATCCCATTAAAATTTGGTTCTCTCGTCATGCAACTTTTATCCCGTCTACAAAAGCGAAAAGTTCACATGTTCAGAACAAAAATCTGAATAAAAATAAACGCAGCTAGATTAGCTGCGTTAGCTTTCATTTTCCAAACAGTGTTACAAAGGTATTTCAGATAAGGGTAACTTTTGATGTAAACACCCCCCCCCCCTTCCACTTCATTCAAAAATTAGTTTTCTACCGCGTCTGCTTTCCGAGCTTTCTTCCATGAATGATTTTTTATTACTCTTTAATAATTGAAATAGTAGAGGTCAAAATTTTTATTCAGAATTAGGTTTCTCCAAACTTTTCAGTAGTGTACGTGTGTTGTATACGTAACCTGACCTGGCGCGATGCCCTGAAAGCACGCATTAGACAACGATCGGAGACTGATTTTTTTTTCTGCTACTCTGCGTTCTCGAGATATGGTCGATCAAACTTAAAAAAAGGAAATTTTTGACCTTTTCAAAATTTTCGTTTTGGTTTTTTGAGAAAACAGTTCTTCAAAGTTCAACTGGAATTTTTTTCTGGCTTGTATTGCAATTGGCTGTGCTCACACAAAACTACATCCCATTCTGAAGAAATCGATTTTTTCATGAAAATTTCTCGATAAAACTTTTTACCTATGCGTTTTTAGTAAAAAGTTCCAAACAGCATAAATTATAACAACTTCAAAACTGTAATCGGTTCCTCTGTAGCTGTTCTAGTCTTCCATATACAGCAGAAATATAATTTTAGATTACACTTTTTTATGCCGATTCTTAAAAAACTGTTTTTTGACACTTCCGTCAGTTTTAGACGTCTTTTAAGTTGTATTTCAGATGACGAAAGTTATTAAAGACGACGATGCCTCGACGTATTTATGACATACATCCACCGATAGATATGAAAACACGAATTTTGACGAAATTCAGTTTCTCAGTGGAATAAGGCTTGGAAAATTTGCTCGAGGACGCATCGGACAGCGACGATTCCGAAACTAGGAGCGATTTGTCCTGCGACTGTGTGATCTCGAGATATAACCGATCAAACTAGAAAAAATCTCAATTTTTGTTTGGATTTTCTCAGATTTTTGCAGTTCAACTGGATTGTTTTTCGACTTATATTGCAGTCCGCTGTGCTCACACAAAATTACATCCCACTCTGAAGACATCATTGATTTTTTCATGAAAATTTCGAATACCAGCAGTGAACATTTTTCGTAAACACTTTCTTTTTGATAACACGATTTTGATAAAAACCTAATCTCAGACAGTAGAAATTATGACAAGTTCAAAACTGTAATTGGTTCTTGTGTAGCTGTCCCTGTCTTCAAGATACAGCAGAAATGTCATTTTTCGATTGGAAGTTATTTGTGACGATTCTTGCAAAACCATTTTTTGACTGGACTTTTTTATGGTATTTTTAATCGCCCCGGTGCCGAATGATATTAAACAAATAATGCCTCGAACGTTAAATTATTTTTTGTGACATTAATTCATCAATGGATAGCAAAAGACGAATTTTGACGAGATTTAGTTTCTTGGTTAGGGCTTTGAAAATTATCGCTCGAGGACGGATTGGACAACACCGATTCCGAAACTGAAAGCAATTGATCCTGCGACTCGGTGTTCTCGAGATATGGCCGATCAAACTACAAAAATGGCAATTTTTGGCTTTTTTGAACATTCTCGTTAACGTTTTGTGAGAAAACTAAGCTCCTTTCGGGTTTAACCTCGGGTTTAACTAGATTGTTTTCGATTCATATTGCAATTGGCTGTGCTCACACAAATTTGCATCCCATTCTGAAGACATGGATTAATTTTTTCATGAAAATTTCGAATTTCACTACCAGCAAACATTTTTCACAAACATTTTTCTCTACTATTTTGATAAAAAAATCAGATAGTAGAAATTATCACAAGTTGCAAACTTTCATCGGTTCCTGTGTAACTGTCCCGGCCTTCGAGATACAGCAGAAATATCATTTTTCGATCAGAGGTTATTCGTGCCAATTTTCCAACACTTCCGTCACCTTTAGGGCTCTTTTGCGTTGTTTTTCAGCATCCCAGTGTCGCATGTTATTAAACAGATGATGCCTCGAACATGAGATTATTGTTTACGACAAAAATCTATCGACCAATAGCAAAAAAAAGCAAAAATTTTGACGAAATTCAGTTTCTCGGTTTTGGAGGGCTTTGATAGTTTGTTCGTGGATGCATGTTACTAAACTAGCTCAATATCGGTCACAATAGCCAAGCTGCTAGAGTTTCGATCAAACGATCTCAAAAGTGCAGCATGACTTTGCTTGGTCAGTACTTAGATGGGTGAACAATTATAGTGGTAAATAAAAAAAAGTTCCGTGACCGATTGTGCTCCGGGAGGTACGTTAAAAAGGGGGTCCCGGCTGCTTCACAGCAGTCGTTAAGTTATGTCAGAGGCCCTTGAGGCTACTTGAAAACTTCTGACACTTGGGCTTTACCACAGCCATACGATATTTATTTATTTATTTACTAAACTAGCTATAATAGTTATCATTAGCTATCCAGTAGAGTAAAAAAAATAACGAAAAGTTTTTTCAGGACGTACTTATTACACCACTTTCAACTCTACTGAAATTTTTAGGCGAGCCTATTCAAAAGCCACATGTTCGAATAAGCGAATAAGATCATTCGCCCTATATGTTCTGGATTGTAACAAGCGATGAATAATAATACCTCCCCGGGGACAATTGAGTTCTACATTCGCATTAAGCCTTTACTTCGGCTGCTTATGCTTGATCACGTTTTCTGAAATAAACGTCTTCAACTTGTACCGAATTCGTTTGAGTTCCTTTATCAATTATTATACCTTGTAACATTTTACTCGAATGTCTCGAGTAACAAAACTTTGTAAAATAAAACAATTATAACAGTGTTTGTAGTTTACGAGTAGTTTATACTAAGGAGTTATTATTGAAATTATATGTTCTAGAATCCCTGGAAGTCTAAGAGGATTGTCATTTAAGATGTCTCTTGATAGCTGCTTAACTCAACTTAGCAAAGTCTCGTGCCTGGTGCCTGTTTTTAGTTAAAATTAAACATTCAAGCATTCATTTAAATGGTATTAGTTAGGTAAGTAACTTAGCAAACTAATTTCAAATACATCATCGTTGCTATTATTTCGCTTTACATTTTGTAGTTATACATCAGTTGTATACATCCAACAATTATTTTTTTTTTAGTAAGGGAGCAAGCATCGGTCTTAACTGTGTAGGTAACACATAGTCGCTCCACTCTGGTAATTTGGCTTCAAAAACGAACTCAGGCACAGCCACATTCTTAAGGGGAAAAAATAGTTTAATAAATGAATACAAACAACCAAGTCGAGCTAGGATCAGAACCACAGACGGTGGCAGCGTCAAAGGTTAATAAAATTTTGTAATTCATAGAAAATTGTAGATCAGAAAATGCTAAAAACGATATGAAACTACTTCCTCAGACCATGAAGCATCTTCAAATGATCCCTGAATCTGGAATAGCAGATTTCTGGTGATAACTTTTCCCAATTACCAAGGTACTGATATTGATAGCTTTAAAAAATTTATGAAGTGCAGAAGCAATGGCAGTTCTGGTCGATATTTCCCATGAATCATAAGATAAACCCTTCTACAAACCCTACCTGCATATAAAATTTCAAATATTTAAAGACTTGAAGTTCACTGGAATAATATGACGTACATATTTCAGAAATTATATTTAGATGCCTTCGGTAACGCGAAGCGTGCTGGCGTTTGAGATAGGGTCCCGTTGGGAGGGTTTATAGATGTGCTTCCTAGCGCAACCAGCATCATTGGTGTTCGAATAAGTTTCTATATATACCCGGTCGGTTGACATAAACGACAGCATAAACTGCCCTTATAAAAAGTCATCATACAAGTACTTATATTATGATATAAAACTAGCAGATTAAAAAAATCCCTTTTTTACCAGGAATATTCCGTTTTTATAATCAAAAAGACTTCTAATGTAGTGATAATCTAACCTATACTCTCCAAAGTCAAAATAATTAGTTCTTCTTATTTACACACACTACTAAGCCGAACTATGCTTTGCTCTGTGGTGCTTCAACCTCAAATAACTTCCAATCGAAACTAACTGTAGCTACTGACACAGCGCTCTTATGTACACATTGGACGTGGTTCTCGAAAAAATATAGAAGCTTCACTGGTGTTGTAAAAGTGGCTCTAGACACAGCCATGCTTTCTTTCGAGCATGCGCGGAAATATTCTGGCGTTCTGGATTAGAATTTGACATTCCTGTCATGGCAGTCAGAATTTTCGTGACCTAGGAGACTATTAATTATGATGGAATAACTGTGAAAAAGGTTTTCATCTGTAAATAGGTTTCAGGGGATATTTTTTTTAATGAAGAGAAATATTGCTGGTACAGAGTTGAAATTAGCCATGAGAAATGTTGTTCTGTAAATTTCTGTATTAGGCAACACGAAGTTCAAGGGTTGTAAGACATATGCCCGTATTCACAAACGATCATTTCCTAAATAATTGGTACGTAATCAATTATACCCATCTCACTCTGACGCATGAAAACTGCATATCTCCATCCCATGTATTTAATTATTTTCGAGATATTACAGGACAGAAACGCTTTGTGAATACGGGCCATAAGCTTTAAATGGACGCGGTTTAAGGATTTGTGGGTGATTGGTTGGATAGATGACAGATGTACGTTTGACAGTCAATTTTTTTATCGCAAATGTTTCTTTGACACAAGGAGTCGTAGTTGTAACTTTTTTCTGTTTGAAAACAGTTCATTCATTTGTGTTAATTCATCTATTTTTTTCGGACGTTTATGATGTGGTAAAAAGATAGCAGGTGTGTCGATCTAGTTCTTTATTATTCGATAGCAACTATTTATCTTTTCCTTAGCGGAAGCCGTATTGAGTCACAGAGTGACATAGAAAAGGCAGAAAGAAGGCACCTATTCAAATGATCGGATAAATTTTAGATAAATTATTAATAATAAATAGATAGTAGCCTGAAAATTAAAAAGACACAACGTAGGGCAGGCTAAATTTTGTAGCAATTATTAAAACCAATTTTTGATCTCAAGAAATCAGTTGAGTATTACAGTTTAGTTTTTTACCTCTCTTCAAAACGGAGGTTTTGTTCGGGATCTAAATAAATTTGAAAAGACTCGGACGGAACGCGAGAAGGTTATCCCGTTCATTTTCCCCAAAAAGAGAATTCTGGTAAGTTGCAATGTTAAGAAGTCTCATTTCATTTATTATTGCTTTTGGTCTATCCTGTGAACTATAAAGCCTAACGTTGCTCGTTTCATCTAGATTAGTAGCATAATAATAATTATAACTTGTACCTAATGGTTCTCTAGTTATTCCAAATCTTCTTCAGAAGGAAACATCGCAAGATATAATGGGTTCATTCTTCTGGATGTTTGGGATATTGTAGATAATGGAAGAAAAGTTGAATTTAACACCAGTTGAAAGGGAATCGTTAAGTTTGTAAATTCAGGGTGCGGATGCTTGTGATAAAATTCACCAAACAAGCTTTGCCGGAAGTAAATAATTCAAGTAAATAGATTTGATTTATAAACACGACTCATGTTGTGCAGATTCAGCTTTATTCTTGGACTTATTTCCTGGCTCGGGCTTTTAATGAGATACTTATTTGCTTTACTTATGGATATAGAAAGATAGAGAGGTAAACCTTTCGATTGTTTCTAAAACCTTTTATGATTAAAATCAGGCTGGCGATGAATAATTCTTGCGACAGAACTAATAATCTTCCAGGAGTGCATTTTCTTATCAAGAGTTTCAACTTCTCTTGCATGGCATGCGGTTAATAAGATCTCTTCCTTGACTCCGGCCTGGAGTTTCAGTAGATTCACTAGATTCCCCGTCAAAGTTTTTTTTCGTTTTACCATTTTTCTATGTCGCATAACTGCCCTGTGATAAGTAGATTTCGAGACATAGTGAAAATTTGTGATTTCTTTTTGTGTTATCATTTTCTATATCGCTCCTGAAGGACCAATATGAGTTCTTTTTAACAGACATTTTAAATTAACAAAATGCTGAATAAGCTAAAAAATAATCAGCTTTTTGTATATAAAAAAAAACCGCATAAAAAATATCCTTTTGTGGATTTGAACTCCCTTTAAAAGACCAATATGGATAATTTTTCACACGTATTTAGGTGAATCAACTATTGTCGTTACAATTGTTCTTCTAATTTTCTCAATAAAACATAAATGAGTGTGAAAAAAATTATAAGAAAAAAATCACGAACGATTTCACGATTTATTAGTTTTTAAATAAGTGTAAGCTAATTTTTGACCAGCTCATTTTTCGATTAAAGTGCCAACATATGCGAGATGAATTGAGGACAATACTTCCAACTTATATGTTGAAGGGAAAAAAATTCTCGATGTGGAAAAAACAGGAAGATACAAATAGGGGACGCAGATAAAACGAAAGATGAAAAAAATTCGAAATTATGCGAATATGTTTATTCACTTACCTAATTTTTTTTTCGATCGAAAAACGATCTCTACAAGGTTTGTATGTCTATGCTTTCCTTAAGTAACTGTGAAACATAATCTCTCCGCGATATACCGTTACCGAGAAAAAAATCCTATGGGTGGAACGTTGCAAAAAAGAAGTACCTACGGCCCTTAACAGGGGCCTAAAAATGCTCGGATACAGCCCGTTTTCAATAGGTCGTATTTGGGGGTGCCAAGGTTCGTCCCTACCAAATTTCAACTCGATCGGTGCAACTTTCAGACACTCTAGTAATTACATTCAAAGTAATTAAAAATATTTCAGATAATTACCGATTTTAAATTTCAAATTTTGAAAATATATGGTGAATATTTTCAATGGCCTTTTATTTTTTATTGGTAATTAACTCTTCTAAAAGGGAGTAGAATTTACTTCCACCAATATCTGATCAATATTTTGTCTATACAGGGCATATTAAAATCAGTAATTATCTGACAGATTTTTAATTACGTTTGTGCAACCGGACCTTGGAATGTTTCCTAGGATTTGAACGAAAATTTCACGCCATCAATTTTCAGCCAATAAAGTACGAGCATTGCTTACCGTTGCCATGGTTATTTGTGTATTATATCGGAAATTTTCTCCTGCAGGGGTAAGCTGGAGAGTATTATAGTGGAAATTTTTTTGACGTTTAATAGTGACAAACCGGATCTTTATAAATGTCAACTGTTGACTGTTGCTGTTATTAATATTAATCAACCAATGCGTTTTGTTAAAGTTTCTATTATAATTTAATATTAAAGTGATGTTTTCGCGTATTACCACGTATGAAATCACGGATTCACTATCGAAAAAATGATCTGAAGAAACCTAATTTACCTAATTTAGTAATTCTATGTGAAATAGGTAGGTACTTACATAATTTTTCGGATTAACTCACGGCGAATTCACGGGGGTTCGACCACTTTATCTTTATAATTAATTGTATGGCACTTTTTGTTGGTAGAATCCATCTGCTGAGCAAATCCTTGCGCTTTGGAAAGAATGGCATCTAATCAATACCTACTAATCATAATTACTATTATACCGCAATTGTCGACTTATCATTATCAAAAACCACACTCGGCTGGTGAAGTTTAGAAACTAAAATTTGTGTTTGACAGCGCTAATAATGGCGGCGCAGTTATTAAACGTCAGTTTGGCGTTGTCACGTGATTATGTTACACCGCCATGTCATATTTTTATTTAACAATTAAATTGTAATTTTTCTATTCAAAACTAATTTTGTTGTGAAATTTTCTTTCCAAATACCACTCTAAATCAAATTATACCATGAAATTTTGTTCTCGCTTACGAATATTTTAAGAAAATTATCCCTCGCCTTCGGCTCGCGATAATTTTCAAAATATTCGTGAGCTCGAAAAAATTTCCGGAAATAATTTGACCTCTAGTGGTATTACATGTGAAAAACTCCAAAATTCTAGAAAAAACGAAACTCCCCCGTAACGGATCCCGCTCATTTTCAATACACGGTGAGACCGTGCGCCTCTTCAATCGAGTCAAATTTCAACTTTCGAGTGACACCACTTTTGGGCTAGTAGTGCGCGTATAACTACCGAGAGATCGGCTAATGGAGTCATTCTCACAAGTTCGCAAAAATTACGTAGGTAAGTAAAAATCCATTAGACATACTGTAAGTTGGTCACAATGCCAGCTCGGTAAAAAGGTTTGGCATTATCACACAAGAATCATATACTAGCCTCCCACCAATTCAGTTAGCAGTATCCAAAATTGAATCTATTATTGATAATTTTCCCAAGAAGAATCAGAAGCTCGCGGTGAAGACTCCACAGTCATAAAATAGAGAGCCCGAACAAAATCATACTCGTATACTTACCAATCAACAAAGACTATTTCACAGTTACTGGACTAATCGCCCAAAATACGAGTATCTTTTAACTCGACCATAAGTTAAAACTTCAATCAATGGAACGGATTCCCACCACGTGAATTTCAGCAAGAAGATACTTTTTTGTTCTTAATTCATATTCGCGTGAACACTTCGTTTACAAATTGCAGGGTAGGGCATAACTTACGCCATTAACATTTTTTAACTTTCAATTCGACATACTACGATTTATGATTGCTACCACTTATTTTTGATTCGCTCTGCTGTATAATTTCATTTTCGTTGAACGAACTAGTTCTTAATGGTGTCCATAAAACATGGACCAAAAACCATGTACCACTATAATAATAATTTTGGCATAGAGAATTAGCTCGTTTATCTACAGAAAAGTATTTCAATATTCAGTGCTTTTTATTTTAAACTGGTCATAATGACCTAATGATCATAATACGTATTACCGGGATCATCTCGCAACAAGTTTTGTAATAAAATAAAATTGATGTGTGTAGGCTTTCACGGCTGGCTTCAATTGAAATCATAATTGATTCCGTATGGTTTAAAATAGCCCGGAATAAATATGAGTTCGAATAAAATAAAATGAGTAGAAAATAATGTACTTAAGTACTGAACTTTAAATAAAATTTAGCGCTTGCTGGAAAAATAATGAACATGAGGTAAAGTTCGTAACATGAACATGAATATATATTTATTGTCAGTGATAGAAGGAAACCACTGCATAAATGGTTCCATTAGACGCACATAAACAACCATGACATGAATATGTTTCGAACCCATCAATTAAAGACTGGTACTTTAACCCGCATGCAGCAATATTGGTTGCTCGCACTTTGCTGCGGTAGCTCTCAATTTGCCACCATCCAATTTAAATTACATTCCCAAGTTCACAGAATATCCTTACCGAAGGAAATCTGCTATAAATAACACTTTGGGATACCTTAAAATACCTAATCTACTTTTTTATTGATTTTCTTACATATTTTAAGGTTTTGTATGCGTCACAAGGAAAGTGCCTCTAAAACTTGTAAAAAATAATAGAAGAACAATAATTAACTATTTTTTAAAAGATTAGGTAGTACTATTCCTGTAAGAGGCTGCCGAATGTGGAGAAAAAGTTTAATTAAATAATTCGGCGACAAAGGTTTCAATTGAACTAAAGTAAAGCCCGTTATATCTACGTGATAAAAAAAACCCGTTCAAGTTGTCTGGATTATTTCAGAATACCGTTTTTCGCATCGAAGATTTATTTTCAATATTCAAGTACCAGATAATTATTCATTTTCAAAACGCCTATAAAACACTTTCCACTCCAGGCCCACCTCCCAATAAATATTCTTCGCATTCAATAAACCTTCGAAAACGCACTTCAATCATTCCTACTTCCGGATCACCTTTCCTCCGGGGACTTCAAGCAGAAGGCGCCTACGATTCGCACGAATGACAAAGGCCGACCCATCTCACCATATCTGTCATATAAATCACCGATATTCGGGCCTCCCAATTCCCGACACATGTCTCTATATTATTCCCGTGAAAAGGCTTAAGGACTTACCGGCCGTGGCCCCGCACGTCTAGTCGGATGTGACGCTGGTCGCCGCCGCCGCCGGCGCTCCTTTTCACTCGTCCATGTTGAAAACTCAGATGGACGGGGTCGTAGTCGGCCGGTTCGTAGTATCGCAGCCAGGAGTTTGTATGGATCTCTGTAACATGAAAAAGTCCTTTTTAAGCTCCTTTTGATGATAAAGGAACCTGTCAATACCGCAACCGTTGCGAAAACTAGCGCCGCCGTCGTAAACAATGCGACGATAGCTGCTATCTTAAGAGCATCCTTACAAACGACGCTTTGCGAAAGCTGAATATAAGTTAATATGATCACAATAGCAATATTTCTGATTATAAAGCTCTGTGGAAGAAAAAGATAAGATAATTTTTCTATGAAATTGTTACGCGAGAGCGAGAAATGTCTGGATCTAGAATCTAGATTCTAGAATAGAACTACCGTTATGTAGAACATACAAACATTTCAGAAAAATAGCTGTTATTCTCGACAGTTCTGGATATCTCTCTTTTCGAGAATTTCTGCCTCTCTGTTATCAATAAATAGTAAACAAACTGGCCAACGCGCAAGTCAGTTATGAAACATTGAACGTTAAAAAAATACTCAAAATTTTAACAACAACAACACCGCAAAGGCCCGATCTTATGAATTACTGTTTCTGGTATTTTAGAAAGCACGCTGCTATAATAAATAAAATGATCGCAGGTTTATTAATAGCTTATGTAAACTATTTTTTTTAACAGATCTTTTATACATAGGCGAATTGCCCTGTGCGATTTTGCTGAATACTGGACGTTTCCACAATAGGGAATTTTCAGGTTCAATTTCTATGAGTTATAATAGATACCTACTTAATTTTTGGTATTGTTACAAACAATCCCATTGAAACATTTTACCATAGCAACTATGGGATTGCAATTTGTGATCATATTGATATCACAATTCGTACTTTTTACATTAGTATGTATAATCCAAGGAAAATGAAATAATAAATGATTTAGAGCAGGCCATATAATGCAAAGTTTGCCAAGTCCGATATTTGTAAATTTAAAAAGCTTTATTATAGTCCATTAGTGATCCATTACTGATATTAATAAAATTAAAGTGCTCAACTTTTTCTGAATTTATGGTCAATAAATTTTATTGTTTGGAATTTATTTAGCCTCATTGTCTTTCTAAACACGCGAATCAATATAGAGAGTGGCAGTATTTTTATCAATACATCCTGGAAATAGACATATCTCTCTTTACTAGGAGAATCTTTCTGGTAGATAAAAACGAATGTGAAAAATTGACGCTTTTTACGAATCGACACACTACGCAAAAATGAAAATGTTCCTATTTTTTTTTTTTTTTGATTGGATATAACTTTCACTTTCGACAGTTTCAAGGAATCTCGATTTTATTATTGCACATCCGCAGAGTTTTCGCACGTCAGCAGCCCTATCCTTTATTGTTTTGCTGCTTTTTTGGATAATAAACTCAAAAAAACTGATTTTTCTTAACAAATTTTCGACAAGGCGATAAATGAATGCGTGCAAAATCACTCGTGGTTCGTAATCGTTACGAAAATTCTAACAATCACAGAAAGGAACTATTACAGCTCAGATTCAAAATTAGTCACTAATAACTGACATTACTAAAAAAACTATTTTGGATAAGCGGCAAACAGAAAAATTTCCTCTAAACTACAGTTTCTACGTGCCGCTTCTCTGAAATTGCTTGTGCAATAATGTCAGTTAGTGACTTAGACTATATTAATAAATATGGACCAAGACATAAACACTGAAAAAGTGTTCCGACATCCCTCTCTCTCCAAACAAGACTGTTCAAAACAATGAATGCCAGATCAATAATGAAACTGGCACTTACAATGAAAGAGCGCAACCTCTCCAGTGTTATTGGTGGGCAATAAACATCGATGGATCCCTTATACCCGTTTTACTTTGCTACATCTGGCAACATGAATGTTTACATCCTGTCAGACCGTTTGTTTCCATAAATACCATAATAAGAGTTCGTGTTTTTCAAACAGTTGTAAGTTCCTTGTTATTTATATTTTCAGCTCTAGCTTTCACTCGTTTTAAGCTTTAATAATTAATTTTTCAATTAAGTTAAAAAAAAGTGGCGAAAACGTGTTCTGTTTTTGAGAAAACTTCGAAAGAAGGTAAGTCTATCAGTTTCCTACGTAAGCAACGCAAAGTCGTCAATCAAAACAAAGCATACATGGTCTAAGTATTTTATCTTTTAATTTGTGAAAACAATTATTGTTTGAAAGTTTTTTTTTTCATTTTCGAAAGCATACTGAATACCTACTGAATACTTTGAAAAATGCAACTTGGAAAAATTATTCCATTTAAATAAATAAAAAATACTGACTTTTTGAAAGTATATTACCTATTATTATTGTCAACCTCTAATTTAAGATAATCAGAATATGGAGAGGGGGAATAATATTCAAACAATATCATCAAAGAATATGAAATAAAAGTCTTTGACCCGGTTGCAAGAACGTTAAAAAAATTTCAGATTATTACTAATTTTAAGGTGCAAATTTTTAAAATGTGGTGAACTTTTTCCATGATCTTTCATTTTTTATCGGCAATTAATTCTTCTAAAATTGAGACGAATTCACTCCCAGCAATATCAGAACAAAACTTTAGTAACACAGGGCATTTTAAAATTAGTGATTAGGTATCTGACATATTTTCAATTAGGTTCGTTTAATTTATTTTTAGAATAAAATCAACTAAATATGTAAGAAATTGAAAAAATATTTTAGGTACCTACTGATTGCTTTCCGACTTTCCTATCGATTTTTTATTTGCTAAATTGTTATTACCTTTTTGTACCTTTTATTTTGTATAGGTAGGTATAAGTATATATTTTCTTAATTTAATATCTATTAGTATTCCCATAATTTATGTTTTTTGTAACAAAAACTGCAAATAAAATAATAATATTATGAATATTATGATCATTATTATAATTTATGTAATTATTACATTTCCTATAACTGAACTCGAGCGCGCCACTGCCGTTGCGTTCTGTTTGTTTACGTTTTACGTCGTTCCCCTTACCCCGCCAGAAACAGCATATGAGTGCGAGAGAGAATATCAACAAACCAAAACTGACTTCAAGCTAAGATAGGGAAGGCGCGGTCCATGTTTATTAATATAGTCTAAGGTTAGTGACTACTATTTTGGATCTGAGCTTTAGCGGTTGTTAGAATTTTCCTAAAGATCGTTACGCACCATTATCAGGTAAGAAAGAGCGCTGATTTCCTCTGAAAACGTGTAGATATTTTTTATCTCGTGTTAGCATGAGAGTTCTTAAGTTGTTCAAATTGAAGGTTTGTTAGTAGGTACACACGTTGATTTTCATAAATTTTTTCTCCCAAAACCAGAAGAAATTAATTTGAGTAATTTTTTATGCAATGTTTTGTACTTAATGCTTGTCCTGGGTCAATTTTTGTCCCTTGACTTTCTTGCCTGAAGTTTTAGCTTCATTGCGAGGTTTAAATTTCCAAAATCGGTTGACGAGTAAAAAAGTTATGCACTTCAAGAGTAAAATTTGCTTATGAAAACTTACAAGAAAAAATTATTTTGAAAACGATGGTACGAAAACCGCGGAGTGATTATGCAAGCCTACACATATCACCCTGTAGAAAATTTGTTGACAGTTTTTTTTTTAGCGTAGATCCAGAAAAGCAGAAAAATAAAGGACCAGGGCTGCTGCCTTGATCGAAATCGAAATCCCTTGGGACTATCGAAAGTTATTTCCGATCAAGATCAGGCAAAGTTTTTGTTAAATTTTAATTTTAATTTTTTTTTTAATTAAATTTTGTTAAAATAAATTCATAGACGCTGTTGTACTTCTTTGGTTATATAAAATACAGGCACAGGAAAAGAAAAAAAAGATAGAATTTAGGTAAGGTAAATTTTACAGGTGTTTTCGCCTCCTCCGTACCCGCGTCCTCTCGCCTTCACGACGAAGACTACTATCCTCTCCGCCGACGCTTTTCTCTTCCAGGTGCGCGTCGCAGGTCACGCGTTCCCTCTTGGGACCAATCCCGAGACCTTGTCGTCGATATTATCTAATAAGGACTTCCAACTCATAGGTCATCTAACCGTTACTTCCACGTTGACGATTTTTGTGAGTGCGACGCAACTTTCGGGTGATGTTTTCTTTCACGGTCAAAAGGGTCCGTGAATTTACACGCGATACTTTTATGAAAAAGGTCGCTAGAGATTTTAGCTCGAGAAACAGTTCCATAATAATATATGTTGAAGTTTGTCTAAATAAACTTCAACGCCCTAAATCCTTTACAATGTAGTTTGTTATTTTATAAATCTGGATACCTAGTCGGCTCTATCCTTCATACAGTAATAAATTTCCTGCATTTTTTTTATAATTATTTAAAGTGCAAGTATTGTAAAAAAAAATTTACGGAACAGAAAATATCGATTCGACAGTTTCTTTTTTCTTCTTTTTTTCATAAAATGTATCATCATCACTGCCTTGAATTGCATATTTGAATGGATTATTGAAATGTATGGACTTATGCAGTGCGAGGTACCTTATTCTACATACCCTACATAGCATATGAAAGAGCTTTTCAGAGGGTAAATTTTCAATACCTACCTTCGATAGGGTATTAAATCAAATTCTCTGATATTTACTGAGAAATCTATAGTAGTCCATATTCTCATAAATCTGCCGTCTTAGTGAAAAAGCTTTAATGAAAACGCTGGAAAACGTTATTCGAAAAATAATACTTCATATAACGACCAGACTGTGACTTCAAGAACCGTTTATATCAGTGGTATTACGTGCAAACTTCAGAAATCGATTTAATTCGAGAGCACGTCTAATAAATAGGTGAAATCTGTGGTGATATAAGCTTAACTTATGAGCTTTACTATGCAAATGTTTGAAGTTTTCCACTACCGGTAACTAAACCGTGCTGGATTTATATGGCTGACTTTTCGTATACCTTTACCACAATCTTATTGACTTTTCTCTTCGATCATTAAATTTTACGATTAATCATTTTCTGCGATAGGTAAACATTTATTAGGTGGTTTAATCTTAGTCCTTATATAACTACCTTTACATGTTTTCTGAGCTTTCTGAGTCAGGCATGATCCATAATTATGCAATAATTGCAAATATTTTTCTTATCTTACAAAGTATTTCAACATTTAGAGTTTTTCATTTTAGAGCCCGGGCTTTCACTCTGAAGTCCCCGGTTCGAACCAGGCTTGTTACTATTCATCGCGATGGATGTGAAGAATAAGTAATTGCCTTTAGAATCCCGAAAACGGCAAAATTGAATTAGGTCAAAACATGTCGACATTTTTTAATTAACGACTATAATGATACATCACATGATTGTATCTTTATTATTGTATCGGTCACAATAGCCAAGCTGCTAGAGTTTCGGTCAAACGATCTCTAAAGTGCAGCATGACTTTTCTTGGTCAGTACTTAGATGGGTGACCAATTATAGTGGTAAATAAAAAAGTTCCGTGACCGATCGTGCTCCGGGAGGTACGTTAAAAAGGGGGTCCCGGCTGCTTCACAGCAGTCGTTAAGTTACGTCAGAGGCCCTTGAGGCTACTTGAAAACTTCTGACACTTGGGCTTTACCACAGCTATAAGATATTTATTTATTTATTTTTACATGATTGTAATAATCAATAACATAAAAGATTACATTGTGAAGAAAAAGGGCTTCAATAAAGAATGATCTTTGGAGCGCACCAAATGAATCAAAATGAAATGTTCAGTATCAGAAGTGGGATAAATATTTTCGATAGTTATTTTGATATTTTTGGAGAAGCTTTTGCTTTTAATATTTGCTAAAATAACAACACGATTAGCCAATTGGAACCATCGATCTGAAAAAACGGATAGCTGATGGGGGACAAGGATGAAAGACGCTCTCGACGAAGATATTTCGATAGTTAGTATAGAGAATGAATATTAGTAGATCTACTAGTAGGGACAATCATGTTTTACTTACGCACCCAAAGGAGGCACTACGATGAATCTGTGACATATTCAGATCCAGGACGCACAAGTTGGGAGAGATTCAAGTGGAACAGTGTAACGTTGTATTTCTGGTTGGACGGAAGTTAGTGTTAGTGAGTTTCTCAGTTGGGTGAAGTTATCCTTGAGGGCATGGGAAAGTGAGAGTAAGAGAAAGCAAGCAACGGGTACATGTTCATATACATATAGCAAATAAATTTTTCGATGCCTTCAACTTGAAAAATCACAACCGAATAGAATTGCATTTATAATCCGGGCAACTCTTTTGCCACAGCAAGAAAAACGTTCATATGCTTCCCGGAAATTCAAAATATTAAACTTGGTGCACGTCTTGATGCACGCTTTGATCACTTTATTCTATATTCTGTGACAATACTCAACAGTATAATTTAGAGTTATAGCACGTTTTCACGGTGATAGTTGCTAGAAAACTGCTCTCAACTATCTCATCGAGTGTGATAGTGTGATAGTTCTATTGCGACAGCGAGAGAGTGATTATCAACCAGCTTAAACAAGGCAAGTTGACTGAGAGTTACCGTCGTGAGAGCAACTACTATTGTGAAAACTGGTCTTTATATTTTTTTTCATTCAAACAAATTAGTTTGAATCGAAGTTGGATTTCTTATTCGCATCGTGTAGTAGGTCGTTTTTTAGACCTACTGAATTTTTAATAAAGATTGGGAATTCAGAATCCAGGTAAGAGATTTTGTAAAAACGGCAGTCGTGACCGTGCACCTGACCGTGCACAGAGAACGGTGAACATGCCGGGATTGAAAACAATTTTTTGTGGGGCGTTCCTTTGTTCCTCGACGAATCAAAAAGATGGCGTAATTAGCCTAACCGATAGGCATTTGATATAAAAGGACCCGGCCCTTATTCCTTTTAGGATTTTTTTTCTACTTCACATGCCGAATTTTTTGTCAATCCGATTCTTGTCCCCGAAACAGATAAAAAGTGTTTTTGAACTCACGCCGTATCCGAGAACTAGAAAAAAATCGTTCTGACGCATATTAATTCCAGAATTTCTTACAATAATTACCACATTTACCAAATAATTACACCCATGAGCTACAGAGAGGTTCTACAATTTAGTTTCGATTATTCTGAACTGTGTTTACTTGAAAGAAACTTTAGTGTTACGTTGATGATGATATCATTGATACAGGAAAAATGAAAGGATCGAATGTACTCAACCATATTGTAATTATTGACACACGCAATCCAGCGTTGATTGAGCGTTGATGAATCTGAGCTGAGTGCTCAATCGTTAATTTTTTTTTAGTCCAGCGCAAGCCCTTCGTCCCTGCCCTTGCTCTAGTACAGCAAGCTCGGATGCTATAAGAAACATCGTTGTCACCTTGTCCCCCCGTGGGGCAGGGTTGCCATACAAACTGCACCATTATTGTCAAATACATCGGCCACCTCTGTTCAAGTTTGTATTTTCGCACGTCTTCGTGTAGTTTTTTTCTTGTACCTCATCTTTGCGAGCCTGAGGTCCCACCCTTAGTATAGTGGTAATCAGCAGCCAGTATTGAGATATGTACAAAGTTCTTAATTTGATATTATTTTGGGAAACTGACCGAAGTGTGCCGTTCGATTTACGAAGCTCATTTCAGAGCATTTTTCCTGTAATTTCCAAATACGATGCCGTTTTTACCTAAAGCCGATCGGAAAATGAGCTTTTCTGTCAAAATAGTGCAAGCCATTTCTTTTCTCAGAAATGCCTCAGTAGAAGAGTGTTTCTGCTAAATTTTCTTGGATCCAAACCCGTAAACGGGGGTCATCATAATCATCACAATTATCACCAGTTAGCCCTATCCGACTAAACCGAGGACTAAACCAAGGCAAAGTCTTCCTAAAAATTTGGTTCAGCGTACTTACTTAATTTTTTAAGTTACAACTTTTTTCAAATTCAGCACGCAAAAATAATCCAAAGTTTTATCTCGCTTTATTAGCTATCTTCATGCGTGATATAAAATGCATAACCTCTCCTAGAGAATTTTCCCAAATGCATTCATGCATTCATTGTTTGCTGACAAATAACATAAAGGTTATGAGGAAGGTTTCATGCAAACACACTATAAACCATTCAGGAAGTGGGAAATATCACTGAAATATACCTACGAGATGGAAATATGGCAGCGTAATTTTATTACTTTGGAAGTTCACTAAATCAATGTTTATTAGTTACATCAAACGTGAACTGGGTAAAGTGAGTTAACATCAGTTCATAAGGAAACTGGAGTGAATTGCATGTTCGTCGAATGTAAACATGAAATTGTGAATATCGCGAGACTGATTATCGTTCACCTAATAATAATCAAAGATAACCTTTATTGGGAAAATATAGAATTCGTTATAACGACAATCTGGGGCAAACTTAATTATATTTACTTACCTAATTTACTCTATCAATAAGTAAAATTGGAACTCTCCTCTAAAAATCAATTTAAGTTAGGTAAATGAATGTTAAACGTTAAATTAATTTTTCATTTAAGACCCCTTTATTTTCTGTTGTCACGCGAAATTCCATTAAAAAGACCTTTCTGTTTTTTTTTTGCAATTATGCATGTAATCTACGCATAATAGGTGTTAGGGATCGGCTCCAAGGAGCAAAATGTTAGAGCTCGAACCAAATGTGGTTCTACCCAAAAGACAAGATGTTTTGGATGTGTCCTATTATATGGACCAATAAATTATGAGCAGAGGATAATTATTAATAAGTTAATCAGATAAGGATGAAAATGGAGATTTGTTGACCTTACCTTTTGATCAGTACACCATTAACCATTGGTTAATTGATACTATTATAATAATAATTATTCTTGTAGACGATCGTGCGAGTCGGGGTGGGGTGTATTTTCCCTTTTCTTCTGACGGCTGAAGGTTAGGTGGACACGACGAGACGAGAGTGCTACCGAAGGGACGAGGTCTCCGCTAGCGCTGAACCGTTTGCCACGATCTCTTGGCTACTCTTACAAAAAAATATTAGGATTTCACCAGATTCTAGTAAAAAAAAAACACCAGAATTCACCGGATTGTGTTTTAGCTGAGAAATCGCCAGATTTCACCTGATTTTTTCCAAAAGCACCAAATTTTAGAAGACCATAAAAGAACCATTTTACTGGCATTTGGGGATGTTGGAGATCACCAAAAACTAGGCGTTTGTTGAAAGTTTTCACCAAATAAGGATCAAACACCAGATCTGGTAAAAAATCATCAATGTTGGTAACGCTGTACTATTACTGTCTCTTCCCGGCTAACCTGGCTAGTGGCTACTTCAACGTACGAACTTTTCTCGGTCCCATGTTAGATGATTTGGGACATTCTTGATGCACGAAGGTCAACCAAAGGGAAGGGAGTAAAACAAGGAAAAGCGGCAGGATTTAAAATGAATACGAAACAGTACGACTTTGTTAAAATTATTAGAATCCCACTAAAATGATCCTACTGATACATTTTCTTCTTCAATAGTTTATGGAATAAACGCAATAAACTTTATTATGAATGTGTGAATCACGCCATATATTATCAAAATACCAAAACCATGTCCCTAGAATTCAGGAAATAAGCTAGAAAGAACTTGCGTGGTCTTGGAATACATCATACGTCAAGCCTGAATCAAGCCTCTGACTCAACAGTTTGACAACCTCACTAATAAAAATGGTGATTCACTGAAGCCAGGAGCCCAAACGACTAATCAGAGGTCGGGGTACGTCGTCTGAGCGGTAGTAGACGAAACTTTCGGTGCAGATCTCAATGTACCACGACTCAACAGTCCCGAATAAGATTCTTGTTGAAGTCATTTCAGATCGAGGAGTTTTGATGCAATGGTGATTTTATTTGCACCAACCACCGCAACAAGGGATTGAAGAATTAAATTCCCACTACACTTTCATGTAAGAAAAAAATCAAGTTTTCAAAAATAGTTTATTATGTTGAGGTCATTTTGTTAAACAAGCTTCAAGTTGTGAATATTTTAATAGCCTGAACATTTGTAACTGCCTAAAAACCATTAATTTGCTCTCAAATAAAGAAAATAAGGAAAATTTAACATTTCTAAAGTTAATCAAAGAACAATGACACTATATCGCAGCCCTGGATATATAAATTACTCATTATCACAGTGCCTTTGTGATATTCCAAGGAAGCTTACATGTAAATTGCAATATCCGGATCACTTCATGGAAGAATGGTCAAAGAACAGTAGCGTAACGAAACGAATTCCCAAGATGAAACAAAAGCTTTCGCTCATTAGACATTAATAACTGTAAATCATTAAACAGCCTCATTAAAAGACCATCTAATTGGCAATATTGATCATTATTTTTATTAACTCACAATCTTTTGAAGTCCTGCAGGCAATATTTATTTATTAAAATTCAATCTCAGGTGCAAGATTTGAAAAAAAAAAGGTAATTTTCGCTCGATTAAGCCTAGGTGAGGAAGGTTTCAAAACTTCGCTTTAAAAACCCCTCTACAAATTTTGAACTACTTTACTGTAGAACTAACGGACGTTTTCGTCATATCAAGGCTTTATAACCACTTTCAATAATTGAAAAGTACGAGTTCTTTTGGTATTCATTACGACACTGTCCTCTTCAGAGGGGAGAAAAATTCAAGATTACGAATGAGGCGAATAGATGAAGTTTCCATTACCACAGCCAACTTTGTGAACGTTTTATTTCCCTGATGGAAGTTCTGAAACTACCGAATCGCTGGAGTGATCTGGCGGCAAGAATATCGTACTATGCATAAAAAAGACACAAAGAGTTCAGCAAACTAAAGCAGGTAATTGCTGAAATGAGATCTTTTTCCCGCCCTAGAGCAATAATTGCACTTATCGTCTATTACTTGTACCGAGATTGGTACCACTTGATTAGAACAAGCTCGAGAACTGATTAGAACAAATAACAGAAGCCCGGGGATGTTTGAGGTTTAGTAGAATTTATCGTGCAAAAGAGACTGCCACTGGACACTTGGGATGAGAAATATAATGATTCGGCTTTATTAGGTATATTTGGTCAAGTGCATAATAACTTTATTAACGTTATTTGTGCATGCATGCATGCCATGAATTATTTTATTTGCATCCACGCTTATATCTGAAGAATAATACGTTCAACTAGATACTATAGATAAGTATTTCAAGCAAACTAGCTCAAAAATTTTTGTTTTCTACATGAGATTGATTTGAGGGTATTCTTCCAGGAATTTAATTTATTGACACTCAGAGTGTCAAACAGTATATTCGTCAACGAGGGGAGATTGATGGCTATTATTCACGAGACTTATAATCGTCCAAGTGAATAATAGCCATTTCTCTTATGATTATTAAGAAAAAAACAGCCAATAGCTTTAAAAAAATTCGACACAAAGATGTGATGTAATGAAACCTAAGTGCTCTCATCTTCTCAGATACCTAACCTAAATAAATATTTCAGCTACTGATGGATAACAACAAACGATAAAATTACCTCTATTAGATTGTCATTGTAGATACACTTGAGGTATTTCATCAGGTGAAAGGATTCAGGAACGAGGGTTAGAATTGGAAATAAGTTATCTTGACTTGCTGTTGTGGGTTGAAGTGGAGTGAATGCACAAATTGGGATTTAAATTGCATACGATGCATAATTTGGTTGCAGCTGTGGTCATGACCATGCAGTCACCAAGCTAAAACCAAAGTTAGTTGTTGATAAAAAATTAATTCATGATTGACGTTTTAGTTGCGGAGAAGTATTAATAAATGAACACTGGGGATGCACCCTACAAACTTTCTCGCAAACCAGTCTAATATATCTATCCTGTTAGTGTTACCCTCAATTCTCCTTGGAAAACCAATAATTGCTCATTACTGGCTTGGTGATGTAGCATTGAAAATATGACCAAAATATAAGCGAAATTATAAAAATAGTACGTTCTTTAAAGGTGAGTTTTTCTTCATTACTGGCGTTTCTCATGTAGAATATCTCCTCTGTTTGTGTTACCCTCAATTTTCCATGGAAGACCAATAATGACTTATTACTGGCTTGGTGATGTAGCGTTGAAAATATGACCACAATATGACCGAAATCATAAAAAAATAGTTCATTCTTTCAAGTTCTTTTACTGAAGTTTGTCATGGAAAATTAATAAGAGCATATTTATACATCGGGAATATTAAGGTAAGGTAAGAAATTTTACCAAAGATCTGGAAACAGTAAGGAACCTACTTTTTTCTGTGCAAAAAAACTTCAAGATTCAAAAAATAGACACGCAATTACCATGTAAAGTGATGGAAGATCTCTGGAACCCCTCCAGACGCTCCAGTTCATTTCCAGTTCATTCTGAGCCTGGGATGGCTAAAGGAGTGAGGACTCCAGGGAATGGAGGAAGCACAATGGGCCATTTGTGGCATCAGTGCAGCGGACTTGTTCTTCCCTCATACAAATCCAGAAATTCAGACCATGGAAAGTAAAACTGGATTTGTTTTTAACATTTTCAGCGAGAAAGTCTCAAAGCTTAAAGAAGATGTAGGTGATAAGACCAAGATAAGATGGAAATTTCAAATTTTAGGTACTCCAAGGGACAATGCAATATTTAGGTAGGTACTCGAATTCTATTTTCTACCAATACTTCGAATTCTACTCGAATTCTTTAAGAAGTGCATTCGAATGGGAGACTCGCGTAGCCTAGTGGTTCAGTCCGCTGCCTACCGAGCCTAAGGTCGCGAGTTCGGGACTCACCGGCTCGTGTTATTTTTCGGATGCATTTTCGAATGTATGTGAAAAATACAACAAGCGACCGAACGTTTAAATTTATAAAAGGCATACTTGAGGCTGGGTGAATGAGTAAGATGCTCGAAATCCCGTGTTACCGGAGTGGAGCGACTTTGTCTTACCTACATAGTTAAGACCGATGCTCCCTCCTTTTTTAAAAAAAAAAAAAAAAAAGTGCATTCGAATCATCAAACGTTTGAATTATACAGTCTTTTGCTTTTGGTTTTCCTCTTTTGTCAATTGCTCTTCCTTATATTTGTCAAATGATTTTCTTATAGCGAATTCGAGTTGGCTGCACTTGCTCGGAGCGAGATCGATCTGTCTCTGAATAAGTTCTGCCCAGAATTCTGCTCCAGTCCGGAGCAGAACTTTCGCATTTCGACTTTGTATGGAACCGAACTGTGTCAGGTCAGGCCAGAACCAGAGCCAGAGCCAGAGCGCCAGGCACCGGTGCAGTGCAGTGTGCAGTCCAGTCTCCCTCCAGTCTGCATTTTCGTATAGCCTTTCTTTTACCTATCCCTATCCGCCTATCCTATACCTATCATGGTTGTTTGTTGTTATGAATGTTATGATGTCATTCTTATTATAACAAGTCGTGGAACTACAAGGCGTTATCCCTTTTAATTATTGTAATAAGTTGTACTTCATACAATACGTAAAATGTACTTATCCACAAATTTTTGGTGTAAGGAATTACGAGTACTAGAACTCAGTAAGGAATCAGAAGTTAATTTTCCCGCTATTTCTAACCTCTAAATTTACGGGAGTGTACCGTTGCACCGTCAAATTTGACGGTGCAATTTTTCTTGCTCCGGGACAGTTTCGCCATACGACTCGAACATATTTTCCTATGCACTGCCAGAGAGCAAGTGTAACTCGAACACAATTACGATATGCACCGCTAGAGTTCACTTCAACTCGAATACGATTACGAAAAGCACTGAAACAGAGTCCTACAAATCGAACACGAAATTCCGTCTCGGTGCGCACCCGGAGCAGAAAAGTGCAGTAACTCGAATTCGCTATTATTTTTCTATCTATCAATGATTATAGTCATTGATTTAGCAATCAATTTCCTTTTATGTCAAATCAGTTTCACTTTATGACAATTGCTTTTCCCATTTACGTACAGTGACAGTAATATAAACATTGGAAAAGCATTTGATATAAAAGGAATCTCATTTGACAAAAGAGGAATTTGAATTGAAAAATCAAACTGACGTTTAATAAATGGGAGAAACTCATTTGACAAATAAGGAAAAGCAATTGACAAAAGAGGAAAATCAATAGAAAAAGACTGTAATTATAAAAAAAGTGTACCATCACAATGACATAATAATCAGCAATCCCATAGCTACAGAACATCTCGTAACACCGAAGACATTTTTCGGACTCGGAGATATTCAATCGGTACTATCATGCTCGGTGCCTGGATGACATAAAGTACAAGATATCCTTCCACCACTTGCAATTTATGTATTCCAAAGTGGCATTCGAGCTCTCAACAGCTCACCAACACCAACACTATCTTTAATTAACAGCAGCCCGAACGGAATAATTTTCAGAGTTTTCTTTCGCCGTTCAGTAGAAATATAAAACAATAGTACATCAAGATATGTTTCCCCCAAGATATCAATCCAAGATCAATCAAGATATTTTCATTTACCGAGAGTTACGCTTTGTTTAAAATTTTTACCATCATAAAATTGTTATTTTTAGAAAAAATAAGCTATTTTCGATGAGATTTTTGTCCAGAGTGTCAATTTGAGCTTACTTGATCTCGAACTTACAATTTTGAATAGGTAACTTTCCCAAAAATTGATTTTTTTTACGTTTTGGTAATTTTCAACATTTTGTGGTAATATTCATATTTTTGATAGAAGGTGGAAGATTCAGGCAAAAATATTTCTTATAAAAACTAACTTTTCAGTAATCTAAGCCACCCTTGATAATTATTATTCATTCAAATGAAAATTCTCTAATGTTATACAAGGTGTTTCTAAATGGAGTACCATAAATTGGAGGACTTGTAGATAAAGTTAAAAAAATACGAAAATGTAGGAAAATTTTTTTTCGAAAAGGCTTTATTGATGAGATACAGGGTGTTAAAGAGTCGACCGACAGACCACTTTTTTGTTAATATTTGTTGAAACAATAACCCAACTGAGACAATTTTTTGTGTGTAACAACAAGTTATAAAGAGCAATGATCAGACAAATTTTCGGTTTATTTCAATAAGCCAGTGGCGTAGAAACACGGGTCGTTTGACACTTTTCACTCTTTAAAAAAGTAAGGGCTAGGTTTTTTGATGTCTTATTACTTTTTTCTGAATCAACGGTCTTTTTACAACAAAAAAGCCATACTTGTTTAATTTGCCCAGAGGCGTCCGTTGTTGAGATATTTGCAATTGTTTTTTTTTTGCAATTAAAAAATTTCATTTATTAAAATTGTGAAGGTAGCTTTGAAATTTAAATAAACTAATTTTTGGACTTACTTGTCAGTTTGACATTTCATATCCGAAGTGAAAATTAAATAATTTTATTGTCAAGAAAACTATTCAACACATAACAAAACATAAGTAATTGAACAAAACATACCTAACATAAAATTACCTAATGATTATCTAATATTGCTCGAAGTGTCCTCCGTTTGCACGTACACATGCATTTAAACGCTGCTCCAACGAAAACATTATTTTTGGTTGATTTGATAATCGTTCAAATGCATTTTTTTTATTATTTTGACACAAAATTGCAAATATCTCAAAAACGGACGCCTCTGGGCAAATTAAACAAGTATGGCTTTTTTGTTGTAAAAAGACCGTTGATTCAGAAAAAAGTAATAAGACATCAAAAAACCTAGCCCTTACTTTTTTAAAGAGTGAAAAGTGTCAAACGACCCCTGTTTCTACGCCACTGGCTTATTGAAATAAACCGAAAATTTGTCTGATTATTGCTCTTTATAACTTGTTGTTACACACAAAAAATTGTCTCAGTTGGGTTATTGTTTCAACAAATATTAACAAAAAAGTGGTCTGTCGGTCGACTCTTTAACACCCTGTATCTCATCAATAAAGCCTTTTCGAAAAAATTTTTTCCTACATTTTCGTATTTTTTTAACTTTATCTACAAGTCCTCCAATTTATGGTACTCCATTTAGAAACACCTTGTATTACAGGATTTCTATATGTATGTATAAAAGCACAATAGCAGCAAAAAAGTAAACAGGGACTCTGAACTTCCAAATTATATTTCGACTGGATTATTATGAAGAACAGCTTGACATTTCTCAAGACTGAGTGAAACAATGCGACGAATGAGAGTTTGCTCATCAAAAATGGATCACCTTATAGACATAAAAAAGTGTACTCTATTGGAAGATACTTGAGAGAATCATCGCTTCCTTCCTCCAATGTACAGTAAAGAGGAAAAGAGCTAAGTCAACATCAGACAATCAATAACTGTTGACACAGAGACGGGAGCTTTTCACAGATCAGAGCGTCGACGTCGCCTTGAAACATTATAACATCCCGAAATATAAACCCGGAGGCAAGAACTGCATTATGAATAATCAGAATGGCAGGTTACTACCTCCCGTAATATAAAAACCTAGCCGCGTGTGTAGACATCGTCGCGAGCTCACAGAGCACGTCATTTTTAAGTTATTTATTATGGCAAAAATCTCCGCAAAAATTTTTATCGAGTTACTGGGCCAGGATTACCTCCTAAGAGACGAATTTCACTTCATGGAAACGACAGCTATTAATCTTCATGTGAAGTAAAACCAGCCGAGAAAATAATGAATTTAGCTTCTAATAATGTCTTTGTCTCGCAAGGATAGGTCTGCCATAGTCATTAGTCTGATAATATAAAGCAAGCAAGACGTTCTTGCATTAGGTTTTTTTATAGGCTAAAGTTGTCTCGTAACGTGATCATCCAAACAATAAAAAGCTCTAAAGATAAATCTTGGCTGAAAAATGAAGTTTCGCTAAACAGGCAATAAATCATGAAAAATACGCTTTATTAGGATTAACAAAAAAATAATAATAAAGAGTGGCCGGTATCCTGACGATAATACATCTAAGATAATTTTTTCATTGTAAATTGTTGGCGTAAGTAACTAAGATTAAAATAATTACACTATCAAAGAGCAAGTATGCGTGCATGGAAATGTATAGACGGACCGTCACAATCCCTCCCTGCTCCTAGCCTATAAAAAAAAATAGAAAATAAATTTCCTATAGACTTACTACTGACATTTGATAAAACAGTAATCTTGTGAACAAAAAAAAAAAAACGATACGACCCAAACTCTGAGTAACTAAATAATTTTGTCCTTCGAATAAATGCAATGATTTTTTTAATTTCCGTTTCTAGGGATGGGGTTACAAATTGTTTACATTGGATCTGCAAAACTGGACCTATATTGAATAATGAATGTAGTGGCAACCCTTTATTCACCGTATAAAGCAAAACCAATTAAGTGGTGTTCTTGGACAGCAAATATTTGCTCGCAAAACTGAATTGTTGACGATCCTCAATATTTAATTGCCTTCAAACAACAAATATTCGAAAATTAAACAATCAATAACCGTATCCGCAATCAAACAGTGAAACAATTTAAACAAAAAATGAGCCGTACAGCCAGTGAATTAAAAGACTTTTTCCCAGCTCTGAATATAATTTAAGCCGTTTTGTCGCCGGTCAAAATTTCCAAGTAAGTAATCCGTTGGGAGGTAATGAAAAAGGAACGTGGAGAGTATACTGCCTGAAGCATTTAATTCGCAGAGGATACACGGAGTTTTAATTAATCCAAAGAATGGATGGGGGTGGTTCCCGTTATTTTTCATGCTTTCAATGCAGACGCTGTCTGGCTTCCCCTATTCAATGTCAACATGAAACAACGATTTATTGAGTTCACACGTTTGATAAGGGATTTAGGAGCTACCAGTACTACCTAAATTAACATCTTAAAATAGATTCTCATTGTTTAATGAAAAGATAAAGGAACCCAATTTTAAATTTACATAGATTAGGGATAGATTTACACCTATTTTGTGGTAATGGGGTCTTAACATTCCATCAAATCTATTTTCTATGTTTCATTAGGAAGCAAAACTTTTTATGTTCAATGATTAAGTAACTACTATTATCTCGTGTCCCTATTACCTATTATTATATCCCTTTGCCCTGAATCTTATTTCTGTTTTGTTTATGAGACCTCTCGCGCAATTCAGAAAAACGTTGAACTCATCACCACAGCTACAGTGTTCCTTCAACCTAATTCAGCTTACCGAAGCCATCGAAGATGCCGGATCGAAGTGCCTGGTAGTTCTATATGGAGGAGACTTCACTCAAGGTACCCTCCACAACCTGCGCTACAAAAAAAATAAAAAATAAAAACAGTAGCCTTTGCTAAAGTTGACCTCGCCCGTTTGTCTTCAACAGAAAATGGTGCACGATTTCCAAACTTGCCACAAAATTCAGAAGTGATGGTTTGGGGTGGATGATTATCCCACTCAATGGGAATGGGAAAAGACCGACCAGGGGTTCATTTCACCAACAATGATGAGCGAAGAGGAGGATGTACCTACGTGGTTTTTCCTTTCAAACTACCCTCATCAAACCATTGCGAAAACCGAGGCGAGAACTAAAATAGTGCCAATTTGCGAAACATACAGTTTTGCCATTTTTGGTATTTTTGAGATTTGTGAGTAAAATATAAGGCCTACTGACGTCATTCTTTGTTTAAATTAAAGCCAGTTACATTTTCTACAATAACTTTATCTATGATTTTACCTGTAAAATGAGTATTTTCCCCGATATCGGGGTCAAAAATTGACAAAATCTTAAAATTTCCCTTTTTTTTAATTGTGAATTTTCGGAGAGCTGCATCTTGGAAAATATTGATGCCACAGAGCTGGTTCTGGTCTCAAATTGTAGGAATTTTGATCTATTTTGAAAATGTATTAAATTTTTCATATAAAAAACTCATAGTTTAGGCCTTATATCGAGAATACCAAAAAAAAGCCAAAATTTCGTGGTTTTTCAAGTGCTGCAAACTTGGATATTATACGATACTGGTAGTAGTTCCAATTAAAAAATCAGAACTAGCCGTTAGTTTGCGATTTTATCTACGAGTGATTCATAAAATGCACTTTTTTAGACGTTTCTTAGTTCATAAAATGTATGATTATATTGAAGAGTTAAATAAAGTAGTTTGGGTGTAATAAAGTGCCGTAGCGGTTCATTATTTAACGCTAAATCTGACACGTTAATGCACGCTCGCCAAGTGGAACACCTAGTGAACGCTAGCGGCTCGGCTCAGTTGGCTCGATCGGAGCGTTCGCACTGCAATACGAGACGCTGAACGCTGAATTACAATAAGTATCCCGATGCCAACCGCTCCAAATGCTTGTTGACATCAACCTATACTAGAGAAACGTCGCAGTTTATTAGCAGTGCGCCAGATCTATGTACCTACAATTAATATTTTGTGTTTTACGTCGTTTAGTTACCTAAAATGGATACCATTGTAGATGATTCAATGAATGAAATATCTTCTACCCCAGAAGAAATTATTTTTCAATCAAATGTGGCTATATAATTGACATATTTTATGTTTACATTTAATCATAAATGAAATATCTTCCGCACTAGAAGAAATTATTATTCAATCAAATATGGCTGCACAAAATCTGTTAGGTACCTACCTCAAAAATCTAAAGAAGCAATATGTCACCTTTATGAACTGACGTGATGAAAAAAAGCCTTAATAGCTTCAAAGAAACACTTACATAAGATATGAATGCATTGGAAAGATTTTATTTTATAATAATAACTTTTAGTTCTAATTTAAGTCACTCGTAGATAAAATTTTGTATGCAACATATGCATAAAGTGCCTTTTTTTCACTTCTGGGATTGCCGCATTCGCCTGCAGTCGTGAAAGAAAGTACCACTTTATGCACTTGTTGCATAAATAACTATTAATGTTCGATATGACTGGCCTATAAACTGACCTATATTAAAACATTCATTGGTCAGTTTTTACGCGTAATTTTTTTACGAATTTTTCTTTACTTATTGCTTGACTTGTTAAGTTGGCACGACTGCTGTCTTCATTGCAGGCAACCAACTGATAATTGAATTAGGTAACTATCAAAACTCGACCGTCTAAGGGACATAAAATTTAACGCGAAGGTGTGAAACTTTTTTAAAAGTTCTCTGATTAATGGACGTCGAGAGGGGGAGGGTTATACGTTCTAAAATAAACTGAAAAGGTGGACGCTTCATTTCTGTAGAGTCAGAAACTTCCATACTTCCAATGCAACACTTCCGGTGTACATAATTACTTAGCGAGCTTTACCTGAACCTTCAGCACTAGAAGTTTGACAAATAAAATCAACGAGAAAATTCAATTTGAGACTAGCATTTTCAAGCAGTTGATGTTGTCATGAGAATTTTAGTTCTTCCTCTACATAAATATTTATAATACTGTTACATTTTTTTTTCGTCAATACCCTATACCTTCAAATTATCATTAATAATTATAATCACATATTTAATTAAAACATTGCAGCCATATTTTGAATAAGCAGCTAGGTACATATTTTGAGATGCTCGTAATGGTTTGCGAGATAACGATTTTGTATCATGGTAAGGATTAGTGTCTTCCTAGGTGCTAGCCGGAAAATTGAAAAGTCGAATGGTCTTCACGCTGTAATATATCAACGTCAAGTTATAAACATCACAATAGGGAGCTGAAGGACATGAAAAGCTTTATTATGCGGCTCTGACTATAGGCCCTGCTAATGAAAGAAAATTTAAGGTGGATGTTGAAAATTTAATGACTTTATTTATTAAGGTATAGCAGAGGGTGATGATCTAAGTACTCTAAACGTTAATTCGTGTTTACGTCACATTAAGAGCGCACGTAGATGAAAATTTAAATATGAGAATCATGCAGAATCTCATAAATTATCAAAAAATTCATGAATTCGTATGTGGGAGATGAATATTCGCCAGAGATCGGATTTCAATAAAAATTTATGGGAGTGTGTTCGAGGATCGGTTATTCTTTCAATTTCCAAGCGGCAATTCTACTCGTCATCATAAAAGAAGCGCAACTTGAGAGATTGTCACTCTCAAAAATGGAAGGTAGATGATATTTATAAGAGAACGATTTACATTACCTTTAAAATAAATCTCCAATACCGATACTTTTTATCATCGATAAGAAAAGCAGTTATACCAGAACAGGATAGAATATTTATCCTACCTACACTACATTTTTCAAAAATAATTATGTATAAAAATAGTGCAATGGATTTTTATGACTATTTAAGGGACAGGAGGGATCCCCCTCTACAGACTTCTTGACAGTTAACTCGAAACTTACTGAAGAGTTTATCCTCCACCATTTCTCAGACACCCTGATGTAGGTACATCATAATTTAAACAGTCTACAGAGCAGAAAAGTTGTTGATTAGTTTGCTTTAGGGAATCGAATAAGGCTCGAGAGACATGATAATGGAATATCTTCTTTTACCACTTTTCAACTATGATGTTCGGGAGTTCGGTGATAAAGTGCCACTTAGCCTGTGACAGGCAAGAGACAGCCAAACCAAAACTCGTTAGTTGGAACGAATAGTATTGAAGTACTTCACTTTTTTTGTTAAATCGTATCATGAAGTTCATATTTTATTTTAATCGCCCTTCTAGTTTCGGAATTACAGTCTTTTTATGCACTAGTGCTTAAAATTGGAAATAAAAGATTTTCGTTTGCGAACGACGGTTTCAGGAATTAGATTGGATACGTTGAAGCAGAACTCTACTTGGCAAGACAAGAACTGGGGAGAACCTTTCCTCTGTGGTCAGCCACAACACAATCTACCTACGCAGTACGCATGCGGGATCCCAATCCTTCAGGAACCCAAAAGAAAAATTTTTATATGCACCGATAGTCAGGGTACCGCTTTTGTGGTTGGGCTCATCCATTGGGTACCGCTGGGCTCATCCAGGAATAGCTTCCCACTCATCCAGAAAAGTGCCAACGCGATGGACAGTCAATACAATCCAATACAAATTTCTTTATTGTACTTGAATTATTAAGAGTCGTTGCTTAGTACAACTGTGTTATTACAGAAATGAAAAAGAAAAAAAGAGAAAAAAAAAACGAACCTCAAGTTAACTTGTCAGAGACACTAAAGACATCAGATCTCGATCAAGGTATGGTTCCAACTCTATGATAAGCATGGATCAAAGCTGCGGGTTTTAGGTATTTTAATATCAGACTGTAGGTAGGGATGGGGGGTGGAAAGGCAGTATATCAGAGGTAGTGTATGGTTCCAACTCCGTGAGGTGTTAAGGCTGGACAACAAAACGGTGTTAATAATTTAGGTTGGGTTTCTAGACATTGAGGAATAACCAAGTGCAAGGAATAACGAGCTGGTAGGTCATTATGCGAAGCTTGCTTCCAGGAAAACTGCTCTGACAAAAGATATTCTCATCGAGGCTAATAGGAAATGGCCCAAAAAATATCTAGAAAAGTTTTCCGGGAGGCAACAGGTTGGAACAGTAACTTGGTCTGGTAACTGGACAAGAAGAAGCTTAGACTATACTATTATAGTCGGGGTGTTCACTTTTCATAACAGTTTGACATGCACTTACCACTTCTAGAGGTGAATAAAGGGATCAGTTTGTCCAAATTATGGAACAGAATGCGATGACTCCAACCACTACATAGATGCATGCGAGGTACACATCATCAGTAGTCAAGTCTCAACATCATTAGGTCCTGGGTACTACAAGAGGAAGAAATGAAACTCCTCTCATAAAAAGACCTCGTGGTCTTTATGAAAAGGTCAGTTACTTACTTTGAGTAGGAATTCTACCACGGTGTGAGGTTGATGAAAGGGAAAGGGTTTTTAGTGGCCTAGTCGGTTGGGGTGCCTAGCCCATTCCCACAATTATACCTTTATTGTGTCTGGAATGACACAATATTAATAATATATAACAGTAATTAATCGATATTGTATAATTGATTTTTCAAAAACATTGTAATCATGAGACACTTGGGAGCCTATAGTCAAAAAAATTATCTGCTCTGCTAAACATTCTCCTTACTATTCTCCCTGTATGCACTATACTTACTGTATAATTAATTAGATTGCCTTTCTTGTATGATTTATCTAATTGAAAACCCTTTTCATGTACCTATCAAAAGTTTTCTATCATAAATCAAACAAATTTTCTTTACCCCCCCCCCCCCCCCCTTCATAAATATGAAGAGTTAAGTGCGTAATCGTAATCCCTGCGACGTGAATTATTTGAAGATAGGCGTAACACAAGTCAGGTAAAACGAACCCTTCTAACATAAACATTCCTAGTTTACAGGAATAGTTTCACCCACCCAGCTATTGTTTATGCATAGCGTCGTAAAACATTCGTGGGTTTTCTCAAGCAATGCGAAAGCCGTCAGTTTCTTGTGGATAAAGCAGTGAATCTTGTGAGTGTCAAGGTACACAAGAGGTAAATCCGGAAATCTGTAACCTTAATCGAGATTTACAAGTCGTCCCTCTTGATAACCGAAAAACCTACAACACGGGGGGAGATAAATTCGGTATGGTAGCGAGAGCGTCCTTGAAAGACAGTCTTGTCAGTTTCCCTTCATAAATAGAAATGGCTTTTTAGAACCTGCCGCTAGTGCCGCTGTTGCACTAATTAGTTTTTGAGCGGCACGTGGTGTTGACACTTTCAAGTCGAGGGTGGAGCTCCCGCTTCCAGTTTTAACCGCTAACAATCTCAACAAGTATGTACAGGGTTTCTCAAAAGGAATTCATGTTCTCAACAGTCTCTCATAAATTAATTTAGTTAGGGAAATAATTGAAAGACCATTTAAGCAGGCATAATGAATTCCTATACGTACATTATAAGGGTAGATTTATGGCTGGATGTTTTTTATTGCTTTTCCTAAAATAAGGAACGAAAATTTTAATTAAAAGTTGATAATTCGATTTTCATCAATACCAAGAAGATTTTAAAATACCAAAGATAAAATAACTATTAGAGGTTGAATCAAAATACAATAAACTCGAGAATTGTCAAAAATGTCAAATGAAAATATTAACATCGAAGATCATTCACCAATATTAACAGCTCTTATTTGAAACCTAAATCTTCATAGACTTTCGTCTGTTTTTTGGAGAAAAGGTTTTTAGAGGATCTTGTCTTCAGGTAAAAATTGTTTTTACCCTATAACAGAATCTAACGGGATATTCAGTAGGTTCAAAGAAACATGTCGGATGTGTCTAAAATTAAAATTACTACTAACAAAAGATTACGAAAAAAAATACTGGAACATGCGTATCTTCAAAATTTATTTTTCATGTTTGGTACACGAACACACAGAATGCAAACCAAATAACTAATTGAAAATGCGATGTATTTAAGTGAAATGTGTCCTCCAGATTAGATCCGCCATTTTTTTTTTTCAAAATCGGATATCGAATTCTTAAACAGCGACCTTTTGTTACAAAGGGGTGTGAGTACAGTAGTTAAGTGGTACCTAGTTCGTTATAGCCTTCTGGTTGGCCATTTTCACTTTTTCCTCCATATTTTTGGTTACTCATTTTCGTCAATCAACACAAACTAAAACATGGCACTTACCACCTTTCTAATGATACAGTCATACAGTGATACAGGACTAAGGTACCTGTATTACCTACATGACGCTTGTGAGTGTCGGTAATACAGGTACCCTATACAGAACATACAGACAGTGCCACCTTTGGGTGGCTTTTCTAAGCTTAAAAGTAGTCCTGCCACATTGCACTTTTGTGAAAATTTGCTGCACGCCTCATATATACTACCTTTCTACCTCATACTACCCTCTTCTGGTACTTTGACGTGGTGAGTTTTTTTCAATGTTTAGTACAGGGATCTCGAAAACTACTGCAGTTAGAGGAACGGTTTAACGGGGAAAGTAGTGCAGTTTTATAAGCTTAATTCGAAACAGCTTTTGTTTTTTTTTTTTTAATCTCCATGGGATCCTAGATATTTAACATAAGGAAAATCCCGAGAATTTCTTTATACTGGGATACCAGTCTTATTATTGGGATTAGAGAAAAATCGCAAAAAAACATTTTAGACGGTTTTATAAATAATAAAACGGCGTTACAATCTTTATTATTTGTCGTGTCATTTTTGAGCTAAAGTACCTATGCTATAAACGTGTCTTTTCTCCAAATACGATATAAAACTGGATTTTTTTTTCTGAAAATAAAGAACTAATGACGGTTTTAACACTGAAAAAACACATGTTTATGTCATAACTTGAAAGTGACCGACAAAAAAAATTATAGCGCTGTATTACTATTAAAATTGTCCAAAACATTTTTCTTTGCCATTGTTCTCTAATACCAATAATAGGAGTGTTATCTCATGAAGATTTAAAAAAAAACGCTTCTTCGAATTAAGCTCATACATAAAACTGCACTACTTTCCCCATTTAACATCAGTTCGTTTAAGTGGAGTATTTTACGAGATCTCTGTACTAAACATTGAAAAAAATGGAAAAAAAAACTCCCTCTACACGCTTCAATTTTTTTATGATAATTTTACACGCAATATTTACCGAGATACATGATTCATCCCTTAAATACAAGATGGTCACCCCTTGCGGAATCCAAGGGGGAAACTGTGGACGGCTGTATGCACCAAGTCATAAACAAGAAAAAGAATCTTGTCTGGAGCGTTCTGTAGTGGCGCCTACTCTCTTTTTTCGACTATTAAATTATTGGACTACAATAGGTGATTATGATGACACCTTTAGTGACAATTATTATGGTACCTCGTTCTTGTCATTTTCAACTTTTTGAGAAATAATAATAATTACTTTTTTAGGAGCTATACCTACATATTGTACCTTTCATACTTACAAACCGCTTCATTTGGGCAAGAATTTATAGGGAGTCCATCAACATACCTGAAACAAAAAATGAATTGAAATAAACCTCTTTAATGAAATAAATACCTATAGAAATGTTCTTATTTTATTACACAAACGTCTGAAGAAAATAATTGAATGATTCTACCATTATATACTTCTTGTTCAATTGCTTTTATGATTTCTTGTATAATTTTTATACATGCAATTACGTCCGTATCTTACAACCTCCCAACAGATTTTCCTTATCATTCAAGAGACGTGCGTGAATTAAGCTTATAAGTCAGATCAACGGAGCGTGACAAGGATTGAGGGGATAATATGAGACACAAAACGAAAAATACTGCTTCGTACAAAATCACATGGAAAGGTGTATGTTTCAAAAGGTATTATAAAAATATTTTAACTATAGAGCACGCAAAATCCTTCAGGTTTTCTTTCACCTTAACCTCGGAGAGGAAGACAATAATAAATAATAATCATGGGAATTGAAGATGGATTCTGTAAATATATTGAAAGAACGCCGAGAATTTCTTATGCACATTAAGAAGAACCAGAATTTTTCTATAATATTTGAAATTAAATTCCGCTCTCCTGAACTGGGGATCACATTTTAATTATTTTCTGTAAAAATTTTACAAACCTTTGATGCCTGCCTTTAATGTTTTAATATAAACCTTAGTTACTTGCTCATTCTGACAAACCCACCGTTTGTGCAAGCTTTGATAATTTATATGGTCAACACAAAAATTCTAAATATTAATTATTGTGTCTTCAATTATCGATTAATAATACTTAATATTGGAATTATATTATTTATAAGGTAATAAGATATGCGATATGAAGGACTCTTGCAGAGGTTTGGTTCAGAGAATGTTACACTAAAAACGGGATGACGTTTAATGTGGGAGACAGTTTCGTTATTAGGGTCGTCGTAAAAAAAGCGAAGCATCATAAAAATAATTGAAATTTATCACCGAGTGTATAAAAGAAAATTTTTATTATATTTAGAATTATGAAAAGAACCCGACATTTTGGTTTTGTTATTACAGCACGAGAGATCATATTTCATTTTATAATTTCGCTTCAATATTATCAGTTATTGTTAAAATCAGAAATAAATTTTAAACAATTATTTGGATCAATGTTTTTTGATTCAGTTTGATGAGTTTTAAGTTACCTATAAGCTCAACAATTATTAAAAGCTAAATGTTACGAATCAAACGATGTAAGATAATAAAAACTTTCCTGTGTTTGTGGACACCATGCAGAATCCATCAATCATCAATTATTAATGTTTTTTAACTAAGTTTGCTGGAGGTTTTATTAAAGCAATTCATAAAATTTCCATAGAAACAATAGATTAGTTACATAATTTAAAACTCTTGTAAAGAAAATCTACATTAACAGCCGGATACCTACCCTGAGTTCGGATGTTGTAAAGTGACTGGAACACTTCAAACTAATCCAAACAGGATGGTGTCGGTGTGTCTAGGTGTCAAATGGGGTTTTCCCTAGACCCTAGACTATAAATTACACAGCAAATGCTTCACCGTGATGTCAACACCGCATTATTTTGTCATGCTGATCGTTCTTTTCCCCATGATCAATATTCGAGTACTTTATCATTTAAAACACTTCACAATTACTGGGACCTATAAAATAAATAATCTGTTGAAATCAAAGCATTAATACTTAATACATAACTCGGAGAAAAATAGACAACTATTATAAGCTAACATTTACGGTTCGCCATTATTAAGACGGCAGTAGTTGATGAGGCAATCACGTCTGAGATGAGGCTCATGTATTTGAAACTCGTCAGGTAGAGGATGTAACAAATTCTGCATGTTCCGAATAAACAGCATACGACGAATTCTGATCCTGTTTGCTTCAACCGCAGACAACCCTACATTGTTATGTAACAAGCTATCTACTCACTCCAGGGGGATAAAATACATACATCTCATCTAATTCCCATAATCGCCAGTCAACAATGTTCGTTAGTTTGATTTTGCCAGTCGCTTAGAGGCTTTGATAATATTATGAGAATGTAAAATCGCATCCGTAGACACAAGGACAAAATTTTAGAACAAATAATCCTAAATTTCTAATATCTATAATAGGTCCTATATCCTTTTTTCGTTCCTATATTTACAGTTATGACAAACAGAAAGTGATTTAGACATTTACTTTCTAAGAGGGAGGGAAGACTATTTCAAATGCAAGAGGAAACAAAGAATGGAGAGGAGAGAAGTGATTTTTCGAATACTAGCCAGACTTCTATCTGCAGGAAATACGCCATCGAGGGCTCGATCGTAGCTGGCAGAGTTCGTAAACTCGACAAAAACTCGATAACTTATTCATTCCCAGTGTTTCGTAATTTATGGGGAAAATCGGAGTTGGGGAAAGTTATTGAAGTATTTAAATGCATCTTTGTTTTTTAAGCATGAAACGATTATAAAGTTTCGCGGAAATCTGCGATAATAGTGTTGTTAAAAAAGCACCCTGGAAAGTTTAAGACTTGCAGAAAACTCATTAGTGAATATCTGTTGCTAACTTGCTTTTGTTAAATTGACTTTGGCTTTGTATCCAGAATATCCACGGCATGAATTCCATTTTAATTAAATTAAAGTGGTAGGTAACTCTCCTTTATTCAGCTTGAATCAAAGAAAAATGTATAGTTTACTGTTAATAATCTATGACTATACCTTTCGCGTTCATTGCATTATACTTTTTGTGACTGGCTTTCTCTTGTCTTGCCCTTTGTGCACATTTTAGATCTACTGTTGCTTGTTGAGTGCAAGCTTATTTGAACTTGCAGCATTGTTATAACAAACAAACATAAAATGACTAACTGAACAAACAATGAGATCTACAAATTGAAGAAAGTGTAATTTTGCTACCTTTTCCTTTCATTTTGAATTAGTCTTTTGAATATACCCTAATGAAAACACCTTAAATATTATGATGTGTATACCTACAATAATTGTGTTTATATCTACATGTTATTCATTTCGTTTGTTAAAATGGCCTCTCACTGTACCTTTATCTCGAAGTATCGAAATTGTTACTCCGAAAGAATTGGACGATCTCAACACTGCAACAGGGTGAGGACACTGTCTGAAAAAACAAAAACTCACGAACACGGCAAAACTAATAGAAAACCCTCGAGAAAACCCGAAAAACCCTACATTGACGAGAAATATTTTACAACTTTATTAAACGTACGTGTATTTTCCTTACCAATCAACGAACTAATTGGGCTAACTACATCCAAATGGCCAGAACAGGGGCTGGCCTCCAGCTTTTTCAACATCACCTCGGAAACTCAATACTGCTCCCCCTCCTAATATAAATGATAACATAGTTGCTATCGAACATTCAAGAACTAGATCGACATACCTGCTATCTCTTTACCACATCACAATCCATTAAACAAAGGAATTAATTAACATAACGACGTTACCTGGTTCGTAACCTATTTTTATTTGCGTCACCCCGTATATTTTATGAGTTAATTTTTTCAATTAATTATATATACATACAGAAAATAAAGCTTAAATAGACAGATCTTTTGTAGAGAAGATTTATTGGGTGGATTCGCAATCAGTTAAACAGAACGTCGCATTATTAAACCCTAATAGAATTTCCATATTCATACGATAATATTATTATTATAGTAATTTCAGTAAGGAAAGCACATTCTGGTTTAATTACTTCCGATTGTGTAGGTAATGCGGGTTTCCATTATTCATATCAAAATTGCACGGAGAATTTCAGTTATCAGAATTACCCTGCTTGTAATATCGTCAAAGCAACGTGACTAGTTAGATAATTCAAACAAAGGTGGCCGAAATTAATAATAACTTAACACTAGATATATTGTACCAATAATAATTGTATCGGAATATACGCTCGAGTATATAGGTTATCCCAAACTCAGCAAACCAAAATTTATCGGATTATGTGGAGTGTAGGTCTTGGAGCTTGCTTTGTTTCAGAGATGTGTCAGGGTCAAAGGGTGCTAAAAAAACCATGTAAAAATCCACTCCAACCTTCGAAGCGTAATGGCTCTATGATTCAATCTACTTGTACGTAGGTATAGTATATACTAATCCAATAATAGAAAACTTGAAAATCAAAAATGTCAACTTTTCAATATCTCTCTAAATAAATTCAAAAACCTATTGACCAAGATGAATCCACAATATGAAAACTGACATAAGAGAAAAAAGTTCAAGAACAAAATGTGAAATGTTGAGGAATTAATATTTGTCGATTGTTCACCATGGTGATTAAAGTTTAATAAGACCGTATGTATCTAAGTCACTTAAATTTTCAGCATCAACGTAATAACCCCCGCTAATTATAAAAAAGCTCTTAGGAAGACTTTAAAATTTCTGGAGCTCTTGAAACATCCAGCTCTGCCGCATGGAAGGAAGTCTATTGAAGGGAATTACGTAGGTACTTACCTCGGTACTTATACTACATAGCTAGGGAGAGTATGTTCAGAGAATTTCGTCCTACGAATTGATGATTAATTCCAACTTTTCTATCATAAACCAAACTTTTTATCAAACTTTAAAAAAGGTCCTATGTTCTCCCTCAATTAGAGCAGTCGGAGTAACATACTTATAAAACTTATACGTAGAATTGCAAAAGTTAGTTAACTGCTGCATATAAAAATGTTATGCAACTGTCTACCAGCATAATAATATAGGATTGATTCTTATAACCTCAAATATCCAAATATCTCGAAAAATAAGCACTCTGCGGGCAAATGGTTTTTACAAAAGTGGTTTTGGTCGATGAGGAACATCGTTTCAACACAAAAACCGCCCTGCACCCCTCACCTCTTGCGAGGGAGTGGGGGTCGCTTTGAAATTTTAAATAACAGCTCCTATTTTTTTCTCCGAATAATATATCTCGAAAAGTAATCATACTCTGCGGGCAAGTTTTTTTTAACAAAAGTGGTTTTCTTCGTTGGGAGACACCGTTTAAACACAAAAACCGCCCTATATCCCTAATCCTTCCTATTTTTATTGCGAATTCGTATCACTGAAAAAATATACGCAGAAAATGTTTCATGTAAGTCTTACGCATTCGTCGCTGAATATATGAATTCCCAATAAAAAATAGGGGTTGCTTTTTAAAATTTCAAAGTTACCCCCATTTCTTCGCAAGGGATGAGGGATGAAAGGGCGGCTTTTGTTTTTAAACGATGTCCCCCATCGAACAAAACTTTTGTAAAAAATATCATTCCGCAGACTGTTTAGTTTTTGACATATTGGGAGAAATTAACAAAATCAAAATTCCTTGATAACAGCGCCATCTATGATTGATCGCAAAAAATGTTTTGGATAAATAATCAACATTTTGTGTCGCTAAATACAAATTTGCAATGAATAATGGGGGTTGCTATTTAAAATTTAAAAGTTAGGAGGTATTTAAAATTTCCCTCGGAAGGGGTGAGGAAGCAGGACGGTTTTTTATGTTCAAACGATGTGCCTTATCGAACAAAACCATTTTTGCAAAGAAAAATTTTCCCAAAAAGCGTTTACTTTTCGAAATATTTGAATATTTCAGGTTATAATGGCCTTCATCCTGTACATTGAGAAAATGTGAAATACAGGCAGGGTGAATCATATTATGAAACGAATAAATTAATTTTCGCCCTTAATATTCATAGAAAAAAAAAGAAACAGTCAAATTTTGTTTAAAATTTATGTTCTATTGACGTACCATTTTTTCATAAGAACAGTGAAAAATTCAATTTTTTATTTTGAAAGCAGTGTACCGGGTGGGCATCTAAGAATGAACAGCGGCCATATCTTGGGAAATATTGATCCTACAGTTTCAAAAAAAAAAATTTCCAGACATAAGTGACTATGCGAAATGCAATGAAAATATTTTCAAGATGGTCGCACTTCCGGAAATACCGGAAGTTGACACCTAGTTCGTTATTTTAACGGGGACACCCTTTATATTATTGTATTTTTAAATTGCCTGGCAAAATCGAATACAGGTGGTTTTCACAATTTGAATTTAGGTTGAGTAGTTTATGAGTTATAAACAAGTGAAAATCGCAATTTTAAATTTTCAAAGCATCTCACACAAAACGGCTCAAGATATTTAAAAACGGCTTACATGTCCCTATCTTAACTTTTTACAAGGTTTTTGAAACTATTATGTAGTTTAGATTTTTCTACAGGGTGATGAAAAATCTGTAAATTTTCATCACCCTGTATAAAAATTTAAACCACATGGTAGGATACCTTGTAAAAAGTTAAGATAGGGACATGTAAGCCGTTTTTAAATATCTTGAGCCGTTTGCAACAATAATATAAAGGGTGTCCCCGTTAAAATAACGAAGTAGGTGTCAACATCCGGTATTTCCGGAAGTGCGATCATCTTGAAAATATTTTCATTGCATTTCGCATAGTCACTTACGTCTGGAAATTTTTTTTTGAAACTGTAGGATCAATATTTCCCAAGATATGGCCGCTGTTCATTCTTAGATGCCCACCCGGTACAATAAAAACGGCTTCAAATAATATCGGAAAACGGGTTACATGTCCCTATACAGGGTGTCCGGTAAGTACCTCCTAATCTCTCGCGAGCATACAGGGGAGGTCAAAATAAACCAAGTCTGTCATAAAAAAAAACATTCCTAAAGTGTCCCTAAACGGAGATACAGAGCCCCAAAATGGTATACCCTAAGATTTACTTTTTTGGCTCTAACTTTTGAAACGACCTGTATAATTTGATGAAATTTTTTTTTTTATATATAGGCCATAAAGACTCATTAAGCCATATCAGAGTGGATGTTTGACGTCCTAAAGGAAGTCAGGAACGGACTTACCACCACACTAATTGCGTCAAAGTTTTGACAGGTGTCATTTTACAGAGCTGAAAACTTATTTTTTAAATACGCTGGTCGTTCATCTTCACAAAAGGTACTCTTAATTTATTTCGATAAAACTAGCGGTTCTCAAGATAAATCGACTTTTATGCGAATTTTGATCAAGTTCCGTCAATAGCAATCCATTATGTAGGTAGGTTTATCAATAAGAACCTGATTTTTACCTGTTTGTGTTTAGCATTAGTAACTTTTGAGTGTTTCGCATACCTAAAAACCGATTTATCTCGAAAACCGTCAGTTTTACCGAAATAAATTAAGAGCACCTTTTCTAAAGATGAAGTATAAAGGTATGCTTCCACCAAAGGAACATTGAGAAACTTTTATGTTTCTGTTTCCTTTTTTCGAAAATGTTCTACAAATTTTCTGAATGTTCCACTCGGTTTCTGTTCCAATTTCAATTTCAGATTGTTCCTTCTTGTCGCCGGTTTCCATTTCGAGCGGTAAACTTCAAAGGAAAATCGGCAAGACGAAACTTGTGGCTACATAAAAGTTCCTCAATGTTCCTTTGGTGGAAACATACCTTTAGACTATTCAAAAAAATAGTTTGTAGCTCTGTAAAGTGACACCTGTCAAAATTTTGACTCAACGAGTATGATGGTAAGTCCGTTCCTGACTTCCCTGACGTCGTCAAACATCGACTTTAATATGGCCTGATGGCTCTCTGTGGCCTCTATAAAGTGTTTAAATTCCATCCAATTATACAGGTCGGTTCATAAGTTAGAGCCAAAAACGTAAATTGCGGGGCACTCTTTTAGGGCTCCATATCTCCGTTTGGGGACACTTTAGGAAAAATTTTTTTATGACAGATTTAGTTTTTTTTTTTTGATCTCCCCTGTATGCTCCCGAGAGATTAGGAGGTACTTACCGGACACCCTGTATCTTAACTTTCCGTCTTACTTGAAAAAAAGTACTTGAAACCCTGTATTAAAATTTACACCACGCATAGTAGGATACCATGTGAAAAGTTATAGGGACATGTAAGCCGTTTTCCGATATTTGCAGCCGTTTCCGATGTGCACTGCTTTGAAAATGGAAAATGGAGATTTTCATTCGTTTATATGTAACTCACAAACTACCTACTCCATGTAAACTGAAATTATTAAAACCATTCTTATCGGATTCTCTGAGACAATCTGAAAATGAATTTGTTAATATACAGGGTGTCAGATTTGAACCAAAATTAATATTTTTCACAAATCCTGTTTTTTCTATGGAATCTTAATAAAAGTAAATTTTATTTTTACGGAGAATTAGGTAAACCAAAAAATACAGAGTAAGCCATATAAAAAACAAAACTTTTAATATCGCATTTTAGTAAAGTGCACCCTGTAGAAAAATAAAATAGATAGATAAAAAATATATTAAAAAATGTACGTCAATAGAACATAAATTAAATTAAAAAATTGACCACTTTCGTTTTTTTTAAATTCTACAAATATTAACTTAGAAAATTAATTTATTCATTACATAATTATTATGTACCCTGTAGTTAATTACTTAGTGTGGGCCAAATAATGGAAATTATATCTAAATCTAAATATTCGAAATTATATCTATCAATTATTCACATAATGCTTATAACTCAAAATATTTTTTCTACGCAGGGCGTAGGTATTAAAAGTTTTTTTTTTTAATGGCTTACTCTGTATTTTTTGGTTTACCTAATTCTCCGTAAAAAATAAGGTTGACTTTTATGAAGATGCCCTAGAAAAAAAAACAAGATAAACGTTTTGCAAATATAGAAAATTTAAATAAGCAAAGAAATATTTTCATCTTCAATCTAATAGTTATTGCACCGTGATATTACCAAGGATTTCACAGCATAAAAACTGAATAACATACATTGTAGGTTGTAGGACACAGTACGTAAACTAGTGAGCAGTTGTTGTTATTTTCAATGTCATCCTGTACGAATTATTATTACCATGTCAATATTTTCTATGACCCGCTAAATATTTGTTCCTATACCTACGATTCTACGGTTTGGAACCACCATAAATATGTAATTCTATTAATACTTAATACTTCTGAATCATTTTCTCATCGACTATTATAATACATAAGTACACATTTTTAAAACCTAAAATTATACGATCAAACGAACTTACCTTAAGTGAAGTTCGATCGTGATTATATGAAGCGTCCAGTCCGAAGATATCACTTTATTTTTACCATGTAGTCCGCCGTCAGGTGGCTGCCGTGCACCGTGTTTAAAGAAAATGTTCCCCCTACTACTGCTAGCCCTGCTCACTCGGTCTATATGCCGAGCACCCAGCTTCATTCTTTTCAAAGATCCCTCTTGTCTTCTAGCGTGAACTGCAACCTTAGGGGTAATAGGGTTGGGTGGGAGTGATATCTTCGGACTGGACGCTTCATATAATCACGATCGAACTTCACTTAAGGTAAGTTCGTTTGATCGTATAATTATATGTCAGCGTCCAGTCCTCGATATCACTTTATTTTTACCATGTAGTTGTTTAAAGATGAGGTTGCTGTTTACTGCTAAGATCGTTATTAAATGTTCTATCAATTTATATGTAGATAGAAATAACATTTTATTGTTAAAAATAACAAATAACAAATTCTATTCGAATAGATGTAAATTATAAATAATATTCTTATTTAACGGGAATTAAGAATAAACTCTAAACAGGAAACTAAAACAGGTAGACGTTATTCTCACAACAAACTTAAAATAAAATTCGTAACATCTTAATGTAGATAGGCGAGTATCTATATTTTAAGATTTAATGCCAGCTAAACTATCAGGTACTTTTTACACTAATGCCTAAAATGGCATTTGCAAAGTCTGATTTGCTTGTTAATGGACGATTATAGAACCTGGCAAATGTTCCACTTCGTTCTGACCATCCTGCTGTATTATAGATGGTTTCGAGGGGAATGCCTAACCTTAAGGCCGCTGAAGTAGACGAATGTCTTAAGGAGTGTGGCTTGAATTTTGTTATGTCGATGCCTGCTGATTTTAGCATTTCTTTTCCCCATCTACTAATTGACTGTTTGCTGGCTTCCAGATGAGGTTTCTTGGAAGTGAGAAACAAGAAATCTTGACAAGAACTTCGCAAAGGCTCTGTTCGCTTGATATATTCTTTGAGTGCCGAGGCTACACACAAGGCGGGGTTGTCCTTGAATTTTGGAATGTGCAGCGTTGGTTGTATTTTCCTGGAGTTGGAAGTTTTTATTTTGTCCGTGATTGGGATTTGAATTACATCTGGAGTCTCGACAATGTTTGACAACCTTATGAGTGAGATAGTTTGGAGTCTCCCAGCGGTGACCAGAGCTAATAAGCAGACCAACTTTTGAGCGAGAGTTTGTAGGCTGAGCGGTTCCTGTAATCTCTCAATATGTTCCAAAAGCAGTTGTGGATCCCAAGTGCTTTCATATTTCGGTTGCGATGGTCTAAGAGAAGAGATGCCTTTCAAATATCTCTTTATAATTGGACTCTTACTGATGTCAGCGACAAGAATGAGAGATAACGCAGATCTATAGGAGTTGAAGGTGCCATACCTGTATTCAGATTGCTCAAAAGTTGTCTGAAAAAAGGAGAGCACATCTGTCATTGTAGCTTCATATACGGATACTTTATTTAATTGGCAAAACTTCCACCAGGAGCGATATGTGGCATCGTATTGCTTGAGTGTCGAGGAGGAGACAGACGAGAGTATTGCACTGATACTAGCTTCGGGCACACCTTTCAACACGCAAGACTGCCAGATAATCTGGCGGCCACCAGGGTAAGGGTCGTCGCTAAGGGGTGGATCCTGTTGGAAGGAGAGTATAATGAGTAAGAGTTTGGTTCGAAGTACAATTCTTGACCGGTAACGAGCTTGGAGAAAAGCGGATACCAAGGTTGAGATGGCCAATATGGGACCACCATGATGACATCAGATTTATCCTGAGTTATTTTCTGAAGTGTTCGAAGAATAAGATTGAACGGAGGGAACGCATAGTAATAGTGGTTCTGCCAGGACAAGGTGAATGCATCAATTGCAAATGATCCTGGGTCTCTGTGCCAGGATACATACTTTACACATTTGCGATTCACAATTGACGCAAAAAGGTCTATCTCAGGGGTGCCGAAGATCTCAATAATTTTACCGAATGTTGTGACAGAAAGTGACCATTCGGACTCGTTGTCCAAGCGACGAGATTCTTCGTCGGCCTCCCAGTTGTCTTTAGAACAAATGTATGAGGCAAATATCCATATATTTCTGGTCTCACACCACTTCCATATTTCCTTTGCAAGAGAGCATAGAGATGGGAATTGGATACTACCCATTTTGTTGATATAAGATACTGCTGTGGTGTTGTCACATCTGATCAGAATATTGCAGCTACGTGACTGATTTGCATAACATTTGAGACCATAAAATATTGCTTTTAATTCCAGGTAATTAATGTGGTGCTTTTTATCGGACTCTGACCAATATCCGTGAGATCTTTCAGACGCACAACAAGCTCCCCAGCCTGTTAAAGACGCATCAGTGAAGATCTCACTCTGGAAAGAATCTTTTATTATGTCGTTAAATGAAGGTAAAATATTATCAATCCACCATGAAAATTCTTCCTTCAAGTTAATTGGGAGTAACATTCTCGCATTAAAATTCAAATTATTTTTTGAAAGGGCCAAAAATTTCTCCCTTTCTAAAGACTTGGTATATAGCCAGCCATATTTGATTGCAGGGCAGGCCGATATTAAAATGCCTATAAACCTGGCTAACTCTCTAATTTTACAGGTGGATTTCTGAAGAAAGTTCAGTGCAATCTTTCTTATTTTTTGTTTCTTTTGCAATGGCAACTCCAATTTCAGTTTTTGGCTATCAAATATAAAACCTAAAAACTTTCGCGATTTATTTGGGACCAAGCAACTCTTATCATAATTTATTATGAAACCAAGCGAAATAAGACAATTGAGGGCAATGTCCGTATTTTTGGTACATTCCTCAACTGAGTTGCCGAGGATTAGGAAGTCATCAAGGTAGTTAACGCACTTGATCCCTTGCAAACGTAATTGTGAAGTTATGGGTTTCATAAGCTTAGTAAAGCAATATGGGGCGGAAGATAAGCCAAACGGCAAGCATGTAAATTCATAGTGACAGTTATTGAATTCGAACCTCAGATATTTGCGAAAATTTTTGTCAATGGGAACAAGAAAATAGGCGTCTTTTAGGTCTATCGTTGTCATGTAAACTCCTTGACTTATCAAACGCAGGGCGGTTCTATGGTCCTCCATCTTAAAATGGGGACACACTACATATTTGTTTAATTTTTTAAGGTTGAGAATAAATCTCTTTCTCCCATCCGATTTATCTGCCATAAAAATTGGAGAAAGAACTTCTCCTGGAGTAGGTGTACATTGAACGACAGCTCCACAAAGTAGGAGGTCTCTAACCCCGGAAGCCAAAAAAATAGTTTCCGATCTAGAGAGCCTCCTAATAACTGATTTAGTCGTTTGCGGAGGTATCGCATGAAACGGGATTTTATATCCGTTGACCCAGGATAAAACCTTTGCATTGGAAGTCACTGTTCTCCAAGCCTCGTAAAAATATTTTAAACGACCTGCGAATATGGTTGTACTTACCCTTAACGCTTCCTTTGATAAGGCGTTCGTTTTCCTTCCCTCGAGGGTTGCCCTTTGTATGGCCTTACCTCCCTCGTCTGGTGGTAAGCCGGGCGTTTCCGGTTTAAAGAACCCGAAGGTCCCGCGTGGGACTTATCTGCTGCCCCCCTCCATTTTTTTGGACGACTAGGAGGTATGTCTTGAGTAGCAGATCGTGATAGGGTCGAGCGAATAGAAGGACGTAAGTCTTTCCCTACTTTTTCAAGTGACTTGACTGCCCTAATTCTCTCGCCTAGATCCGGGCCGAATAGAAATTCTCCCGGGGAGATATTTTCTATCATTTCTTTCACCGGCTTATTTAGTAGAGGTCCAATTAAATATCGTCTAATTTGGGAGATTTCGAAAAATAAGTGCGAAAAAATACGACCCGCATCTGTGAGATTTATTAATACGTCGTCTTTTATTGGTCGAGGTAGCTTGCCCTCCTCTTTCAGGATAATATTAGTGGCCTTGCCAAGTGCGGTCAATCCCTTACCTAGTTGTAACTGGTAGCCACAGTGTGTGGCGTCCCTTGAACAATGTGCAGTCGACATAACTGCTTTTATCTCAGGATTGACCTGGGGAGGAGTCAACGCTTTGCAATTGGTAGGGAAGTCTTGCTTAGCGAGCATTTTAGCTTGATCCTCTTTTGAAAGACCTTTAGTTAATATATGCGCCCATCGTGTGGCAAGGGCGTCATGTAATTTTAATTCGGGACCTTTTTCGCTTTCAGGATCCTCTCCCAAAATATTTAGAGTATCCTCAGAAAGGTCTACATCATTTAAGATTATCAAAGCTGGCGACTGTCCATTTTTATCGCCCTCGGTTATGGCGGTTTGTTCAGGCCCAGCGTCGAATCTCACAGGCTCCGATACCTTCAAGTCATGGCTATCCTGTATTAACGCATTTGCCGTGCCATACGAGGCGATGTCTAGATCAGCGACACCAGTACCCGAGTATGAAACCGCAGTGTACGAACTACGACTTTCAGGCGAATTGCAACTGTCCACATTACCATAGTTGTGTTTCGTAAAATCTCTGCGTGAATCTACACCGCTGCGGTGATAGCTTTCACGATAACGAGATGACGATCGAGTAGAGCCTCTGTGTGAATCCATCCTGCTCGAGGAATGGCTTTCACAGTGACGAGACCGTGATCGTACGTGCCTGTCTCGCTCTAAGTTTGGTGAATTCATCTCGCGCGGAGCATGACCTTCACCATGACGAGACCGTGATCGATCCCGTCGATGGGATTTTTCTCTTACTTTCTTCAATTGTTTTTCCAATTTTGCAATTCTGTCAACCAAGTCACCTGATCTAGGTGTATCAGGTGATCTTGTGCGTTGACGTTTTTTGGTTTTTCCCATGATCTAACTAGAAATGGGGAAATTAAGGTGGTATATTAATTTTACTTACGTATTAGTCCGTGAAGGGCGAGGAGCACCGCACGGCAAATGCACCAAACAACGAATGAAGCTGGGTGCTCGGCATATAGACCGAGTGAGCAGGGCTAGCAGTAGTAGGGGGAACATTTTCTTTAAACACGGTGCACGGCAGCCACCTGACGGCGGACTACATGGTAAAAATAAAGTGATATCGAGGACTGGACGCTGACATATAATTAACATTTTTGACGTTTGCTCTTCTTTCATTCGTTCTCGTCGAGGTTTTCTGAACATTTTTCTAGAATAAAGAAAGTAAACCACATAAAAAGGGAAATTCTCTTAGATATACATAATAGGTATTACAAATACTTCGGTGCCTTTTTGGAGTTATCTACCTACTTTACATTATAAGGCTGTTTTTCTGTAGGTAGAAAATCCACTCCACTTGTTGACGATGTTACTGGTTTAAAAAAAAAGTTACTTGATGGATTTGGGGGCAAAAAAATATTACCACAAACAAAACGAACGCGGTTTGAATGTACCTTATAGGTATTGATTTTCTATTATTCGAGTCGTGTCAAGAGTCGTATCATTCATCATTAATTATTTCCTGCATTATTAAGCCATTTTCAGTCTCGGCGGGTTAAGCTGTACCCTTCAAATGATGTCGCGATCAATTTATCATGAGACAAAATTATTATATCCTGACTAAATAGGCAGAAAACTGGTCTTTAATAACGAATAATTATCAGTGTCCGACAACTGAAATCTGAAAATCAAACAATTCGAATCCGTCCAAATTGACAAAATTATACGTCAATTAAATCCTTTTCTTGTGGGAATTACAGAATAATTTATATCCATTAATATATTCCAATGAATTGTATTATTGTAAAATGAGAATATATTGGATACTTAATATAAAGGGTTTCCGAAAATTCCCAGTAGGTATAATATCCAAGGCACCAGTTAAAACAAACAAAAAATTTCTGAAATGTCATATTAGCAGCCAATTAGATCGCAGCCAGGGAGATTCGTATACAATGGCGTTGAGTTAAAATTTTTTAAATCCGATTCTATAGAAAAGGATAAAGGTGTGTATAATGTTTTATTTTACATAAATATGGATTAAGAAAAAAAGTCGCTGAATAATGTCCTGTCAAACGGTTGAACATTTTCCAATAATTCAACAAATGAAGCCGTAAAAGTTAGCTAAGATCTATATGACCGATTACAGATATTTTCATAAAAAATCCGCCGCCAAGTTTAGTCAAATGGCCCTATTGAGTCTGGGACACAAGTTTTCACGTAGCTCATTTATCATGATAAAACTTAACCTTTACTTTTAACCCGTTTTCTTTCGGCATCCTTTATCCTTCCAGGGGCAGTTCATCTTCCCGGGCGAACGTAAACCTGCGAGCAAAACATAGCGCACCCATTATGGCGAGCGGCACTCGGTATCTCCTTTCCTGTTAGTTTAGCCGCCAGTGATGCATATTTTATGCTGACAAATCACTATCAGTTTCATACTTTTGCCAAATCTTCTGATTAATCATTCTTGATCGTTATTCTCTTGACAGACGGACGTAATCCTGTTTCTAAGAAAAAATTCATCTTTATTATTCAAGGAACCGGTCTATGAAAATTAGGATAAGTAGATAATGATTGATACACATTTAATGTTATCTACGCATTTACTTATTTTCAGGAGGCTTTTTCCTTGTACCAGGACCACAAATTTATTGTTCAATCCTGTTCTAGGTAATGCAATCAATTTCCAAATAAGTAGGGCTTAAATTTGGAATTACTCAACGATACTTTTTACAATAGCTTTCTTGAGCTATATAACACTAAACAGGGTCGGTTGTATTTCAAAAAAAATTATTGGACTTTCACATTATCTTGTTTGAACAACGAAAAGCTGATATTTATTACAGATTACAGTAGATTGTCGTTCCAATAAAATATTACCGATTGAAAATGTCAAAAGTATTTCAAGCTGAGACCATCAAAATTTTTATTTTGGTAGCTTATCAACTACAAATATAAATCAACTACAGATATAAGAACGCTTTTTAACCTTAAAACCATAAAATAGACAATTTAACGCTCTTGTGTAAGCAAAAAAAAAAAAAATTTTCTGTAAACATTTAAATCCGTAATCAGTTCGTTAATTATTGCTGGCCGACTGTGGCCAATTACAAATATGTACCTACCTAAAGCTAAAACAACAAGAGGTACAGAAATCATGTAATTGAGACTAAGTAAATTGAAATACGGCGGCGTTTGAACATGGCTAATCAGAATAAAAATTCTAATTATTTTACTACAACCAACGGGCAAACCTAACAAGCCTGATAGAATATCTCTTCATTTCATCTGCACCAGTTTACGTAACTGTTAAATTAACGACTTGCTTTACGGATGGTTCAAAGTAATGCGGACGGAAAGTTTTATTAAAGTGATGTCATAATTCTGAGCACTGGACAAAAAAAATTAGGAGTCGATAGCTTTGCGGAAATTGGCATTGACATTTCAATATAGGTGAAAATCTACAGGTCGTGGAGAATCGTATCCCGTTTGAAAATTAATGAAATATGTTCATTAGACCGGTCCTTAAGAAGGGCAAAATCGAAATTTGTTCGAAATAATAAAAAAAAAAAGTCAGAATGTAAAAAAAAATCCTTCCATATTTACCCACCGTTAGGAAGCCTTACTTTTTCCCATAAGATAAGCATTGATTGTTCGTGATTTTTAATCTGTTTTTTCACCGCTGACCTAATTATCAGCTAAAAAATCGTAAATTCTCAGGAAATATTGACATTAATGTTACCTTTTTATCGGATTTTTTGGAATTCGATACAAGCGTTTTTGGGCTTATCTCAATTAGTTTATTTTGGATAATTTCTTCCGGCTCTCGTCAACTTATGATCGATTGATGCACTTTTTCTCACTATAATTGATTTCCAAAACATAATATGTACGAATAAAAACATTCAGGACAAACAATTAATTAGGGTGTGTACGCGACGCCGCGTTCTTGAAATTGGTTTATGTGAGGGTGCGATGTGCTCGAACTGCAAGTAAAGCAGGAAAAACAGAAAAACTTTAAATCATGTCATAATCGATTTGGCTGCAGGGTTGGCCTTGAATTTTTTTCGTTTTTTATTATTTTGCACAAAGAATTCCGTATGTTTTAGGACTACTCCAATTGAATTCTTTCGATATTTAGGTACCTCACGTTTCTCGACTTTTTTTCGCGTTTTTCGCAACATACAGAAAATAAAGATGTTACTGAAGATCTACCCCAAAGATCGAATTCCAAAAAATCCGACAAAAAGGTAACATTATGTCAACATTTTCTGAGAATTTACGATTTTTTAGCTGATAGTGATTATCTTACGGGAAAAAGTAAGGCTTCCTAGCGGTGGGTAAATTTTAATGGAAAAAATTTAAAACATTATGACATTTTTTTTCAAATTACTTCGAATCAATTTGTGGGGTAAGACCAGTAAAAATCGGTTTTGCCCTTCTTAAGGACAGGTCTAATGTTCATAGGGATGCTCATGTCAATTTTTTTATTCTACCTTAATTTTTTTTGAGGGGTGAATAAAGGAAAATTTGGTTGGACAAACATGGACAAACTGTGGAGAAATCGTGGACAAACGAATGCTGTTTGCATTTTAGAAAAATTCGCACTTAGGGGTACCCTCCGGTGTGCCAGCTTCATTGACGTAGTTTTTGTTATATCGAGCTCCAATCTAAATTGAACCATTAAATTTAAAAGTAAAGGTGTAAAATATTATACAGGGTCATCATATCTCGGGAACTGTTAGTCTTAGAGCCTCAAAATAAAAATTTTCCAGACAAAAGTGACCAAGAGAAATTCCTGGAAAATATTTTCAAGATGGTCGCATCTAATTCGTTATTTTAAGGGGGGAAAATCATAAATATATTATGATTTTTTTGTCTGAAAAAATCAAATACAGGCGGTTTTTATAGATGGAGTTTAACTTGAGTATAGTTTACGAGTTATAAACAAGTAAACATCACAATTATTCATTTTGAAAGCAGTGTACGTCGGAAAATTCCAATACCTATCCAAAGATATTGGAAAATGGCTTACGCTTACATGTCCCTCCGAGTGTCCCTCTATGCTAACTTTTCGCGTATTACACTATAGTGTACTTGGGATTTTTATACAGGGTGATGGTAAATCTGGTAATTTTATCACCTTGTATAGAAATTTAAACTACCCAACAGGATACTATGTACATGAAAAGCTAAGATAGGGACATGTAACCGTTTTGCGATATCTGGCGAAGTTTCCGATGAGCATACTGTTTTGAAAATGAAAAAAAAAACGATTTTCACTTGCTTATAACTCATATATACTACTCAATTTGAACTCCCAACTGTTAAAACCATTTGTATTCGTTTTTCTCAGACAATTCAAAATATAAAATATACAAAGTGTCCCCGTTAAAATAACAAAGTATGTATCTACTTCCGGTATTTCCGGAAATGCGGCCATCTTTGATATATTTTCCATTAATTTCTCTTGGTCCACTTATGCCTGAAAATTTATTATTTTGAGGCTCTAGGATCAATAATTCTCGAGATATGGTCGCTCCGTACCCTTGAGTGATCACCCAGTATAAGTTGTGTTACCAACTTTACCAAGATGTGTTGTCCTAGTCAGTCGCACTCCTTACACCGTGGATAAACGTGATGTGCTCATAATATGTTCTAATTTTATTAATATTTAAATGTCGGTACGCTAATCAATGCTAATCCCTAATACCCGTGGTAGTTTCATCGCATCAACTTCTACAATTAGGTACAACACACTTTCTACTCAATTTTGCTTATCACTTATTCAGAAAAAAATTAAATATGTATATCTGTATATCTTACACCGTGATATACTATTACTCATGTAAAACTGCTGCTTTTGCGTATACCATAAATTTAATTAATTTATAAATTTTACTGAAAAAAGGCCAGTTTTTAGGTGAGGAAGCGAAAATATGGATATAGAAGGAATATCCAACTATCTACATTATAAAGAACGAAATGTTTTATGCCACTTATTAGTCTTTTAGAGCATGGATCCTTCTGGCAAAAGCGACAGTTTTACGTGATTATTATTATATCAATAAAGTTGAATAACTTTTGGAAGAAAAAATACGTGCACTGTTAGGTAATGATTATCCTCGTGATTATCATTTTATATCGTAGATACAAAATAGATATATGTATGTATACTAGTAGAAATAGATGGAATAAGTATGTCACATTTCCATTTATTAGATAAAACTTATAATAATGCTATAAAACACATCATACTTCCTTTTGCATTCGGTCTACGGTTATGTCCCCAGGTAAGGTTCGATAGCGATTCTACACCAAATTTTATCATTCTATGACAAATTTCACCTTCGTTCATAAATTCTGGTTAAAAAAATTCTCGAAAAAATTTCTCTAGTCACTTATGTAAATAACTTTTATTATAAATAGACACAAAAAGCTACGATCGCGGTTTCAAAAAATCCACCTGCGAAAGCACTTTTTATTCAAAAATACCACACAGAGTTATAGCTCGATTCCGAAGACTTTCAATACAACTTTACAAATCTCCACCCTCGTCGTCTGATATTAATACCTAAAATCCGCCACTGAAGTCTGTCCTACCCCTCTAAGCCGAGATGACGCGTCTAGCCCTATAATGAAACGCTAGAAGTCGCCTCCACTCAGGGAATTGTGTTTACAATGCATTGCATGATGTCCCCTGGAGCCCGACATTCGGCGCCTGTAAGTGTATTATGTCTGGTTTGAGTGTTTGAATCCTTGCCCTGCAGTTATTGCACAGGACTCCATTTTCCAGGATATTCCGAATGAGCTTGTTTCAACAAACCTGCAGCGTTGACCGCTTTGAGTATATTGTGAATTAAAACAGGAGGATGTTAATTAAATTAAACGACGACGATGACTTCAAAAATAATGGAAGATCAAAATTTCGTCACTGCAGATATTATTGTTAACCATGTTTTTCTTTTTGAGATTCCTATCTATTTTGTATTTCGTCAAGCAAGACTTTGAGGCTAGTCCTCTGTTTGTTTTATTTGGAATATTTGAAATCCAGACAATTTTTGGGAAACTTTCTATTTCTAGACGCACTGCTCCCTCGAGCCTTCAGTTCCGTTCGAGCTCTCTCCAAGTAGATTAGATGGAATAATCGATGTGTTCTCAGCATTGTGACATCGTGCGTAACTTTTGCTCTATTTGTTGGTTAATTCCAGTAGGTTCCGAAGTTCCCGCGATACAATAATCTTCGGCCGACTGGACAAACTTAAATTTTGATTTGTTTACTTTTTTTAATTCGAATCGACAGTAATAGAAGATTTGCATTGCTGAAATTCTTGTTGAAGAATTTATTCCGGGTAATTTGTTTTCTTTCGATAACTTCCACTTTCGATGTACTTGCACGATCAGAGACGGTGCGGGGATAAGAGCGGATTCGTGCGGATAATGCCAATAAATCCAAATACCTAGAATGAGTTTGGGGAAGTATAGTTGACTGATAATCAAATTGATATGTAGTAGGGAGTGACCTTTATCAGTGCAGAGAGAGAAGGGATTTGAGCATCTTTAAGATTCGTGACAGAGGGTGAGAAAAAAGGTTTGGTTCTAGAAACTCGGTCGCGTAAGAAAGAGGTCAGCGGTTGGTCCGCGACAGATTAATTCATTTTCTTTTCTTGAATAGTTCCATCTTTAATACTAACAAATGCAAATAATAAGTAAATGTGAAAGTACCCAGAAAATTAATTATTTGTGACCCTCTGCGTCAATAAAAGCGGATACCGGCTTACACAGACGGTTTTAGGAAATGGCTTTTAGGATTGAGTTTTGTGAAATGGTTTTAAGAAATGATCTTAAGAAATGATCTTAGGAAATGGTTCTAGTTTTATTCTTGTTTTGCTATGCTCTACAAGAAATAAGCCGCTAGGTACCCAGTTTTCCTGAAGCCGTTAAATTTTAATTAAAAATGTTTTATTTGAAATTTATGGGGAAACTCACTCGAGAAAGGAGACACTGGTGAAGAGTGGCTTTCATTATATTAATCACAGAATTATCATGCTATAAACTGAAGTAAATTTTAATTGTGGTTTGATGCCCTAATGAAGTTATATTGAAGAGAATTAAATAAAATCAAAACTATTAATTCATAAAAGAGTGAATTGCAGGTCAATGGTCAATGAGTATAAAGCACATAGAGTGCAATTACTAGCCTGTTAGATGGGGTCGGAGAATTCTCCATCACCCTAACAGTTGTCATGATGGCAGTGCCCGAAACTCCAACTAGAGAGTTTGCTTCCGCATCTAACAGCAGACTCCTGGAACTCATCAGTGTGCTGCATCTGGAGTATCTGGAGGATGCCGTCGGATGAATGGAAGTTGGCCCCTCTTAAGCCAAGAATTAACACGGATCTCCGTGTGGTGTAAATAGAGCGACATCTAGCGGTCAGTTTAAAGAACTAACCGTGAGTTCACTCTAAGTTAATTGCAGTTCCAGACACTACCAAAGCCAGTCGATGACAATCGAATAATGAAGAAGACAGAAGGCAAGTATACTCAATGATTAATTCATAAAAGAGTGAATTGCAGGTCAATGAGTATAAAGCACATTAGAGTGCAATTACGAGCCTGTTAGATGGGGTCGGAGAATTCTCCATCACCCCAACAGTTGTCATGATGGCAGTGCCCGAAACTCCAACTAGAGAGTTTGCTTCCGCATCCAACAGCAGAGCCTTCCAGAGTACCAGAACAAGCACAGACACGTGTTTCGTTCTACTGGAACTCATCAGTGTGCTACATCTTCTGGAGTATCGGAGTATCTGGAGGATGCTGTCGGATGAATTAAAACTATTAATCTTTTAGTGTATTTTTTAATTTTTTGACAGCGAAGACACAACGTAGGAAGTTTTCTATTTTTAATTACTTATGTACATGAAAAAAATGGATTCTTCTTTGCTATATGATCCAAATGTATTAGTGTATTATCAATATTTTGAAATTTTAATGGTTTTGTAAGATAATGAGTAAATTTGTGTAATTTCTAAGGATTCTAGAAAATTAATTAACAATCAATATTGATTATGAGCTCTCATAAAATGAAATTTTACATTGTTTTGATAATTACGTCTATTCAGGTACTGTAACTGTACAGTGTTAATTTTTTCTTAAATGTTAATTAAATTTTTATCTGTTAGGATGTGTGTATAATTTTTTTAATGCCTTTTCCCATCTCGTTCTCTCTCTAAATTGTAAGGTTTTTCCAAATTTGTAAAGTAAATCCAGTGTTGTCGGACCGCTGGAAGTCAAAGAAAAGAATTATTATTATTCTTACCCCGATTTTCGCTTCAGAAGGGTGAATTTCGGGGCAAAATCTTGAAACTTTTACATATTCTTCATATGCGTTATGTGTGGTTTAGGATCATTTCAAAAGTATGGTCATAAGTCATGTAAGTATTCAACTCTCCACGTTAGCTGTGTAATTCTCTATAATAGCAATAGCTTACCAAAGTATCGTTATTTCTGATAATTTTTTTTTCTGAAATCGTACAAGAAAGTCCATAATAAAGTCTAAATGAAATTCTTATTATTGCAATGCAATCTCATAAAAAATATCCTTACCAAAAATATTTTCTTGGATATTCCATTAGTGAAATAACTTCGTTATGCTTATACATACCAGCAGTACAAATGGAACGTAAGGAATTCATCGCATTAAATTGCTTAACAAATATATGCAGACGCTCCATTAGTTGCTATGGAAGTGTCTCCGATTTTGCAAACGCCTCTCTAAGTGGATGAATTCTCCCATCTCGCTTCATTCTACACCTAGGGCAAAGAAATAAGTAGGACGTAACCTGAATAAAATTTCCAGAACACCTTTAAATGCGACCTGGAGAAGGAAGAAATTATATTTCCAAGTAAATTCTGGCGTGAGCTTATTACTATCCTACCTCCTATTCAAATCCTTCCGCTGATAAATTCTAAGAGTAATCTCATGGGTTTCGTATCGCCACAATGGAACGAGTGACGAGAAAATCCAGCGTGAGGGAAAAATTGGGAAATTATTATGAGAAAATACTTCTTTTCAAAGCCTTGTGTTAAATCCTGTTAACACGGAAACATCAAATTTTACAAAATAATGTCGGTAATATTTTTAGTTTTCTTTGGTGTATGTTCAGATATAATATCTAGGAGACTTCTTTAGGAGAGGATTTTAAATCTGAAAGCTTGAAAATTTTATACAGAGAGTTCATAATTTTCATTGTTGGATATATGAAAACACCTTGTATATGATTTCATGTTAAGAAGTAATTCTTCTGTTTCGATGCAGACGATAAGTTTTCCGTGACAGTTTTATATTATGCATCTATTTATGATGATTGAAAATTAAAGTAGTATATGTTAATACCCACTGGTTCAAACAAAAATAGTTGTTATCATGCAACAAGACTTCTATCCCACCGGATATACTTAATAGAATTCGATTTCCGGGACCAAATAATATATTGCACCCTCTGCAGTTACCATGGAAACCGCATTTCCCACACATATGATTGCGGGTAAGAAAAATCGACAGCTCCAGGACCTCGATTGCTCTTAATTTCTGCGGTACGATAACATTTCAGAAACAAAGACTCGGTCAGGTTGTTCCTGGAATTCCTTTTCAACTACCAGCAGATAAATTTAGGAAATTTAATTTTCTCCTATTACTCCATAACTTTCAGCAGACATTTTTCTAATATACCGACAAGGGGAAAGAATAAAACAGGGGGAATTTTATTTGAATTTCAAAGGACTCTTCAAAAGACTTCGTCATTTCGCACCTAACTAAGTAGATAGTTTATCTCTCTCTCTCTCTTTCTAGTCTTTTACACTTAAAGGGATGCTCGTATATAAAAGCTGTAACAAATTGGTTCGTTTCATGTTTTAAGACCGCCCTACCTTAGCCTTATATCTTCACTGGGTAAAGTTTGATAAAAAGGCATATTCAACACAAGGAAACTAACCCAACAACAACTAAAAAAAATGTAGGTATTTGATAATAGTAATAATTATATTTCTAGTTTTTTACTTTTATATCAAACCAGGCAATATTAGAATGGAGATACTACAGTCGTATTAAAAATACTTTTTAATTAACAAACATCAAAACGACCAACATATAAGTAAGTGAAAAATAAAAAACGTGGTAAAATTAGGCAATCCCGAAATCACTAAACCACAAAGAACCCTCAAACCATGGATCATCAAATTTCCTCTTTCGTTTCCAATTAGAATGAAATTTCACTAATGCCGGCACGTCAAGATTAACAAAAAATATTTCAAAGCCCGCGATAAATAACCGCGAGCTTATGGCCGAATCCGCGATTAATTCCCGGAAAGTGTGCTGCTCCCTCGTTTAAAATACATTGCCTGCTATCCTTTAAATGCGGTTACATGTGAGCCACGGTTGTAACTTTGAAATACGGCCGCATTGAAAATCTCCCGAGTCAAATGAATTACATTTTATTGGAAACCTATTAAAAGGGAAACTTCAGGAAGTGTGTGTGCTCCTTTTCCCTTCTTACATCAACTTATACTCGTATACTATAAGTAAGGGCTCGAATTAAACGTTACACACGCCAACTATTATCATGAAAGCGAGTTTATAGACATCAATTAACCCCGACTGACAAGAAAATCGCAGCCGATTAATTGGCCATATTTTTTGACACCCGATACGTATCGTTACATCAGTTGCTTATTGTGGCCAAGATGGAACTTTCCAGAATATGATTTCAAATTTAGACAATTTCAGTTTTCCATGCTTAACTAAACTGTCCCGCATTTTAAAACTTTTGTTTTGGCTTCGTATATAACATCACTGCTGGCTGAAGTTTTTTTCCCATTACATAGGTAGGTACTTAAGGCATTTAATTAAATTATTAAGTAATGTTAAGTACCGGTAACACTGTTCTTTTGTTAAGGGTCAAAGAAGCGATGATCCAGACGTTTGTCGGTCACTTACGTAAAAATATGAATGTCCCGAGGGTCATTCGAGTCGGTCTTTTTAGGCCAAACGTTTTGTATTTTTTTTTCAAATCCAGGCACAATGTCCATAATTTAGACTATGCATAGTGCCTCATATGAGAGTGACATATCAAAAGTTTTTTTTTTGGTGGAATTTTAAGGGCGAGTGAAAGCTGTGTGAGCGTTTCGAGAGGTAACAAAGGATTTCTGCAATTTATTATGTAGGTACCTAGCTACCTACATAATACTAGATTATGCATTGAAAATTTAACTTTATTAGGGGAATAATGATAAAATTCTGCCATTCAAGCAATCACATAAAAGGAAAAGCGTTTTTCATCAAGCGTTAAAGTTATGTTGCGCAATACGGAATTGAAAATAAATGTATTGTCTAAATTTCTATCAAAATTAAAAGTTTCTCGCTCGAAAAGTTTATCCAGAGTTCGTTGCTACGTCAATTATACATTTCCATAACAATTTTTTCAGTTAGTTGCAGAATATATGAAAAAAAGTTGACTAACTCGCATTACCATTCCGCGTAGAAGACTCAATAATGAGAAAGCAAAAAATTCCGGTGTCGTTATCCCCTATCTTAATCCCACACAGTTTAATAAAAGTCTCGGTAAGTTTAGGTGTATTAAACTTTGGCCGCCCACTATACTGATTCAGGACCAATTTGTATTTTCAAGTGGGAACAATTGTGTTTTTAACATATATTTATAATCTGGTACGTTATAAATGTAAATTATATTCTCATTACCTCGTATAGGTAGTTCAAAGTGTGCTTTAGATTCCGGGTTTTGATTTGAAAGTTTCTCAATTCTTATGGTCCCTGTCCTAAATTTTAGTTTCCAATTCGTTATTATTGCTTTGTATATGAATCCCATAAAGCTATAATATTATTTGAAGAGGAACAATTCAAGAAACGTTTTTTGCTGGAAGTTGCGTAGGTACTTAACGTTCTGTATATCCACCATCTCGCTTTTATAAAATGGTGCTTTTTCAGAAATGATAGCTTAGCTTTCATTTTATGTTTTGCTCTAAGAACGCGTAGATGTACATATAACTTATAAAATAAAAAAATATGAAATGTAGGAATTATAATGCTCGGTTAAGACATGAAAGATAAATCTTTGAATACCTATATAATGTAATATATCTTCCTGTCCTGTAAGTTTACTCACTCAAGTACATGAGCTTAATTTTTGAATGTAATTTGTTCGCAAGTTAGACTCACTTGCCTGACGTATGTAGACAAACTGCCCGAAGCGGCTGCGGGTTAACTTCGAGCAAAGTTAGATAATTTATTGATCATTCAATTTCAGTACATCGGAAAATCCCGTGAGATTCTGCGGCATTTCCTTGATGATCCAAACGTTTGTGTAGAGTTTTCCTGGCGTTTTCCAACTTTCCAGATGTGTAATTCGGTCCATTTTGGCTCGTTTGATGTCCCGATTTGCTAGTTTAAAAATACATCTTATACAGGGTGATTCATGAGTGACCTTACATAGACCAATGGTGATAAGCGGACTTCAAGGCGGGTCGAAAACCACAAAAGAAATTTTTTTTGTGTGATTGGTTAAGAAGTTACAGGGTGTTTTATGTCTCAGGTACAAAAGTTTGATAGGCGATATTTCTGAAACGGCTGGAGATATTTTGTAGAAATTTACTAGGAATGCTGCATTCCGGAAACTCATCAAAACCGCATTCTGAGTTAATTAAAAATCCAGGACCGGACTTGAAAATTTTTGCCCCCATGGTCTTTGTTGAAAAAGTTTATTTTCTGACCGTGCTACTGAAAAACTGTCATCGAATTTGAAAAGATAAGAAAAAACTCTATAGAAATCATTCCTCAATTTGAACGGCACACCCAAACCGTCTCGAAAAAAAAATGTCAAAGTAAAACTTCTTAGTAAATTATCGTTTTCGAGCAGACATATTTTACTTAATGTTCGTCTGAATTCCTTCAAATTTATTTTTTGACTTGTTTCTGTGGGAAAAATGTCAGTGTAAATTAAATGTTATCAATATTAATGTTATAAACGGTTCTCAAAATGTCCTTTACCAACTTCAATACATTTCCTGCAGCGTTTCCATAAATTTTGGTTTGCTTTTTGAATTATTTGCCTGTTGTTTCTAATTTCATCAGAAACTACCAGTATTCGCGTCCTAAGCTCCTCTCTGGTACTTACTTCAGTTTTTTAGACTTCCTGCTTCATATGGCCCCATGGGTAATAGTCTAAAACAGTGAGGTTGGGGGACCTAGGTGGTCAGGAATGAGGGCCGCCGCGCCCGAACCAACGATTGGGGTACTCATTGTGGAGATGCTCTCTGACTTGTCGAGAAAAATGCGGTGGTGCCCCATCTTGCTGGAAGGAAAGAGCACGCCTGTTCACGTTCGCCTCTGCAAGCAAGCCGGGCAAAATGACTTGTAGGAAAAGTAAATAAATTTCCCCCGTGAGCCGCCCAGCAAAAAATGGGGTCCTATTAGGGTCCCCATTTACAATTATCATTTGCAATGCCACACTGCACATTTATAGAAAATCTGTTGCGAGTTCTTCTGAACAACAGAGCGCGGATTTTCATATGCCCATAAGTGGGAGTTTTTTTTATTCGTTACACCATCCCGCGTGAACTGAGCTTCGATCAGTACACAAAATTCTACGCAGTCTATTCAATGGAACTTCATTGAATGGTTGAAACCCCTGTACGCTTTGTATACGTGACAGGGATGGCATCCGCTCTTCTTTTTTTCAAAGCTCGCCATACTCTTGATTGAGAAATGCTCAGTGCTTGCCCAATTCTTCGCGTACTTGTACTTGGATTTACTGCCACCATCTCCACGATGTTTTATGGCTCAGATTTTCCAATTGAGGTTCAGCATTCCTTTGAACTCAGGGAAATATGCCGTGGTTTCGAGAAAATTGTAAAACAGACGCGAAACGTTACATGGGCCGGTGTTCTTCGATTGTGATCTTCTATGGTATTCTCTCGCAGCTGCTCTTGAATTTCCATTGCAGAAACTATACACAAACATAATGTCTGGTTTTCGTTTTTAGTGAAATGATTTGTGATTATTAGTGAAATCTGAAAATTTTGTAGTTGACACCTGATTTCCCAGTAATAAAGCTTGGCCTTCTATCCAACATTTTTTCCACAGAAACAAGTCAAAAAATAAATTTGAAAGAATTCAGACGAACATTAAGTAAAATATGTCTGCTCGAAAACGATAATTTACTGAGAAGTTTTACTTTGACATTTTTTTTTCGAGACGGTTTGGGTGTGCCGTTCAAATTGAGGAATGATTTCTGTAGAGTTTTTTCTTATCTTTTCAAATTCGATGACAGTTTTTCAGTAGCACGGTCAGAAAATAAACTTTTTCAACAAAGACCATGGGGGCAAAAATTTTCAAGTCCGGTCCTGGATTTTTAATTAACTCAGAATGCGGTTTTGATGAGTTTCCGGAATGCACCATTCCTAGTAAATTTCTACAAAATATCTCCAGCCGTTTCAGAAATATCGCCTATCAAAGTTTTGTACCTGAGACATAAAACACCCTGTAACTTCTTAACCAATCACACAAAAAAAATTTCTTTTGTGGTTTTCGACCCGCCTTGAAGTCCGCTTATCACCATTGGTCTATGTAAGGTCACTCATGAATCACCCTGTATACCTAGGTATGTAAATAAAAGTATACTTACCTCGAAGTATTCACAAAAAAAAACATCCTTTCATTAAAGGATGATAAAAATTTAATAAAATTCGATTTAGGTAGAAGTTTCTGTTCTTAACCAGGGGCGGTCTCATATGGGGGGGGGGGGGGGAGGGGGAGCCCGAAAAGTTGTGAAACTAGAACCCTGACGCTGGTCCGAAGCGCCCGGTGGTGCATGTAGTTTTTTTTTCATTTTGAATAATCGTATTATCGAGTATAATAAAATTTCGTGTAATATTAGTTGTGTAGGCTCGTGTGTGGGTATGTATAAATCATAGATAATAAAATATGCCTGCCAAAAAAGAAATAAAAATAAAGCACACCTTCCAGATTCATCTTTTAATAAATTTAAAAAAATGTACCTTTTTTTTTTTTTTTTTTTTTTTTTTTTTTTTTTTTTTTTTTTTTTTTATTTCTCATCAACTTTACATTTTAGCGATATACATTTTTGTACACTAGATAAATTCGCCTAAGCTATTTAGCTTGTGTTGCGAACTATGCACCTTTATTTTTACCTTTTATTATCCTAACAATCTAATTGATATCATAGAGAGCTATTTAAATAAATACTAGAATTAGAGGTTGAGGAGGCAGGAAAATAGTCAGTACTCCTAGAGAATACAGCCTCTAAACAGAGTCAGTGAGACCAACAAATATTCATTACTCAAGTCCAAGAATCTTCGCTATATCGTCATACCTCTGGTCAAGAAATGAGATTATGCGTTTTTTGAGGATGTTTCTTGATTTGGTTTCTTTAATTTCCTTTGGTAGGCAATTATAAAGTTTTGGTGCATGGAAAAACAGACTTCTTTGCGATTTCGATCTCTTAAACAACGGGATTGATAATAATTCGTCATCTACCTGCCTGGTTGCATACGAATGAGCCCGTTTTGTGAATTTATTGAAATTCTTGGTAACCCACAAAATAGCTTGATACATGTACAGTCTCCTTACTGGCAAAATATCTGTCTCCCTGTATAGTAACTCTGTGGAATACATTGGATTCTTTTTAAATAGTACCTTAATTAACGTTTTTTGAGTCACCACCAATGTCTGCAGTATGCTACTGTACATTCCTCCCCATACAAGGATGCAATACCTAACAATTGATTGCGCAAGCGTATCAAACACAATCAATAGTAATTTCTTACTAAGTATGTCTCTAAGCTGATAAAATTTATGTGTGAGTCTTCTGAGTCTAACTGCCAGATAAGAGATATGCTCATCCCATCCCAAATGTTGGTCCATCATTACCCCAAGGTACTTTATCGTGTCTGTTCTGGCAATTTCCAGACAACCACAATGTTTCTCCGAGCAGTTTTGGCCATGGATTTTTATTTTGCTTTTTTGTGGTCGATCGGCGGTAGAAAGTGAAAAAGTCATAAATTTGGTTTTTTCTACGTTTAAACTCAGTTGATTTACATCAAGCCAATTTTTTATAATCGATATATCTTTCTCAGCTTTCTGATACACGCCTTCCCATGTGTCATCATTAAAAACAATGCATGTATCATCAGCGTATGAAATAGTACACCCATTTAGTTGTGCTACGTTGTATATGTTGTTTATATATATTAAAAATAAAATAGGACCCAACACTGTTCCCTGGGGCACACCCCTCGTAATCAGTAAAGGGTCACTCAGTGTATGATTTATTTTCACACGCTGATACCGTCCCTGTAAATAATTACTAAATAAATTGAGGGCAGTACCTCTGACACCAATCGACTCTAGCCTATTTTTTAGTATACGATGGTCAACCGTGTCAAAAGCCTTAGCATAATCCAAAAATATAGACAGACACTTCATACCACTATCCAGACTATCAATCACAAACCTATTCAATTCTAGAACTGCATCTTCTGTACTTACACCCTTTTGAAATCCAAATTGTTTGCCGCTTAATATCTTATTTTCTTCCAGGTAGCCAATCAGTCTCGTCTTTAAACATTGTTCAAATATTTTTGCAAAGTTACTTATTACAGAAATTGGCCTATAATTCTCACATGCTTTTTTATTACCCTTTTTAAATACAGGCGTCACAATTGACTCCTTCATGGCTTCCGGGATCTCACCTGTTTGCAGTATAATATTTATAATGTGAGTTAGAGGAGCCAATATATGTAAATGAATGTGCTTTATTGTCTTTGAGGATATTTTGTCTTTTCCACTAGCTGCTCCCATTTTCAAACCAAAGATATATTTTATAATTTCAGTTTTCGTTACGGGGTACAAAAATAGAGAGCCGACCTGTGACGTATTTCTTTTTTGACTAATCTCTTCGTAATTCTTTGTATGTCCCGCCACCCTTAAAGATTCACCTACTCTGATGAAATATTTGTTAAAATGGTCTACCAAACTTTTTTCATCTTTAATATTATGGCCCTTTTCATCAGTAATGTTTTGGATATGAAATCTATTTTTCTCTTTACAGCCCGAAACTTCGCCTATTACCTGCCAGACTTCCCTGTAATTTCCATTTGCATTTTTAATTTTGTTCCTGTAATATTCATTTTTTGTTCTTCTTAATAAACTATTATAATAATTTCTATAATTTTTATACTCATTATATTTTTCAATACTATAGTTCTTTAATAACTTTTTCTTCATTTTATCCCTTTGGTCCCTGCATTTGATTAAACCTACAGTCATCCATGGTTTCAGTGTTTTCAACTTCCTATTTACTTTAATTTGTTTGGTATTTTTTTCGATATAAAAGTTTAATTTATTTATGAATACATTATAACTATATATAGAATTTTCACTTTGTAATATTTCCGCCCAACTTTCATTTTTTAGGTCTTCATTAAGATAAAAATAATCTAACCTATTAAATGTCTGAGACACATTTTCTTTAACTTTTTTTAAACCCTCAGTCCTTTTTTTCAGATTTAAAATAATGCAGTCATGATCTGTAAGAGCTACCTCAAGTAAAAACGATCTAATGTTAAATTTTTTGTTTATACTCTTATTTAGGCATCCAACAAAAAAATGATCTAACAAACTGCTCTGATCTTTAGTTTTTCTCGTGGGTACATCAACATATGGAAACATGTCGTGTTTATTTAGTACGTTTAGATAGTCAGTCACATTCGTATTCCCTATGTCCAAAAGGTCAATATTTATATCTCCACAAAGAATTTCAATATCACCCTTCCTTTTATTCTGGTAATAATCATCTAAATCTGCAATGAAATCCCGAACATTGGTAGATGGAGGCCTATAACAAGCGGTTATTTCACAAGTACAATCAGGCAAGGTACATGAGATCCTCAGTATCTTAATTTGACCCAGATTTATTACTTCAACTGAAGAAAATATCCCATCCCTCACATAAGCTACTGTTCCATCATTTTGATTGAACGTTGAGTTGCTATATAGTATCGTAAATTCAGGTATAGTAAAATCACTCACCTCGTCTATCTTCCATGTTTCAGTCAGTATAATCACATCAATATTTTTCGTGTCCAGTGTATTCAGATATAACAACAGCTCATCAAAATTGTGATTAATTGATCTTATGTTAAAATGCACTACATTTAATATCCTACCAGTTTTTAATAATTTGTAGCCTTCATTAATGTCTCCGAAAATCTTTGTTCCTACCTCCTCGCTCTCCTCAATTATTATATGATCTAAAATATCTAAATTAGTATCCATGTTATATTCACATACAATTTCATACAATCAAATGAAAATAAAATAACAACAGCCCAGATTCTATAAAGTTTAAATGAATTTCCCTTATTGCTGTATATAAAAAAAAACAAAGAATTTCTTAGAATCAAAAATGTCAATGATCCAGCCATTCACTCTCTAGCAGCACCATACCCCTTTTCTTGAATTTTTATTTAGTTAAATTTTCAGTTTTGAGATATTTTCAATATCTTCCAATTTTTTAATTTGATGTTTCTTATTCTGTGTCTTGCAATATATTTTACCCTCCAGACACCACACATTTTTCTTTCCTATCTTCTCAACCGCCTTCTTCAGTAAATCGTGATAATATTTAGTTAAATCATCCATAATTACAATTTTTGTGCCTTTTAGTAGTCTTCTCTTCTTCATGATTTCTTGTTTTTGTTTGTATTGGTTGAAACAGATAATTATTGCTCTGTTTCTGTCCGTCACCTTACTTCCCAAGCGATAGCAGCTCTCGATATCCTCTTCTTTAAATTCTAATTCTGTTTCTTCATTTATTTCTTCAATTATATTTTTCCCTGAGCTTCCCTCTGGTACTCCATAGATTCTTATATTGTTCCTTCTTGAAAATTGCTCCATTTTTATTAATTTCTGGTTTAATAGCCCGTAGTCATCCACCAGTGTTTTCATTTTATTATCAGCTTCTTTGAATTTTTCATTTATTGCAAGTTTACCGCCTATCTTAACTGCTATACTTGATAAGAATGTATCGTCCTTATACATTTCTTTAATTGTTTCTTGTATTATCATCCTTATATCGCTCAACTGTGATTGTGTAAAAGGCATTTTATATATAATAGTTCACACTCGTTTATCTGTTTATTTTCACTAATTTTGAATAATTAACTTCACTCTCTACACTGCTTATTTTGACTTTTACCTGGAGACGATGCTACTAGCTGCTTGCTCTCACAGCGACATCAATCGAATTTTGATTAATTACCTACTTTTATTAAATATTTTTCTAAGCGTTTTTGTGATATTTTCACGACTTTTTAGGCTAAATCGAGGGCTAAATATTCTAAAAATTTCTGAGAGGAAACCCGGAACTTCCCTCATTGCTGGGAGGTATTCTATCATATCTGCCAGATCCAGTATCCACCCAGTTTCTTAGTGTTTATCTTTTGAATTAATTATAAAATCTAATTCTGCAATTTTTTTCATACTAAGTGAGGCGCCCGTCAGATCCCTTCCACCCCTACCAAATACCCGAGCAAATACCTCTCAGCCCGTCCCTGTTTTCAACCTTTACTTTTTTCTAAAAAACGTAAGCCGTAGGTAATGTATGTGCTACTGTCATGTTCCACCACAGAGAGAAAAAATTGCGAATTTGTGATTTTTATAAGACAAAAGAAGATTTTATTTTTTTTGCGCTGAACCAAATGTGCTCCTTTTATGATGCCATGATTAAATCGTGAAATCTTTTTTCCAAACGGGACATGGCATCATAACTGGGGGAACGTTATGCCACAACCAGCATTTTGAAGAAAAAACTAGTAAACAAGAACTCGTAAATTTTTTTTATCCTCGTCCATTAAAATTGCAACTTTCTCTCTACGGCAAATTTCAGCACAACTTATTTCTTTTTTAATAAAAAATTGAAATGGGGACTAGCATATCGCAGGCATCGTTTTCAATTTTTTGACACCTGACAGCGCAATGCGGAGGATGGTAAGAAGTTTTTCTTAAAACTTGCCCTTCATGAAAAAAATATTTTTTTTCAATCCTTTTTTAACTGAAAATCAAAAATTCAGGTGCTAACTTCATGCACCTGACATGGGGCAGTATTTTTGTATTTATGCCCTGTGGAATCTTGTGGAAAATGAATAAGGGAAACAAATAAAGAGAAGTTGCAACATTGATATTGCAGAAACTAATTTTAGATACAAATTTAATCGTTCAGATTCTATCGTGTGTCTATTTGCGAGAAAGTAGAGATATTCCACAAATTAAACAAATTTTAATGCAAGGTAATATTACGCCACTGCTGTGAAATTAACACAATTATTGGAATGGAAACTGACACTAGGTTAAAAGTAATGATTATAATTATTATTATTGTTGCCTCTGTTAGTTTTAGAATAGGTAGGTACAGTGATTTTATTCTTATAAAAATATAATTTATATTTACTTATTCATTAATTAATTATGCATAAATACGTATAGGTAATGGTTTATTTTTATATTATTTGGAATGTCTAGACGAAAAATGAGCTAAATTAATGAGGCTCTGAATGATGAAAAGTTTATTTGAACTATTATTATTATAGAAGGTAAGAAATTCATTAATATTATTTTAGATTGTTGCAAATGTTACCAGAGCAACTTTTACCAATCCTACCCGAGCAATTTCTGGTAAAACCATCCATTTGATGGTGAAATAAAACTTATGATATATTTTATAATAACGCTGAAACCCTGACAATAAAAATTTTGAATACACCGTGTTTTATATTAAGTCGGCACTATTGCTAACTTCGTTATTATTTAACCTAGAAAGTCGGCTAAATTAGCAAACTAGTAGTATTTTTTCTCCTGAATAAAATGGCGGAAACAGAAAAACAATTATTGAACATCGCGTTTTCGAGATATTTTAAGAAATGTAACTTTTTTAATGGAACACCCTATAAATTTTTGGATGGATCGGTTGCAAATTTTTTTTTAAAGGAAAAAGTCTCTATGCACTATGATCCTAAAATAATAAATTCATTAATTATTCATTATTTTATTACTCCCAAAGTAGGCTGCGACAATTATTGTAATTTAGTGTACCTACCTACGTAATGTAAGGTAAAAAAATATATCGTCCTCAATAGTGTATTTTTCAATAAAAAAATACACAAAAAAAGCAGTTGTTATATTGAAAAGGTTTTAATTTTAAATAAACAAATAACAGAACTTGTCTGTGCTTTAAATTAAGTCGGCACTATTGCTAACTTCGTTATTATTTGAGCTAGAAAGTCGGGTAAATTAGCAAAACTAGTAGCATTTCTTCCACTGAATAAAATGATGAAAACAGAAAAACAATTGAACATCGCGTTTTCGATATATTTAAAAAAATGGATATTTTTTATGGAACACCCTGTATATTTTTAGATGGATCGGTTGCAAAATTTTTTTAAAGGAAAAAGTCTCTATGCACTATGATCCTAAAATAATAAAATTGTACACACAAACAAGTTTTGTTATTTGTTTATGTAAAATTAAATCCTTTTCAAGGTAACAACTCTTATTTTTAGTGTATTTTTTTATTGAAAAATACACTATTGAGGACGACATAATTTTTTTACCTTACATTACGTAGGTACACTAAATTACAATAATTGTAGCAGCCTACTTTGGGAGTAATAAAATAATGAATAATTAATGAATTTATTATTTTAGGATCATAGTGTATAAAGACTTTTCCCTTTAAAAAAAAATTTGCAACCGATCCATCTAAAAATATACAGGGTGTTCCATTAAAAAAATTACATTTTTTTAAATATCTCAAAAACGCGATGTTCAATTGTTTTTCTGCTTTCGCCATTTTATTCAGCGGCAAAAATACTACTAGTTTGCTAATTTAACCGACTTTCTAGGTAAAATAATAACGAAGTTAGCAATAGTGCCGACTTAATATAAAACACGGTGTATATTTAATTTGAATATGTATTTCTACGTTTTTGCATAAAAAAACCTATTTATAGTTTTTTTGCGATGCGCGTCTAAAGAAATAAATTTATTAACAAGAAATCAAAATCTAGACATTTTATCTTACGTAAGGAAAAAAAGCTGCTTTCTCCCACCCCTGATGGCTATGTTATTCCAGATTTCTCTAAAATAAACACGCATACTTTTCAGCAGTGTGTGCGTGCTAGTGGTATCAAACTAACTCAAAAAATAAAATTAGCTTAGGGGATAGTTTAAAAAAAATATCATTAGTAAGATCGGGAAAAAATTATAGGTACCTACCTAATTCAAAAATAGTCACTGCATCATTTCCCCAGTCCTCGCCCTAGCCCATATTAATCTAATGAGGACTTGAATTTCTGTATTATTTAATTGGGAATCGGGTTCTTGGGAATGAAATTATTATTTATAAATAGATTTTTATAAAAAACGAAACGTTTCAGGGCCGATTGGTCCCTTGTTCACTCGTAATGTAAAAAACATGTAAAAAACTTTAAATACTTTAAAAAAACTATAATTAATATAATAAAAATAAATAACATATCAAATCTAATGGGGACTTACGTAAAATTTAAAAAAATACAATGAAAATTACTTTTTCTTCAGGGAATTTCCTTTCAAAGTTCCCAAATTTCAATTAGCAGAATAATGTACCTATTCCTGCTAAAGTTTCACCTGACTTAAAGTAGCTTTGTTAATACCTAAACAATGTAGGTATACTTGCATGAATATTACAGTGACAAATTTCTTTAGACGATGATGATATACTAATTTGAAAGAACTCTTTTATTTGTGAATCGCAGTGAAGTTTTCATTTTTCATGCAGAACGAGAAAGAAAAACTTCAAATTTGCCACAAAGGGACTCGGTTTTAGCGACTTCGAGTATCGTTTCATCAACGTTCAAGCATTTTGCTGCAAGTGATTTCGTAACCAAATAATGATCGTACAATAATTATTATTTAAAAACGGGATCGCAAGAAATGTTCAAAGCGAGTTTCAAAGCTTCTGCGATATCTTTGAAGCAAAGCCCGAGCCCTCACCCGAGCCCTATTCGATATTTTACAAAAGCGTGTCAAGTACCTATATGAGTGAAGTAAGTTACCGAGGAAGTAAGAGATCGAGGATGCGCGGTCCATTTTCCTGTTGTTCTTGTATTATATTTATAGAGATTCCCTATTAAAACATGGAAATTAAGTCATCCTGTTCTTATACATTAAAAAAAAATTTCGAATGGTGTAGTACGAAACTTATTAATTATTGTACAAAAAATAAATATATAAACTTATAAAAAATATACATCATCTCAAATAACGTCCTGTAGAAATATGATCATCACTAGGCTCATCAGCTAGCTGCGTTTGGACAGAAGACAAAGGTAAAATATTTAAATATTTTTCGAGGTCGTGTATTTTCATATTTCAATAAACGTCGACATAAAGGTATTTCAAATAAACATAAATCTAACTGGATTCTGTAAAGGAAACAATCATTTGAAACAAAGCAATTTTGAGACATCTTTGTACTAGGGATGCAACGAATATTCGGCAACTATTCGGCGACCGTAATATTCGGCCATTTTGCCGAATATTCTATTCGGCCGAATATTTGTATTTGTCGCCGAATATCTCCGCCGAATATGTCTCAGTTTTTATGAATGGAAGTACCTACATATTTTTCAAGACATTTTAGGAAACTCATAAATAATAATGGCTTGGATCTATTGTTATTGATCACAGTTAATCCCTTAACAATAGACTATAAACCTATCTACCTGAATATTTTTATAGCTGAATAGGACTCTTTTTCAAGCATTGACGGAATTTACACTTTCATTACAGCATCTCCTACCTATAATTTAGCGGGTTTCATATCTTGAAAAATAGGAATTTATACCTACACAACTTAGCTACACAATAATATTGCTCAGATTTGTATTAAAAATTTAAAAGAATTCCCGTTTTTAAGTGGGTCCTTTCAATTTGTAAACAAACCACTTACTCAATGGTTAAGGGGAAAGGCGAGTATATCGTAAAAGAAAAGGACAAAGTTCATATCTACCCATTTCACCAAAAGAGACAAACAACAATAATGGAAATATGGGATGACTTCATGAATCAGATTCCAGTGTTGACGCTAATGGGCTATAAATCAATAATAAATCACACTTCACCTGTTGAATTTTAGACATTTCTTATTCATTCTTGAAATCTAACAAATTTAATAACATTGTTCCTCTTGTGTTTTATTTTTATTATACTACTTAGGGGGGAAATTGAAGAACTTATAGAAATTGCTTACACTTTACCTACTTGCTTGAAATTTCAATGACAGGAACAGCAACAAAAAGATAAAGCCCAGGTACTTCTAAGAATAATTGATTATTTACTGAAAACTGATTGAATATTCCTCTTTATACCCTGTTATTTTGCCTAAACTCGAGCTTCAATATGAAAATGAAACAGTCAATAAAAATCACCCAACAATAGCGCTGAAATGGTTCGTTTCCGAGAATTTATTGTTTTATTAGGTACCTAAAATCCAACCTATAAAGCACATGAATGACTGAAAGATGCATGTAAAAAACTGGTTATGGACAAGTTGGACAACCCTCAAATAAAATAAAGATAAAGAAAAGAAGCCTGTTAGAGCTGACACTGTGGACTCAGGGAATTAAAAATTTCTCAAAACCATTAATATTCGGCGGGCCGAATATTCGGATTCGGCCGAATACTAATGGCCGAATATTCGTATTCGGTATTCGGCAAAAATCGGTATTCGTTGCATCCCTACTTTGTACCTAACTTCTTCAATTATTCGAATCCATGAGGATATTCTTCTACACGTTCTTATTCCGAGATTTTTGCTATAGGTACCTAAATTCGAAGCAGTTTTGAATTCTCCTTCAAATCCCACGCAGGCCTCATGCGAAATCCCACCTTATTACCGTTTTAATTTATATAGGTATACATGAGTCAGATTAAAGTTAGAACAACTAACAGAGACAAACATATTAGACCCCACCGACTTTATTGAGACAACCTTGATCGATAAATCATGATTAGGTAGGTATTCAGCAAACTATAATTTTTTATCTATAAAATTAATATTTTAGTTTCATTGAATAACTAGATCATGTTGACTTGCGTTTTAGCCCATCATCTTCTTGTTTTCACCTTGGGTTTGATGTTGATGGACTTATATTATCTGAAGCCCGCATATTTTGGGGACCCAACCTTTTGGAAAAAGACGATATTCAAACAACAAACCACACGTTATAAATCTTATTTAAAATCCTGCAATGCTAGTTAGGTAGCCTTGAATCTTCGCTTGAAGTTACCTCAATCCGAGGTAATTTCAATGTTACTTGGTAATAATAATTTTACCTGATAGTTACACCTATTAGTAATTTTAAGTAGACAGGGAAAGACGAGCGGCCAGAGAATTGTGATCAAGCAATAAATCCATTGTGATTTTCAACGTTTTATTTATTTACATAGGTAGGTACGTTTTCAGTTCCAAAAAAGTGGATTAAAAAAAAAAGTCGGTTTGTGAAAAGACCTGTCCGCCAAACCCGAGGTCAAACGTAAATTGGTTTGACCATTTTCATACAAATTTGGTGAGAACGTGTGAAGTCGTGACAGGTCAGAGCCGGAATAAAATGTTGTCTGTAGCATAACAAAAACCCACAAAAATTAATTATTTTTCACATACCTAATAGATCGAACAAGACTCAAATTATTTTGATAAAATTTTGCACAATTACCGAGACTGACTGATTTTTTTCGAAAGCCCTCAATGTTTTCGCACTTCACATTTCTCCAGAACTCTTTGGACGCGATTTGGACGATTTTTTGAAAAGTGGAGATCTTAGAAGTATATTTTTTTCACATAAATTACAGTTTTTTCGAACAGGACTCACATTATTTTGATAACATTTTGCATAATTCCGGAGACTCCTCTACCCACAAAATCCGATTGGTGAAATCCCTAAAAAAATCGATTTTCTTCGAAAGCCCTCAATGTTTTCACATTTCAGATTTCTCCAGAACTATATTCAAGCGTTTTGAACGAATTTTTGAAAGGTAGATGAGTTAGAGACAGCACCGACAAGCGATTCTTCTCAGAAGGTGAGCCTTTCTGCGGAAAATGAGTCTTCAAAGGCACTACTTGATTTATTTGAAATTATCTTAGGAGAAGAATAATTTATTTCGCAAAAAAGGTGCGCACATTACTTGTATATTACTTAGGTACCTATAAAGGCACGCAGACCTAAATGTCGTAGAATTCAATAAAAATTCTAGTGGTAAAAAATTGTGACAAGTCAATCTTGGCCATATAAAACAAGACGAAACAAGGAAAAGTAAATGGAAAAGGAAATTTATGGTACCTATCTACAAACGCCTACTCGAGCACTTTGAATTAAGTATATGGAGCGAGGCGCGAGAAACTTAGGTCATTCATAAACCGAAAAATAATTAATTAAGACTAGAGTCTGAAAATTTGTTTTTGTTAATGTATGGGTTCAATTTGGAGCTAAAATAAAATATTTACAACCCCATACAGCTTCCGGTCAACGGTTTTCCTGGAAGGTGATCTTTCTGTGAAAGATGAACTTTTCCCTTTAAATGCAGAATAAATGGTTGTTGTTATCTCTGTTTTTGATGTTATCTGTTGATGCCTGTTTCTTTGATTTTTAAACCTGTCGTGTCAATAGTGCGAGGTTATTTTTATTCTGTCATTAAAACTTTAAATGTAATATTTTCATGTTTTTTATGTTATTTGAAGTTTGTATATTTTTACGTTAATCTTGTATTATACTGACGATAAGGAATAGCTTTATAAGACATAATGTAGATGCAATGTTGCATTCATGCGTGATATTATTTTAAACAGGCTTGACTTGTCAAAAACATTATTATTGTGTATATTGACCAATAAAGATTGATTGATTGATTGATTGACGTTCATTATTGTCTTATACAAATTGTCCTAATTTAAAACCTCGTTTAAAACAATTTAGAACATTTTGTACAAGTGTCCCGTAAATCGTCGATAAATTTTTCAGTACATTGTTATTAAGGGATCATCAAGGAGAAAAAAAATAGTAAAAAAGAATATCTTATAAATTGACCGAGATATGGCAAAGTTAAGAATTCAACTCCTTTAATATTTACAAATTACAACCTTAAAGAATTTGAATTATTAATAAAGAAACTAGGACAGTGGCGTAGCTTCAGATTTGGGGCCACATCGCAAAATGTTTTATAATAATAATTTTCTTCATTGTTGGTTCGTGGATTAGGTACAAAACAAGTCGCAAATAATAAAAATTTTCTTTCCATCTTATATCTAATCAATTAGATGGATAATCTCCGGGTGGTTTGGGGTATGGAGTAGGTACCCCCCAACAGCAAAGAGGGTCCTCTCCCAAAAAAAATTCCAGAAAAGTTGTGTAAAATACTTAACATAGCTCGCAATTTTTATGTTAAAAATTTAGTAGGTACAATAAAATTATGTCAAGTAGGTACAAAAAAAAAATTCTTAATTTACTACGTATTTCGCTACTTAGAGGTACAGGGTGTATATATATATACAGGGTGTCCCGTAAGTAATGGTCCGTGGTGAAATGGGAGATTCTTGATTTAAAAATATTACGATCTGACACTACTTGCTCTAACAAAATCTCGATAATAAAAAAGATACAGGGTGGCAAAGTTGAGATTTAAAAATTTTCTTTTCAAAATATCTCGAAAAATTATACAGGTACGAACGTGAAAACTTGGGGATAGATGTTTTACGGTATGAGAAATCATAATTTGATATCCGTGTCGATGTATTTTATAGAGGGCGCCACTTAGGTCATGTTGACGACGTAAATGAACACATAACTTTTTTATCCTTCAGGGTATCGCGCATTTTATTGTGAAATATTAAAACTACATCATTGATGAGAAAAAAAGGTATACCGGTTGTCAGTCTCAAAAGTTAGTGGTTTTCGAGATAATTGACAGTTAATGATTTTCTCTACTGATACTGTTCAGAATTTTTTGCTTACTGCTAGTAGTTGGAAAATTAAAAAATGCCGAGACATAATAATTTTTCAAATTCAAATAAGAGAGATAAGATTTCTCTTTATTGCAGACAAAACTTCAATGGGCAAGCTGCGAAACGAGAATACCTGCCACGATATCCAAACAGACTGAAACCTGATAATCGACTATTTCAGAATCTGTATAGGAATTTAGGTGAATATGGTTCATTTGTTTGAATTTTTAATATGTCAAAGTGAAAAATGTTTAATTGTCAAAATGCTGGTTATTATCTCAACCTACTGCATTAAGATTTCTGATAATAAAAAAAAATAGAAATAATGCAGGAGATTATTAAAACGTGATTATCTCGAAAACCACTAACTTTTGAGACTGACAATCGGTATACCTTTTTTTCTCATCAATGATTTAGTTTTAATATTTCACAATAAAATGCACGATATCCTGAAGGATAAAAAAGTTATGTGTTCATTTACGTCGTCAACATGACCTCAATGGCGCCCTCTATAAAATACATCGTCACGGATATCAAACTATAATTTCTCATACCGTAAAACATCTATCCCCAAGTTTTCACGTTCGTACCTGTACAATTCTTCGAGATATTTTGAAAAGAAAATTTTTAAATCTCAACTTTGCCACCCTGTATCTTTTTTATTATCGAGATTTTGTTAGAGCAAGTAGTGTCAGATCGTAATATTTTTAAACCAAGAATCTCCCATTTCACCACGGACCATTACTTACGGGACACCCTGTATAGTATATCCTTCTCCTATATTGCTATCTCGTAAACGATAAAAGATACGCAATTTTGTGGTCATCTCGAATCCGTCAAAATATCCTGAAAAAACTGAAAAACCGAGATTTCTTGTATGTATTTGCCATATCTTTCTTATTACTAGAAATCAATAAATATTTTTTTGGTAGGCTAATATAAGTCGGGAAGAGCTATCCATCTGACGTTTAAAAAGTTTTCAAAGCCGACTAGATCCCAGAGTTTTCATAGTCAACTTCAACTTAGTCAATATTTCAGGAACGGAAATTATATGTCTTGACGGTTTCGAGATGGCCACAAAATCGCGCATCTTTTCTCTAATTTAACCGATCCTGTGTCTCTTATAGCGTCTGAAATAAAGGACTCAAAATATGCTGATTTAACCGAAATTATCTATATCCAAAATGGCACTTTTTTCAAGATTTAAAAGAGGCTCAACCAAAAACACGTTTTCCAGAATAAGTCAAAAATTGATTAACAGAAAAACTTCAAAATTAAAGAATGCTATTGTTAAAGACAGAGTTTGAAAGAATTATTTAGAATTTAGAAATTTAGAATTTTGAAAAGTTTAGAATTAATAATAATCAAAAATACTTCTTCTTATACATACAGAGGTAGTTAAATAAATCAAATTAGCTTCATTCAATTTATGTTGTCAATAATAATTATTGTGAGAAAAAATAATTGTGAGTTTCCAAGAATCGTGCACTGGTGGTCCATCGGGTTAGCGCTCGGGTTAGCGTTTCAAATCAAGTTTTAAATAAGCTTGTTCTCGAAGCCAAAATGACTGGAGTGGAGCGACTATGTATCTTTTTTTTAACCGATTATCCGTTTATTAAAAAAATTGGCTTGATGTCTCGTAGCCCAAAACTTCCTCGCACTGGAAAATGTTTCCTGTTGCTTCTTTCATAAATTTTACTGCAGTCAACAGGACCAAATATTACATTCTTTAGCAGTACCTATATAATTGTCAAAAAAATCAATATTTTCAAGAATGCGACTTTCAAAAGTTTTTTCCACTCCTTCTGCAACCAGAAATGAGGAATGATAAAAAATTAATAATGATCAAACATTTTCTGTTACTTTATATTGTATTTTTCTTCTCAATATTCTTTTTTGGTCCTTTTGTAGCTGATTAGCTATATTTTTCAAAAAACAAACGATTCAGCGGCGTCTAAACCGGCTAAGAAGTTAGGGGGGGGGGGGGGGGGGGGGGTTTGAAAAGTTCACCGTGCCCCACCCCTAATGAAAGAAAGAAAAAGAAAGCCTCTTCCAAAATGGATAATTTGCCCAATTGTTTTATTCACCTGATGTTATTAAAATAAATAAACAAAAGGAAAATATTAAATTTAAAAGTAGTACCTAGGTATTTACATTTCTATTTAATTTTCAACAAAATTCTATTATAGTCATTTTATTAGAATATTTTAATGACGAGTAAATAAATAAAATAATGTCCATTAAGCATGAGTCACTAAGAATAATATAAGAATGTTACTTAAGTCACTTACCTTTCATATGCTGAACAGGATCTAACGGTGTTGCAGACAGGTAAACAGCAGCTAAGGTTAACACTGACACAACACAACACAGAATTTCCTGCACTAGCATTGTAACTTCCAACCCCACAAACTCGAATCACAGCAAAGTCTTTTCGCATCCCTTAATAACATCTTACGAATTCTCGGTCATTTTTCGGATTTTTAAATAACGGGTCTAAATTATTGTCCAACAGATACGACGAGAGGAAGATCAAACAGGTGGGTGCTACACTCCTGCTGCGCACCGTGCGTCTACTGATTTCCTGCTCTCACGTTGCACGGCTGTTTTACTGGTAGCATGCGGATTAGGCGAAACCGAACGAACCAACACGATTGTTTGTACTTGCGCACCATTGTCAGGACTCACTACAGGATAATATCTAGTATCAGCAGGACTCGGGCGGCAGGATACTGAACTGAAATGCATTCAGTTTTTCAGCAGGACGACGCCGGTTTCAGGAATCAGGCTTCAGTCGCTACAGTTCAGTTCAGCATCCCTTTGTCTGCGGTTAAAACGCATAGCGCGAAATGATGTAGGTTGCATGACATATTAATCTCAATTAGAGAGTATGCTTTGGGGAAATTTAGAAGCAAAACCTGATATACCTTATGTATATTGATAATAAGTAAATGATAAGGGTTTTGTTGTTAACTAATTGTACATTTATTCCTGTCTGGTATAAATTTGTTCTCTTTTTGAATCTGGCACTATAAAATTGTTGAAAAATTAACAAACTGATCATTATGTCCGTTTTTCGAACTTAAGCATGGGGATATCTCGGTTATCTTAAGAGATACAAAGTCGGTCAAATTGGGGCAAAGCTGCATATTTTTATGCTGAGTAATAATCTGAAAAAAAATTCAGGATATTTTCAGTCGTTGTTAAAATATCCTGGAAAAACTGAAAAATCTAATTTTCTTATTTTTGCCATATCTTTCTTATTTTTGAAAATTAATAAATAATTTTTTGTAGGCTTACGTAAGCCGCTAAGAGCTATCCATCTGACGTTTCAAAAATTTTCAAAGCCGACTAGATCCAAGAGTTTTCACAGTCAACTTTCGTTTTTCTTATGGCCGCCATATTGGATTTTCATGTCGTTCTGTATTAAAATAATTAAGGAAACCAAAAATCTATCACATTCAAAGAAAATTTTCAAAATTTTATTTTTCTTTTTTCGAAAAAAATAGGTAACCTTTTTTCAACCGAATGTCATAAATAACCTTATATAAGTCAAGCAATGTCACGTCATATTGCGACGTCGCCCGACGTCGTTCGGTGATAAAATTTTCTTTTTTTTTTAAATAAGAAAAGAAATTTTAAGAATTTTTTTTAATGCGATAGATTTTTGGTTTCCTTAATTTTTTTAATACAGAACGACATGAAAATCCAATATGGCGGCCGTAAGAAAAGCGAAAGGTGACTGTGAAAACTCTCGGATCTAGTCGGCCTTGAAAATTTTTGTAATGACAGATGGGTAGCTCTTGCCGACTTATGTAAGCCTACAAAAAATTATTTATTAATCTCCAATAACAAAAAAAATATGATGAAAATAAGAAATCTCGATTTTTCAGTTTTTTCAGGATATTTCAGCAACGACTGAAAATATCCTCAATTTTTTTTCAGATTATTACTCGGCATAAAAATACGCAGCTTTGCCCCAATTTGACCGACTTCGTATCTCTTAAGATAACCGAGATCCCCATGCTTACGCTCGAAAAACGGACATCCTGTATATACAGTAGGTAATTAATATTAACACAGGTTAATAATATTAACCTCTTTAGGGATAATATTATTATCCCTAAATATATGTAAGTGCGAAAATTTTTAGGGGGTGATTCCTTTTGCTCATTCTAAGGAAAAAAGTTCTTATTAACGTACGTGGGTCCGCAAATGAAACGCTTTTGAGATATGTACAAGCAGAGGTGTCAAAAAAAGATTATTTTTCTAGTTTTTTTGAAGATATCTCGGGCATTGTTTGAGATAACAGAACTCAGCTTCGTATACAGGGTGTTGATTTTCAAAGCGGGCCATAGGGGATTAGCATTGCGAAAGTGGTTTTTGAGGATTCCTGCTCGCCGTTTAAACTGACAGAAATGGTTTCGGTATCAAAATGAAGCTAAAATTATTGCGCATAACGCTTGACATCAGAAATTAATTTAGTTTTGCGTTGTTTTGTAAAATTCTTCCGTAAAAATTCAAGTAATTGTTAATGTTTAATCACAAAATAGCATGCCTTGCCTAAACAATAATGACGTTTCTACGTTTTGACAATCCAATAATACCTATCTATTAAAAAAATTCACGGCAAATAAATCGCGAACCCTCCTGTAACTGGCTACACTGTAGTAGGTTTTCACCATAAAGACTCTTTCTTGGTTTCTATAACCCATTTTTAAACAGAACCAGACTTTATTATTACCTACTGACTTATAAAGTTTTATTATTGGATTGTCGAAACGTAGAAATGTCATTATTGTTTAGGCAAGGCATGCTATTTTGTGATTAAACATTAACAATTACTTGAATTTTTACTGAAGAATTTTAGAAAACAACGAGAAATTAAATTAATTTCTGATGTCAAGCGTTATGCGCAATAATTTTAGCTTCATTTTGATACCAAAACCATTTCTGCCAGTTTAAACGGCGAGCAGGAATCCTCAAAAACCACTTTCGCAATGCTAAACCCCTATGGCCCGCTTTGAAAATCAACACCCTGTATGTCATGCATTAATTGATTATAGTTACCTACTTTTTTAATACCAATTCATTTTAATTTTTTCACGTGTCATTGGCGCCGGGCGCTGGGCGAAGTTTTTTTTGCCCATCATTTTCCGTCACAGAGGTCCTGAAACCTGAAACATCCAAGGCCATGCAGTTGATTTTTTGAGAACAACCCAAAGCTTCAAATTTTTCTCATTAAAACACACAAGAAAAATTTATTTGGAAAACTGGGAGGTTAAATAATTTAGTGATTCTGCACTCACTGATGATTTTGCGACACATATATCACCCTGTAGATTTTTTTTGCAGTTTTTATTTTATTTTAAAGCCAAAAAAAAAGAAATATAAATAAGGAAAGGTGATGGGAAAAAAATCAAAATCCTCTAGGATTATTGAAAGTTATCACCAATCAAAATTAGACAAAATTTTGGGTGACACATTTAAAATACGAATACCGGGAGAAAAAACGGGAGAGGACCCCCGCGGACTCATTTTCTCTGGGGAATACCCCCCCGGATGCCTAAATTTGTTATATTTTGTCACAATTACACATTGAAAAATTCAAGGGGGTGGTTCAAGTCCTTTATATCGCCGCACCGCCACTGTGTCAAAAATCAAAATATATTTATTTACGAATTTGAGTTTATCATTACATTTATTACATATAGGTATATATTTTATGTTTATTGAAAAACAGATAGTTTGTTAATGATTAAATTAAAGGAATGGCTGTAAGTGGTTTAACCAAAATACAGGCATAGCCTTTCAACAGGCAGCTTGTAGTCCAATTTATAAATATAGCAGGACTTCATCAAAATAAATGATAGATGACACTTAAATAATAGCAGTTTTTCAATAGATACACTTTGTATTCGGAAAATTTTCTTTCTCCATCAGATATATAGGTTTGGTCAAGAGGGTGTATACCACTCTCACCTAGCCCGCGAGAGTGGTTCCTCGCATCCGCTGCTAAAAATCTGCTGTCCGACCGGCACTCCACAACAACTTTATAACGCGCTCGGCTGTTTTCGCTCATGTTTGCGCGAAATTTGTTTCCCATTTTTCAGTACGTAAATGAAATGGTAATTAATCGAAGATTAACATCTTATAATAGCTGAAAACTTCTGCTTTTCAAATCCGTCTGATAGATTCGCAAAAAGCCTGAACACTGCGTAACACTCAAAAAATGGCTAAGTTACGAATTTTTGAAGAAACGCTATTTTTTGGACTTGATCGTTAATAAAAAAGAAGAAAATGGTATACTCGAGTATAATAACTGTGCAGATAGGATCTGGGGACTATTCCGCTTGCGATGGCACCGCGGCGGTATTCCGTCCTGTTACTATTTTTGTCAAGAAAAATCCTTTTATTTGCTTGGTCTGAAGATTTAAATTATTGGCACACAGTATACAGGGTGTTAGTTAAGTACGGGGCCAAACTCCAAGGGGTGCTTCCTTGAGTGATTTTAAGAAGAAAAGTTCAAATAAACATGGGTCCGAAAATGCATATTTTTCAAGATACAGATACAGGTGTCAAACTTAAAAAAAAACTTCGAATGTTCGTGAATATCTCTAAGCCCTTTCAATCAATTTTGTTGAAATTAGGCAGTTCTGTTTGTAATAACAAGAGGGTAATTTAGCCCTAATTAGATTAAAATTATTAATTCCAGTCCCGGAAGACAGTCTAACTAATATTTTTTTGATTAAAAAATTGGGCGCCACTAACTTTTTTTTTTAATTTTGTATTTTTTTCGAATTAAGCAACTAGAAATACAACTATTTTATCTCTTGAGTTTTTTCCATATCTTGCTTTGTTTTCGAGAAAAAAAAAATAAAAGTTTGACACCCTGTATCTTGAAAAATATGCATTTTCGGACCCATGTTTATTTCAACTTTTCTTCTTAAAATCACTCAAGGAAGCACCCCTTGGAGTTTGGCCCCGTACTTAACTAACACCCTGTATAATTGCGGCAACGGCGCGAGACCCTTACTGCAGCTGCCCCCCCCCCCCCCCCCCCCCCCCGCGCGGTGTTACACGGTGGTCTCATCGCCGCCACTAGATTTGACAGTTTTACTTCTTGAGCCGTTATGCCACTTATCCTTTGATCCCATTATCTTGGAAACCGGGAAACCGTGATGGCTAAATATCATAATTAGAGAACGGATTATAGGCAAAGTGCCTATCTGTGCCTTTTTTGCCTATTTGAGTATCTGGTGCTTATTTTCACAAAAAATGCCTATTCTTGCCTATTCAAATAAATTTAAATTTATCCAACTCAAAATATATTTCATGCTAATAATTATTAACTTTGAAAGAATATTTAAAAATTTTACTACCCTACTTGAGATAATTTATTATAGGTCCTAAGTCAATAGCTATAACCCCTTGTAGAAATAATAACAATAACTGACCCGGACACCTGTGGTGAAGGCTGAGACATATCTTTTCAAGTTCTCAAATTAATATTATTTCCATTTACCTACTACACATATCTGGTTTTAATGATTCCCATGCAGATGTATCTGTTACTTTCTTACTTCTCATGAATGAATATGAAGGTACTGGTTGACCAAAATTTGCTGGCATAAAATTTTAATACATAAAAATGAGTAAATGAAGCAAAATTTCTTCGTGGATTGAACCATATCCTGAATTCTTGGATGGCGACACAATATTTTTCTTCGAGCTTGTAGCAAAATGCTATAAAGATAAGATTTGTAATTATTGTTTTATTTATCAAACAACGTGCTTGATGTAAAACAAAATCTTAGGAAGATTGCTGTAAATTTTTTGAAATCGGCAGTAATTTTTAAGGCACATATAAACGTAAATTTGTGTTACTCATTTTTTCTATGTAGTGAAAATTTGGTATTAAAATTTGTCTATTTTATTGCCTATTTGGTTCAAGTTTAAGCCTTTTTATCCCAAAAATGTGCCTATAAAGGCGTCTATTTTGCATTTTTTCTGTGCCTATAATCCGTTCTCTAATTATAATAAATACTTTTTTAATGATTTTCCAAAAAAAAAAAAAGAACAATTTAAAAAAAAAAGTTAAAAAAGTAGTATGTAGTTGTGACAAAAGTATTTTCTGTAAAATTGTTATTTACACTACCTAAGAAAAATTTTCTTTCTTCATTTTTTAATAAGTACCTCATTTAAGCATAGGTTTAGCTATCGTCAAATCAGCTTTCTTGTTCTGGAAAGTACAAAAAAAAATTTCTGTTTTATAACTGAAAAAAAAACTGTAAAATTGTGTGACCTTGAAATGTTAAAAAATTTTCACCAACAAAAAGAATGAATTTTCTCAAGTTAAAATTTTCAACTTTCTTTTTTCATAGTTTTCAGCAAACAGGTACCTGCCTACCTATCTAACAGTTGTTAAAGACCATATCAGATGTGTTTTTCTCTAACAGTTAAATAAAGGCAAACAGAAGCCAAAAAGCTTCCTCTGAAGTCCAAAACTATGATGGTTTTAAACTCTTGTGGTATAACTTTTTGGTTAAGTGATGTGAAGTTATTTAGGAGTTAACCTTTAGAAGGAGTTTCACCGTTTGGTGTTGTGGCGAGTATTCAGATCCATTCATGGATTAAGGGGGGGAGGGTGTTTGGTAGTAACCAATAAGACATTTAAAATTTTATTTATCGGATAGCCCCTTTAGGTGGCAATAAATCTGCTACTGTTCAGATTTATTAGATGGAAAGAAAAAACCTTTATGGATATGTTGTTTTTGCTAAAGAGGTTAAAATGATCAGGAATATCTTTGTAACTTTAACTTTGATGACCGATTGAACTGTTGCTTTATTCATGAAGATTCATTGCATTATAGGATAAATAATTATTTTATCACATATTTATTTATTATACCTTACGCATTTTTTTGACATAATTATGAAGATATAATGGTGCACATTGATTTCACTGAACTTTTTTTCTTCATTATTATGAATTTTTTTTTCAGACATAATGAATTTCTGAACAAGCTTCATAGCAAATTCATTGTGCTATATTTACTGTTGTGTCTAGAATATGGTGTTTCATATTGAGCCACTTCAATGTACTAGGCATAACAAATTTAACACAAAATGCTTTTAGGGAACATCAATCATGTAAAACAAAAACATGTTTATACTTTTGTATTCCCAATTTGTATAAGCCCCTGAGGATTTCTAATTGCTGAGTTGTGGGCACCTGAGTACAAACAAGCTACTCGTAGACTGTAAAACCCAGAAATAGAACATTTTTTAATAATTAATATATTGAAATGCAAAGCAAATATTATGAAGATTTTTTATTACTTTTTCAAGCAAGAATATAAATTACTTATCTAAATAGAATACCCTTATGAATAAAGTCATTGAACATCGAATTACATAATATAATAATTGTTTACAGCAGGTAAAATGTAAAATATCTATCAAACATCAATCCAAAATTACACTTTAAAAACCCACATTCTCCTTACAGTTTCTATAATATTTGTATTAATTATTATTAGACTTCATTAAAATAATACATAATGTAATGGAATTTGTTTTCAATTCTATTCAAATACATACAAAGGAATACATTACTAAATATGATTTATGCTCTAGTTATATTGCTATGTCTTTATAAAATTCGATACTATTACATTTTTAATCTCAAGAACCCATTAAACGCATGGCTCCACATAATTTCCAGGGAAGAGTCCGGTTATTCCATCCATTACACCTTCCCACCAGCCATCATCGTTCTTCTTAAGAACGTAAATAACAGAACTCTCTTGGAAGCTCAATTCATCATCTTTATCTGCATAATAATCGTAGATTGCAACCACTGAAACAAAATAATACTTATGTTACTTAATACAATATTATTGATTCATCTCAAGCCAACCAGTACTATTTAATAATTTACTTATTCATCATAAACCTTCAAATTAACTTGAGCCCTACCTTTCTCGATATAATTTTTAGGCACCCATCCGGGCAGATCCTCCTCGTCAGGCACAATGGGCATTACGCCAGAGTTACGCGGCCTACCGAATCCCTCATGCTCGTCCTCGGGAGGCGGCGGGGGCGGCAGAGGCGGCGACTGGGCCCCCGAGAGGGCACGAGACAGACGCTGGCCGTGGGCGTGAGACAGTGTGTGCATGCCGAGGCTGCCGAGAGGGACCGGAGCGTGCTGCTGCATCAGCATCGGGTGTTGGCGCTGACTCGAAGTAAACATCATGTCTTGGGCCGTTACCAAAGGTGACGGGGGTGCTGGAAAAGATTAAAAGAATTTTAAGTTCTTGAAATTACAGAAATTTGGTATCATGTTGCAGAGTTTTGTTAACGAAAACTTGTTTTTCCTCCAAAATAAAAACACTACTTTGAAAGACATTTCAGGCAACTACCCCAATTGTTTTTTTTTTTGCAATTTTTAAATTCAATTCGATTTATTTAGTTGCAAAAGGAAGATGCCTATTTTCCTAGACTTCATGCTCCAGACTATTAAAACACATACTTCTTAAAAAAACTACCAGCTAAAACTAGAAATAATTAACTGAATCATATTAATAAACTATAAACAGTATGATAGTAGAAGTGCAGACTTGACACAGCTACTGGAGAAGTAGACAGTTTTTCTATTCTACTGATGCGTTCGCATTCTATCTAGCAACTATCAAGCTGAGCTAGTTCATCAGTAAGTAATAAATAATATCACTCAATCATAACTTCTCTATATACATTTACAAATTCTGCACGTTTCAATCATTAAAAGAACTTCTAAAACTACACAATCAACATTCTAACTTACGAGGCATGCTCATATGAAGCTCGGCAGTCCCATACCCACCATTACCACCACCGGGTGGTGGTGGAGGAGGCGGCGTCTGCGGGTGCACCTGCTGCTGCGGCCGAGTCTGCTGGATGGTCATGGGATGCACCATGCCTATCTGCGGCTGCGATTGCTGGTGCTGCTGGGCCTGCTGGACTAGCGGCAGAGTGCTATACCCGGGCCCTCTCTCCTGGCGTCTTGGATGCCCTATGGGGTAGTTCGGAGCGTAGTGACTCGGCACTTGAGGTGGAGCCACAGCAGGAGGTGTGCGGTACTCTCTGCTACCCTTGCTGAGCGTGCCGCCTGACACCGACACTGTTGTGACAAAATTGCGTTATTATTCAAATGTGCCGATAGTAATTGTAGAATCTTCGATTTACCTTTGCTGGCTGTCCTTGATACTTGTGGTGGAGTTGGTGGTTTCGTTGTAGGAGCGGGTCCGACCATTGAATTCGCTGCAGAAGATCCGCTTATGGATTGGATGCTACCCTGACTTGAACCTCTTTGTTTTTGTCGAGGGGTACCACCAATATTACGTATTCCATGACCAATGTCATCAAAAACTGAGAAAAATCATAACAGTTTCATAAATAAACATTAATATTACAATAAATAGTAATCAAATTAAAATTTTCTTCAGCATACAGGGTTTGGCAAAAGTATTAGACACGTATCGACTGCAACATTGCCAGAGTTTTCTGCGGGAGTTCTACAACGAACAGTTCTTGGACCCATTCAAAGTAGTTGATGGGAGCTTCTGGATGGTATGGTATTTGCAAGATGTATCAAGAAAAAATCTCTATTTTGTCGATGTATTGGAGTCAATGTTGTTCTATCCTGCTCCAATATGGGTGGAAGAATTGGTAATTGGGACAAAGACATGGTTACGGTCTCAGCCCTAGCTACCAGTACTGGTGAAATCAGGGACAGTCCCTCCGCATTCCCCTTACAGAAAACAGAATTAAGCTGTTTTGAAAAATAGATGGGCAGATGGGGATAAGACCATTAGTGAATTGTGGCAGATTTGAGGGAGAGTAGTTTTAACTATGTGAATAATAGCAGGTGCGGATATAAGAAAATATATCACTTTCTCAAGTTTGGGTATGTTTTTGCTATGTTTAAAATGCAAAAGATGTGTAAAATGCTTTGAAATAAGTCAAGGTTAATGCCTATGCATGGTCAGTGGTCACGCTTACTGTGCATCAATATCTAGACTACAGTTGCTGTTTTTCTGTCCTTACTTTTCCTGAAATGCTTATAAAATGCCATTAAAACTCATTTTTCTTTTCTCTAGACGGCATATGCATAGCTTAAAAGTACAGTATCCAAGTAATATAAGACTTACTATCATAATCAATAGCTTTCCGTACATATTTGATTGGTTTTTCAGGGTTAGCCGGTGCAATTATTTTATATTGTCGATTTGTTGATTTGCTTGTAGTTAATACACCAATCTCCCTACGTGCCACCTTCTCCTTATGAATCATTACAGTCTGTGAGATGTGATTCATCTGGCTCTCCATTTCGAGTAGCTGAGTAGTTTGCAGATCCAGGAGTTGTAAAAAATTGTACGCCAGGGTGTTTATCTGGTAAGCCACACTCGCGAGGGACTGGGTAGTGTAGTTCTTGGTCTCCTCGAGAGCGACGCGCTTGTTTTCCGATTGGAAGTAATTGGCTTCGCAGTACTCGGCCACTCGTTCAAGATTCGTGTGATTGTCCGTTAGGTTGCTACGCCCTTCCGGAATTTCGGAACGGAGCAGAGCTGCTAGTTCGGCCATGGTGTCACAGTCACTTACAACACCGGACTCTCGACTAGGACTTCCTGTGAATTTGATAATATAGTTAGAACTGGGACAATATGTTGCGGTTTCAGAGGAATGTTGGGTACTTACCGTGAGAATAATACGCCACATTCATAGTAATAAATTAAATGAAACTGTTTTGGTGACCATAACTAATAAGAAACGCCCATATGCCGAAAAACAAATCGTTTTTATTTTTCAAACCTTCTGTTTACTCTTGACGGGCACCATTTTTGATGAGTAATTTAGAAACTTATCACTTCTGTTGATATGAGATAACGTTTTACTTCTGTTAATCCATTTCCCAATTCAAATTGTAACCTTTGCTTGCCATTCGATTTTCCTTTTTCATTGCTTTTCCCACTTTAACCTTTCATTCATTTCCCGTTCCCCATTCCATTCATTCCCAGCCCTGAAAAAATTGACAACTGACTTTTTATATCATAGACAGACGCCAGTCCTTTCTAGAAAATGACACTAATGACAGTCGAAAGCAGTTTTAGAGTATAAGACATCCGGAGAGACTAGACCTGCGAACGCCTAGCGCAGGGGTTTGGATTTGGATATGGCGGACGCAAGTGACGCAACCTAATCCGGTATTCACACCAGTTATATGGCGGACTAATAAAGTTATTAAAAACATATAGGTATACCTCCTGTATGAAAGAAATAGGTATTTGAACTCTCATAAATCGTCTTGAAAGCGTGCTAGAAGAGCCTAATTTTCTAGACAATAGACGCCATCAGTGTGACGTCACTGGCCGAGGGCTAAGTGGAAATGGTTCCAAATAAACAAAACCGTTCACGTATAGCCAATATTGTTGTCAAGTTGTCGTGATTTGGTTGAAGTTATAAGTTCAGGTCGTGAATGTGGTCCTGAAGTTTGACTTATTGAGGCCACCGTCACGGTTTTTTAGGCATTTACCTGCGATCGCCTTCGATTGATTTGAACCATAATAGAGAAAGATAATATAATAGAGTGTTCGATTACACGTTAGACTCTAGGTAACCTGCGACGGTGGCGACTACCTGGGCTACCGGAGATATTATTGGTAAGCGCGGGACATTCAAATTTAAATTTGTACCTAACTATTATTTGAAACATTATTTTTACTGTTGAAGTGTCGCCACTTCAACAAATAAACTTTGAGGCATCAATATAAAACTTCTTTATTCTTAATAGATGCACAATATATACGAGTATACTTAATAATTGTAACAAATGCTTCCCACAAAATTTTCTTCACATAAATACAGGTCCAGTTTTTACAGAAGATGCTTCTATTTAACCAGTTTTCTCAACGTGGAAAGACTTTTTCAGGAAAATAAAATTATAATATTGTTGTTAATAATTTTAACATAAAAGGCATTGCAGCCCTCATCTGCTGGATCGTGCACCGCAGACGCCGTCGCTTGGTTAAGATGTGTATACCTAATTGCTACGATCCACCGAAGTGGTAGGTCACGTAACTGAGTCCTCTTCAAAAGGGAAGCCGAAAAAGGATCTATCTGAAAAAAATTACAAAAAACTAAATTTTTTTGATTATTAATTAGTTTCCAGTGAAGCAGCAGACGTTTTAAAGAAAAACTTCAAGAGTCAGAAGGCGATTTATCCTTCTACAGAGGATTAGCCCTCTTATTCTCAAAAATTACGAAAAAATTTACGCATATTCTTTAGACAAAAATAAGCAAACATTTTCTTCATACTCCTCCCTTCTTTTGTAAAAAATATCAAGACAAATAATGCATAGACCTTCATTTGATGATTTTACTGAGAAGGAAGAGTTTTAGCAGATATATATATATTCGTTTGAAATTACAAATTGCAGTCTTACGATTAACATGTTGTTTAGTTTATTAAATTACATATGATTGGTTTCGTCGATCATGGGGAAAAGAACGATCTGTAGGATATTCTGATGCGATGTTGACATCATGGTGAAGCATTTGCTTTGAGAGATATAGTCTAGGGAAAACCCCATTAAAAAACCTAGACACACCATCCTGTTGAGATTGGTTTGAAGTATTCCAATCATTTTGCCCTTCTGAGGTTATCTGGCTGTTAATGTAGATTTTGTTTACAAGAGCTTCAAATTCTGTAACCAGTCTATTGTTTCGGTGGAAATTTCATGAATTGCTTGAAAACCTCCAGAAAATTTGGTTAAAGGACATTCATTGACAATGTGATTGATGGATTCTTCAGGATGTCCGCAAATACAGGAAGCGCTTGGTATTAAATTCCATTTATGTAACATTGAATTACATCTACCGTGTCCTGTTCTTAAGCGATTTACTTGTACCCAGACTTTCCTTCTGATTTCAAAACCGTTGACTAATGATGAAGGATCTTCGATTAAAGTGTTGTTGAATAAAGAAACACTTTTATTTCGCCAATCATTTCTCCATTCATCTTCAATTTTAAATGGTCGATCCAGGTATAACAAAAAATACTTATTTTTATCAAAGAATATGCCTGAATTTTTTCAGAGTTTTTCGGGCAACAAATAAGCGGCCCATTATTTGAGGTTTCCAGCTCCGAAGAGGGCCACGTGAACTTCTTTACTTAATAAAATGCCCAATAGTAATGTACCAAACTAAATAAGTATAAACAGAGAAGACAACACACACCGCAGCATCACCTCAGAATCTCAGCATCTCAAAAGATTTGTATTCGTTCGTCTACTTCATCTACCGTCTAATAGTGTTTTAATGCAGTTTTTCTTGGGTGTTATATTCATAACTTTGATAAAATGATAAATCCATCGTTGTGATTAGAACTGCTTTTAAATCAAGACGCAGACAGAATGTGGTTCCTAAAACAATTATTTCGCATTCAGGAAGAGTTTTTTCGATTTATTTAAAATAATTTTTATTACCTAAAAGAGCATGAAACAGCATTGCTTGCACTTACCTTTCAAAAGTCAACAAATATGCGAAAGTTTTACGTTATACTGTTATTAATTGGGTAAATTATTATAAATTATATTTTTTCTAAATAGTTTCAAGGTAAAGTTCATCTAAAATTTATTATTAGTTTGATAAAATACTCAAATTAAATAAATCAAATTTTACACAATTGCAAAACTAAACGTCAGATTATGTCAAAATGAGAATTTATATCTAAAGGCAGCTTCATTTTAGTTTAGAAATCGTCCGCAATGCGCGATGCGCTACCGGAATGCGCGTGAACAGTGTACCCATTTTCGTCCGTCGATCTGACGGTCTCTTTATAGTATGTTGTCTCTGATTTGAACTAAATCATATTTTAGGTTTCCGTCGAGCTCGAGCTATATGTTGGTACTTTTATTTTTATCACTAAAAAATCCGCTTTTACTGTAATCTAAAATTTACAGTGAAATTGGAAAATCTGCAACTGTCAAATAATTGTTTATTTGGAACTCTAGCCGTTTGCCTGCCCACTAATGTTATCATTGACGGCGTCTATTGCATTGTCTACATCTCGACTATCGTGTCGATGTAGACAATTATTGGGAAGTTGTCTCACGTAGAAAATGTCGACAAAAAATATTTTTGAATAATTTTAGGATGTATGAAGTATGTAACACACGTTTTAAAGCATATTATAGGCCATCATAAGATAAGTAAGCATCACAGAATAGCCAACTAACAATCCATAAGTGTAGGAGAAGAAAAAGAAAAAATTGTTTTTTTACGAAAATTTGAGGTTAGGTTAATAGAAACGTCAGTAAAATTTTAATCTGCCTTCAGGTTTTTTCAATATACAATATCCGTAATCTATTCTTAAATATACCCAATTTTTTTTATTATGCAGGGTGCACCATACATATAATATCCTTCTCTATATCGTTATCTCCTGAACGCTAATAGATACAGGGTCGGTTAAATTAGAGAAAAGGTGCGCAGTTTTGTAGCCATCTCGAATTCGTCAAGATACACAAGATATCTGTGTTTGCTCCTGAAATATCCTGAAAAAACTGAAAAATCGGGATTTCTTATTTTTGCCATATCTTGCTCTTATTATTGGAAGTTAATAAATAATTTTTCGTAGGCTTACATAAATCGTCAAGAGAGCTACCCATCTGTCATTACAAAAATTTTCAAGGCCGACTAGATCCAAAAGTTTTCAGTCAACTTTCCTTTTTCTTATGGCCGCCATATTATTTTTTCATGTCCTTCGATATGAAAAAAATAATGGAAACCAAAAATTAATAAACTTAAAAAAAAAATTTTTTTATAATTTTTTCAAAGAAAAACCTAAAAAAAAATCGTCGAAATACGTCAACATTGTTAAAATACGCCGAAATAGTGCTTGTCTTATGGTTTTTCAATTTGTCTATGAAATTCGGTCTTAAAAGTTGTATTTTTTGTAAAGAAAAAAGAAGAATAAACATTTTTTAAATTTATTTTTTGAAGTTTAACAATTTTTGATTTTTATTATTTTTTTTTATACCGAACAACATAAAAAAAACAATATGACGGCCATAAGAAAAACGAAAGTTGACTATGAAAAATCCAAAGATCTAGTCGGCTTTGAAAATTTTTGAAACGTCAGATGGGTATAGCTCTTGCCGACTTATGTAGGTAAGTCTACAAAAAATTATTTATTAATTTCAAATAGGTAATAAAAAAGATATGGCAAAAATTAGAAATCACGATTTTTCAGTTTTTTCAGGATATTTCAGGAACGATCACAAATATTTTGCATGTCTTGACTGATTCGAGATGGCTGTTGAAAAATTATGAAACTTTCATATTTATTGTGATTATTCCTGTCGATTTATCAGCACTTGGAGACGTTGTATGATCAATATTTTTCTGTAAAACAAGTTTAATACGAGCACAGATCCGTACTGAGGTGAAATTAAACTGTTGATATCAATATAGCTATAGTCCAAAACACGTTTTAAGCATTATATGTGTGGCATATCATTTATTTCAGAATTAAAATGTCTTTCAATTTTTGCAATAAGAAATCCAGGTCCGTATAAAAAATCGAAGTTCATCAGTTCGGCCCTGCAAATATGAATTGTCAAATAAAAAAACTGACATTGCAAAAGTAGAGCTGGTCTATAACTGCAATGAAAATTATTGCATGGTTTCAGTTTTTCTTCATCTTGAATAATAACGCCAATAAAAATAAGAAAATCTTAAAATTTATGTTTTCAACCCTTACTTCGTAGAATCTCTGCATACTTATTGATTATGAATAAAACACTAATGTTTTATAAAATTCTACTGTATATTGATGGATGATAGAAACGTTACACGTGTTTCGCTACTTTTCATGTAGCATCTTCAAGAATATAATATAATAATATTTATTTATTTATTTTTTTATTTATTTATTTAATAATATATTCCAGCAGGTTTACACCCATTTACAGGAACAAAAGCATGATATACATTTTACATTTACTGCAGAGAAGAGTACATTAAGATCTAGTTAGGTATTATACTCTGCAACAATGCAGGCCAATATTACGCCAAAAGTATCAGCATTAATATCACACATAGCAGATATTGCATTGAAAAGCTCACATATAACATTGATCGGTGACCTCACCAATGCATTTGTTCTACTGGATGAACAATAAAAAGCACAGCTAAATCGGGCACATGGACGAGGCACCAGGAAATTAACCCTGCTAAGTAAAAAGCTACAATCTATGGAGTTATTAAGCAAGTTAAACAGAAACTTAATTCCCCCAGTAACCCGCCTCACATACAGAGAAGTAAAACCAAATCTAGCCAGCAACAGATTATTATCATAACCTCTCGGAGGATACCGACCATCCAACCGATAACATAGGTATTTCAAAAATGATCGCTGTACGGACTCTATACGAGTAATATGTACTTGGTAAATAGGATACCAGATTATGCTAGCATACTCAACAATTGATCTCACTAGAGAATAAAACAGAATGCATAATGATTGTACATTTGAGAAACCCCTGCAACTTCTGCAAATAAAACCATATGCCTTAAAAGCTCTCGCAACCACAGCATCAATGTGTGCTAAAAAAGATAGCCTGCTATCGAATAGGACGCCCAAGTCTCTAACCTTCTCTAGCCGCTCAATATATGAGTCGCCCACCATGTAATCAAAAGTAATGATATTTAGAGATCTGGTGTAGCTCACCACCGAGCACTTCGGCACATTAAGAAACAGACGGTTCTTAGAACACCACTCGCTAACAGAACATATATCACGCTGCAGCTCCCGACAGTCCGCAAACGATTCCACAATCCTAAATAGCTTTAGATCATCAGCAAACAATAACTTTTCGCAACTAATAACCTCAACAATATCATTAATAAAAAATAAGAACAGCAGAGGCCCCAGGTTGGAGCCCTGAGGGACTCCGGATGTGGGACTGATCATCCCAGAGCTAACATCCCGGTACCTAACATACTGCTCTCTACCAGCCAAGTATGACTGAAAGAGCCTCAACAGTGACCTGTCAAAACCAAAAGAGGATAGCTTAAGCAGCAATATAGAGTGATCAATCTGGTCAAATGCCTTCATAAAGTCCAGGTAAATAGCATCAACCTGTTTTCGCGAGTCAATGGACTCAGAGACATATTGTGAGAAGCAAGCCAAGTTTGTCACTGTGGAACGCCTGTCCATGAATCCGTGTTGGAATTGTGTGAATCGAGACTTTGTCAAGGAATAGATTCTCTTGAACAAGATAGATTCATAAACCTTTGCGAAGTTGCACAGTATAGATATAGGCCTATAATTAGTGACACTGCTTACGTCGCCCTTCTTAAAAATAGGGCATATCAAAGCTCTCTTCCAGATGTTCGGAAACACGCTACTCTGAATGCTTAAGTTAAATAAATGAAAAAGAGGTTTAACAAGGATACCAGCACAGTCACGTAACAAAAAGCTAGGCACCCATCAATACCCATGGTAAGCGAGTTCCTACATTCGCCCAGAGCTGCAAGAATCTCATTCTCAGAAATACCCAGCACGCTGACAGAACAAACCGATCGATCTATATGCTGGGAGTAAGAGGCAGCAGGCACATCCATAGGATCAACATAAACACTGCCAAAATATTCAGCAAACCCATTAACAATGAGCTCAGGAGTGTTCAGCTCAATATTATTAAATGACATCAAACCAGGTATTCCAGTGTTCCTACCTTTATCCTGAACAAACTTCCAAAACTTCCTAGGCTCCCTAGAAACAAGCGATTCAACTTCTTCAATATAATTCTTATACGCGACACTGATTGCTCTTTTACAAGCGGTGCGAGATTGCCTATACAATTCAAAGTGATAGGAAGTTCTGAACTTCTTGTACTTAACAAAAGCACAATGTTTTCTACGCAATAATGAAATGACATGTCCGTTAAACCATAATATTATAATATAATATAATAATATCTTGAAGATGCTACATGAAAAGTAGCGAAACACGTGTAACGTTTCTATCATCCATCAATATACAGTAGAATTTTATAAAACATTAGTGTTTTATTCATAATCAATAAGAAATTCTTAAATTGAAAATTTTGTTTGTTCGTTTTTTGTTTTTGTTTGTTCAGTAGTTTTTCCATTTGAATTGAAAACTGTAAACACGATCTATTTTCTTTGTCATTCCTTGTTTTTATCTGGTGTGAAATTTTTCCACCATCTAATGGTACGAACACACTTTTCTGTTTTGGGGTAAAATATATATGGTCTCCGTTAATTCCTAAGACGCAGAAGCGGCATAGTGATAGGTAGATTGGCTCTGGTATTATGAAATTCGAGCAGTTCTTATCTAATGTAGGGATTATACACGATTATTTTCTTTAATTTGCCTTTAATTTATCATTTCGTAAATGAAAAAAAAACATTAATTTCACATAAAAGTGCGTAGATTATTTCAAATGCGGTATTGATTAAAAGAATGGTCAAAGATCATTTATCTACTCCTATTAGATAACAAATCAATTATTAGTCTAATTTTAACGAAGTAATGGCATGCATTACTATTGCCCTATCGAATAATAGTGTCAGGTCGATTGAACAATGAGCTCATTATTCAATCGTTATTGTCAATTGTTTAACTTTACCGCCCTATTTCTGTCGTACGTTTGGCAGATTCAAACTACTGACTACTGTCAATGGTTCACTGACGTGAAAGTAGAGTCCCTAAACGTTTATTTTACGTTTAATAAAATGTTATCAAAATATGAAAGTTCCAGAATATTAGGATGATTTTGATCTTTCAACTACTATAGCATACGAAGGTACTTACTAAAATACTAAATTGAACATGTTTTAGTATCCGTGCGTAGTTATAAAGCCCTGGTCAACCGTTATGATATGAAAGCTGATGCCTTTGGAACGCTGCCAATAGGTTTAGTCGACTGACAGTAGTGACAGCTAATCACGATAACCTAACATCCACATTTGTTTATGTTTAGTTTCTATTGTACCGGGTGTCCCAACACTAGTGTCCACCCCCTAAATAGAGCTTAATTTTAAAGATAAGAAATTGAAACTTTGAGGATTTGTGTACTTGATTTAGGACCACGGAATGGCATAATCAGTTTCATTAAAAAAAAATAGTTCGGGCGCCAGCGATAAAAAACTGTAAGATGGTGGTAAATTGTCGAAATTTTTTTTTTATTTTTTTTCAATATATACGTAGAAATCGATTAATAAAATCAATATCGCTGGAAAGAAATGTGAAAAAAACTAATTATAAGGCTTTAATTAAATAAAATATAATTATATAGCAATGACAGGTAGACAATATAATCTGAACAATATAATCAATATAATCTGAAAACGGTAGGTGCAATAAGTTTTATGACAAAGTAAATAAGGCCCAAATAAATTGAAGGACGGCTCTTGCTGGGCTAGCCGGCAAACTGAACCTGCACTGGACAGTGTCGTAGTATGGAGGCATGAAAAAGGTGATTATTAAAAAGATATTAAAAATGTTTTTTAATGAAACTAATTATGCCATTCCGTGGTCCTATATCAAGTACACAAATCCTCAAAGTTTCAATTTTTTATCTTTAAAATTAAGCTCGATTTAGGGGGTGGACACTAGTGTTGGGACACCCGGTACAATACAAATTATTGTATTTAAAAATTAAACTTAAAATTATTATAAACAGAATTATACAGGATGTTCTTCGAAGAAAATAACATCTTGAATAATACGCCAACCTGATATAAATATGGGGAAAAGCAACAAATGCATCAATTAATGGTTTACTGCCTGCAGAATCAAAAATGAAATACGATGCGCGACGAAATCTTTCACCCTGATTTTGTAATTTTTCTCCTTTTAAAGTTATTTTACAAATTTGCAGTCGACAGTGAAGTATCTGATATTTTCTGTACTTTTGCAATATTTCAATAACCAAATTATTTACTTAAAGAGAACCATATTTTTTAATAAATAAAAATGCAATCCATAAAACTTTTTTACATAAAAATTTAATTCTACCGTAAGTAAAATTATTTTTATTCAAGTATACTCGTAGATAAAGTATAGTATTCCACTCGCGCATAATGGCTATTATCCACTTAGATGTTACAGCACTCGCCAGAGGCTCGTGCTGCAATTTTCATCTTCGTGGATAATAGCTATCATTATGCGCTTGTTGAATAATATACTATTATGTTATAGCTAAGCTACGATTTCATCAGATATTACCAAATTAGTTTAGAATAGGTGTAGGTATTGGTTCTTAAAACGTTCAATTTTATAATAATTATTATTAAAAGTTCACTGTGGAAAGGTCAATATATCTAAAATATTATTAAAATTTATCAGTTTTAGGGAAAACTTTGGTGACAATTTTCCAAAAATTAGAATATTAATTAGTATAAATTCAATAACAATAATTATAAGTACCTACTATTCATGAAATTATGTAACAAAAACGAATTTTATTCCGTGTTCATTATTCAAAAAGAATCGATGAGTTAACTGAAGCCCCACGCCCCACGAAAAAAATGTTTCCAAGTTGCTATACAGGCTGTCCCAAAACTCAACGTCATCCCTTGAAGGGCTGATAGGCCAACTCATGACTGAACACAATATCATAAGATGATCTCAATAAAAAATTGTTTATTTTCGAGATAATGGAACTTTTCTGAATTTTGTGAAAATGAATACCTTTAGATCTGTTTTTCAAAATCTTAGATCAAAATTCCATATTCTCACATTCTTAATTTTGTTACGCAATGCTGAATAGCCCCATTAATTATCAAGTGTTGAAAAAATATTCTGGTGCCGTACCTTTTAGGAAAAATTTTTTTTTTGCCCGATTGAAATTCATAAAATCCCATTATCTTGAAAATAAACAATTTTTTACTAAGATCATCTTAAGATATTCTGGTCAGTCATGAGTTGGCCTATCAGCCCTTCAACAGATGACGTTGAGTTTTGGAACATCCTGTATAAAATATCAATAAAATTCTACCAAATTGTGATATTGCTTTATGCGTGTGACTGAACCGCGTTTACTTTTTTCGGATTCAATACAGGCGTGTCCTGCTTCATTTCAGAGCTCACTATACAGGGCGTTTTAGGAGGTGATAGAGAATCGCAAAATGAGTGGACTTTTCGCATTAAATATTTTTCAGAAAGACGTAACAATGGAGGTAGTCTTCAAAGTTGAAGTATGAAAATCGAATTCTGAGAATAACTTTAGCGCCATTTGAGCGATGTTGTTCAAATTTGGTACACACAGTTTTGAGATAGATACCTATTGTTTACTACTGGAAAAATAACTTTTACCAAAACTGTCCAGTGGCGTAGATAGTGGGTGGTGGCCCCCATTTTCCAACCGCGTCTCTACGCCTCTGGATATTTTTCATAGATGATCATATTCTTAGATTATACATTCTAATTTGGAAAGAAAAATACTTTTGAAAAATTTTGATATTTAGGTATCGTTTCCGAGCTATCAGAGGTTAAACATTTTTCTGCATCTGCAAACTGATGTAATAATTTTTATTGTTCATATCATGTGAAAAGCGACAAAAATTAACTGAATACTTATTATTTAATATTTAACATTAATATTTCTCGAAAAATATTTTTCAGAAAGGCATAATAATGGAGTTAGAAGGCTTCTTCTAAGAAAAAAAAGTTTAGCTTCTCATAGCGCGGAAATATCAAAATTTTGCAAAAGTAATTTTCTTTTCCAATTAGAACGTATAATCTAAAAATATGATTATCTGTGAAAAATATCCAGAGGCGTAGAAGATGGGGTGGGAAAATGGGGGCAATAACCATCCACTATATCTACGCCACCGGACATAGTTTTGGAAAAAGTTATTACCAGTAAACAATAGGTTTCTAGGTATCTCAGAACTATGTGAACCAAATTTGAACAACATCGCTAAGCTTCCCTAAAGTTATTTATTCCCAGAATTCGATTTTCATACTTCATCTTTGAAGACTTCTACCTCCGTTGTTGCGTCTTTCTGAAAAATGTTTCATGAAGAAAGTCCGCTTATTTTGCGATTCTTATATTATAAAATTAACTTATAAAATGACACTGATAAAAAATGAAACACCCTGTATATGAGTAGGTATCTTGTAAGCTGTAATAATTATAGAGTGGATTAAATTGCAGAAAAGATGCGCTTTTTTGTGGTCATCTCGAATCCGAGAAGACATGTAGGTAAAGGTAACTGTGACCGTTCCTGAAATATCGGTAAACTTGAGAACTCCTTTTATTTATTTTCTCAATGACTCCATTATTATTTGAAGTTTAAATCTGTAAGTTGCCGTATCGACATTGCTTGACATTCTGCATTTATTAGTGCCACCAATTTTTTTACTTAATTTAAATTTTTCTTATGGAAATACGCCTTATTGGATTTTTCTATAAAAAAGTACTCAAAATAATAGTTTATAATAATTAATTGCAGACATAATTTTTTTCTACGCCCCCATGAAAATATATTATTAAATCTATCTTTTAATACAGTAGTTATAGTAGCTGATGGATATTTGGATCGCTCAAATTCACGAAGATTTTTAAGTTAAATAAATCATCAGGTTCAGTTGGTCCACACCCAAAATCAAATAATTGTATAATAATTCGTGTTACATAAGTATGTAGTCAGATTTGTTGCTAAGAAAAACATATATAAAGGTCATAAGTTAAATAAATATGATCTTTTTTTCTAAACATTTGTCACGTTACGTCTGACAAAGTAATCTTCTATTAGGTACACCGTCACAGCTTAGTAATTGCGTCCGATAATGATTAAATTAATATCTATTATGGTTAACAGGTTAAATAAATATACAAAATCCTGTTGGCTCCTATTACAGTCTTTTGCTTTTGGTTTTCCTCTTTTGTCAATTGCTTTTCCTTATTTGTCAAATGATTTTCTTATTTTTCTATCTATCAATGATTGTAGTCATTGATTTATCAATCAATTTCCTTTTATGTCAAATCAGTTTCACTTTGTGTCAATTGCTTTTCCTATTTAGGTACGTACAGTGACATTATAATAAACATTGGAAAAGCATTTGATATAAAAGGAATCTCATTTGACAAAAAAAGAATTTGAATTGAAAAATCACACTGACGTTTGATAAATGGGAAAAGCATTTGATAAATTAGGAAAAGCAATTGACAAAAGGGGAAAACCAAAAGCAAAAGACTGTAAAATTAGCGTAAAACCATAAAGTCCTTCTCTTCCTGAATATTATTTATAATGAACTGGTTCGATAATCGATATTATTTCTGCACGGTTTATTTTGTTAATTAAGAGTCATAGTTCAATGATTGGTGATGGGTGATAATTTGCCAAGTTTTTTTTTTTTTTTTTTTGAAAAAGGAGGGTAAATCCATTATGGATACCCATGCATTGGGTTATGTGGGAGTCCCACCCACTAAAAGCCCCTCCTTTCGAGGGCCGTCTTGGTCACCGGAAGCACCTCAGCCTCATGGGCTTATTGTGCACCCCCTTTTGCTTCATGACACCCATTCCATCAGTCTGGTTCCCTGAACTAACTTGTGCAGCCCCGTTACTGAATGAGTTTCATATTCTTCCGGACGCATTTTTTGTTGTCCGTATATCTCCTGTCTTCTGCGGTCCAGAGCCTCGCATTCACACAGTACATGTTTTGCTGTCTCCTGGGCCCTATTGCATTCTCGGCAACTTAGGTCTCCATTGAACAGTCCTATTTTATTTAAGTGTTCTTTTAGGGCAATATGTCCCGTTAGTAATCCCACTGTAATGCGTAACTGATTCCTGCTAAGTAATAGTAGTTCTTCAGTTGTCTTTTTTATGGGTCCTTTGATAAAGGCTTTCCCGTGTTGGTGTTTGGTCCTTTTGTCCCAATATATTTTGTGTTTTTCTTTGACCCATATATTAACCTGACCCCGTGCTGTACTTTTTGGTACTCCCAGGGCAGGTTCTGGGCCAATGTATTTAGCCGAGGATCCTCTTCTTGCTAGCTCGTCGGCTTTTTCATTGCCTGTGATTCCTCTATGCCCTGGCACCCACATCACCCTGCCAGGGTTTCGAGATTCTCACGGCATTCCCACAGTAGTCTGGACGTTATCTTGGGGCTTTCTATAGCCCTCAGAACCGCCTGACTATCTGTTAATATATTGATCCGTCTATTTTTGTAGACCCTCTTATTGTTTATGCTCGCGCAGTGTAGCATAGCGTATATTTCCGATTGAAATACAGTTGCCCACTGCCCGAGAGATATGGTGTGTTGAGTATTGTCCAACTCATTGTATATGCCAGCTCCAGTTCCTTGGTCGGTCTTTGACCCGTCAATGTACCAGGTTGTTCCGACCAGCCTGTTGCTGTCTGTGGGCTCATTCCATTCCTCTCGATCTTTGATGCTCACCTCAAAGCTCTTGTGGAATTTGAATTTTGGAGCCATGTGGTCTGTGTTTGCATCTAGCAGGTCCACTTCCACATATTTTTTGATTCTATTGTGTCCAAGTTCCGCATATTTGCCCCTTGGTTCTTCTTGCAGCCTTAGTCGTGCCAGTCTTGCCTCTCCCATTATCATTAGATGAAGTGGTGGGAGGTCTAGGAGGACTTCCATTGCTGCAGTTGAAGTAGTTTTCATTGCCCCCGTTATTCCAAGGCATGCGAGTCTTTGCACCTTGCTGAGCTTGTTTATCGCGGTATTTTGTTGCATCTTTGTCCACCATACCAGAGATGCATACAACAACATTGGTCTAATCACTCTGGTGTACGCCCAGTATACCATATGTGGTTTTAATCCCCATGTTTTCCCATAAGTTCGTCTGACCATCATGAATGTGGTCTCCGCTCTTCTTTTAATCCTGTCTATCTGTTGGTTCCAGGTGAGTTTTGAGTCTAAGATTACCCCAAGATATTTCATCTCTCCCGATATTTGTACGTTCCTGCCTCGAAGTTTTAGTGGTCCTAGGCCCACCAGTTTCCTTCGATTAGTAAACGCTATGATGGTTGATTTGGAGGGACTTATGTTCAGTCCCTCTTCGTTTGTCCATTTGGTTACAACATTTAAAGCCCTTTGCATACAGGGCCTTATTGTGTCGTTAAATTTGCCTTGAATTAATATGACAAGGTCATCAGCATATCCTATGCTCTTGATTCCCTCTTGGTCCAGACGTTTCATTAGCTCGTCCATAACAAGGTTCCATATCAAGGGAGACAGTACGCCTCCTTGTGGACACCCCCTTGCTACCTGAGCCACCACAGTCTCCCCAAATAGGGACGTGCATACCAATCTGCTTTTCAACATGAAGTCTATCCACCTGCATATTGTTGCATTGATTCCTCTGTTCCTCAATGCATTGGAGATTGATTCTAGGGAGGTGTTGTCGAACGCACCTTCTATGTCCAAGAAAGCACATAATAGTACTTCCTTGTGTTTTATTGCGTATTCTGCCTTTTCTACCAGGTGGTGTAAAGCTGATTCCGTTGATTTTCCTGTTATATATGCATGTTGGTCTTGATGAAATGGTCTGTTTGCCAGGACATCATCCCTTATATGCCTATCGAGCAGTTTTTCTAAAGTCTTCAGCAAAAAAGACATGAGACTTATGGGTCTTAGAGATTTTGCCCCTTCCTGTCCTGTTTTCCCAGGTTTAGGTATATAAATTACTCTAATTAAGGTCCAGGCTTTGGGTATGTGCCCCAGTGCAAGACTGCCCCTGAGGATCATACTTAGCCTCTGTGTCAGAAGATGTGGTCCTTTCTGCAACATTATTGGGTAGATGCCATCTATACCCGGCGATTTATAGGGTTCAAAGGAGTTGATTGCCCATTTGATTTTGTTCTCGTTTATCACCGATTTCGCAACCTGCCAGCTGTCCCTGTTCGTCCTCTTTGGGGTTCCCAGTTCTGCATTTAGGCAGTCTTGTGGAGATAGATCGGTGACTCTAGAACCTGGAAAATGGACTCTGAGTAATTCTCTCATTGTGTCCTTTCCCGTTTCCGTATATTTGCCACTCTCTGTTTTCAGAGTGTGTATGGAGCTCTGGGGTTGCTTTGAGAGTATTTTATGGAGTCTAGCATATTCTTGAGTTCCTTCTATGTCCTCACAATGCTTTCTCCATGAATCTCTCTTTGCTTTCCTCAGTGCTTTGTTGTATTCTGTGAGAGCCTTTCTGTATATCTCCCACTTATTTGTTTCCTTCGCTTTATTGAAGTATTTCCTAACTTGTCCTCTTTGTGCAGCTAGGTTTCTGTTCCACCAGGGCACATTCCTGTTGGAGTCCCTGCTGACAAGGGAACAGTTGTTGTTATAGGCCGAAGTGATTGCATCCTGCACTTGTCCTGCTACCACTTCTAGGTCTATTGTGTTTTTTATCGTATTTCTCGTCTGTTTTAAACCGTGCTCCAGGTCTGTCTTATAAGACTCCCAGTTAGTTTTCCGAGGGTTGCGATAAATTTCTTGTATGGTTTTGTTTCCATTTATTGTAAAGTTTATGTGTCTGTGATCCGAGCAACTAACCTCATCAGATACATGCCAGTTTTTGACATAGCTTCCTACGTATGGTGTAGCTATAGTTATGTCTATGACCTCCTTTCGTCTTGAGTTGACAAAAGTAGGTTTATTTCCTACATTTAATATGTCTAGATTGTTAGTCATTATAAATTGTAGTAGTGACTCACCTCTTTCGTTGGTGTTTGTGCTTCCCCAAGTTGTATGGTGCGCGTTGGTGTCGCACCCGATGATCAGCTGTGGTCCTTTTCCCCCGCAGTCTCTCACCAGTTTTTCTACCTCTTTGGGTGGTGGTAGTTCCAGGGCGTCATATGGGAAATATGCTGATCCGAGAATTATCTCCCTCGACATATTCCCGCTGACTGTCCTGATTTTTGCTACCGTCAAATCCCTAGAAGAAAGGTTAGTTAACGGAAGTATTTTAAGTCCTTTTTTGACTAGTATGCAGGTTCTAGGGGTTTCATGGGATCTACTGTAAATTAGTTCTCCCACCCCTCCTAGTCCCATTACCTTACCTTTGTTGATCCAAGGTTCTTGTATGAGGGCCACGTCAAATTCCCTCATTGCCACAGTAAGGGCAGCTGATGCCGCCTTACTGTGCTGGAGGTTCGCTTGAAGGACCCTGATTTTGCCCGCCATCGAGTCCTTTCAACACTCGGAAAGTCACCCTTCCGAGTCTGTAGTACGCTCGAAACCGGGATCTCTCGAGGGTCTTGAATGACCCCTCGTCTATTGAAAAGGCCCGGATTACTCCCTCCTTCTCTTTTTTCTTGCTGAGTTGTAGCCAGCTACCCACGTTCAGACCTGGATTCTGCCTCTCTAGACGTGTCCTTACTGGCCCATCCTCTTCTTCTGGTCCCGGGATGTAGACTAGAACTCTCGGCCTCTTTGGTAGGTCCTTGGCCTCGACTGTTGTCAGGGCCATCCCTTCCCAAAGTCCGCCCAGTGTCCCAATCACCCCCACGAGCCAGGTTTTTGTTTGTTCGTTTGCGCAGTGCATCCATAGGACTCCTCCGCTAAACGATGCTTTTTCGAATTGCAATGGACTTTTGCTCCCCGAGGGTGTGCTGTCCATTGCTTCGACTAGTTTCTTCTGGATCAGTTCTGTCTTTCCCTGATCCAGAGTAAATTCAGGATGGCGTCTGTCTATCACCGCCATCCTTAGTCCAGACACTGCCTCGCTGTAGCTCCCTTTAGGTTTCGTTTCCGTTGCCTTGCTGGGTCCCTTGCCAGACAGTGTTTGACTATTATTACCCTTCGCTCTCTTTGGGGCTTGGGGTGGAGTTTTCGAGTCGTCCCGAGATCTTTTTCCACTCTTCGGTTTCTTCTCTTTTGTTGCTTTGCTGTTGGTTGGACGTTTTTCAGTCCATGTGCCAGCAGCAATTTTTTGTTCCTTTCGGAGTTTCCTTTTCTGGGCCCCCGAAAGTCTATTTTCTTTTATTGTTGATATCTGCAGTCCTATATTGTATCAGCGGTCCCTGTTGTCCCCACTGATGATTCACTGCCATGGTCAGATTTGTCATCCTCCATGGCAGTTCCTGGCGTTACATTGCCCTCCCCAGAATCCGAGGGGCAGCCTGGCACTAGGCCAGGGAGGGATTCTGAACCAGTGGTTCTACCCTCCTGGGGTACTTCTTCTTTTTGTTTCAGTTCCGCCATTCTTTTTTCTTCGTGTGTTGTTGGTTCGCGCCGTTTCCGGTACCTTACCCTGTCGGGAAAGGCCTTCCCCTATCCACCACCTGGGGACGCGCCCGATGGGGGTAACACACAAGCCCCACACGGGAATTTGCCAAGTTGGTCTTTATGATTTATAATATAAGACAAATTCAATCACTTATTGTGATATATTAGGAACTGCCGATAATTTCCAAATTTCTTTAGAACAATAAGAAACCTAAAAAAGATCCATAATCGCAAAAAATTATTGCTGTAAAATCAATTAAATGCATAATATGATAATAACTAATTTTATTGAAATATTACACTATAATTATGAAAGCGAAAAAACAATAATATTTAAAATTGGCAAGGTAAATAAATAAACTAGATGTCCATGCACAATAATAATAGATAGATGCACATAAAAATTTTCCACTAAAGCCTCCATATCTAAAGAAACCTAATCATTCGTATAGGGATCATTATGCTTAATAATAATTTGTGAGACGCTAAGTTAATAAATTGTGATAAAGTTGTTTAAAAAAAATGATACGTAAATATTATAATACTTATTTTAATAACAAATGAACTTTAATATAAACAAACAATGTTTTCCTTAAACGTATTCACCTTAAATATTTATGTTAAAGATTTCCGTGTGAAAACAAATGAGTGGTTGTAATTCTGCTTCAAGTGTTCTTAATTGGGTATGTTTCAGATGCTTATTAAAATGTGTTTACAGCTAATAAGTTATAAATATGAACAGAGAAGGCAATGGCACTCCATCATAAGTTGTATAGTACCTACAAACATAACTAATATTCTTCCACAATTTTCTCTCCCGAAAAAATAAAATAACAGAGTACCTATAATTTTCAACCGGCGGTGGCAATTATCTTTGATAAGGGCGAGGGAGTTTTACGTTTGTTGTCAATTATTGTACCTCAAAAATGCTCCCATTTACATATTTGCTGTTCCATGAATTTCATCAACAAAAGAAACTGTTATTTTCAAAAATTAAAAATTGTGCCATATACGGGTGCTCTAATTTGTATGTTCATAACTCTGGCAAACGTTAGAACACGTAAAAATAATTGTATTTTTGTTATAAAGTTCTAAAACGCTTAATTTTTGAGATACAGGTTTAGTTCTTTTATTAAAAAATCGTCTTTTTTGAATATATCTCAAATAAACTTTAGCCGATATTGTTTAAATTTTCAGTTTCATTTGCTCTAATAAGGGGCTAATTTAGCCCTAACTAGATTAAAATTATCAAGTCCAGTGGCGTCCCGGTAAGCACCTCAACGAATATTATTTTGGAAAAACTTTCAAAACACGTACGCCAATTACTTTTTTAAAAATTTATTTTATTTTTCAGATCAAGCAACTAAAAATAAAACTTTTATGCGTCTTGACTTCTCTTCGTATCTTGATTGGCCAAGAAACATGGAAAAAATGAACAAAAATTAAATTTCTTAGCTTAGATATTAATAAAAGTATTTAATTTTGTATTTATTTGTTGTTGTTGTTATTACATATTCTTATTATTATTAAAAAATAATAAAAACAAGGTAATAAAAAAAATCCCCATGTTTCTAATATGCAATTAAGTGGATTTTATTTTTTTATTTCTAAAACGAGCCAATATACGAAAAAAATCTTATGAACAAAAAAGTTGTACTTATAATTGCTTATCAATCTCACGAAAAAAAATAAAAAAAAACATTCATTGGCGTACGTTTACTTTTAAGTATTTTCAAAATAATATTCGTTAAGGTGCTTACCGAAACGCCACTGAACTTAATAATTTTAATCTATTTAGGGCTAAATTAACCCCCTACTTTAAGAAATTACTGCAAAATTTCAGCAATTTAAGTATATTTAATATATTTTCGAAAAAGACGATTTAATAAAAATTTAACTCAAAAAAGTATCTCGAAAGTAAAGCATTTTAGAGCAATACCTACTTTATATAAAAAATAATTTTTACGTGTTCTACTATTTTCCGAAGTTATGAACATACAAACTGGAACACCCTGTATACCTACAGGGTGTCACAGAGAATGGTATACCCCTATTTTTTGAGATATCGTTTTAAAAATCGATATGTACTCGAATGTGCCGCGTATACTCGATCGTATGCACTTTTTGACAAAATATTGAATTTTTTTCTACTTCGGGTTTTACCGAAAATGACACCAACTTTTTATTTTTAAATACGACACCCTGTATGGTATTATACTTTTGGATTTGGTATAATTTACAAAGTATGCGCTCCAGAATGATTTTTTGAGCAGAATTCATTTTTTTCAAATGGTACCTACCATATTGGAACCAAGGTACCATCTACTAGTACACCTAATAAGGAACATTTTGGACCAGTAGCTGGTTCCTCGGTTCCAATATGGTACCATTTGAAAAATATGAATTCTGCTCAAAAAATCATTCTGGATACTTTGTTCATAAATCACTTGATTTTAACAAAAACAATACTTTCAACAAAAATTCGTTTTTTGTACCATCACGTGGCCCAGTTGAAGTAAATCTAAATAGTCACGGCGCACTATAATTAATTGAGAAATAAAACATGAATTAAACTCAAGTCTGACAATTGAAATGTCACTTATGTGGTGTCACTGAATGTGATCCAAAGCTGTCTAATTTAATCAGTAACCTACGTGTAGGAACATTACCTTTCTTGAAGAACTGAGCCCAATTTCCAGCCCAAAGAAAGACTACCCTGACGGAAAGAAGGCATAATTAGGAATAGGGGGTTGTCAACGATTCTGCATAACTTTTAAGGAAAAAATCCAGGGGATGAATAATTATTACGCAGTCTCTTTGGGCGATCTTTAACTACCTCTGGTGTGAAGGGAAGGAGGTGGAGTCGAGCGACCCTTACAGTAGTGGACATTTAATTTGAGGTAAGCTTCCATTAGGTTCGTCTGTGGAAACTCGCGAGAAGGACGATGGCAGAGATTCAGCGGATTCTTTATTAGAAGAACCCGTCTGGCTTATGGTTATGGAGTATTGAGGCAGAGACTTTCGAGGATAAAGAGGAGAGAATATAATCTTGTAAACCTTTTTACTATTATTACTGGGAACGATTGATTCTTCGAAGATTCTTCGTTGGAATATCAAATATTGTCTGACCGTGGCCTGAATGTTCGCCAAAGACTCCGCTTATGACGAATCAAGCGCAAGCTGCATGGTTGTTCCAGGGTTTTAGGCGATTTTTGAAGTTTTTTTAAATTATTTTTTAAAGATGAAGGCTCAGAGTAATGGGACACAGCTTAAGGCCCCTCCAAGATGATTCAGAGACCATCGATATATCACCAATATCATATATACAAGTCATTGTATTACGTAATACTGACCAACTTCAGAACCCGCATTAGCATTCTAAAGATTTAAACATAAAACAAATCAAACTATACAAAATGACGAAGCAGTTCTTCGGTGATTTCATTATTTCCATTAAATATCTCACCGTTTATTATTAGAAACTGGAAAATAAGTTGTAGTCATATTTTTGGCAAATAATGCATCTTTTAAGGACGTTGACTTTAATAAGTTAAGTAGCCTTATCTTGACTTCATTTGATAATTATTATTCTTTCATTATCATAATAGTTATGGTTCCTCATTAGGTCATGAGAGATAGTTTTGCCGAACCATTTTGTAGATTAAAAATTCGCCAAATATAATCTCGGTACGAACATTCACTTCCATAGGTACAGATTATTTTAAAAACAATATTTAATTTTGTATAAAACGTTCAGTATCTTTTCTAATTCAGATCAAAATATACATTAGAGGTTGATACTAACTCTGCATTTCGCAAGAGTTCAATTTACGCGTAACCTAAATAGTTTTTGCCTTAATCATGAGGTATAAGTACTTTAACCTTCAAGAAGGGTTACTAGCAGCTGAGTCTATATTCTAAATTAGGTCGTTGAAAATATAGCCTCCTTATATTAGGGGACAGGATTCTGTGTTTGGTTCTTAATGGTTGTAGAGTTGGACACCACAGAATAATGTAGAGGATAATAAGTCAAGTGTTGCATGATGATCTAGGCAGGATTTTTCTGGAGATTAGGAAAAAGTGTGTGAGACTGGTGTTCCCATTCTGATTCTATATTGAGTTTTACCAGATCATGTCTACAAACAGGAAGGGGTAAGTTGAGAGTCGTGCAGTCATGAATGAGTATTTGATTACCTTAAATTTTTCCTGTTATCGTACAAAAAAAAGCTGTGGCCTTTTTTTTTCGTGAGGACTTGATGTCTACAAGTACTGCTTCATGCATCAGCTTTTATTATGGATTCTTTGGGTAGAATTGTTTTATAGCTTATTTGTTTGTTGTGGTATCTAAATTATGGGGACGGTTTTGTGATCCCCGATATACTGCGCAGCCATATTTAGGCTTATTCTATTCTTCCATATTATTTATCCTGTCATTAGTTCAGTCGATAAGTTCAGTGCCTTTTACAAGGTTCAAAAGTCCGTTAGCAGAGGATTCTCCCGCTTGCAGAGCTTTGGAGTTAGGTTATTTCCATGACACATGTCTGAATGGTTGGTTCGTGTAAGTGTCGGGCACTCAAACATTACATAGAAATGTGTCTCCGGCAGCTAGTAGTCTGCACCTAGAAGCAGTTGCAGCCTTATGCCCGTATTCACAAACGATAATTTCCTAATAATTACGTAATTAATTAAATGAGTGAGATGGAGATATGCAGTTTTTTGCAATAGAATGAGATGGGGATAATTGATTACGTAATTATTTAGGAAATTATCGTTTGTGAATACTGGCATTATTTGTCTGCAATTTAAAGTACCCGCAGCACAGTAAATTGCGTGACTTTTCCTCCCATAAGCACAATAATTGTGTCACCTGCGGGGCTTGCAGCTCTACTGCTTCCCTGGTTGGTCATAAAACTATGTGTTTTAATTTGCATGGGTTCTGGGGTGGTTTGACATTTTGAATTTCATTAACTTAAGATGCCGAAGTTCACCCCCACACCCCCACTTCTTAGATAAATACGAAACTGCAAAAAATTTACTAGTCGACGTGCCAGTGAGTTTTCGAATCAACGACTTGTCTTGGATAGTGGAAGTGGAACACCACCACATTTTTACCTTCAAGTTCATGAAATCTTGAACCAACAGTACCTTGGTCGATGAATCGAACCAAATAGTCCTAGAATTTTGCCCTCTAGATCTTTGAGGACACTTTAATCTTTGAGGATACTTCACAAATATTGCCATATTTTGTTCCTTTCGAGACAGAGCAACTCAGAATATTGGACTACTTCATTTCTGGGCCTCATTCTAAACTGCTCAACAAATGAAACGTTACATCACCAAATTTGCCCTAACTTTGGCACTGATAAAATTTGGATTGTTTCGAGCAATTAAATTTTTGTTTCGAGGGTTCACTAGTTCAATCCCTTGTTTATCAGTCCGTATGTTTGCAAGAACATGGTACTTCACACAAAGTTTATATAGGGTGGTAAATAAAACAGTTCAAAATCTCAGAAAGTTTAGCTTGATCCCATTTGATCAAAGATTTTTCTTTTTAAATTTCAACACAAAGATCATGAAGATGGACCTCATGTCTCGGTTTTCGAATTTTCCGATTATTTCTTTTATTTACAGGGTGATCTCAGAAAAACTACTTTTTGGTGTGGCAATAATAACTTTGTTATTCGTGACCCGATTTTCAAAATGTAGGGCTCATTTTAAAGCTAAAGCTTCAAGCAAGAACACGCAAGATTGATAATCGACTAAGAACAAAAATTGAAAATACGGGGTTGTATTAAAACTACCCAAATCTGAATGGCTTCCGAAATCTGGTATTAAGGAAAATTTGAAATAAAATTAAGTTGCTTTCAAACGAACCATTCATTCTGAATACTTCAAGATGTTCTTTGCTTGCATGAGTTAAGAATTGTTGACATAAGAACAAAATTACAACTTCGTGTTTTCGAATGAGGTAGCCGCTTTGTTATTATTATGCTTATTGTTTATCATACGGATGTCACTATTATTGATTGTTGTTTGACGGCTGATAAAACTGTTTTATATTGTCAGTTGAGCTGAGATTTCTTTGCATGGCTTCCATTAATACTTACCGTGATGGCTTGTTAATTCACTCAGCAATAATTGAGCCTGTCATATCGTAAAGAAAGTTCAGTTAAAAAAGGTTAAGAGGTCCATTAAAATGTTTATTATTATTTTATGTACAAAAAACTGTGGCATTCCAAAAAAAAGGGGAGTATCCAAATACCAATATTTTGTCGGACCTCCCCTGCCTCTTTTATAACTGCCGTAACTCTTCTTGGCATTCCGCCTCCACCAGGTGATGTAAAAACTGCTGGGGAGTAGCTTCCCATTCTTCCTGTATAGCTATCACCAAATCATCCAAATTATCCATTTGTCCTTCCCTTTCTTTAGGATTTTTTTCATTCTGCTCCAAACATGCTCAAGCGGATTTATATCCGGAGATACAAGGGTGGTAAATTCATTCTTACAATAAATAAAACAGTTTTATCAGCCGTCAAACAACAATCAATAATAGTGACATCCATATGATAAACAATAAGCATAATAATAACAAAGCGGCTACCTCATTCGAAAACACGAAGTTGTAATTTTGTTCTTATGTCAACAATTCTTAACTCATGCAAGCGAAGAACATCTTGAAGTATTCAGAATGAATGGGTCGTTTGAAAGCAACTCAACTTTATTTCAAATTTTCCTTAATACCAGATTTCGAAAGCCATTCAGATTTAGGTTAGTTTTAATACAACCCTGTATTTTCAATTTTTGTCCTTAGTCGATTATCAATCTTGCGTATTCTTGCTTGAAGCTTTAGCTTTAAAATGAGCCCTACATTTTGAAAATCGGGTCACGAATAACAAAGGTATTATTGCCACACCAAAAAGTAGTTTTTTTGAGATCACCCTGTAAATAAAAGAAATAATCGGAAAATTCGAAAACCGTTTCGAGATGAGGTCCATCTTCATGATCTTTCTGTTGAAATTTAAAAAGAAAAATCTTTGATCAAATGGGAGCAAGCTGAACTTTCTGAGATTTTGAACTGTTTTATTTACCACCCTATATAAACTTTGTGTGAAGTACCATGTTCTTGCAATCATACGGACTGATAAACAAGGGATTGAACTAGTGAACCCTCGAAACAAAAATTGAATTGCTCGAAACAATGCAAATTTTATCAGTGCCAAAGTTAGGGCAAATTTGATCATGTAACGTTTCATTTGTTGAGCAGTTTATAACAAATTTAATCGAGAAACTTTTCGTTCTAGAATATCCATGTCGTCTGTTTTAGGACAACTGTAAAAAGTATACCATTCAATTAAATTATACCTAGATATAGATATGTGATTGTCCGTTGGTTGAAGTGACAGGCTTACGTAACAAGTAACATTGAAATAATCTTCGGTAGAATAAGTTGACCGCAGTGTTTTTGTTCATCAAGGATTGTGACACTTCTTACAAGTTCAAACGATAAAAGTACTAATTTTTCATCCAATCAAGTATCAAAACATTAAATTTAATAAGAAATTTAATAATTCAGTCTTACAAGATACAAGCATATTTTAATTCGCCAATTATGAAAATTATTAATGTATAATTTGAAAGAAATTTACCCAGGTTATTTATTGTTTATTATTATTAATAGATTAATTTTCGGAATATATAGGCAAATAATATTAAAAAAAGTTTATATGTTTACTTTATTGAAGCGTATATTTTTGTCTTTTCATTCAAAGAGGATTTTTATTATCAATCTAGTAAATTTTAATATTATACCGGGTGACTAACCATAATACCTCTGTACATAAAGGACATTGTCTAATAATACAAAATAGTTTCGATGTTAACGTAATTAATTGTTGTCTATTGTCAAAGTATTTTGACGTATTGTTATTAATATATTATTAGGCAATGTGATGTCCTATTATGTAGGGACAGACAGAGGTATGGTCAACCACCCAGTATAGATAGGAAGTAGGCAGTAGTCAAACCTTCTTTATATCTTCGTCCAAGAGGAGTGGGATTTTGCAATTTCTGAAAACATGGTATGAAATTATCATGAGCGTTCTTATCTATGTTTAATAAAATGAAGCAGCTAAGACAAAAGTTCGCAAAATGCAGTTGATCTCCAAGCACCTAACATCCTTAACCTTAACATGTTTAGCATTTGTTTGGTAATTCTTTTTTCAGTGCTTTGTGCTGTTCATTTATATTTTCTAAGCAAAAAACGGCCTGATAACTTCCCGCCAGGTGAGTTTTTTTGAATATTTTATTCGTATAATAACTTAAAAAAATAAAAAATTTGAGAGAATGCTATTTGATAGGTACTTAAAGATAGTTATTTTACGGTATAAAATATAATAATCTTTAGATTTAAAAAAAAAATTATAAGACAGGAATAAGCAGAATATTAACAGAACAATTTAATTTATAAAAAACTGTATTCCAAATTTATTCGGACCGCGGTTGGGGATAAAAAATCAGCTGATTTAGCCTGGTATAAACTTGAAGTTTTTGAAAAATGATAAACTATGAAAATGAATTTTGACAATGGGTGTCAGTCAGGCTATCTCTTTTTAACGTTCTTTTGATCGATTTGATATATCGAAGTTGTCAAATAAACTGAAATTGGTTTAGAAAATGCCTTCGTTGCTTGAATAAAGTCAATGCGGTAAATTAACTGGCCTGCAGCAATAATTTCAAAGCTTTTGGAGACATTTTTTGGAGTGAGTAAGTATTATCCACAAGATAATTAATTTTGCATGAGTATTTTTCGATAAATGAATGATCCAATTTAAAATATGACCCTTGTCAGTGTTCTATCAAACTTATGATAAGGGGTTGATCATTTTCATAATCTATAGCCAACTGGATCGGATAGACTTGGAATACACTATCATTAACTCAACTGAAGTTTATTCTAATCAAATGGGTTTTATTTGCAGGTCAGTTCCGCACCCTAATTATGTCACTATTTAACCTTATTAATATAGCTACATCCCTACACCATCTAATGGTAAATTGGTATTTGGTTAATTATACAGGGTGTCCCAATATTCCATGGACATGGAGCAACCACAGATTACTGAGGTAAAAAAAAGTCGCTCGGACCAAACTTATCTCTATACCAAAATGCTTCGTTTGTCCGCTAGAGGGCTTCAAAGTCTTTTGAAAATTTTAGTTTTTTTGAAATAGCTCAAAGTCGGCTGATTCAAATTCGATGAAATTTAGTAGGTAAATTTCTTATTAAAAGTACTAATTTCTGATGTACATGATAATTTGACGAAAACCCGGGAAGGGGTGAAACTACCCCCACCCTCCATTAAAATTGATCGTAATTGTTGATAGGGTAGCAGGAATGCTGTTCATGTTTTTTTGTTTGAAAGATACATCGTTTTAGCCCATTTTTGGTCTCCTACAAAAATCTGTATCTTTCCGAGGTGCTATGTGATCAAATAAATTAGTCGATTATAACTAAATTTTTATTTCATTCTTTTAATTTGAAATCAAATTTTCAATTGTCAGGTGATTATTTGATCTAATCTAATAAAAGATGCTCGATGTGGGCGCCGGTTTGGACCCTAGAAAGTTCCATCCTGCGCAAAAAAATTATTTGAACTCTTCTTGGAACCTCGTCGTTTTGCAAACTGTTTACTGCGTTTGAAAAAAACCGTTTGCAAACACCTGAAAAAAAACCGAACCATACTAAACATCTTTTATGAGATTAGATCAAATAATCACCTGACAATTGAAAATTTTATTTCAAATTAAAAGATTGAAATAAAATTTTGGTTAGGTACCATCGACTAATGTATTTTATCACATAGCACCGCGGAAAGATACAGATTTTTGTAGGAGACCAAAAATGGGCTAAAACGATGTATCTTTCAAACAAAAAAACATGAACAGTGTTCCTGCTACCCTATCAACAATTACGATCAATTTTAATGGAGGGTGGGGGTAGTTTCACCCCTTCCCGGGTTTTCGTCAAATTATCATGTACATCAGAAATTAGTACTTTTAATAAGAAATTGACCTACCAAATTTCATCGAATTTGAATCAGCCGACTTTGAGCTATTTCAAAAAAACTAAAATTTTCAAAAGACTTTGAAGCCCTCTAGCGGACAAACGAAGCATTTTGGTATAGAGATAAGTTTGGTCCGAGCGACTTTTTTTTACCTCAGTAATCTGTGGTTGCTCCATGTCCATGGAATATTGGGACACCCTGTATAAGATATGGCAAAAATAAGAAATCTCGATTTATTTCAGAAACGGTCACAGATATCTTGTACGTCTTGATGGTTTCGAGATGACCACAAAATTTCGCATCTTTGCTCTAATTTAATCGACCCTCTATCTCGGCGTTTACGAGATAGCAATATAGATAAGGATATATGGTGCACCCTATAGTTATAATATAGCTACATATAATAGATAGAGACATATTATGACTTTGTGTACCCCAAGGGCATCTTACCTCCATTTAACATTTCTTCCGCATTACAAAATTGGTGTCAAACCAAGACTATAGTGATAAAGACTATAGTATAAGTATAATACAAAAAGGTGTTGAGAAAAAGTAGCAGGCCAGGCAAATTATCTGTCAAAAAATAATGGGACGTTCCTCATGCTATTTTCCATGTAGACTTCGATCGTTCAAAATACAAAAATTTACAATTTTCTTTTTCATAGCTTCGTTGTTCTTAAAGTTCAGTTGCAATTCTGCACATACTTCTTTCTTATAGACTAAGAGCTGGCGGCCGCGAGGTACTATGATCGTACCTCCGGCTGGAATTTTGTGAGGTGGTTGGCGGAACCATCAACAGGTGTCATCCGCAAGGATTCAACACAAAACCTCTGCAAAAGACACGCCAGACGACTCAAAGTCGAAAAAAATTTTACTCAAAAAATGTTCGTACCTCCGGCTGAAAATTTACGTATTACTTGTTTCAAGGTCATAGATGAAGTATGTAATTCGCCAGACGGCTAGCTCACTGCTAAAGTGGTGACAGACGTCCTCAAACATGTCATTTTTTTTTTCAAATTTTTTTTTTGTTACCTCCGTCTGAGATTCTTACATATTGTCTCAGAGACCTTTTTGAACACAAATAATAATTTCCAGACGAAAAGGCCGCTGCGATATCCCTCTGCAAAGCCGCGAAATTACTGCCCGCATCAAACTTGTGATTTTTTTTCACAATTTTTTTTTTGTTACCTCCGTCTGACATTCTTACATATTGTCTCAGAGACCTTTTTGAACGCAAATAACAATTGCCAGACGAAAAGGCCGCTGAGATATCCCTCTGCAAAGCCGCGACATTACTGCCCGCATCAAAAACTTGTGATTTTTTTTTCACAATTTTTTTTTGTTACCTCCGTCTGACATTCTTACATATTATCTCAGAGACCTTTTTGAACACAAATAATAATTGCCAGACGAAAAGGCCGCTGCGCTATTTCTCTGCAAAGCCGCGAAATTACTGCCCGCATCAAACTTGTGATTTTTTTTTCACAAATTTTTTTTGTTACCTCCGTCTGACATTCTTACATATTGTCTCAGAGACCTTTTTGAACACAAATAATAATTTCCAGACGAAAAGGCCGCTGCGATATCCCTCTGCAAAGCCGCGACATTACTGCCCGCATCAAACTTGTGATTTTTTTTTCACAAATTTTTTTTGTTACCTCCGCCTGACATTCTTACATATTGTCTCAGAGACCTTTTTGAACACAAATAATAATTGCCAGACGAAAAGGCCGCTGCGATATCCCTCTGCAAAGCCGCGAAATTACTGCCCGCATCAAACTTGTGATTTTTTTTCACAAATATTTTGTTACCTCCGTCTGACATTCTTACATATTGTCTCAGAGACCTTTTTGAACACAAATAATAATTTCCAGACGAAAAGGCCGCTGCGATATCCCTCTGCAAAGCCGCGAAATTACTGCCCGCATCAAACTTGTGATTTTTTTTTCACAAATTTTTTTTGTTACCCCCGTCTGACATTCTTACATATTGTCTCAGAGACCATTTTGAACACAAATAATAATTGCCAGACGAAAAGGCCGCTGCGATATCCCTCTGCAAAGCCGCGACATTACTGCACGCATCAAACTTGTGATTTTTTTTTCACAAATTTTTTTTGTTACCCCCGTCTGACATTCTTACATATTGTCTCAGAGACCTTTTTGAACACAAATAATAATTGCCAGACGAAAAGGCCGCTGCGATATCCCTCTGCAAAGCCGCGACATTACTGCCCGCATCAAACTTGTGATTTTTTTTTCACAAATTTTTTTTGTTACCCCCGTCTGACATTCTTACATATTGTCTCAGAGACCTTTTTGAACACAAATAATAATTGCCAGACGAAAAGGCCGCTGCGATATCCCTCTGCAAAGCCGCGACATTACTGCCCGCATCAAAGACTTGTGATTTTTTTTCACAATTTGTTTGTGAAAAAAAAAATTTAAAGCATTAAAAAATTTGTTCAATTTTATTTTAGAATAGTCTAGATTTTCCTTAAATTTTCCTGTCAGAGATTCGCTATGCTGCATAAATTATTTTTTCACCACAATAAGTAATAATTTTTAACACTAACCTCATGAAGTTGTTTTTCCCGTATAGTCAATATTTTCATTTTCTTCAAACGTAAAATGTTAGTTCTAATGTGCATGTACTGAAAATTTTTGCCTTATATGTCCGTATTCATCAAACTTCAAAATATAGCTCTGGGGTTATATTTTGAATTCTCTGACAGCTGATTGGTCTAATGCTCAAACCCTACGAATTTTAAACCAATGACATGTTCTAAAATATAACCTTAGGGGTTATATTTATTGATGAATACGGGCCATAGTGACTTAATCTCATTATAAAACATCCTAAACGTGTTTTGGGGTCTGAATTAATTTGCTATAGCCTCTCGAGATTACTCGGAGGGTAGAAAATATTTGATTCAATCATTATCGAGATGGACGATGATTTACGGTTTGATGTAAGAATATCAGACGGAAGTAACAAAAAAAAATTTTGGAAAAAAATCACAAGTTTGATGCGGGCAGTAATTTCGCAGCTTTGCAGAGGGATATCGCAGCGGCCTTTTCGTCTGGCAATTATTATTTGTGTTCAAAAAGGTCTCTGAGACAATATGTAAGAATCTCAGACGGAGGTAACAAAAAATTTTTTGAAAAAAAAATGACATGTTTGAGGACGTCTGTCACCACTTTATCAGTGAGCTAGCCGTCTGGCGAATTACATACTTCATCTATGACCTTGAAACAAGTAATACGTAAATTTTCAGCCGGAGGTACGAACATTTTTTGAGTAAAATTTTTTTCGACTTTGAGTCGTCTGGCGTGTCTTTTGCAGAGGTTTTGTGTTGAATCCTTGCGGATGACACCTGTTGATGGTTCCGCCAACCACCTCACAAAATTCCAGCCGGAGGTACGATCATAGTACCTCGCGGCCGCCAGCTCTCCGTCTATTAAGCTGGCGCACTTTTTGCGAAATTTGGTTCAACGAGAATCCAAATGCGAGGCGGAAACGGGGTTATAGAACACCCGACCTTTTTCCCATGCATATCTCTGGTTCAAAGGTACAATATTGTTTTTAAGATCGAGCGTGAATTTCTTTTAGTTTTCTAGCTTTTGGATAAGCTTTTGATTGCGGGGCTGGTTTACAAGATCCTGCAACTTTTACTTGACTTTGTGTCATTGATCAACTCGCTGGTTTGGCTACTAATCGAATCAAATTTAAAAAAAAGGTTTTGCTGTAACTACTTGATAAATCATGCAATTTCAAGAGTTTAAGGAATATCCAGGGGGTTTCTAAAAACATCTAATAAAGTCTCATCGATTACAACTGTCGCGAAGGTTTTCAAAATTTGTATACTTTTCCAAACTAAAGGATTATGAAATTCCCTACATAGTTATTCCTGTTTTAGCATTTTTCTTAATGTTTTACCGTCTCTAGGATATGAGTGGGTGTACCTACATTTAAAAGTTACCTAAAAAAAATTAGGCAAGCTTACCAAAAAAATGTAATGCGCTAACTTACAAACTTTGCAGCAAAATTACAAAATTTTCGCCGGCTCATATCTCAAAAATTGTAGGTACAAGTAGAGGACAATGTGAATATGAAATTTTTTGGGAATTTCATGAACTTTAATTTTGGAAAGTAAAAACTTCCATGTTTCAAGCACCGTTTTGCGCTAAAATCTTGAAAGGGAACTTTGAATCCCTTCCCACCCTCCCGGCGCCTTTAATCGATGGGACTTTATTAGATGTTTTTTAGGAAACTTACCCCTACGCATTTCTGCAAGAAAACCATTTTTTCAAAGCAATTTTACTGGACTAGGTATTTTACTGAACTAGCCTAAAACAGCGAGCTAGCCAATGGTACGTAGTCAAATAAGTTGCAGTAAATTTTGGGCAAACAACCTGTAGCTGAGACCTCTACCTACTTTTTCGCATTACCCTGTATATTTCGTTTCCCAATTGTTTCCCGAGAATACCATTATTAAAGTATGTGCACACATTACGAAGGGGTGCGACAATAATGTTCTTTATTATACAATTATTTTATTTAAAATGGAAAATATTTTCTTAAAAAATACGAATTTTAGGTCCACCTCGATTGCCAATATGGGGCAGCTATTGGTTCATCTTACTACCAAATATAAAGCATATTCATGAAACTCTCCAATACTGGGCAAATAAATATAAAACGTCCATTCTGGGTTTTTACATGGGAAGTCAACCGGTAGTGATTACTCTAGGACACGAACTTTGTAAAGAAATGTTAACAAGAGATGAATTCATTGGAAGGAATGATAACTTCTTGACACAACAGAGAAGTTTTGGAGTAACACAGGGTAAGAAAAAAAGCTTATTTATAAGACATATTGTATGGGTTGATTAAAATAAGTACCTACAACTTTATAGTTTTTTTTTATAACATCAATATATTTATATATATTTATAGGAATCAGTTTCACAGAAGGTGGAAGGTGGAAGATTCACAGAAGATTTTCGTTGAGTCATTTACGAGATTATGGTTTTGGTAGAAGGTTTCAGGCAATGGAAGATAATGTGGAACGTCAGTTGACAAATTTGATAGCTTTTCTCTCCAGTAAACCGAAGGCAGCTGATCATGTAATTAGTTTTATATTAATATTATAATTTCACGAGGGAGTAAAGAGAATAATTTAAAATGCTGGAGTAGACATTAATTAAAAGCAGCTGTATTCTCAGTTTCTTGTTGCAATGTCTTCTTGGGAGTCATCATGATTGTGTTAGTACCATTTGCGGTGGTAATCGGTTGTTAAAGAGCTGATAAGATTTATTTAATACACCAACTATACCACAAAATTAGGGGAACTTTTTTTGGAGTCCCCTCGCCCATAAACCAGTAACTAAAGGTTTCCGAAAAATTTTACATGAAGCAAGCAGTAAGGGTGTTCTTGCAATTCTCCAACTCTCAGATTTATGAATGCCTGCAAGACGGAGTTACGTGATTTGTAAGGTCTCCGTGTACCAATAACATCACCCTGTAACAAGTTTGAATCATGGATTCAAACTCCCTGCAGTGTCTCTGTGCCAAACTTTTACAGATATTGTCATTCATTGTGAAGAGACAGTTCTTTGTTCGAAATCCAGCAGTGACGTCTACATAAGATGTCCAAATTTGACTCAAGTTTGAAGCAAATTGTTTTTCTCATCGCAAAAGAGATCGCAGTCATAGTTAAAAAATTGTTTCTTTGTTTTCAAGAGTATAAATGAATCCACTTCGACCATCGCAAGCGCACGTTCCTGTTTTCACGCAGCAACTCTTGCATAAGGAGGTAAAAAAAAAGTTGTAAGAGATCTAATAGGGGCGCTAATGTGCCAGTAAAACTCTTCTTAAATAACGTCTAGTGATCAAAAAAGCCGTGCAAGAACAATCCCCTAATAGATGAAGAGGTGACAAAGATTTTGGAAGCGCTTTGAACATCTTGTGGACGTTACTGCAGGATTTGAAACAAAGAACTGCCTCTTCACGATGAATCACGATATCGGTAAAAATTTGGTACAGAGACACTGCAGGGAGTTTGAATCGATGATTCAAACCTAAAGGGTGCTTGAACTTCCGGTGGGTATAGGGATAGTGCAAAATATCCATTGAAAATCGTGCGAAGTTCATTTTGGTACATGGGTGCATTCTAATAAGTTATATCACTCCATAATCAGATATACACAAACCTGAGAGTTGAAGAATTTCGAGAATACGCTTGCTGGTTACTTCATGCAGAATTTTTGAGAAAATCTAGTGACGTAGGAGTCACTAGAGGGAGAGGGTGACTCCGTCGGCGAGAGCACTCCAATAAAATGTTCCCCTAATTTTGTGCTGTAGTATAAGTACCTATATCTATCTATTTTTCATTTGCTTCCAATGATAAAATTCCATCAAGGTCGCACATATTTTAATTGATGACAACATTATAGATAACGTGTAAGCATCTCTTATACATAGTTGACGATATTAGATGTAGTAAGATTTTCGTCCTCAAAAAATATATCCTTTTTGTCATTAAACTTTGCCATTCATTTCCAGGTGGTATATTCCTGAATGAATTAGACATGTTATCAGTTTTAAATAATTATTGTAAGCTAAATCTAATCTGCACTTGAGCAATCGATTTATGTTTTAAAAACCGTACCGACAACAAAGAATATATTGCGGTCTCCATTATCGCGTAGAGGTCACTGAAGTAAGTGATCTTTACTATAACCGAAATATGAAACTGCAAAGAAGGTTACTTTGCAAGTTGCAAAACTTCCAAATTATGCGATAATTATTTTTTAAATTAAAACTGACACTTCTAAAGTAAAATAATTTCCAGAGTTTCTACCGAGAAAATGGCGAAGTGTTGTTCCCACATATCTTCGCAGGTCCATTCGTTAACCCCATAATGCAAACAATAGCATCTACTCAATTTAGCAATGAAAGAATCGCAGAAGTTATGAAAGCAGGTTTCAGATTTTTGAAAAGTGGCGACGCTCTGGGTTCTGCATTGCTTCTGTCACCATGGTTGAGGTATTTAGCGCCTCAGTATATTGGATACACGGATTTCAAGGAAGGAAACCAGGTCTTCTTAGATTTTTGTCAAGTAAGTAGGTATCAAGCAGTATTCGTGATAACTGGTATCATAAAAGACTCCAGAGTAAATTCCACTAGACCTTATAGCGGTCATTTTAGTTGACGCAAAAGTATGCTTCATTGATTGCACTAATACAAAAATATTTCAGGAAATTATAAACCATCACAAGGAAACATTCATAGAGGAAGATCATCGCGATTTTATAGATGATTTCATTAGTCAACAAAAGCAACAGGATGAAAATGACATGGATGGCTTTACAGGTATGAATATTTTAAAATAGTATTTTTTTCCTTCTAAGCTAATTTACAGAACAAGAAGTCTGATTGATACAACACTTTCTCATATTCCTATAAGGACAGGAACAATCATTTGTCTTATTTTCATTATGAGTCTTCTCCGGTTATTTTAGTTACATCAGGAACGGTTTTAAAAATTTTGCCTGACTTTGCTGATCTTTTACCAGAAAAGGTAGAAAATGTGTTCAAATATACCAGTTAAACTTTGATCGCTATTTTTTTTTTTAATAGCACTCTGCCTTCCTAAAAGGTGGTTCAAAAGACGTCTTTTCAGGACCAGTCACAGATAATACTAACTCTCCAACAAACATAACAGGGTGCGATTTCCTACCTCAGAGGCTCTACCTTTGTATATTTTTGGCCAGTCTTGAAGTAAGACGTCTTCTTATGGGATAGATGAAACATATTCTTTGCAGTTATTTGACTACCTTTTGAACTCGATCTAATAACTTTATTCGAATGTGATGAGGAAGTATGATGATTCCGACTTAAACTACTTATTAAAACTTTAATTAATTTTAGTTATGTTGAAAAACAAAATTTTTTGTTGTACATTTTAGATGAACAGCTTTTAACAACTCTACTTGACATATTGGTACCCACATGTACTGGAGCGATTATTGTAATCAGTTTTTACTTCACATACCTGATCAATAATCCAGAAGTACAAAGGAGAGTTCATGATGAAATAGACGAAGTTGTTGGACGATCTCGTTTGCCGAATTTAAACGACAGAAAAGAGTAAGTATTTGAACTTTTCTAATTGACCTTTATAAACTGATACGTGCCTACATAAAAGTTATTTTATTCTGGTAAAGAGGAATAAATAAATTTTAATCTTTTTCAAAACGACTTAATTTTATTCCCAGTAAACAACAGGGAATCAGACTAAAATATTTAATTTTGAAGCGTTTACAGCGGTTTTAAATATTTTTACGGGGAAATAATGTTAAGCGTCACAACACCGCGGTTGCACTGATCGTGATTGCTCTGATTCACAGATTTCACACCTTCTTTCCCGAACTGCACTAGATGAATTTACTTGGGATATAACAAATAAGAAATGTCGGAGCATCTACAGCGAATCTCTGCGGCGTTCAAGCGATAAGCTAAAGGCGATTGTAAAGTTAAATACCTTATTTTATTTTTAATGGAATTTAAAAGCAAGAATGACTTTTGGCTAGTGCAAGACTTTTAATAGTGCAACAATCTTCAAATAATTTTCTGGGCTCATTTCTCAGATAATACGGCGGAAAATAAATTTTATCAGTCTTACAGCCAGTAATATAAAGGCCCATTAAGCTAACGGGCAGATTTCTGATACCATTTTGAAAGCTCTGATACCGACGTCATATAACTGTGATTAACATTTTTGTAATCCCTTTCATGCCAAGAATCACTGAATTGCTATATTTTCCATGCACTTAAGGTCAATACCTTTTCTAAAAACGGAACCAGAAATCTGACCGTTAACTTAATGATCCTTTATAATACTGGCTGTTAATATTATATAAATCGTCATGAGGTTCTGATTAAATTTTGAAAATTTCCCTTTTTTTGAAAATTTCAAGCATAAAATTATAGTAATGTTAAGGTTACTTACAGATTACCATATACGGAAGCTAGTCTAAGAGAAGCATATAGGAAATTTGCAGTATTTCCATTAGGCATTTCCAGGAAATGCATCAAAGATACGTATCTTGGAGGATATTTTATTCCAGAGGTACGCAAATACTGGTACCTATAATTATTATTATAATAAATTATATAGGTATATCGTGCACGAATGAATATTTTGATTTCATATTCTTTCAGGGAACACCCATCCTAGCTAACTTGGTCAGTGCGAATCACGACGTAAAAGTTTGGAAAGAACCTGAGAAATTCAATCCTGAAAGATTTCTTAATGCAGATGGAAGCCTTCAGAAAGCCGATGAAGTGCTAAGTTTTGGAGCTGGTAAATTGCTTGCTAACAAAAAAAAATTAAAATAAAAAATCCATTAATTTTTACAGGAAGCAGACTTTGCGCAGGAGAAACCTTTGCAAAACAGAATATTTTTCTGTTTGTAGCCGGTTTGCTTCAGAATTTCGATTTTCAGTCCGTTGATGGAAAACCTATTTCAGTGGATTTGAAAGACCTTGAAACTGGAGTAGGTCTAGTTAAAAATAATCACTGGGTTAGGGTTGTCCCTAGATCATAAATTCCATTATCCTATGAAAATTAAACTGAACTATGTGAGAATCAGTACCCACGTCTTATATCAGTACGTAATTATATAAATCAGTACCTAGGTACGTAAATTGTGTGCAGTAACTGGCATTACCAAAAAACCAATTTGGGAGAAGGATAAGCAGAAACTTTATGTTCCAAGGAAAACTTTCTGTTTGTCGCTTCTCCAGAATTGCGCTTTTGGTGATGCGTCAAAGTTTCCATAGCTACTGAGATATAGACACAAAATTTGCGCAAAATAATATTTTGCGCAAATTTTATTTTAATAATGAATTCATTAATGCTGATGAAGATACTTTTTATAAAAGCATCATAATTTATTTATAAAATTTTAAGATAAAATATGTTGGAGGTAAGTCATAATAATAAACACAATAATGCATATTGTAATATGGTTTATTATTAGGGCATACACGTATACTGTACGAGTACAATGACAGGTATTAGTTATACACGGTGTTAAAAAAGGTCAAGAAAGTATGAAACTAGTGCTTTTTGAAACGACAAAAGATAAACCTTGTAGTAATAAACAGGGTTTAACGATGTAAGCATAGCAGATAAGCATTAAAGTGGATCTAAATTAGTTTGGAGTGAATTATGTTAAGTATTCTTGGTTAAAAATATTTGAAATAAATGAACAGTTCAAACTTTAATGAGTCTTAATAATTATTATGAATCCTATCTAGAACATCCAACTCAATAATACATCCCTATTTATAGTTAGGTACCTACTTTCTGTTCTTTACAAATCCTAATACATATACCTAAATACTTCAGTAAATTTTGCAAGTGAATAATTTTTGCGATAGAAAATAAAATAAGGGAGTGAAAATCCGCAACATAAACCAACATTTTGGCCTTGAACCTAAAGGAATATAGGGCAACTCCTGTCGTCAATCGAAATCATTCTCATTCAGTTCATGCACTAAATGAATTTTGTACGGATGAAATTTATGCTGTTTAAGGATGTGTCGGATATTAGTTCTTGGAATATTGGTTACAATGGCCAACTTTCGCGTACTCAGAGTTGGATACAGCAACTTGTCCCAAAACTTCACAGAAAGGAGTTTACAGAAACCTCGTTTCTCATCACTTGGAGTTCACGTTTTTTATTCGCCACTGAACTGTTTCTTTAAATTTTTTGACCATGCTCAACACGTATTTTCTGCTTGTGTGTTTATCGGGATGCTCTTGATTTAATAAATCTGCAGTATGATTGCCACATCACCATTTTCGAAAAACAAAGCGATAATTTGAATTCTCTCCGCAATAGAGTAAACCATTTTTCACAACTTCACATATAATGTTTATGCAGACAATTCAAAGAGTAGCTTAAAAACTGAGACTAAAAATCTGTTAGGTGATCGAAAGTAGAAGTAAAAAATTAAATTATCTTAATATTCCGATAACAGAATGAAACCCGCTACGTAATAAAAAACACTTTGTACTAAAAAAGTAAGAAATTGTAAGCATTTATTTTAAGCAATAATTTTTTAACCAATCACTGCAAGAATTTAGTCATAGAACCTATATGAAAAACACAGTGATAACCATGGCAACCATAATGAATAATGATAACCATACAGCAACCATGATAGTGACTGGTGAAGTACCTTTTTTATCGATTCGCCCTGTAGAATTTAAGCAAAATCCAAAAAGCGAGATATCGTTGTAAAGAGAATTCAAGTAGCTTTCAAACGATGTATCACTCGATTTCTGGCCCCTATGATGGTAAACGGAGGGGAGGGGTAGCCACCCCGGTCATTATATACATCCGCGGCTCCTACAGTTTCACTATGGCATCTATATAGGGGTGGAGGACATACCTATAGTAACACCAGGAAGGTCTTAATTTGCTGGGCAAATGAAAGATAAGCGAACAAAATGGCATCAAAAGAAGGTTTCCTGAGTGCGGGCCTGTTTAGAACAGCGAATATCATAATAAACATGCAAGGTCAGAGTGTCGAGAGGACGGCGGAAACTCGTAAACAACACCAGAGCCGGTCTGGTAACAGACGCAACATACACGGCATGCAAACGTAGTCGGAATATAATAACGAGCGATGTCGCGTATTTTTGGAGTATAAATGCAAAATATAGGCAAATTTGAAAATAAAAATCGTGCTACCGTTATTCTCGAAGATATTCCTTGCCCTGAAAGTGAAAAAAAAATTAGAAATTCGACCGTAGTGCCAAAGAGGCCTTAGTGGTGACCTTGATATTAGTTTGCCCTGGCTGGTTTTAGCTTCTTACCCACCCAGCACCCCTATTTCGCTCCTCGGTCCCGAAAAAATTGATGAAACGTAGGAGCCGCGGATGTATACAATTACCGCCACCCCTTCCAAGGGGATGAACTTGGATGGTTAAATTTGTTGCCCAAAGATGTCCCCCTCGAAAACAAAATTGACCGGTTTCGGCGTTTTTCGCATACATATTCACTTTCCAAATTATTAGGCTTGCTACCTTTTCGATGGCCCACCCTGTATAGTAGTACTGTATAGGCTGTTTCATTAGGGCTGGCCACCGTCCATATCTTGGAAACTATTGGTCCTAGAGCTTCGAAAACGAATTTTTCTAGAATTGTGAGAATTTCAATGAAAAAATGGGCGCACTTCCGGAAATACCGCAACTTTACACCTGTTTCGTTATTTAAACAAGCAGGACACCCGGTAGGTATATACAGGGTGTCCCGTATCGTTATGTTCAAATTTTGTGAGCATATTATTATTATTATTAATATTTCTTATTTCAAAGCCTAAAAAACCCAAAAGTGGCAGGTCTGTCTGCATTCGTTACGAAGTTAGAGGCCTAATAAAATAATGTCTAGTAAATACCAGATTTAACTTTGAAAACCACATAAAACTTATTTTATTGACCAAATCTTTAGTTTATCATGTGTTAAAAATGTCCTATTCCTTGCTGAATACAAGCTTGTGCTCGGAGGCTTATTGCAAAAGTAACAGTTTTCTCGTCTTTTTTCGCGTGCCTAATATCTCTTACCAGCTTGCTGAATACGATCAAATAATAATTTCTCTCTGGTATTTAGTTACAAACACCAATTCCGAAATTTGCTGGTGCCGCATCTATTTGAATCCTAATGCCTTTCGTATGAGCAGGGTCTACTAATGTTTATTTCGGTGACGTTTACTCATGTGTGGCAATTTTTGTGACTTACAAAGTTGAATCTTTGTTATTTACTAGTCATAATTTTCTTAGGCCTGTAACTTCGTAACGAATAAAGATAGACCTGTCACTTTTGGGTTTTTTGGGCTCAAAATTAAGCCTACTATATGCTCAAGAATTTTGAACATAACGATACGGGACACCCTGTATATTACTTATTATATTTTTAAATTGTCTCAGAAAAAATGAATACGCAGGTGGTTTTCACATTCAGAATTGAGATTGAGCATATAGTTTCTAATTTCAAAGAATGTAGTAATAAGAACGAGAACGGCTCAAAATTTCTCGTATTCCGATAAAAAGGAGTGAATTTCGTTTCACATAAATACAAACCTTGTATTTTGATTTTTTTTTTCATTGCTACTTGAAACAAGAGGATGAAATTTATTTTTGAAGAAAACAATTTTTTTAATTGTTACCATTGAAGAAGTTGAGTTCTCATCTTTACCTCTTCATATCTCCGCGCCATAATGATGACCCTTCAACAACGTATACTGAAGATTTATCCTCTTAATTAATTAAATAAATAATACGGGACACCTGTACAGGGGCCTGTTTCACAAAAATATGAGCTATTAATAATAGTCATATAAAATTTTCTAAAACACTTACCGACTAATATAATTGGAATATACTGTTCTTAATAGTTAATTAAACTATTACTTAGTAGATTCTTACAATTATTTTGAGAAACACTATTTAAAATCACTCATATTATGAGCTTTTATTATTGAGCTTTACTATTAATAATAGTTAATAGTGTTTTGTGAAACAGGCCCCAGGTTTTATCGGTTTCCCCTAAAAAATTCTACAACGGTATATAGTTTACTGATAAAAAAATATTAAGAAAAGTTTAATCAGTATTTTTGTAAAAAAATTTGATGCGTGTATGGGTGCACCATGTATCCTTCTCTATATTGCTATCTCCTGAACGCTAAGAGATACAGGGTCGGTTAAATTAGAGAAAAGATGCGCAGTATTGTGACCATCTCGAATCCGTCAAGAGTCAAGACATGTAAGATTCTCTCCTGACTGTGACTGCTCCTGAAATATCCTGAAAAAACTGAAAAATCGAGATTTCTTATTTTTGCCATATCTTGCTTATTATTAAAAATTAATAAATAATTTTTTGTAGGCTTACATAAGCCGTTAAGATCTATCCATCTGTCATAACAAAAATTTTCAAGGCCGACTAGAACCAAAAGTTTTCACAGTTAACTTTCATTTTTCTTGTGGCCGCCATATTATTTTTTTATGTCGTTCGACGTTCGATATGAAAAAAATAATGGAAACCAAAAATTAATAAACTTCAAAAAATTTTTTTTTTAATTTTTATTCTTCTTTTTTCAAAGAAAAACAAAAAAAAAACGTCGAAAAACGTCAACATTTGTAAATTACGCCGAAATAGTGCTTGCCTTATGGTTTTTTAATTTATCTATGAAATGCGGTCTTAAAAGTTGTCTTTTTTGTAAAGAAAAAAGAAGAATAAAAATTTTTTCAATTTATTTTTTTAAGTTTGACAATTTTTAGTTTTTATGATTTTTTTTATACCGAACAACATAAAAAAACAATATGGTGGCCATAAGAAAAACCAAAGTTGACTATGAAAATCCTAGGATCTAGTCGGTTTTGAAAATTTTTGAAATGTCAGATGGGTAGCTCTTGCCGACTTATGTAAGCCCACAAAAAATTATTTATTAATCTCCAATAATAAAAAAGATATGGCAAAAATAAGAAATCTCGATTTTTTAGTTTTTGTCAGGATATTTCAGGAACGGTCCCAGATATCTTGTATGTCTTGACCGATTCGAGATGGCGACAAAATTTCGAATCTTTGGCCTAGTTTAACCGACCCTGTATCTGTTAGCGTTAGGAGATATAGTGTTAGCAATATAGAAAAGGATACATGGTGCACCCTGTAGATTACATTGATGCATGCGCTCTACTGTTTATTTTATGTAATGAGCACATGGGATATGATTTCGTATATAAGTTACTTATTTAAATGTAATTTATACATAGGTACCTCTTATTTAAACAATGCAGTATCACGAATAGTTTATGTAGTTAGTTGTAGTAGAAAACAAATCATTAGGCGTGTTTTTCAAGTTCAATATTAATTCTAAAAACTTTTTCATTCATATATTTATACAACTTACATCACACGAAAGCGAACTTTATATTTATAAATATACACAGAAGTCGACGCCCATGCGTCGCGACGCGCGCTGAACTCGATCGACCCGTCCGATTATCCAGCTCCCAAGTAGGTACTTAATTAAAATCAGCAAATTAATCGAAAAACAAACTCCTAAAACATGAGTGATTTTCGTGGCGTCTCACCAACGTCAGATGTCTTTTCCGACGAAATAGATTCACTTCCGGCTCAAGAAAGTGCCCCTCTGAGAAGAACAGTGCCAAAACATAACAGCATGACTTTCAAATCAGGTTATGTGCCAGTAAATCAACAACATCTTACCAAGACCGGATTCAAAGGCAGAAAAACATTCGCGTTTTGGACTTTGGTAATTCTTCTTTTCGTTCTGGCAATCGGAAATCTATTACTGACTATAACAATAGTCGCCGTCTTGAGATTAGGACGGGGAATGCAAAGCATCGAATTCTTACCAGAAGACGACGCAATTAAATTCTTTGGAAAGACCGATTTGGGTCATTTATATAAGAAGGACGGAGTCCTCCAAGGATACCAAGATCATCCTATTAATTTAGAAGCGGAGAGTAGCGCACTGTATCTGAATTTATGGAACAAAAATGGTAGGCTAACTAATAAATTAAGAATTAACAAAAATGGAACAATCTTCCGAGATATGGAAGTTTTAGAAGTAAAAAATAAAAATAACAAAATTATTTTTTCCACAAACGATCCTCATTTCAAGAACTTACGAGAAACTAATAATTTTAAATCGAAATCTGTTGAAGTGAACAATATCGTCAGCCCTATTGATCATAAATTCAAAATTGAGTCCATGAAGGAAATTCATCTGAAAGGGGCTGAAGGTACATTCATTGACGGCCGGGAAGTAATTTGGAGCGCAGATTCTGATCTCTTCGTTAGTGCCATTAATGGATCGATAATTCTGAATGGTGAAAAAGGGACTTTTATAGATATGAAGCGAATACCAACAGCAATATTGAGGGCTAATGGGTATTCTAGTTCTCAATATAAAATTTGTGTCTGCATGCCTCAAGGGAAATTATTTAAAATCCCTATCCCAAGCGGCACTGGGTCTAGAGTTTATTGTCACCATATCAATATGTCTCCTCCATATAACCCTTGTATATAATTTCCATATCATGTAATATGTAATTATTTATTATTATAGATAAAACTGTAGACATTTCAATAGCAATAAATAATTAATAATCTGTAGATCAAAAACTTTATGAATTAATAAAAATAATCAATACAACTTTCATAAATCATTTTTCATTATTCACTGAGTTTCAACTTGAAATTATTATAACAAATCCACTTTTTGAAAAAACTGGCAAACAGAGGTATGATGTCAGTCAGTTGTTTAAATAAGCTTTATACAGGATTAGAACTAATTAAAGGGCCACTACAGGCCGTTGAAACCATTTTAAACCATTGAAGATAACGAAACAAGTTCGGTTAAATTAGAGAAAAGATACGCAATTTTGTGGCCATCTCGAATTCGTCAAAACATTTCCTCAAATATCCTGAAAAAACTGAAAAATCGAGATTTTTTATTTTTTCCATATCTTTTTTATTATTGGAAATTAATAAATAATTTTTTGTAGGCTTACATAAGTAGGCAACAGCTACCCATCTGACATTTAAAAAATTTTCAAAGCCGACCAGATCTTAGAGTTTTCATAGTCAACTTTCGTTTTTCTTATGGCCGCCATAGTGTTTTTTTATTTCGTTCGGTATGAAAAAAATAATGGAAACCAAAAACTAACAAATTCAAAAATACATTTAAAAAATGTTTGTTCTTTTTTTAAAAAAAAAAAAACTTTTTAGACTGAATATCATAGAGAAATTAAAAAAAACTATGAGGCAAGCAGTATGACTTTATATTGACCTATTTCAGCGAAAAATTTTCAGTTTTTCTTTGAAAAAAGTAGAATATTGGAATTTTTCTGAAGTTTATTGATTTTTGGTTTCCATTATTTTTTCTTATCGATAAAAAAATAATATGGCGGCCATAAGAAAAACGAAAGTTGACTATGAAAACTCTGGGATCTAGTCGGCTTTGAAAATTTTTGAAACGTCAGGTGGGTAGCTCTTGGGCGACTTATGTAAGCCTACGAAAAATTATTTATTAATTTCCAATTATAGGAAAGATATGGCAAAAATAAGATTTCTCGATTTTTCAGGATATTTCCGGAAATACTGGGGATATTTTATTTGGGGATTTGGGGATACTGGGGATTAGAAAAAATACTTATAGATGAGTATTATCGGAAGAAAAAAAAAAGCCTGACGTGCAGACCTCCTAAATAAAAAAAATAAAAAAAATTCCCCGATCGACTAAGTGAGGTCCCAGCTCAATTTCCCCACACACGTTCCACCAATCCGAGGGGCGGGAGGGGGGAAGTTGCCATTGTAAAGTACGGGATATCGGTTTTTCGTGGATTGCTCCGTCCGTTTTGATTCCACCGAAAAAATTGTTCTTTCCAAAAAGGAAGAGCTTGGCAGAACACGTAAGGTCGTTCCAAGCGGAAGTCGATTGGGCAACTTGTACGCGAAATATAGCGAATTTTCGTTAAGAAAAAAAAATTTCAAATGATTTATTCTTTGCCGATAGTGCATTTAGGGTAGGGGGTCCAGCTAATGTTTTTTAGAATGGTATTTTGATGCGTTTTAAGGGCCCGTTGGGAGGGGGTAGTGGGATAATTTGGAGTGGAGGGAGATCGAAAGTTATAAATTTCTTAAAAGCCAGATAAATCGACTCCGAACAAGTGGAAATCGCAATTTTGCAACTTTTTAAGCCGTGGTGTATAAGTACATCGAGAACTGCTCATTGAGATTCAGAAAAACGGTTTTAGGTACATGTCCTTATCTCAACTTTTTACGGGGTATCCGGGGTAATATCAGAGCTGGGCAAAGTACTCGCTAAAAGTACTTCAAGTATCAAGTACTAAGTACTTTCGGAAACGAAAAGTACTTCAAGTACCAAGTACTTTCGGAAACGAAAAGTACTTCAAGTATCAAGTACCTTCATTCAGTACTTGCAATTTCGGGTGCAAGTATTACTTTAGTTGAATGAAAAGTACTTGCAGTACATTTAGTTTTTTTCAAGTAGGTACTTGACGTACTTTTAGTTACTTCAAGTACTTTTAGTTTAGTGCTTTTATATCAAGATTTTATAGCAAATCACACACAAGTATAAAATGTTTTCAACACTTTCCATAGGTAAAATTTTTAATATTGATAGCGATAGCAGAAATGCAGTAACCATTAATTCTACATTTATTGATAAAAACGTACTTTAGTAGGTAGGTATGCATGGCGACTGCCCTTTAACCAACAGAATATTTTCAAGCAATTATTAAAAGTTTTTTTTTATCATTATATTTTATCTGTGTATCTTTTTACCTTAACTATCGACATCGACCAATCCCCTTCTTGAGTGTTAACTACATTACCCTATCATCTCTCATGATAATATAATAGACTACTCTGTCTGCCTTCTGGCTCTAAACGGAATTCATAAATAAAATTTTTGGATATTCTTTTCTCCATTGCTAATAATTGCTCTAATTGTAATATTTACTTAATAAATATTGCATTACATTACCTAGTTACATAAGAAATGTTCACTTAAGTACCAAGGACCAATGAAGAATGACATACTTGTTTCCAGCTACCAACTACATTTAAAGTAGTTAGATTTGGAAGTACTTGAAGTTATTTTTAAAAGTACTTGAAGTTATTTTAGAAGTACTTGAAGTACTTTTGAAAGTACTTGAAGTAATTTTGAAAGTACTTGAAGTTCTTTTGGAAGTACTTGAAGTACTTTTGAAAGTACTTCAAGTGAGAAATGTACTTCAAGTATTTTTGTAAGTACTTCAAGTAACATTATTGAGCAACAAGTACTAATTCCAAGTACTATTTTTTATAGACCTGCAAGTATCAAGTACCAAATACCATTTCTCGGAGGTACTTGAAGTAAAGTACTTGAAGTACAAAATTGTACTTGGAGTACTTTCCAAGTACTTTTACTTGAAGTACTGCCCAGCTCTGCCTAATATGGGGTGTCAGGAATTAGCTATTGACAGATTATTTGGCCAAAAATATGGGATGTTACTCATGTCATTTTTCATATACGCGTCCCTCTTTCAAGATAAAGGGTGTCAAAGTTAAATTTTAAAAGGAGTTTTTTATTAATATCTTCCTTGATTTTCAAGATATTCAGTTGAAATTTTGCACAAATTGATTTCTCATGACAAGGTAATTTTTGATGGATTTTGTTCACAGAGATTCGAAGCGCGAGCGGAGGGAGCCGGGGTTGCAGATCAAGTTGACCCCCCAACTCATTTACATCAAGCATTCCATTTCTGTTATTTTCACTCTTGTAAAATTTTGATAAGGGGCTTAGGTTGAGAGATATTACAACTATGTATTTGACTATGAGTCAGTGATCAAGTCACTGTTTTAGGCTATACCTTGGCATTATCAAAAAAAAAAATTTGAAAATTATAAGTTTCAGTGAGTTACAATTAAGGTAATAATTAAAATGTATGTTTAACCAAAACTCTTGCCAAAATTATAGTCGATTATTATTATATTTAGGAAAAAATTTTTGTTCTAAAACATCGAATTTATCAATGAAACATATACAGCCAGTATTATAAAGGATCATTTATTTAATAGTTAACGGTCAGATTTCTGGGGCCGTTTCTAGAAAATGTATCAACCATAAGTGAAAAATATAGCAATTTGGTGATTCTTGACATGAAAGTGATTACAAAAATGTTAATAAATGTTATTTGATATCAACATTAATTAGCTTTAATGGTACCTATCTGAAATCCGCCCGTTAGCTTTATATGGGCCTTATACTGGCTGATAGACAAATAGGTTGCAATATCTCGTAAACCAACCCCTGTATCAAAATCTTACAAGAGTGAAAAAATAATAGAAATTATAATTTATATATATATACAGGGTGTCCCAGCTTATTCGAAGCCGTGTCTGTAGGCCAAACGATGGACTTTTTCAAAAAACTTTTTGAAAATTCAAGTACAGAATCACAATGGTCATAATTTAAAATTATTTTGGAGTATACAGAGTGTCCCATATGAGAGTGCCATATCAAAGTTATGTTTTTTTAAATGGAATGCGCCTATGTTAATGCATTTTCAGATTGTCTTAGAAGAGAAAATAAGATTGGCTTTTACAGTTGGTGTTTAAATTCAGAAGTTTTTGAGTTATAAACAAGTGAAAATCGTCATTTTTCAAGTTCAAGGCCCTGTACAACGAAAACGGTTCAAGATAGAGAAAAACGGCTTACATGTCCCTATTTTAACTTTTTATGTACTATCCTATGGTGTAGAAACATTTGTGCTTTCTTTGATTTTTTTATTTGGCGACGCGTGGTGAAATCTCAGAATTTTTCAAATTTTTTATCACTCTGTATAAACATTTCATCTACATCATAGGATAGTACCTGAAAAGTTAAAATAGGGACATGTAAGCCGTTTTTCTCTATCTTCAGCCGTTCTCGTTGTACAGGACCTTGAACTTGAAAAATGACGATTTTCACTTGTTTATAACTCAAAAACTTCTGAACTTAAACACCAACTGTAAAAGCGAATCTTATTTTCTCTTCTCAGACAATCTAAAAATGCAATAACATAGGTGCTTTCCATTTAAAAAAACATAACTTTGATATGCCACTCTCATATGGGACACTCTGTATACTCCAAAATAATTTTAAATTATGGTCATTGTGATCCTGTACTTGAATTTGCAAAATATTTTTGAAAAAAAATCAATCGTTTGGCCTACAGAGACCGCTTCGAATAAGCTGGGACACCCTGTATATTTGTATAATTATAATAATTTGATCCAAAAAACAATACTTTCGAACCAGAGGCATATGCAGGAAAAAGTTGGCGGGTCAACGTGTTCTAAAATTAACACCCGTTTTCTCCATTCGAGTTTCGATTTTCTGTTAATAAAATTTAGCAAAAAGTGTGTAGTCATGAGAAAAATAAAAAATAAAAAAAATAAAAAATGTTTGTGGAAAATTTCAACTGAATGTCTTGAAAAGCATAAAAAAAATCTTTTAAAATTTGACTTAGATACCCGTATCTTGAAAGAGGGACGCCTATTTTTCCAAAATTTACAATTTAAAATCATTAATTCCCTACCTGTCTGAAATATTTTTAATTATAATTTGTGCTACCGGCCCTATAATAGTAATATGAACGAATTAAGAAAAAGCTTCATATGACTAAATTTACTTTCGAGTGTTCCACATAATGTCAAAGCCAACTATGACTTCTATTTTAAGAATCACATAGCTGGAATAATAGATTTTTGAAAAAATTGCTACGCCCCTCCATTCTTTCTAAAAAAGTGTGTAAAGAATGTGTCGAGGAATGTGTACTTAAATTATTTCCTTCTAAGAGAGAATGGATAAACGAAAAATCAAGTTTTGGCAAATAACTAACATAAAAGTCCATTTTGGTTTTCACCATTGAGATTTTCTCAAAAATAAGAGAACGAAGGGATGCGCGGTTCATTCTTCTGTATCTCTTATAGTTGTGGAGATTCCCTTAAAGCATCTAAATTAAGGTAACCTGTATATTTTTGTCATTATACAAAGAATCATCTCATCAATTTACCATGGATATTCACAGGTCATCACTTTCAAATTATAATATTGTACCCAAGTTAAATGTACCTATTTGGTAAGCAAAACCTTCCTTGTATTATTCGTCCAAGAGACGTGGGATTTTGCAATTTCTTAAACTCAGATAGTGGATTCATTTTATTCAACATAAGAACTCATGCATGATAATTTTGTACTAAGACAAAAGTTTTCAAAATTCAATTGATATTCGAGCACCTAGCATCCTTTGCCTTAACATGTTCAGCTTTTCTTTGATAATTGTCTTTGCAGTGCATTTATTTTTTTTATAAGTAAAAAAACACCTGCTAACTTCCCCCAGGTGTGTTTTCTTAAATTTGATTCAAAGATACCTACCTATAACATAATTTCATTTTCTATTGTTATTAGAACGTTATTTCAACCATTTACCTACTTCAAAGTTGAATTAAATTTCGCATTATCTAACTTCAAACACTAAAACAGGTCAGTTATCAATAATCATCCAGATTACTTTAGACTAAATTGAATAATAAACAAATTGAAGCTAAAGTGATAAAGCTCTAAAGGTTTCATCATAATAGACACAGAATATTTTTAAAATTAATTTATTTTGGAACACCACATTCAAACACTGAAGTGAATTAATTTTGCACGATAACAGAAAAATTCCTCTAGAGCATCCACATTTCAGAACACTTACATCAACAATTAAGATCTTAATCTACGAAAACTTACAAAATTGAATACAATAATTTAATAATAATTATTATTAATACGATTTATTTTATATAAAGTTATATGATCTTCGCAGGTGAAAATACAAAGTTTTAAGCTTCAGTGGTTTCCATGCTCTCATCAGCGTCCGCATCCATATCTTCATCTTCATCATCACCTTCTTTTTTCTCTTGCTTTTCATAAGCTTTGTCCAGGGGTGAAACGACAACACCGTCCCAAACTGACATTTCCTTTGCTATAGAGGATGCATTTCCTTCCAAGCCAAGAAGTTGCTTATAACCTCCATGGGCAAGTACTCTCAACAACGTCTGAGCTGTTAAACAGCATACGTCCTGCTGTTCAAGAGTCATAGCCGTATGTATCCTGAGACTTATGCCTTCGCAGGGGTCTGTAATACCAGCAGATCCGGGTAAAAACAATCCGGCTGACAGTAACTGAAATACTCGTCGAAATGCCACATTCAACGGCAAAGCCTGACGACTAGGATTGTTCATGATGGCAAAGTGCGCTAAGAGATCCAACATCCAAGGAGTTAAAGGTTCGAAACCGTCAAACCTGGCCCTCACATCTCTCAACAGACGTATCAAAACTTTTATACTCGAATGGTGGGCGTTCTCTTCAAACCAACGGCTGTGTCTGATAGCCGCAAGATGACTCAACATGATTTTCTGGTCCAAATGAATTTCAGGGTCCAATTTTCTTATATTGTGATGGAGAGTGGTGACCATAACTCGAACGCAGGCAAAACTGTTGCTTATTTCGATTCCCCGTTCGTTTGTAGTGTGAGTTAATTGTTGACCTTTAACAAGCACTTCGCTTTTCATTAGGGTTTTCAAATCATCTTTGACTTTGTTACCAAGCGCTTCCACAGCTTCCCTGGTAGGAAGTGTCTTGAGAATAACAACGATGTCCGCTACATTATGACCAGAAATCATTGTTCCCTTCTTAAATGATCCAACTTGTCTGACTTCCTCTAGTTGCTAGAAAAAAAAAACTCAAATAATTTTAAATTATAATTTTAATGCAAAATTTTACTTCACAAATGCCCGTATTCACTCATTAATTATGCTTAATTATCTCTTAATTGAAAGACAAAGCAGCGAAGGGGGAGAGTTTTACAAACTTAGATAAATCCTCGAGTAATTGTCGAACTGAAGCCCAATTTTTACAATATTAATATTTTTGGTAATTATTTACATCCGCGGCTCCTAAATTTCATCAATTTTTTCGGGACCAAGGAGCGAAATAGGGGTGCTGGGTGGGTAAGAAGCTAAAAACAGCCATTGCAAACTAATATCAAGGTCACCACTAAGGCTTCTTGGCACTACGGTAGAATTTCTATTTTTTTTTCACTTTCAGGGCAAGGAATATCTTCGAGATTAACAGTAGCACAGTTTTTATTTTGAATTTTGCATTTATATTCCAAAATACGTAACATCGCTCGCTATTATGGTCCGACTACGTTTGAATGCGGTTTGTATGTTGCGTATGTTACCAGACCGGCTCTGGTGTTGGATATTACGAGTTCCGGCCGCTTTAATGTTTATTCCGTTCACTCGACACTCTGACCTTGCATGTTTGTGATTTTCGCTGTTCTAAACAGGCCCGCACTCAGGAAGACCTTCTTTTGATGCCCTTTTGTTCGCTTATCTTTCATTTGCAAAGCAAATTAATACCTTCCTGGTGTTACTATGTCTTTCACCCCTATATAGGTGCCATAGTGAAACTGTAGGAGCCGCGGATGTAAATAATGACCATATTTTTTAATAGAGATGACCTGAAACTGATAATTCAGGTCTTTGGTTATTATTAGGTAATCTCTTCCATGATATTTACTACCCTTATACGACTTTTTCTTCCTCTTCTACATTTTATATTTCACTTTCCTTCTTAATTTTCATGAAATTTCAGGAAAGAGAGAACCTAACAATGATCAATTACCTGACGTATCAAGCAAATTCTGGTCAGGTTCAGGTCCTCTCCAATGTTCAATAAAAATCACTCGAAAAATCGGTACATGTAGTAAAATTAGTACAATTTGGCAACACTGCGCGGTAATCTGGATGTGGGTTCGGTAGGCAATGCCAGCTCTAGGGATCTTCGAGCTGTTCTGTCGAACAGGGTGCCATGAAATGAGGCTTTCTAAGCTGACGGGAACAAAAATTTGGTAAATATGTACATTAGTGGCATGGATATAGGGCGAAATGGCTTATACTATCGGATAGCTTGTGTCTCTATGTTGTTTAAACGTTAATTAAAGATTTGTCAGATAATTACTGATTTTAAATTGCAAATTTTGAAAATAGGGTGAATATTTTGAATGATCTTTTATTTTTTATCAGTAATAACTCTTCTAAAAGGGGGTAGAATTTAATTCCAGCAATATCAGACCAACATTTTGATAATACAGGGCATTTTAAAATCAGTAATTATCTGGCAGATCTGTAATTAACGTTTGTGCAACCGGACCTAGGAGTTACCATAGAATTTTTGCGGCGGCAAGTAATAGTCGAGAAATAAGGCCTTTAAAGTTTCATACTTGCCCTAATACGCGTATATTCGTACAGATGCGCTCGAACAGGAAGCACGCTCTCGATAGTCTCGATCGTCGTGTGTCCGATGGAGTGCCAGCTTCCTGTTCGAGCGCATCTGTACGAATATACGCGTATTAGGGCAAGGATGAAACTTTAAGGCCTTATTTCTCGACTATTACTTGCCGCGGCAAAAATTCAATGGTACCTTGATACTCCTAGAGACACAAGCTATCCGATAGTATAAGCCATTTCGCCCTATGCCCATGCCGCTTATTTCAATAATCACCAAAAATTTTCATACTTTTGAAATTTCATTTTTAAATTCGTTGGCGCACTTTAACCTTGCAGTGGGCGCGCCAATAATTTTAACACCAGTCAGCGCGCGCGGACTCAAAGTCCGCATTTCTTTGTGAGCTTGATTTTGGCACACAGTAATAAACAACAATTGTTTCAAAAACAATAATAATAATGAAAACAATTATTGAAAAAATGTAGGTATGTTTTATACAAAATACGTACCAACCTTTTAAAAAAACACACGAGTAGTCGCGCGCGGACTGTCGGTCCGTAATTTCAAAAGTCGCCCAGTTACACTGCACCGATCGGCCTACAATTCGATACTAACACATATTCCCATGTATCATTGAGATACTGAAACCCACATACATACGAAATACGGGGATTCCCAGTTACAGTTGAATAATGTTCACTGCGGACTCATACTCCGCGGCGCGCCAACTGCAAACCTTTAGTGAAAAACCACAACACACGAGTAGGCGCGCGCGGACTGTCGGTCCAAAATTCAAAATTTTCCCAGTTGCACTGAACCGATCAGCGTAAAATTTGATACTAACACATATTCCCTGAAATTATGAAGATACTAGAACCCCCATCCCTAGGAAATAAGGGGATTCTAAGTTACAGCTAAATAATTTTTCCTGCGGACTCATACTCCACGGCGCGCCCACTGCAAGGTTAAAATATCTGGGGGAAGGGGGAGGGGCAGGCGCAAGCGCTATAGAAGCACTTTCGAAGGGGCGTTATCTACAAGCCGAAGCCGGCACTGTCGGTAGGTACCTAAGTACTAAGACTTTGAATTTTTAATACCTGATACGGAACCACAAAATAACAGAAAAAATCAATACTTACGCATGCATCGAATGTGCCCGGAGCCACCACCAAATTATCCAGTACAGTTTGAATTTTGGTCACCAAGTTGAGTATTGCGGTTTGCTCTGCCGGGGTAGGTGAGAGATCGGCGTTTCTCTTCAGCAAAGCTTGTGTGAAGGCAGTTTCATCGGGGGCAGTTTTGACCCTGGGGAAGGCCGACTCGCAGAGTGCCAGATCGAATGGGTGCCTGGGTAAGAACATTTTCACCTTGAAGGGCGGCCTGCCACCTATTCCACGGTTTAGACCGCCTCTACCTCTAATTCCACCACGAGCCATTGTTTTTACCTGGGGAATCATGAGATGAATTATTATACAAGCGATAGTTTAAATAATATCGTTGTTAATCTTACGGGTCAGAGAACGAGACGTATAGCACGAACACAAAATATGCAGCCAGAAATTATCTTTTTCTTTGGTAATTAATCAATTAATTAACCAACGATGAAGCTATCAGCAAACACACCGGCATCGGCAGAAGAATAAGAACAGCGGGCAGCAAAAATAACCAAAATGACATTGACATGAAGTAATATCGCAGTATCGACTATCATGGCGTCTCCAATCCAAATGTAGCTCCAAAATTAATTTCTACTTTAAGCTCAGGCTCTAAAAATATTTAAAAAATTATAATAATCACAATTACAGTTTACTTTGACTTCTTGATACAAATAAATGTACCTAACTCAAAAGTAGAGTTATATAAAGCAGGATAAACTACAAACGAACTAAAGGGCCAAAATATGCTACATACTTTAAAATGCTGTTTTTATTTCTTCCAAGTTCCAAAAGTCTGGGAGCTGCAGTCTGCAGTATTATCCCAGCTTTATTATTATTAAAAACCATATTGGGGGAATGAAATTATGTTGGGTGGATTATAAAAATGCAAGACCTGTTAGATCTCAGCTAGAGACAAGCGTTTAAGATGGGCATCCTAAGCATAATCATGCCGGTATACCGATAGGGTACCTGTATTACCGACACTGACGCTTCTACGTCAGTGTCGGTAGTACAGGTACCCTAGGTACCGATCCCTGCTGGATGATATTTGAAGCTGACGTTACTTTTACACGGCTGTTGTTGTTAGGGCGGGCCTTTTTTCAAAATAGTAGTTTATATAGCTAAAATAATATAAATTAGGTCGACTGATCCATCACGAGCAATTTAGCAATGATTATTGTTTTATCTGTTGTTTGTATGTACTTATATATTGTTTGTCCGAGCGTTTTTTCGCACTAATCTTAATTTATTTATTATTTAATTTATTTCATTTGGCTTTCCCACACTGTATGTAAGTACAGTAGGTACGATTTTTCCGTGACTATATGAGTACCTACTTTTAGGATACCAGGACAAAATGTTTTTGCTTTTTGGAAGGGGAAAAACTTAGATAAGGAGGTCGTAGCTTTTAGTAACACTAATATAAAGTGTGAAATGGTTGACAGGATAGGATCCAATATTTAGGTAGGTAATCTACTAAAATAATTATTCCTCCATGGAGGAATAATTATTTTAACTGCAGTTACCTCCAGCGCATGCAGCAGAGGTAACCCCCGCCATCAGGCAATTTAAATATTATAACAAATTGTTGGATTTTTAGTTTTATTCAAACTTCGTTTGTATTTATACTTTACAATAACACTAAAAACATGTCATAGATTTTATAGCAACATAATATTCAATTCACCTACATACATTAACAAGTTCAGCGAATTCATTGATGGACAGGGCAGCAAATGATTGGATCATCACCAACGTACTCACATATTGATACCGTATTATGCCTGATTAAGGCTTCTTTAAATAGGCAATATTGTACAGCTGTACATTTTCCGTATTCTCCATATTTAAGTAAGCACTTTTGACCTAAAACAATATACTTAGGTATATAAACAACATAACATTTCGAGTTACTGCACATATAATATGAAGTTCAATTTCTGGGGCCCTATAACACCTTTTGAAGCTGTATACGAAAGAACTTCACGCTTATACATTCCATTTAAATTTTTGCCATATAAATAAATATATATATAAAAGTATGTAGAATTTGGCGTAGAATATAATGCTGCATCGATTTTAATTACACATTTATGTTACTTAATTTACCAAATCGTTTACTTAAAAATGAAATACGCGATGAAGAGTGTTGACGAGCAGTCTTTATGTTCAAAATTTGGCAGATGCCCGTATTCACAAACGATAATTTCATAAATAATTACGTAATTAATTAAATGAGTGAGATGGAGATATGCAGTTTTTTTTGCAATAGAATGAGATGAGGATAATTGATTACGTAATTATTATTTAAGAAATTATTGTTTGTGAATACGGGCATATGTGTATAAAATAAATTCATTTTAACTCACCGACTTTTAGATTTAGTACTTTCGGGTTTGAGTCTTGCAAGAACTTATAAAATTCTTTAGTATTGATAAGGTATACTCCTTGGATTAAAACAAATAAGACCAATAATTGTCCTAAAGATGCAGATATCATGTTGGTTGAGGATATTGTATTATTGAAAATATTAACTTTTTCTTTGCTGAATTAGGAGAGACGTTATACACCTACCTAGTCACTTCTTCTTGTCGAATAAAAATAAGCGACAATATTAATAAGGAGAATAAAGGACAAAAAAAATATATGTATACGTTCTTAGCACTAGATATGGAATTAGTTTTTAAATTTTTTATTATTTGATGCAATATGTACCTACATATTGCGACAAGAAAAAGTAATAAATTTTAACGTAAAAAAACAATAAAAATAGAAATAAGTTCAATATTGCATGAAATGTACCTTAGCGATTTATAAAAAAATACAATACAAAAACAGAATGTATAATCCTAAAAATAATAATATATGTATCAATATTATAAAAAAAATGTATGGTACATTATACCTACTATTCAATCTCATAACACCGAAAAAAGTGGATTAATAATTAATTCATACTGTATACATATCTGTATGCATATTAAATACATAATGCTGTAATAACGGATCTGGGTTAAATGATTCGTCCATAAACCTATCAGTCAATAATTATTATTTATTTAATAATAATTATTAAATTAGCCCCGAAAACGTTTTAGCATCCATATGTTGGCCAATAAGTTGGCCGAACTATTTGCCGAAACATTTGGCGAGGCAGCGATTTTTTTTCTGTTTAGTAATAGTAACGTCAGTTACATCAGTAACGTATAGATGCATAGAGGATACCTATAAGACCATTTTTTCGTTCAACAGCTTCACGCTCGTAGACTTACAAGATCTTACTTATCAGCTTTGGATTTCCTATAAATTTCTTAAAAAATAAGGTATAAGGTACTTATGAATTTATTTCACTCATACACTTACATTTATTTAGCTATAAGAAATCACAGATTAAAATTATTATTTTATATCAAAAAATATCAAATATTAATATCGAAAAAATGGGATTATTTTTGCGGTATGGGAAGTTTAGACTAGATTTACTTGAAAATTATGGGAAATTTCGAATATTCATAGGTATACCTTTTCTGTAAGAAATCTCCAGGGAATCCGAGGCTGAAAAGAAAGATCATGTAAGTCCATCGGTGTAAAAGTTGTTGAGCGAAAAAGGGTCATATACCCCGTATCTAGTGCATCATACTGATGAATTTTTTCACCCATGTTTTTCTTCCATGTTTTGTGTGCTCTAAATTATAATAAATAACCACTCTTGGTATAAAATAAAAATATTGAGAAACGACAAAGTTATGCGCCGAAAACTGAAAAATATATTTTTTTCAACACCCTTTATCTTTTTTCTAAGCTTTTCCGGACATATGTTCATGGGAATTTTTATTCCTCAAAACAGGTCTTTTTTAAACTGCTAAATAAGTCCTGCTACAAACAACTGACCTTACCTTATTGTAGAGTTTTTAAAACATAGTGTTTTATTTATCATCCATCAGTTTGCAGAGATTCTACAAAATAAGGGTTGAAAACATAAATTTCACTTTAATTTTGATAAAATTTATTATACCACTTACAATAGAAGAGACTATAAGAGAGATTATAAATATATTATTTTATATTAGAGCTAAAATAAATTTTCTAGTGAACAGCAAACAATTGGATCTAATCCTATAAAACCGCAAGTTCTTGGATAAGTACCATATTTGGTTAATAATTTTATGGCAGATGGGCAAAAATGTATATTCAAACAAACTCCATCTGCGCCATTTTTTAAATGGCATTTATCGCCTGAAAATACATGAAGAGGTAAAATTTATTATAAAAAAAAATTAATAAAATGTTTCATCTTAGATCTAACGATTTGTTATACTTTACTTGCCTTCTTCTAAATATAAACGATCTATTGAACAATAGACTGTTCCTATTAAAAACCAGATTAACAGCAACTTCAATAAAGTCATGATGCCGATCTAAAATCGATTGCGAAACTGCGAGCTGAGGATTGAAAGACCGTTTACTTATTGATCCAGTTATTATCCAGCGAAAATGGAAAATCCGGTTGGATTTTGCTGGTCATTATCGCATCATCATTATCATCCTTCGTGGCGGTTTCTTACTGCCTATCTAGCGTATGGCTATACACCTAAAACCCATTCGTTGAACTTTTGCCTGTGGTATAACAGAACAGAACAGGTACACCTGCTCCAAGAATTCAAGCTACGAATCGTCATTCATTATGATTATGAAGATGATGATGTCAAAAATCTATTCAGATTTTTTGATTATTTTTATATTGCTCAACAAAATAACCCTTGTATTTTTTAGCAAATACACCTACTCATCGAGCGAGAAACATCGATCTTTGTAATATACTCGCGTACATATACCTACTGGTGATCCATTTTAATTTTTTTTTTGAAATTTTTGGGAAGGGGCATCATTCCAGGGAATAAAGTTTAAGACTCAAGTTATCCAGTTTGGAGGGAGACATCGTTTGTACCCAAAAAAACTTAAATAGGAACCCCCATTTTTTATTGCGGATTATGATTTTTCATAAAAAAGTAAACTTTTGTCTGAATCATTTTTTAATGCGATGCAACCCTCATCCTTTAAAATTCAATCCACAAACTGATTTTTCGATATCCATTTACTTGTGTGACTAAGAAACGGCCGCCAGGGGAAAATTCGGACAAAAATTGTTTGATTTGGAAAGGGATGATTGGACATAAAAACTACCCCCTACCTCCAATTCACCCCACCCCCCAATTTTTAGAGGTGATTTTGAAATTTATATTAGGGATGGGGGTATAGTTTTTATGTACAACCGATGGCCTTTTCCAAACCAAGCAACTTTTGTCTCTTGCAATTTAAATGCTTCAGACAAAAGCTTCTTTTTCAAAATTGTTTCACATAAAATGATAATCTGCAATAAAAAAGTGGGATTCTTATTTAAGATTAGGACGTTGTAGTCACCCCCATCTCTAGGAAGGGTGTTAAAAGGACAGAGGAAGGTTTTTGGTTCCAAACGATGTACCCCTCCAAAATCGATAACTCATAATATCTGAAACATTTTTTTCTGGAAATGATGCTCCTTCCCAATTATTTCGAAAAAAAGATTAAAATGGATCACTCTGTATACAGGGTGTTCTACAAGCTCTATGACAAACTTTGACAGATGGTAGGTTGCTTGATTTTAAACATATTTTTTTTAATAAACATGGGTCCGATTCGTTTTTGTTTAGAAGTTACAAGCATTTAAAGAATCGTAATTTTTTCAGTCAACCAGGAAGTGACACTAAGTCGCTATGTCACTAAGACACTATGTCAACCAATGTACACTTATAAAATATACACTTACTTCAATGAAAAACGTAGGCTGATAAATAGAAATATCGGTTGTTATGACAATAATAATTTTTAGTGTCATTTTAATTATTTATTAGATATTTCGTGTGAAAGTTATAAATAAAAAAGTTTGATGAATAGGGACAATAGAGGAAGACAAGCTGCTGCTTGGCTAAATGAACATTTCCCGAATAAATGGATAGGTCAAGGAGGTCCAATATCATGGCCACCTCGTTCTCCCGATCTGAATCCTCTGGATTTTTATTTATGGGGACACATGAAGCAGCTGGTCTACCATGTTGAAATCGCTACCCATCAGCAGTTACTTGAAAGAATTCAAGATGCAGCTAACCAAATAAGAAATGATCCAAATCTCATTCTTCGAGTGACCGAATCTTTAGTTCGTCGATGTGAGGCTTGCATTCAAGCTGAGGGTGGACATTTCGAACAATTTTTATAGTCTTAAGTTTTGTGATTATCATTTAATTTAAATTTTTATTGTTGATTGTTAATAAAGGTTAAATGCTTGTAACTTCTAAACAAAAACGAATCGGACCCATGTTTATTAAAAAAAATATGTTTAAAATCAAGCAACCTACCATCTGTCAAAGTTTGTCATAGAGCTTGTAGAACACCCTGTATTTGTTGGCTCTGCGGTGTTTTCATTTTTTGTTTCAAAACTTTTTGAATCTTTTCCGTACTTGATCAGTGAGTGTGTGGGTTTATTTTTTGCGCAGTTTTGGATCATTCTTTGATTTTGTGTATTTACCTATGATGTGGTTATACTTTTGATTTATTTGTGATATTTTTTAATTTCATAATATTTTTCTGGTTTAGCTGGAGGTAATCTGTTGGGGAAATTACTAAATGATTTGTCAGACAACATTACCAAGATTTATTTTTTTTATCTTAGCAGTCACATGAAAGGTGAAAACCCATGACACACACGATCACCTTGTATCTAAATAACTGTTCGTAATTCGCTTATAAGTCTGGAGGGTCTTTGTAAATTTATCAGGGAAAACCTCGCAGATAAGCTTCACACCATTGCATGAAAAAATAGGTATGTACGAGTATACCTCGCGCCCGAAATAACGCAGTAACTCATATTACTAGCAAAGCAATTACCGAGAAACATCTAGCATAAACTTACGGTTGGAGGAATATTTCTATTTGCCGCTTCTCCGAAATTACTTTTTTAGTAATGTCAGTTTCCTACATGTTATTTGGGCCGTGAGGTATTTATAGTATGTTCGAATAACTGGTTATCTGGTTTGGTCAGAAAAATAACGTTCGGTGAAACTACAGCTATAATTTGTCAGGGCATTCAAATACGTGATAGACGAGTGATCCCAACTATTGGCACCAGTGATTTTTGCTTTCAATCTCTACTAAACGCCAAAATTATGGTAGGTACACCTAAATGATAAATAAGTACTACGGCTCAAATAATTAGATATAATACGTATATATAACTAGTGTTGTAAGAAAATTTACGACTAAATAATAATAAATGGAAAATGCACTTCTATTTTACATTTCGCAAGATTTTTTCGCAATGCTCTCCGATATTTTCAAATAGAATTCTAAATTTTTATCACTTGAATGGAATAAAATTTCCTTAATATATTAAAGAAATTTTACCCATTAGGATTCCATATTGCCAATAAAGTAAAAAATTTGCAAACATTAGTATTTTGAGTACATTTGGGTGTTCATTTTCATAATTTTTTGTAGATTTGATTTAGAAAGAAATAATACTAAAAATTATTCATACACTGAGAGAAATATTATTCTTGAAAGAACTAAAGGCTGAAGGTATTTCCTCCAGAGAATTTATTTAGTTATAAGAACAACTTTATCATTTACAGTACCAAATCTTAGTTGAATTCACTAAAATTGAGCAATTGATTGAATTAAATAATTTAATTGAAGCTCATTTTGTGTAACGAAGTATTTTTCATATTGGCATAATAATATTACTCATAGCTAACAATCTGAGAATCTGTACTGGAACATAATTCAATCCCAGCAAGTAAACATATAAAGTTATCTTGTTTAAAGAAATCAAAGATTCTTAGAAGTTAGAAATTTGTGAGACAAATACGTTTTTCTTGCCGGAGGTAGGAATAAATGTTTAACAGAATATTCCAAACATAGTTACGTGAAATATATCAGATTTTCATTATTCCAACTATGGTATGATTGTGTCAAGTAAAAATTTCTTGCGTCGTGTACTGAGAGGGTTCCATAATAGAACGTTTGTATTGAAGGAATTATACCAGAATTATGGCAATAAATATTTCTTTATTTACTGTAATAGATTCATCTAACTGTGCAACCTCAGATAAAAACACATCAGTCGCCATTATAGACGCCATCATGATGTAGCTGCGTTCGTCAAATGTGGTTGTTGCTAATAATTTATCTAAGTAAAGTTTTCTTGCTTATTTAATATAAATAAATAGTTCGGTTTTATTTTTGATATTCTTTTGCAGCTTTGTTTGTATAAATCTGACAAATCGTGAAGTTCAAATCACAGAAAGCCGTCATTACTGTTAGCTTGGTATAGGTACCTACCTACTTAAATGGATTTCAGACAAACCAAACCAATAAATGGTACAGTTTTGACTCGTCCCGGTCTACGCGTATATAACAATAATTAAAGGTAATTTATATATTTAACATTACTATGGACAAATGGATGATTAATATGGACAGCAAAATGTGCAGATACTTTTTATTGTTATATTGTTGATCGGGATGAGGAGAGCCGTGACGCTGCGCATTTTGTACCTTTATTGAGTGGAAATTTTTTATTTATTGCTTGGGATTTCGGTTATTGGTAATATTATTATTTCACCAAGAACCGAAGTCTCAACCAATAAATAAAAAATTTCAAAACGAAAAGTTCAATAAAATATTACCAAATTTTTAGGTTAGGTAGGTTAGATAAGGTAGGTAGGAAAAATGCAAACTAAGATATGATTCGGAGAAGAGTTTCATTTAGTTGAGAGAACTCAAAGTAATATTGAGAGAACCTGATAATAGTTCTGCCCAGTTTTATTAAATTGACATAAGAAAGCTTAGTGTGATTCACTGAATTATTATTTAGTTCACAGCAGAAAGTTTTATTTGCAATCACTTTTATACAGTATCTTATGGCAACTAATTCTTGGTTGGATATCTCAAATTCTGGAACTAAATAATTTAGTTGACGCAACTAAATATTTAGTTGCTCGTTATCAATTAAATAATTTAGTTGGCGGAATTGCAAATTTACTTCCGCCAATGAAAAATTTTTCTCAGTGTAATCAATGAGAATGGGGAAACAGTGTTATGTATTTTATGTCCTCTTCAAAACCCATTTTGATTTTTCTTCGTAGGTTGTTTGATTTTTGAGTAATTTATTTTTTTCTGAAGGCTGCGCGCTAATAATTTAAAATAAATAAACGAAAATTCTGGCCAACTGACCAATGCACTATATCTTTTACATATAGGTACACATAGTATGACTAAGGGAATTTAAGGAAATTAAGTACAGGATCCATAAAAACACCTCGTCAACTTTTAAAGCCATTCGTTGAATTTGTAACGGTAAGAAGGGTCTCTCTTAACAGAATATGCCATTTCAATAAATCAGAAATTAGTTGTAAGGGAGAATATCAAGCTTTTGTTGTTGAGTAATTTTCTTGAAAATTCCGAGAAAATTGATTTTTTCAGAAGTTAAATTAAAATTAAAGCCATATATATTTGAGTCAATCAATATCATCCTCAAACCTGTTGTAGGAGTAACGAATAACGTAACAGTGGAATACAAACAACTGTATTTTTGTGAACATTTTATTAAAAAAATCCCAAAATCATTTCGAATTTTATTCATTCCACACTATTGGCTCTATCCAGTCCAAGAACCCAGCAACCTTTGTATAAACACCCGGTGAACTGGTAACTGTACAAATCTTTCCGAACGACGTTACGCCTACGATTTCATAAGTATTTCCATAGCGGGATTTCAATTGCAGAGGTCCACCAGAATCTCCCTAAAACATTACCACGATGAGAGTGGGTATCATATAAATAATTTAATTTGTTAATATCAGATTACATTCTCTTACCTCACATGTATCTTTTCCAACTGTACCCCCAGCACATATTTGCGTATATTTCGATATTCCATTATTCAGTTTTCTCCTAGAAATTGTACTGTAGGCGCTGTTGCAGCTACCCGAATCTACGTGGTCCAAGTTCACCTTCAATAAATGATTGCTGCCTTCCCCTGAATTTGACATTTTACCCCATCCGGTTGCTATAAGAGGTTGATTTGGTACTGTTTGCTCTGTATATAAACATGCTGGATAAATGCTGTTGCTTGGGACGACTTTATCTTCTAATTTAAGTAAGGCGATATCGTAATAATGAGATGGTGGTGTATACTTAGGGTGCGCAAATACTTCTTTTACAGCGAATCTTGTTGCATTTGTTTTCTTGGGATCATCCAGCAGCAGAGCACCAAGGAGAACCCATTTCACCTCTCCACTGGAAAAATATTTTTATTATTTTGTAAGTAGGTGCACCCATATTTGTATTTCTTGAGTAAATTTTGTAAGTAAAATACTTTGTTTAGTTTTCAAAATTTGGCCAGCAATAAAGGTGTTACCTATTTTAATATAATAGAAAGGTCGTTTATCTCAAAAACACCGTAATGTTACTAGCTTTTGTCAATCGAAATCAGGATCTTTACATCCCAGAAAAAATTCTAATCCAAATTAGTAAAAAACGGTGTGCACCTTTACATAATGGTAGGTATCACCCGCACATTAATGGCTCCCAATAGAAAATATAAAGTATAATTTGTACAAGTACAAAGTGAAAAATAAAGTCTAGACAACTTACTCTTCCCTAGAGTATAAACAATGAGCAGCAGTCAGGACAAATTGTTCACTAATAAGGGAACCTCCACAGAGATACTTGATGTTGTTTTCATTTCCATATCCTAAAGCTGCCTAAAATGTTTCAAAAAAGTCTTTCCAACTTACAGAAAATAATTTACAGTTGTCTCATAATCTTAGTATAAGCGACCTGTCTCATCATAATATAAAAGTTTACGTTCCGTGGAAGTCCGAGAAACTCAAAATTCAATTTGTTCTTCTGTATTATTAAAGTATCACTATATGTGTACCTAAAGTACCTAATGGTGCTTTTCCATGGTGCAGGATTTGTCAAACCTGAATTGTGACTTGTCGAATGGCAAGAAATGACTGTTATTGATCAAAATCCTAATAAATAACTAATGTCAAATTCACTTGAATGTAGTGATGACATGAATTATAATGATTAAATCGAGAGCGAGTAAGTCTGAATAATTGTAAAACAATATTCAATTCGTTCATGGAAACCCTTTGTCTACTTATAAATGACAGATCTTTTCCCACTTCTGTTTCCGAAATATAGTTAACTATAAAGCAGATTAATCGCTACGCGGTACTTGGCAAGTTAGTTATTTTATTACAAGTATATTTGGCAAGTACTCGTGAGTACTCATGCAAGAAAAAATCAAACCGAAACCGAACACACTATACTTCCGCGTAATACAGCGACTAAGTCACCGACAATGAACGGGAAGTAATGGCAAGGCAAGTAAATCTGAGTTGTGCCGAGTTGTACGCCGCGTCGTAATACACACTACGCGACACTCGACAAACTTGTAGAGCTTGTAGAACTGAACGAATGATAAAATTAATCAGAAGTTACAGACTAAAACAAACAGTCTTCAAACTGCAATATTATTAATTGCTCATTTATAATCATTGTTTGGTCACATTTATTGGTAATGTCTCAACTTGCTTGCCTTTTACCTCGATCACAAGTGAGTGTAAAAAAAGAAAAGTCACCAACATCAAATCTCATTCTACTCTACACTTTTTCCAGTTAGGTAATTGAGAAACGGTTAGATGTAATATTCGAATATTCTCAATTACATTTAACCGTTTCTCAATTATAATTGGAAAATGTGTAGTTATGTAGATATTTATTTTTTTTAATAAATAATTTGCATAATAATTATATGTAAAGTAAATAAATTCAAGTCACTTTTAGTTCAACGTTCTCCACTCGTTAAACTGTCTATACCAATTAATCAGTAATACCAGTCCTTATTATTAATTATTCCTTCTATTATGATAAATAATAGTATATTATTTTATACGGAGGGAAAGTGACACTTTTCATGGCGCGCTCGTGTTTATCAGCCGAACGAAGTGAGGCTGATAATAGAGAGCAAGCCATGAAAAGTCACTTTTCCTCCAAATAAAATATACTATTTTTTCTTCAAACGTGGGCAAATTTAAGCAAGAACATCATTTTTAATTGAAGGAAAGCGAATTTTCAAAAGGTTTGGACTGGTATAAGTAGGTGAGTATGGAGTATGGGCTGCTTCTATAGAAACGCGACGCTGTCAAATTGACACTGTCATCAACGTCAGTGAACATCGAGAAATTATTATTGAAATTATTAAAGAAAAATAATAAAATAATAATTATGTAACTAAACTACTAATCATCGCAAAATCAAAATTAAAAACGTTATAAAAGTTTGTAAGTAAGTTATAAAATTAATGATAACATCTACCTACCTCTTGCTAGACCCTGCTTGGTCAATTTTTTCATTTTCTTTTAATGATGATGCCAGTCAGTCAGAAGTTGAATGTTAAATATGTAGGTCATTGTAGGTAGGTATAAACTGTGCACTAATACCTACCCAATAATAAAAATATAAGATGTTGGATTCCTTTATGTACCTAGGTATATGGTTATAATTTATTATCCTTATGTTCAACATTCAAATTTCAATACGGAATAATAATTATTTTTGTTTACCTCGCAATAACCCAACTTTTTTTCTGACGTTTGAGCCGACTGAGCCGAGCACGAGCTCGACTCGACTGAAGACGACTGTCGACCGTCCGGCTTCGGGTATAATTATGACGTTTCACAGAATTACTTCGTTTCGGTGTAGATTTTCCAAAGATTATGTTTGATTAATACCAAATTCCTTTTAACCTTATTAGATAATAATAAACTAGAGAGTTTTCATATCTTAGGTTGAATTTTAGATGAATATATGGGCCTACATTAATAAAATTTCAATAGTTGATTCTTAAACAGGTAGCCATGTGTTTGTATGTTGATGTTGCTATGGCACCACTTTAGCTCCGGCGGAGGTAAAGTGTTGCTTGGCAACACTTTAGCTCCGGCGGAGGAAAAGTGAAACTTTGAGACCGGCTACTGAGTCGAGTAATGTCTGATTTACTGACGTTTGAAGAAAAAACAAATTAACTCAAAATAATATAAAATAACTTAATATAAGTAAATAATAAAGCTGCGTTGCTTTAAGATTATGAGACTCCTTTCTTAATATACAGGGTGTTATGTAATTGAATGTCAATATTTAAGGGGGTGATTGTTGGGTCCATTTTAAGAAGAAAACTTCATAAGAACGTATGTCCTAAGATTCTTAACTTTTTAGATACAAGGTGGTAAAGTTTTAATAAAATAAATTATTTTTTCGTAATATCTGTACTACCGCTCTAGATATTTTAATGAAATTTCGTATACAGGTATTACGCATCAAGGGGTATTTTTTTATGTACCACGTTTTATTTTATTTACATTAGTAACGATGGGGCACGATCATGCAGAATTTTACCGGCATATTTTAGCAGACATTGATGGTACGCCACTGATTTCTGTTCAAATAGAAATTATTTTTGGAATCCCCATTCATTTCCAAGAAAATTTGATTACTTTTTTTTTCATCCCGATGCACGGTTTTCGCCTAAATAAATAAAATCTGGTTCTCTACATGGTCACAAGATTGTCGTTAAATGACAATAAAAAAGTATAAAAATATGCAGGTAAAATTCTGCAAGATGTCATTGGTGGTGATAAAACGAAATGTGGTACATGAAAGAATGCCTCTTGATGAGTAATATCTGTCTATCAAATTTCATTAAAATATCCAGAGCGGTATTACAGATATGTGAAAAAATTATTTATTTTTTAAAATTTTACCACCCTGTATCTCAAAAGTTAAGACTTTTAGGACATACGTTCTTATGAAGTTTTCTTCTTAAAATGAACCCAAAAATCACCCCCTTAAATATTGACATTCAATTACAAAACACCCTGTATATTTTACCATATGTGGAAATTCGTCTGCCAATGTTTTATCTCCCCCTCCCACAAGAGTCACATCTATAGTCGTATCCCTCCAATCTTCTACGAATTGATATTCTGAAAAATATTATACATATAATCATACAGCTAATATACAGTGATTATTATACAGTTTGTAAGACAATAATTATTGATAATTTCATGTTTTTTGTTTAATAATTCTGTATATCTCTTTGTTTTGAATGTTTTGGATGTCATATAGCTCCTATTTAGCTATACGAGTATATGACATCATATATAAAATTGCTTGAAAGAAACAACCTTAAATGGTCCATGAAATCAGAGACGTCGAAGTTTCACTGATTATTTTCAGCTCATATATCGACCAGCTTAACCACATAGACCAAGAGCTGGAGACAAAAAGTGCAAGAGTTTTGGAAAGCCTTGTGTTGGGACATAAGGCAAGGAAACGCTTCCTAAGTTTTACAATAATTCACAATAATACCTACGAAATGATTTCATATTCAAACAATATAAGACAATGAACAAGACAAGCAGACATAACAATTCTTGCTTCTCGACATATCTGACAGACGAGTATTTTTTGAAAAGTTTTGCATGAATTGTTTTATATCTGTCAAAGTTACCTAATTGTCTGCCTGCCACATAACTCATCCCACCTCCATCGGCTCTCCTCCAATCTATTAGGGCTTGACATTCTGAAAAATATTATATTATCATACATCTATATATACACCGTTCACATATTACAGTCTTTTGCTTTTGGTTTTCCTCTTTTGTCAATTGCTTTTCCTAATTTGTCAAATTTTCCCATTTTATCAAATGTCAGTGTGATTTTTAAATTGAAATTCCTCTTTTGTCAAATGAGATTCCTTTTATATCAAATGCTTTTCCAATGTTTATTATAATGTCACTATACGTAAATAGGAAAAGCACTTAGATCAAGTGAAACTGATTTGACATAAGAGGAAATTGATTGATAAATCAATGACTATAATCATTGATAGATAGAAAAATAAGAAAATCATTTGACAAATAAGGAAAAGCAATTGACAAAAGAGGAAAACCAAAAGCAAAAGACTGTAAAAACGCACTAGGAGGCCATGAACTTTTGTTTTTAGGTGTACAAAAATGAAAATTCCCTAGATCTCGATTGACAATATCAGCTGATCGAGATATTAAAGGTTAAGTAAACACTGACATTTGTCAAATCACTCAAATTGTCTCAGCTGATTAACAGCCTTGTTGTCTGATTGAAGTTTTAGTACTATACCTCAGTCGGCCAAAAGATATAGTAATAAAAGTGCGCGGTAAGTTTACAATCCAGGTAGGCAGACCTTATACACAAGAATTATATACAGAAACCTTAGAATGCCCTTCTCATTGGTTTACCGGAACCAGGTAACCAATAAATAAGGCACATCATATTTGCCTACAGATGTGACTACTTGGACCTTAAAAGTTTGTGCGCAGTTTTATTACTATATCTGTTGGTCGACTGAGGTATAGGATATCTATCTAGGATGATTTTTTACTCTGATCAATTTTTCTCAAACTGACAAATAAAATTGTTTAATTTTTGACATTTTAAATGTCAATAATATCTTTAAGATGAAGTTCATTTATCATTAAGAAAGCATTTCAATGATTAAGATCCAGAAAGTTCAAACTTGAGCAAACATTTAAATCATTCTGAGGGTAAAATATATTTTTGTGGGAGTAAGATATCCACAAGGAGTAGTGTTTGGTAGTGCACTTGAGCAAAATTGGTCAAGCCGTTTCAAAAGGGCGGCTATTTTAATTTTTGGGAAATTTACTATATTTTGAACCCCTTTATGATCAAGATGGAAAATACCTTTGAATCAAAATTAACAGAATTGGAAGATAGTTATTTGATATTTTAGTTAATGCAATAAAATTTCCATTATTTCTATTATTTAGCCAGTGGCGTGGGTAGGCATAGGGTCAAAATACCTAAATTTCTATAACCGTGTATGAGCATATTTTTGAAGGAATGGCTCTCAAATTAAAAAAAAAACAACTATATTAACAACCTTTAATCTTCAAAAATTTCAAGAAGCAAATGAAAAAAATAATGCGGATATTCAAACTTTTTTTACATGTTTATTTCTCTAAAATTTCAAATTACGCTAATATGTCCTGACTGTGGAAAATTTCAGAAAGCTAATTTAAAAAGCGGGGAAAATATTAATAATTGAATCGTATAAAAATACACTGTTTATGCGATTAGGAGGTTTTTTTCATTTTGAAAGCAGTGTACATCGATAACGTCTCCAAATACCGCAAAACAGCTTACATTTCCCTATCATAACTTTTCAAGTACCTAGTATCCAAATGTATCAATATAAATTTTATACAGGGTGAAGAAAATAATCAGATTTTTTATCACTCGGTATAAACATTCTAACTGTTCAATAAGATATCACATGAAATTTTAAGATAAGAACATACAGTGTGTGTCACAGGCATGGTACACCCCTTTTTTTTTCTTTATTTTTTGAGATAATTTTTTGAAATTTGGTACGTCGCATATTATCGATAGAGCGCACTTTTTAGCAGAAAATTGAATTTTTTCTCACATCCGGTGTTTCCGGAAATGTTACCTTTTATTTTTTTATGAAACTTTTTATTTTTAAATGGGACACCCTGTATATTATTATATTTTTGGATTCTATACATTTGTACGAATCCAACAATACCACATAAGTACCATTTTAAATGTCAAATTTGTTTTTATTGAATTTTTTATTTCTCAATTATAGTGTGCCATGATTATTTTGTTTTAACTCCAATTGGATCATCTAATGCTAGAAAAATCAATTTTTTGTTCAAAGTACTAAATTAAGTGATTTATGGATAAATAATCCGCACCGGAATGATTTTTTGAGCTGATATCATTTTTTTCAAATGGTACCATATTGGTACCGAGGTACCATCTACTAGTACTCTTAATAAGGGACATTTTGGTGTACCCATTTTGCATCTGTGACGAACACAACTGAAGTCATGGCACACTATAATTGAAAAATAAAAAATTAAATAAAAACAAATTTGACATTTAAAATGGTACTTATGTGATATTATTGGATTCGTAAAAATGTATAGAATCCAAAAATATAATAATATATAGGGTGTCCTATTTAAAAATAAAAAGTTGGCAACATTTCCGGAAAAACCGGATGTGGGGAATAAAGTCAATTTTCGGCTAAAAAGTGCGCTCTGTCGAGAATATGCAACGTACCAAATTTCAAAAAATTATCTCCAAAAAAAAAAAAAAGAAAAAAAAGGGGGTGTACCATGCCTGTGACATACACTGTATAAGCCGTTTTCCGACATCTTGAGCCGTTCTAGATACAGGGCCTTCAACTTCGAAAGTTGCGATTTTCACTGATTTTGAACTCTCAAACCACTCATTAACATTAAAGAAAGTAAAAATTAAATTCTTGGTGCCAAAATGTAGCTCACAAAAAATCTCAATTGACACGTTTTTGAATTTTTTTCAAAGACTCTTCCCTGATTTTCTAGAGAAATTGTTCCAATTAAAGTGCCCACTCTATATAAGTAATATCAACACGCTGATATATTTAACTCAGCCCTTAATCTTAATCATCAGTTTTTGTGCTCTTTCTATACAAGGACACTTCAAGAGAAAACTGTATAAAATTGAACTCAATTAGTCCGAGATTTTCATTGAAAGAAAACTCAGAAACACTATTGTGCTGTTATCTCAACTTCCCACAACACAACATTTACTTACTCTTTTTAGCAGAAATTTCTTCAGAACAACAAACTATTGATTGTGTTCCTTGAAAATTGCATGTTTTTGGAAAAACTCCTTTCCTTAATAACCGAATCGCTGTTGGGCAAGCGTCTAGTAGTTTACAAACGCCAGATTGGCCTTTGTTTGTACAACTATCCCCTAGAAACATTAACAATTCTAATTAATCAATTTTAAGCAAAATTGTTTAAAAAAACTTATGGATTTCCTACTCATACTCGATAACAATTGCACGATAAGAGAATGTTTAACGATAATAAATTACCAAAAAATTACAGAATTTTTGTTCTGTATTTTTTTTGTTCTGCAAATTCTGGCGGCCTTTTGAAATTGAGGGAAAAGAATTATTGAAGAAAAACTTTCGATCCGAATTTACATGATTGGAAGAAAATTATATGAAATTTGATTTGATGCAATAAAATTTGCATTATTTCTATTAATAAGCCAGTGGTGGTATGGGAAGGAAAAGGGTAAAAGTGTCTAAATTTCTATATCCGTAATTAGCACATTTTTGAAGGAATTGAGCGTAAATTTTTTCAGTAGGCAACTATGCTAAAAATCTTCAACATTAAAAAATTTCAATAAGCAAATAAAAAATGGCGGAGATATTCAATTTTTACATGATTATTCCTCTAAAATTATAAAAAAAATCGGTTTTTAAAACTACCCTATAACTTTTTTCGAATTTATTAAAGGTAAATTAAAAAAAAAGCATTTCTTAAGTAAAGTTAGCCTTTGGCGGGCATAGGAAAACGAACAAAATTGAATTGAAAAAACAATAATTATTGAAAAAGCGGTGAAAATAATCATAATTGAATCGCATAAAAATACACCATTTATACGATTGAGGCGCATGCAAGAAAGTTTTTGTAAAGAAAACAGTTACTCACCCACCACAGCTGAAAAAGACCATATACTAGGCGTTAAAATGCTTAATAGAGTCGCAATAACAACTGTATTCATAATAAGACGGTAGATCGCTGATAATAAGACCACTGATGCTAATAACTACTGATTTTCAAATCACCGCTTACAGGATAATAATTGTTGTCTATATTGGTAAGATCAGTTATGTACTATGAAGAAATATACAAGGTGTATCTTTAATATTGCGAGAAACTTAAAAGACAAATTCTTCGGTCAAAAATAAACAAAAAAATCCTATTGACGTGTGTCCGGAAATGCACCGTTTGAGATACGGGGTATCAAAAAATATATTTTCCAATTTTTTGAAAATAATTCAAGAATAAGTAATTTTGAGATCCAGCACTCAGTTTTTGTACATGTTTTATCTTTGATATTAGCTACCTTTTTATGCCAATTCAGTTTATTCATGTGTCATTTGCGGTTGCGGATATCCTAGTCGCATGGATATCGAATGACATGAAGTTTTTTACCCGTCATTTTCCGACATCGAGTGTACTTTTTTTGTGTAGAAAATATTGGCGGGTAAAAAGAGCTTTTAAAATGTCAATTTTCTCAGAGTCGTAGATATTAGGGACAAACAACACACATAATCCTAAAATCTCCTCTACTGCCATATGAAAAAAAGGGAATATTAAAAAATTAGCAAATATCAATGAAAAGATCTGTACAATAGCTTGAACTCTGTATCTCGCATACGGTTCTCGAATATCTTCAAAAAATTTAACAAATAATCTTTTTTGCCATATACTTTATCTTGACTGCTTTTGCGGACACACGTTAATGGGAGATTTTTTGTTTCCTTTAAATTATTTCGCATTATTAAAGATATACCCTGTATAATATTATGTGGTGGGGACTCGAGAACTTTATAGATTTACATATAGATAGACCCTGATTAACTCTGGTATTTCCAGAATATCCATGCATGCACTTGGGAATCCATGTACATAAAGCTCAAACCAAAGTAAAACCACAGAATAAACTAATAATATAGTTATTATTAGTCAATAATTAGTCTATTCTGTGGTAAAACCAGGTTCAAATTATATAGTGTAGTCGCTGTAAAAGTATTGCAAACTTTTAAACTCGACTTCAATTTTTTTATTATTAATATATAATCATATGAGTTGGATACAATATCATTGAAAGAACTATTAATTCAATGTGCTAAAATAAAAACCAACTATTTGGTTTAGCCTAAAATTTTTAGGGTAGCTACTTCATATTATTTCCTATAATTCTGGTCAGGTCGCAAGTCTCTCTTTTTTTTACCAAATTTGTCAATTTATTTTTCTACTACAATTAGAATTCTAGACTATTTTGAAGATAGTCCTCTAGCAACAACTTGGAGAATTCTGAGACGGAATTCCAATACCTACTGCTTTTTGTGAGTGCTGAAAACGATTCTTTGAATCTTACGTAAAGTACAATTCTAGGAAAATGTAAAGTGGTGGGAATGTATTTGCCATGATAATTGCAGTTACTGTTATATTAATTTATCTGTTTCCCCTTTTAGTGTATTTTTTAACAAAAAAATACACTATTGAGGACGACATCACTTTCCAAAAATCACCCAAACTCATCAAATGTCCACCGATCATGACCCCCAGATTACGAAAAAGTGGTTTTCCAAAATTCACCTGCCCACGATATATATATATATATATACACTGTTGTTAGTAATGGGTTATAGGTCAATGAGAAGTAAGACTCTTTTCTCTGGCCAAGCTTTCGGAATTACTTTATTCCTTCTTCAGGGCAACTACAAGATCAAAAACTACAGTTATAACAATATGTTTCATCAATTTTTTTAAATGTAAGTACTTACGAAATTTGAGGTTAACTCTTACAGTTCTTAGGTAAATTGAATTAAAATAAACAAGACTACACATTGTTAGACTACTACAAAACACTTTAAAAATTAAACACCCATTTTTTGGGTCAGTTAAAAAACTACATATTTCAAAAAATTAAAAAATAGAAACGAGTCCCCGAGATCGAGAGCCTTCCATCACGTGTCCGACATCTTGGTTAGTTATTGATAAAATTCAAGATAATATTCAATTTTTTAAATCCTTAAAAATTTTTAAAAAATTTTTATGTTAAACTTCAGAAATCACATGTCTCTCTTAGTCTGTCAGTTGTCGTTGTTGTATTAGTGTCTGTTCTTCTTTTTATTATTCCCGGACTTGTCATCTTGTATTTTAGTTCTTCTTTTTTTAATTTTACTATTTTTGGTCTTATGATTTTTGTAGTCTGTGATGAGTCTATTAGTCGTTGTTTTCTATGTTGGAGTCTGTATTGAGTCTGTAATAGGAATTGTCTTTTTCTAATTGTATTAGGTAACTGTATGCTGCACTTAAGTTGTTTGTGTCTGACTTTTTGTTAATTATTTTGTCTTCTTTAGTAATTTCAATCATTTCTAAAGTCAGCCTTTTTTTATAATTTTTTTTTTTTCCGTTCTTAAGATAGAGAAAATCTCTATCTTAAGAACGGAAAAAAATTATAAAAAAAGGCTGACTTTAGAAATGATTGAAATTACTAAAGAAGACAAAATAATTAACAAAAAGTCAGACACAAACAACTTAAGTGCAGCATACAGTTACCTAATACAATTAGAAAAAGACAATTCCTATTACAGACTCAATACAGACTCCAACATAGAAAACAACGACTAATAGACTCATCACAGACTACAAAAATCATAAGACCAAAAATAGTAAAATTAAAAAAAGAAGAACTAAAATACAAGATGACAAGTCCGGGAATAATAAAAAGAAGAACAGACACTAATACAACAACGACAACTGACAGACTAAGAGAGACATGTGATTTCTGAAGTTTAACATAAAAATTTTTTAAAAATTTTTAAGGATTTAAAAAATTGAATATTATCTTGAATTTTATCAATAACTAACCAAGATGTCGGACACGTGATGGAAGGCTCTCGATCTCGGGGACTCGTTTCTATTTTTTAATTTTTTGAAATATGTAGTTTTTTAACTGACCCAAAAAATGGGTGTTTAATTTTTAAAGTGTTTTGTAGTAGTCTAACAATGTGTAGTCTTGTTTATTTTAATTCAATTTACCTAAGAACTGTAAGAGTTAACCTCAAATTTCGTAAGTACTTACATTTAAAAAAATTGATGAAACATATTGTTATAACTGTAGTTTTTGATCTTGTAGTTGCCCTGAAGAAGGAATAAAGTAATTCCGAAAGCTTGGCCAGAGAAAAGAGTCTTACTTCTCATTGACCTATAACCCATTACTAACAACAGTGTGTGTTCTAACGAAGGTCATTACTTCCCAAAGGGTATATATATATATATATATATATATATATATATATATTTAGTTCTTGATTAGTTCTTGGGTATAAGGGCACTTTCGGTTGATTAACTACGGCTACTTTTGAGTTTAATCATTTATTCTTAGTCAACGTTTCGACATTAATTTTTATGTCTTCTTCAGGACAAAGAATGTTGATTTTTTTGTCTTAGCTGGACTAATACATGAGGGTACAGAAACATTTCACCTCGACATGCATGGCTTCTCTATTTTTACAGGTTGAATTCAAATCAAAAACACACCAAAAAACACATTACAAAACAGGAGAACAGTCTTTACGTCAATAATGGATATTCGCCATAATAAAACAGCATGTCCCAAGGTACCTACTATAAAGAATTACTTATTAAAAATTATTAAAATTTAATGAAAAATAAGTAACTTTTCATTAGATTTCTTACAGTCTACTTGAAATTGTTATACAGGATTATGAAAATTATCAGATTTTTTATGGATTTTGTCAGATTTTTCATTACTCTGTATGTAAATTTCATCCACATAATAGGATACTACGTTAAAAGTTAGTATAGGGATATGTAAGTCGTTTCATAGAATTTATTTATATTTATAACTCATAAATAACGAGTTATACCTAATAAGCTTAACCTGTGAAAACCATTGTTATTAAGTTTTCTCAGGAAATATGAAAAATATACAGGGTGTTTAAATTAAAATAAAACAGTTGACTGTAATTGGCAACTTTTTTGGGACAGCCTCGACTGCAGATAATTTGCTTACCCACATAGAACTATTACTTCTGAGCAACCTTTGTATTTGAAGCGTTTTGAAATGGTTCATGAGGTTGACGATGTCCGTGAAGTAAAGTTTCGTAGCCTACAGAGTAAAATACAACCGTTTTTTAGCAGACTCTCGGAAGGGTGCGAAACTTTACTTGACGCGGACATCGTCCAGGACAACGGCCGATTTTAGGTTTTTAAAGAACGTTGTCCTTGACGATGGCCACGAAGTGAAGTTTCGCAGCCTACAGAGAATCTGATAAAAAAAAACGGTTGCATGTTACGTACTTAGGTAGCTTTTAAATAACTTTTAAAATCTGAGAAGCCTTTAAGTCGGACTTTGTTGTAGAAATAACGAATAACGTAACAGTGGAGAATAAACAACTGCATTTTCGTGAAAATTTTATTAAAAAAATCTTGAAATAATTTATAATTTCGAATTTTATTCATTCCACACTATTGGCTCAATCCAGTCTAAGAATCCAGCAACCTTTGTATAAACACCCGGTGAACTGGTAACTGTACAAATCTTTCCGAACGACGTTACGCCTACGATTTCATAAGTATTTCCATAGCGGGGAATTTTCAATTGCAGAGGTCCACCAGAATCTCCCTAAAACATTACCACGGTGAGTATGGGTATCATATAAATAATTTAATTTGTTAATATCAGATTACATTCTCTTACCTCACATGTATCTTTTCCAACTGTACCCCCAGCACATATTTGAGTATATTTCGATATTCCATTCTTCAGTTTTCTCGTAGAAATAGTACTGTAGGCGCGGTTGCAGCTACCCGAATCTATGTGGTCCAAGTTTACCTTCAATAAATGATTGCTACCTTCCCCTGAATTTGACACTTTACCCCATCCGGTTGCTATAAGAGGTTGATTTGGTACTGTTTGCTCTGTATATAAACATGCTGGATAAATGCTGTTGCTTGGGACGACTTTATCTTCTAATCTAAGTAAGGCGATATCGTAATAATGAGATGGTGGTGTATACTTAGGGTGCGCAAATACTTCTTTAACAGCGAATCTTGTTGCATTTGTTTTCTCAGGATCATCCAGCAGCAGAGCACCAAGGAGAACCCATTTCACGTCTCCACTGGAAATAATATTTTCATAATTTTGTAATTATAATAGATGCTCGCATATTTTTTGTATTTCTTGAGTAAATTTTGTAAGTAAAATATTTGGTTAGTTTTCAAAATTTAGACATCAATAAAGGTGTTATTTTAATACAAAATAATTTTATATCTATTTTATAAAGATCTTTTATCTCAGCAACACATTAATGTTACTATAGCTTTTGACAACCGAAATCGGGATCTTTACATCCCAGAAGAAAATTCTAATCCAAATTAGTAAAAAACGATGTGCACCTTTACATTAGGTATCACCCGCACATTAATGGTTACCGAATAGAAAAAATAAAGTATAATTTGTACAAGTACAAAGTGAAAAATAAAGTCTAGACAACTTACTCTTCCCTAGAGTATAAACAATGAGCAGCTGTCAGGACAAATCGTTCACTAATAAGGGAACCTCCACAGAGATACCTGATGTTGTTTTCATTTCCATATCCTAAAGCTGCCTAAAATGTTTCAAAAAAGTCTTTCCAACTTACAGAAAATAATTTACAGTTGTCTCATAATCTTAGTATAAGCGACCTGTCTCATCATAATATAAAAGTTTACGTCCCGTGTGGAAGTCCGAGAAACTCAAAAACAAATTGTTCTGTTGTGTTATTAAAGTATCATTATATGTACGTGTACCTACCCAAGTGCAGGTGCTTTTCCACGGTGCAGAATTTTATTTGTCAAACCTGGATTGTGACTGTGAATGGCAAGAAAGGACTGTTGTTGACTAATTAATTGTCAAAATCTTAAAAACCAATGCATTCACTTGAATGTAGTGATGACATAAATTCTAATAATTAAATCCAGTTTAAGAGTGAGTAAGTCTGAATTGTATAACAATTCAATTCGTTCATGGGAACCCTTTGCCTACTTCTTAATGACAGATCTTTTCCCACTTCTGTTTCCGAAATGTAGTTAACTATGAAGCAGACTAAGCGCTACGCGGTACTTGGCAAGTATTTGGCGAGTACTTGTGAGTACTCATGCAAGAAAAAATCAAACCGAACACATTACTTCCGCGTAATAGAACGAGTGTAGTAGAAAACACCTTGCTAGCAACGACCTTTCACTATGTATACTACATCACTACATATAATATGTAAAGTAAATAAATTCAAGTCGCGATTAGTTCAACGTTCTCCACTCGTTAAACTGTCTATACCAATAAATCAGTAATACCAGTCCTTATTATTAATTATTCCTTGTCTTATGATAAGTTAAGCAAATTAACTCAAAATAATATAGAATAACTTAATATAAGTAAATAATAAAGCTGCGGTGCTTTAAGATTATGAGACTTCTTCCTTAATACCTATATATTTTACCATATGTGGAAATTCTTCTGCCAATGTTTTCTTTCCCCCTCCCACAATAAGCTTATCTGCAGTTGCAATCCTCCAATCTTTTAGGAGTTGACATTCTGAAAAATTTTATATGTACAGGGTTCCTTGCTAAGGCTGGCCATCGGCTGTATCTTGGAAACTAATGGGCCTATAACCTCAAAATAAAAAATTTCCAGACATAAGTGATCACGAGAAATTCAATGAAAATATTTTCAAAATGGCCCTTCCGGAAGTACCGGAAGTTGACACCTACTTCGTTATTTTAACGGGAACACCCTGTAAAATATTATATTTTAAATGTCTGAAGAAATCGAATACAGGTGGTTTTCACCATTGGAATTTAGATTGAGCGGTTTAGGAGTTATAAACAAGTGAAAATCGCAATGTTTCAACTTCAAAGCAGTGTAGAACTAGAACGGCTCAAGATATCTAAAAACGGTTTTACATGTCCCTATCTTAACTTTTCACATAGTATCCTACTATGTGGTTTAAATTTTAATACAGAGTGATGAAAAATCGGATAATTTTCATCACCCTGTATTTAAATTTACTCCACATATTAGTGGAATACCATGTGAAAAGTTAAGATAGGGACATGTAAACCGTTTTTAGATATCTTGAGCCGTTCTAGTTCTACACTGCTTTAATTGAAGTTGAAAATTTTCGATTTTCACTTTTTTATAACCCCTAAGCCGCTCAATTTAAATTCCAATGGTGAAAACCACCTGTATTCGATTTCTTCAGACATTTAAAAAATATAATATTTTACAGGGTGTTCCCGTTAAAATAACGAAGTAGGTGTCAACTTCCGGTATTTCCGGAAGTGCGGCCATTTTGAAAATATTTTCATTGAATTTCTCGTGATCACTTTTTTTTGGAAATTTTTTATTTTGAGGTTATAGGCCCATTAGTTTCCGAGATATGGCCGGTGGCCCACCTTAGCAAGACACCCTGTATAATCATACATGCATCTACGTACCTATATGCTAATGTACAGTGATTAATTTATTACAGTTTGTAAGACATTTATTAATAATTTGATGTTTTTTGTTTAAAAATTCTGTATATCTGTTTGCTTTTAATGTTTTGGCATGAATACAAAAAACCTTCTTGCGCATCAATCGCAGAAATAGTGTATTTTTATGCGATTCAATTATGAATATTTTCACCGCTTTTTAAATTATTGGCTTTCTGAAATTTTCCATAGTCATGTCATGTTAGCGTAGTGCTTTAATGTGAAAAATTTTCTGTGATAATTTCATTTCATTTCGTTTCAACACGTGCCTTAGAATGGATTTTTAAATTTAAAAATCAAAAAAATTGGCAAAATTTTACAATTTTGTCCCTTTTCCTATGCCCGCCACTGGCTAACTTTACTTGAAAAATACTATTTTTTACACTACCTTTAATAAATTCGGAAAAAACTGAAAGGAGAGTTTTGAAAACCGAAAGTTTGAAATTTTAGAGGAATAAACATCATTTAAAAATATTCGAATATATCTCCGCCATTTTTATATTTGCTTCTTGAAATTTTTGAAGGTTAAATGCTATTAGTATAATAGTTGTCTACTATCAAAATTTCCGTTCTATTCCTTCAAAAATAAGCTCATGAATGTTTATAGAAATGTAGACATTTTTACCCTTTTCCTACCCACGCCTCTGGCTTATTAATAGAAATGATGCAAATTGTATTGCATTAGCTCAAATTTCAAATAAGTTTATTCCAATCTTGTTAATTTTGTTTAAAAGTTTTTGATCTTGCCTATTTAGGGGTTCAAAATCTAGCCATTTTCCAAAAATTGAAAAGGCCGCCATTTTGGAATGTCTTTACCTATTTTACTCAAATACAGTAGACGACTACTTGAGGGTATCTTACTACCAAAAAAATTTCAGCGCTCTAGATTGAAAACTTCGACCAGAAACCGTGCCTCACGGACGGTTTTTTTTCTGAAATTCGGAGGGACATCCTGTAGAAGTAACACAACTCTAGGAAAATGTTTTTTACGAAAATCAAACGTCAGCCCTAAGGTTTATAAGAGTAAAAAATTTCGTTCATTAATCTTGAAAGATGAAGCTACAGGAGCGTTTTTAAAAATTTAGAGAAATTAATTTAAAAAAAACATCATGTAAAAAAAATCGAATATCTCCGCCATTTTTCTTATTTACTTTTTGAAATTCTCAAGGGTTGAAGTCTATTAGTATAGTTGTCTACTGTAAAAATTTCAGTTTAATTACTTCAAAAATGTGCTCATAAATTGTTGGAGAAATTTAGCCATTTTTACCCTTTTCCTACCCACGCCACTGGCTTATTAATAGAAAAAATGCAAATTTTGTTGCATGAAATTAAATTTCAAGTCATTTACTTCCAATATTGTGAATTTGATATAAAACTCTTTTTCTATCTAGCTTATACAGGGGTTCAAAAAATAGTCCTTTTTCCAAAAATTAAAATGGCCGCCATTTTGAAACGGCTCGATCGATTTGGCTCAAGTACAATACCAGACCAGTTCTTATATATATCTTACTCCCACAAAAATTTCAGTCCCCTAGATTGAAAACTGCGACCTGAAATGAGATGACAAAAACGGGATATGGGGAATTTTGAAAGGACACCCTGTAGAAGTAACGCGACTTTAGGAATTTTTTTCAACGAAAATCTAACGTCGTTCTAAGGCTTTACAAGGATCCAAAATTTCATTCACTAATCTTGAAAGATAAAGCTACAGGAGCGTTTTTAAAATCGAAATTTCGCGATTTTGGAGAAATATATATATATATATATAAATATATATATATATATCGTGGGCAGGTGAATTTTGGAAAACCACTTTTTCGTGATCTGGGGGTCATGATCGGTGGACATTTGATGAGTTTGGGTGATTTTCGAAAAGTGATGTCGTCCTCAATAGTGTATTTTTTTTATTAAAAAATACACTAATATATCACTATCCTATATGACTAATACAGGGTGAGTCTTAAGTGGCTCATTTCCTCAATTGTACATTGTAAGGGACAGTTCGTGGAGCCCAGGAAACATTGTTAAAAAATTCTTGCTCGTTAATTGTAATTTTAAATGAGGCACCTTATACCGTGTGTGTCCCCGGATAGGTGAAACGACTCTTATAGAAGACAAAAAATTTTCGATTCTAATTTTAATTTTTTGGGGTTCAGCCTGCTTGGTTTTAGTCTAATTTCTAACAGAATTTTAGTTTTGTAAAAAAACTAAGCATGCCTTGGAAATTTCCAAAAAACCGGTTTTTCTGCGAAGTAAATAAGTGGCTTTTATGTGGCAAATACGACAAAATGTTATTTGAAAAAATTGTTCAGAATCAAAATTTAGGTCCGTACCTATACCAAATTTCAAAATCATAGACCAACTTTGATCTTTTACATTTAATTTTATGTTTATTTCACAACTCAAAGAATTTTATTTTAAACATTTTATTCAAAATTTTATTATGAATAAAAACATTTCAAAACTATTATTACTACATGTTACTGATTTAACACTAATGTAGCGTGCGCTTTTCCGTATTTATCCAGAACGAATTTACGAATAGAAAGGTGTACCAAGATGACGTTCCTTTGGAATGATACCCTCCGCAGGTTCTATAGTTTAAGGCATTGTAGCGAGACCGAGTGACGGGACCGTCAACTCGAGCCGTCAACTGCCAGTGAGAAGAACTGAACGTCAGAGAGAGTGTAGCAAGGTGGAGCCAGGAATATCGATTTTTAGTGTATTTTTTAATAAAAAAAAAACCTTCTTGCGCATCAATCGCATAAATAGTGTATTTTTAAGCGATCCAATTTATAAATATTTTCACCGCTTTTTAAATTGGCTTTCTGAAAATTTCCCTAGTCAGGTCATATTAGCGTAGTGGTTAACTGTGAAAATTGCATTTCACTTCGTTTGAAAACGTGCCTTAGAATGGATTTTTAAATTTAACAAAACAAAAATAAATGGTAAAATTGAACAATTTTGCCCCTTTTCTTTTGCCTGCCACTGGCTGACTTTACCTAAAAAATACTATTTTTACACTACCTTCAATAGAACTGAAAAAGTGAAAAGAGAGCTTTGAAAACTGAAAATCTGAAATTTAACAGGAATAAACATAATTTAAAAATATTCGAATATCTCCGCCATTTTTCTTATTTGCTTCTTGAAAATTTCCAGAATTAAGGGTTATTAGTATAGTTATCTATTGGAAAAATTTCAGTTCGATTCGTACGAAAATAGAAAAATAGAATAAACGGTTATAGAAATTTAGCCTTTTTTACCCTTTTCCTACCCATGCCACTGGCTTAATAATAAAAAAATGCAAATTTTATTGCAATAACTCAAATTTCAATAACTATTCTTCCAATAATGCTAATTTTGCTTAAAAGTTTTTGTTTCTAACTTGCTTATTTAGAGGTTCAAAATCTATCAATTTTTCCTAAAATTTAAAAGGCAGCCATTTTGGAACGGCTATTCCGATTTTACTCAAGACTACTTGCAGTTATATTACTACAAAAAAAATTTCAGCCCCCTAAATTGAAAACTGCGACCAGAAACCGTGCCTCATGACCGGTTTTTTTTGTAAATTTGGAGGGACACCCTGTAAAAGTAACAAAACTTTAGGAAAATTATTTTTACGAAAATCAAACGTCATCTCTAAGTTTCACAAGAGTAAAAAATTTCGTTCATTAATCTTGAAAGGTGAAGCTACAGGAGCGTTTTTAAAATTTTAGAGAAATAAACATCATGTAAAAAAAATTCAAATAACTCCGCCATTTTTGTTATTTACTTCTTGAAATTTTTAAGGGCTGGAGGCTATTAGTATAGTTGCGTACTGTGAAAATTTCAATTTAATTCCTTCAAAAATGTGCTCATAAATTGTTAGAGAAATTTAGCGATTTTTACCTTTTTCCTACCCACGCCACTGGCTTATTAAAAAAAGTAATGCAAATTTTATAACATTAAATCAAATTTCAATTAATTTTCCTCCAATCATGTTGATTTAGTTTCAAAGTTATTTTTCCATCTTACTCATACAGGGGTTCAAAAAAAAGCAATTTTTCCAAAAATTCAAATGGCCGCCATTTTGAAACGGCTCGGCCGATTTTGCTCAAGTACAATACCAGACCAGTTCTTATATATATCTTACTCCCACAAAAATTTCAGTCCCCTAGATTGAAAACTGCGACCTGAAATGAGGTGACAAAAACGGGATATGGGGAATTTTGAAAGGACACCCTGTAGAAGTAACGCGACTTTAGGAATTTTTTTCAACGAAAATCTAACGTCGTTCCAAGGTTTTACAAGGATCCAAAATTTCATTCACTAATCTTGAAAGATAAAGCTACAGGAGCGTTTTGAAAATCGAAATTTCGCGATTTTGGAGAAATATATAAATATATAAAAAGAAGACGTTTGTTTGGGTTCTAGGGCTCATAGATAATACTGATCTTAAAGCCAAAAGCAGACAAAAGCAATGTTGAAGACATGGATGGCCATTTCGCTCTTATTTGAGCTCTTCGGCATGCCATATCAACAATCGCAATTGTCTACTTCTAGCTAAAGATCAGTTGATACTATATACAGAAAATTCACAATGAACTCCGTTATCTGTATCAAGTAGTGACATCTGTGTAAGTGACGGAAACTACCAACAATTAGAGAAGCTGTTGCTCTAATAGACAAGACCCCCGGTGGTGTTTTATAACCTTTTGGGGTTTGACAAGTCAATAAGGGCGTGCTAGCTCATTGCTGGCAGACGCGTGCACCATAACCCAAGGTATAATAATTACAATAACAAAGTGGAGCGTTATTCGAGCCAAGTACATATAGTAAAAAGAAGACGTTTGTTTGGGTTCTAGGGCTCATAGATAATACTGATCTTAAAGCCAAAAGCAGACAAAAGCAATGTTGAATACATGGATGGCCATTTCGCTCTTATTTGAGCTCTTCGGCATGCCATATCAACAATCGCAATTGTCTACTTCTAGCTAAAGATCAGTTGATACTATATACAGAAAATTCACAATGAACTCCGTTATCTGTATCAAGTAGTGACATCTGTGTAAGTGACGGAAACTACCAACAATTAGAGAAGCTGTTGCTCTAATAGACAAGACCCCCGGTGGTGTTTTATAACCTTTTGGGGTTTGACAAGTCAATAAGGGCGTGCTAGCTCATTGCTGGCAGACGCGTGCACCATAACCCAAGGTATAATAATTACAATAACAAAGTGGAGCGTTATTCGAGCCAAGTACATATAGTAAAAAGAAGACGTTTGTTTGGGTTCATTGTGAATTTTCTGTATATAGTATCAACTGATCTTTAGCTAGAAGTAGACAATTGCGATTGTTGATATGGCATGCCGAAGAGCTCAAATAACAGCGAAATGGCCATCCATGTCTTCAACATTGCTTTTGTCTGCTTTTGGCTTTAAGATCAGTATTATCTATGAGCCCTAGAACCCAAACAAACGTCTTCTTTTTACTATATGTACTTGGCTCGAATAACGCTCCACTTTGTTATTGTAATTATTATACCTTGGGTTATGGTGCACGCGTCTGCCAGCAATGAGCTAGCACGCCCTTATTGACTTGTCAAACCCCAAAAGGTTATAAAACACCACCGGGGGTCTTGTCTATTAGAGCAACAGCTTCTCTAATTGTTGGTAGTTTCCGTCACTTACACAGATGTCACTACTTGATACAGATAACGGAGTTCATTGTGAATTTTCTGTATATAGTATCAACTGATCTTTAGCTAGAAGTAGACAATTGCGATTGTTGATATGGCATGCCGAAGAGCTCAAATAAGAGCGAAATGGCCATCCATGTATTCAACATTGCTTTTGTCTGCTTTTGGCTTTAAGATCAGTATTATCTATGAGCCCTAGAACCCAAACAAACGTCTTCTTTTTACTATATGTACTTGGCTCGAATAACGCTCCACTTTTTTAAATATATAAATATATATATATAAATATATATATATATATCGTGGGCAGGTGAATTTTGGAAAACCACTTTTTCGTGATCTGGGGGTCATGATCGGTGGACATTTGATGAGTTTGGGTGATTTTCGAAAAGTGATGTCGTCCTCAATAGTGTATTTTTTTATTAAAAAATATTTTTTTATTAAAAAATACACTAATACACTATTGAGGACGACATCATGATCGGGGGTCATGATCGGTGGACATTTGATGAGTTTGGGTGATTTTCGAAAAGTGATGTCGTCCTCAATAGTGTATTTTTTTATTAAAAAATATTTTTTTATTAAAAAATACACTAATACACTATTGAGGACGACATCACTTTTCGAAAATCACCCAAACTCATCAAATGTCCACCGATCATGACCCCCAGATCACGAAAAAGTGGTTTTCCAAAATTCACCTGCCCACGATATATATATATATATATTTATATATATATTTATATATATATATATTTATATATTTCTCCAAAATCGCGAAATTTCGATTTTAAAAACGCTCCTGTAGCTTTATCTTTCAAGATTAGTGAATGAAATTTTGGATCCTTGTAAAGCCTTGGAACGACGTTAGATTTTCGTTGAAAAAAATTCCTAAAGCCGCGTTACTTCTACAGGGTGTCCTTTCAAAATTCCCCATATCCCGTTTTTGTCATCTCATTTCAGGTCGCAGTTTTCAATCTAGGGGACTGAAATTTTTGTGGGAGTAAGATATATATAAGAACTGGTCTGGTATTGTACTTGAGCAAAATCGGCCAAGCCGTTTCAAAATGGCGGCCATTTGAATTTTTGGAAAAATTGCTTTTTTTTGAACCCCTGTATGAGTAAGATGGAAAAATAACTTTGAAACTAAATCAACATGATTGGAGGAAAATTAATTGAAATTTGATTTAATGTTATAAAATTTGCATTACTTTTTTTAATAAGCCAGTGGCGTGGGTAGGAAAAAGGTAAAAATCGCTAAATTTCTCTAACAATTTATGAGCACATTTTTGAAGGAATTAAATTGAAATTTTCACAGTACGCAACTATACTAATAGCCTCCAGCCCTTAAAAATTTCAAGAAGTAAATAACAAAAATGGCGGAGTTATTTGAGTTTTTTTTACATGATGTTTATTTCTCTAAAATTTTAAAAACGCTCCTGTAGCTTCACCTTTCAAGATTAATGAACGAAATTTTTTACTCTTGTGAAACTTAGAGATGACGTTTGATTTTCGTAAAAATAATTTTCCTAAAGTTTTGTTACTTTTACAGGGTGTCCCTCCAAATTTACAAAAAAAACCGGTCATGAGGCACGGTTTCTGGTCGCAGTTTTCAATTTAGGGGGCTGAAATTTTTTTTGTAGTAATATAACTGCAAGTAGTCGGTCTTGAGTAAAATCGGAATAGCCGTTCCAAAATGGCTGCCTTTTAAATTTTAGGAAAAATTGATAGATTTTGAACCTCTAAATAAGCAAGTTAGAAACAAAAACTTTTAAGCAAAATTAGCATTATTGGAAGAATAGTTATTGAAATTTGAGTTATTGCAATAAAATTTGCATTTTTTTATTATTAAGCCAGTGGCATGGGTAGGAAAAGGGTAAAAAAGGCTAAATTTCTATAGCCGTTTATTCTATTTTTCTATTTTCGTACGAATCGAACTGAAATTTTTCCAATAGATAACTATACTAATAACCCTTAATTCTGAAAATTTTCAAGAAGCAAATAAGAAAAATGGCGGAGATATTCGAATATTTTTAAATTATGTTTATTCCTCTAAAATTTCAAATTTTCAGTTTTCAAAGCTCCCTTTTCACTTTTTCAGTTCTATTGAAGGTAGTGAAAAAAATAGTATTTTTTAGGTAAAGTCAGCCAGTGGCGGGCAAAGGAAAAGGGGCAAAATTGTTCAGTTTTACCATTTATTTTGGTTTTGTTTAGAAATCCATTCTAAGGCACGTTTTCAAACGAAGTGAAATGCAATTTTCACAGTTAACCACTACACTAATATGACCTGACTAGGGAAATTTTCAGAAAGCCAATTTAAAAAGCGGTGAAAATATTTATAAATTGGATCGCTTAAAAATACACTATTTATGCGATTGATGCGCAAGAAGGTTTTTATTTGGTGAAGGAGAACTGAAGGAGTTAGTTGTTTCTTGTTGGTTGGAGTATCATTGAGTGATGGTGTTTCAGTGAGATGTGTTATTTCGTTGGTTATTTCGTGTTGTGTGGTTAAAAAAACACAGGAAAGATGAGCCTGTCAATATTGCAAGGATGAGTGAAAAAGCTCGACTGGGACCGACATAATGGCGTCCATCTCGGGTTTTTCCTTTTCCTTTTCCTTTTTTCTTTTTATTCTCTATTTCTAGTTCAATGTTTCTGCGTTTCGAGTTCTAGTTTTATTTCTAGAATTCGATCTTTCGGATCCCTCTTTCGGGGTGGATCTCTAATAAGACCTAATGTTAGTCGTTCATTTTATTTCCAAAATGTTCTGGTGGTGGTCTCTGTTGAGAAATATCCCATTTTCGAGCACTTGGTAGAAGAGCATATTTCTTTTTGGAAGTAATGGCGGTTCTCCAGACAAAGTCGGACGGATGGTCTGACGTAGTCAGTTAGAGAAGGAGCAGGCGTCACCGTGTATCTCATTTTTGGACTCGTTGTATTTAATTTCCATCAGGAGATGATTTGGAGTTTTAAGGTACAATTTTGATTACTTTTTTTTATATGGGATTTCATCTCCAAATAAAGGGGAAGGAAAATTCACCAAATTGCGTTGCTGAGTTCATCAAGATGAGAGCTTTGTTATTTTAATAATGGGGAGATAATTACCTGATATTTTTAAGTGTGATTAGTGGGTGGAATAATGTTCAATTTAGTGTTTAATCTTAAGCTAAAGTTAAATTTTCTTTGTAAAAGAGAAATAATTGGCCAATTTAATTAGGATTAAAATGTAAATTTTGTCAGGTACCTAATGAGGATAATGTGTTAATCTTAATGAGATCAAGATTTTTATTTTATTTTAAATAACTATTATTCTTTATGAGAGTTGTTCTAATGTAGTGGATAAAGGAAGAATCCTAGTTTGTAATTATTTGTCTCACAATACGATATCTCATTTGCTGGGAAATTTAAAGTTGTTAGTTAGAGAAGTCCAATAAATTGTTATTTTTTTTTATGTGAGTTTTATTTAGTATCTGTGTGGCCTGAAAATAAAAAGACACAACGTAGGGCAGGTCAGTTATTTAAATTTTGAATCTTATATTTTTTTATATTTAGACGATCATGTTAACGAATTTGTAATTTCATCATCATTTTCTTTTTATTTTTACACCCTCTGTCCTGCTTTGGGTACAAACAAATTTGAAAGTACCCAAACGGGATCAGAGGGAAAGGTACCTTCCTTTCGCTCATTTTTTTTTAGTTTTCTTTTTCTTTGGCCTGGTTAGTTAAATTTTTTTTTTTAAGATCGAGCGAAGGAAGGGTTACAAATGGTTCCAGTGACCAGCACGGAGTTTGTTTTTAAGTGATGTTGTATTGTGAGAGAAATTTTTTATGATAATGTGTACTTATGTGGTTATGCTAATTGACGTTTTGGATTTTTAAGATAGTGTGTACCTATGGTAACGACATTTGGTGATATTAAGTAAGGTTAATTAACAACGGTAAATAATACTACTAATATTTTTGCAATTTTGAGCAATATTAATTGATAAGGTACCTATACATTGTGCGTTCCAAATTGAAGTTTCTCTATTTGAGTATTTTTGTAATTTTAGTATTTGTGTATCTTTATATTAGTCAAGATGAGTTCAGAGTTAGGGACTAGCTTTGAAGTAGCTCATTTGAGAGTTGAGGAGATTAAGTATGAGATCTTGTTGAGAAACGAGGAGCCCTTATGGGACAATAACATGCGTAGGACCCAATTAAGTAGGTTAATAAGATCAGGTGTAGTAGTACCAACAGTTTCACCGTTAGATTTTGATGAAGATTTAGAGGCATGTAGGCAAACTCTTAATAACATAGAAGTGTCGTTAGGGAAAATTAAATCGATTGAGGAAAATTTTCCATTATATAGTAGAGTCTAGGATAGTTCATTTGAAGCTGAGAATAGGGCGATTAAATGACTGTAGTGCTAGTGAGGTCGTTTCAAAAGATCAAATACGTCACGATTTTGAGATTTTAAGTAAGAAATTTTCTGAGGTCAACACATTGTTGCCATTGTTGCCACATGGAAATTCTAGTCCAGTCGATTCTTGGTGGACTGTAGACAGCAGTCCCATCGTAGAAACAATTTCAACCAATACAAGTACTAGTTCACAATTGCTTTCAGCAACGAACCCTTTTAGGGACGATTTTATTGGAGATTTTAGTTTTTTGACAGTTTCCGAGCCAGGTAGTTATAATGATAAGCTGCCTAGGGATAACTTATATAGTCCGAATCCTTTTTCAGTACCAGATTATTCAAATATTCCGCAGAATTTAAGGGTAAATCAGGTTAGCGTTAGGAATAAGGTATCTACTCCCGTTCATAAGTGGAATTTGACATTTTCTGGGAAAGAACAGGGTTGCGAGGTCGTGAAATTTTTAGAACGAGTCAAGGAATTGAGCGAGGCTCGAGGAGTTCCCTTAGATGAGATGTTTAGTTGCGCAGTGGATCTTTTTAAAGAACCAGCACTTTCCTGGTTTAGGAATATTAAGTATCAGGTTAGGACGTGGGACGAATTAGAATGGCGTCTAAGGTCAACGTTTATCCCTCCGAACTATGATGAAGATTTATTAGCCGAAATTAGATCATTTAGGCAGACTAGTGGGGAAAGTGTGGTTACATTTTTGGCTAGGATTAGGATGAAATTTTCTCATCTTTTGGTACCGTTGTCCACCGCAGAGCAAATCAAGATCGTAAGGAGAAATTTATCTCCAGATTTGAATAGTAAATTATGTCTTTTGCAGATAGAGTCGTTTGAACAGTTAAAATATTTTTGTAGGCAGATAGCTGTCAATTCGACACCAAATAGTTGGGCAATAAACAAAAAGGTTTACCGTAAACCTGAACAGGTGATTGAAGTAACAGAGCCACCCAAGAAAAAGGAGTCGAAAACTCCTAAAGAAGAATTTTTGTCATCTAAATCTCGATGGGTGTGTTGGAATTGTGATGGTGCTGGTCATTCGTTTATGGAATGTACTCAGCCCAGAAAGTTTTTCTGTTTTGGTTCTGGTCTAAAGGACGTTTCTAAAAGATCCTGTCCTAGGTGTGGTGAGAATGCAAATTCTACCCCAGTTTCAAAAAACGATTTAGGGGGCGAGCGGCGAGGGACAACCGTTCCAAACTCCCGAATGCAGCCTACAATGGAGACAGGCGCAGTCCCAAAAATTCCGAAATAGTTGAAGTTAGTGAAGAGGCAGTGGTAGGTAAGGAACCTGACCACTGTAATAATAAGTTGATGAGTGTAGATTTGGATAGGGGTGATACTGATGTTTGTCCGATGTTTAAGAAGAAGTTACATGATAATAGGCCTTATATACCTATAGTTATTGAAGATAGACAATATTTGGGTTTATTGGATACTGGTGCAAATTTATCGATTTTGGGTTCCAATGTGGAAATTTTATGGGAAGGTAATGACACTTTTGTCAAAGATTTGGATGGGACGAATGTGACTATCGCGGACGGTAGTTCACAGGAGTTGTTAGGTTTTGTTACGTTTCCAGTAAGTTTTGAGAATAAGGTTATCGATTTGAGATTTGCTGTAGTACCTTCTATTTCGCATTCCATTATTTTGGGTGCAGATTTTTGTAGATTGTCAAACATCAATTTAAATTTTAAGAACAGGTCTTATCAGGTAGGACAAATTGAGGCATCAACTTCTTCCAAGGCAGATTCTAACACTTTTCTAGCCGAACTTTCATCTGATCAGAGCAAGGTGTTGTCTGAAGTTATTACTAAATTTGAGACTTTGTCGTCAACAGCACCAGGGAGAACAAATATCATCTCTCATTTTATTGACACTGGTGAGGCTAGACCAGTTAAGCAAAGGCAATATCCATTATCGCCGATGCTTAATAAAATTTTGCATAAGGAGATCGATGCTATGTTAGAGTCTGGGGTAATTGAGAAAAGTATGTCCGCATGGGCATCCCCAATTTTAATGGTTCCAAAATCAGAACCAGGTACATATAGGTTATGTTTTGATGGCAGAGGTTTAAATCAGGTAACGGTTAAGGATTCTTATCCCTTGCCATTGATTGATAATATATTGAATAAGGTAGGTGGTAAGAAATATCTTTCTTCCATTGATATTACTAAGGCTTTCTGGAATATTCCTTTAGATGAAACATCGAAGCAAAAGACAGCTTTCCAAGTTCAAGGGAGAGGTCTTTTTCAATTTGTAGTTATGCCGTTCGGTCTATGCAATGCCGCGCAGACACAACAGCGGTTGATGGACAGATTATTTATGGATCCAAAATTTGAAGATAAAGTTTTTGTGTATCTCGATGATATCGTTTGTGTTTCTGAGGATTTTGATGAACATGTCAGGTTGTTGAATGAAGTTTTTGAGATTCTGTTTTCTGCTGGTCTGAAGGTGAATATTCCGAAATGTCAATTTTGTAGAGATTCCCTAACATTTTTGGGTTACATAGTAGATAGGAATGGGCTAAGAACTGACCCAGATAAGGTCAAGGCTATCGCAGAAATGCCATCTCCGCGAAACACTACAGAGGTTCGAAGGATAATGGGAGTGTTGCAATGGTATAGAAAGTTTATTAAAGACTTTTCGACCATTTCTGAACCAATCACCTCGATCATTAAAGGTCGAATAAAGAATGCCCCCATTGTTTGGACTGAAGCAGCCGAGTCAGCCTTATGTAATTTGAAGGAGAGATTGATCTCTAATCCTATTCTTGTTAGCCCAGATTTCGATAAGCCATTCTTTATCCAGACGGACGCAAGTGACGTCGGCATTGGAGCAGTATTGTACCAGCTTCGAGACGGCTTTGAACATCCTATCGCTTATGCTTCCAGAAAACTTTCTAAGGCCGAAACCAAGTACATGGCGACGGAGAAAGAATGTTTGGCAGTTATCTTTGGTATTGAGAAATTTAGAGGTTATGTTGAGGGCGCAGAATTCACTGTAGTAACTGATCATGCCAGTTTACAGTGGCTGTACAGAATTAAAGATCCCATGGGTCGTATCGCCCGTTGGACAGTTAGGCTTAGTTGTTTTAAGTTCAAGATAGTCCATCGTCCAGGAAAGGATATGGTAGTACCGGATTTGCTTTCGAGACAGATTGCTTCAGTTGAAGTTCAGAATTTAATTCCTGACCAATGGTATGCCGATATGATCAATAAGATACAATGTGATCCTCAAAAGTATCCAAATTTTCTCGTGCAAGGTAGTGCTATTTATAAGCACATTAAGAATAATCATGACATTGAAACGAACCAGTCAAACTGGAAGTTGGTAGTTCCTACTGAAAATCGAAAGGAAATTCTTGAGCAATGTCATGATAGTCCAACAGCAGCTCATTTGGGAGTGCCTAAGACCTTGGCACGAATTTTAGAGAGGTATTATTGGCCCAAGGATTCTGTATAGTGTAGGATAGCTCGATCCGATGAAAGTTTCTCCAACGGAGTGGGGGTGAGTGACGTCACGGAAGTGCTGGTTACATATTTCAAGCATTGCTGCGGTGTATTTTGTTAGTCATTTAGCGAATCTGTTGGACTTTTTTTACTTTTTAGTCAATATAAATAAAGGCTAAGGTCTGAGGCTAATTCCTCGATTATTATTGTTTGCATCGCAGACGGTAACACGTTACATTTTATCTGAAATTTAATTTTATAAGCAACTGAACTCAACAGTTTATTTATTTCCCGAGAGATGTAGGTATATATTTAGAGTACCCACCTAATTGTTGCATATTTTTGTGGAATTCTTTGGGAAGTTTTTCTAGGCGAGTAAAAGTCTGTAATAACAACAATTCAAAGCTAGCGATATAAATACTTAATTGAAATTTATTTCTAAAAACTTTCCACTTAAAATATTGTGTTATTTTGATTTTGTTTCCGATTTTAGGTATTCGATTTTTTTATTGTTTACCAAAATCAGTTTGGCAAAGTATGTATACAGGTGCACCATATATCCTTCTCTATATTTCTATCTCCTGAACGCTAAGAGATACAGGGTCGGTTAAATTAGAGAAAAGATGCGCAATTTTATGGTCATCTCTAATCCGTCAAGTCATACAAGATATCTGTGACCGTTCCTGAATATATCCTGAAAAAACTGAAAAATCGAAATTTCTTATTTTCGTCATATCTTTTATATTATTGGAAATTAATAAATAGTTTTTTGTAGGCTTACATAAGTCGCCAAGAGCTACCGATCTGACGTTTCAAAAATTTTCAAAGCCGACTAGATCCAAGAGTTTTCATAGTCAACTTTTGTTTTTCTTATGGCCGCCATATTGATTTTTTATGTCGTTCATCGGTATGAAAAAAATTATAGAAACCAAAATTTTTTTTTTGTTTTTCTTGGAAAAAATAAAATTTTTGAAATTTTTGTTTAAGTTTATTTATATTTGGTTTCTATTATGTTTTTATATCGAACGACATAAAAAAATAATATGGCGGCCATAAGAAAAACGAAAGTTAATAACTATGAAAACTCTGGCATTATAGTCGGCTTTGAACGTCATGATGGGTAGCTCTTGGCGACTTGTAAAAAATTATTATTTATTAATTTCCAATAATAAGAAAGATGTGGCAAAAATAAGGAATCTCGATTTTTAAGTTTTTTCAGGATATTTCAGCACATAATAAAATTCCATAATGCGCACGAACATTTTCTAAACAATTTTCTACCTACCTATATTATTTTTATAAGTTACTTTTCAAGATGCGCTACAAACAATTATATTATAAATATAAACTATTAATTATGTCATTGTATTAAAATTTAGCACCGAAATGAAATTGGAATTTTTATTTTATTTTTGGTCTTCTACAATTTTTAAAACGACCTGTTGATATTTTATACTTTTGATTACAGATCGATATATATGTAGGTATTTATTAAAGATGAAGAAAAAAACATCCGTTTTTCCACGGCCGGGAGTAGAAATCAGTTTCTATGACATCAAAATTAAAACAGAAGTAGGTAGCCGATTATTCCCAAGGGAGTATAATGCTCCCAAGAGAGTTTACATTATGGAGAACATTGTTAACATTAAGTTTACATTATTGTTTTATGTTTATTTCGTAGTTATGGCAATAACTCCAACGACTACTAAATAAATGCTCAAATCCGAATACAATAATTCTGGTGCTACTATTATTACTTCATAATGACCAAATTGTGTTTTTAAGTTAATGAGACCGTGGAAAAAATAGTATACAGGGTGGTTAACTGTACTGTTAACACTGTAGTGGTTCACAGTTCACAATTGCACAAAAATTCAATTAAAACAAAGCTTTTAGCAACACTTCCGCACTGTCAGCACGTGCTTTAGATACAAGGTTCGCGGGCCCAGCACTCCTCTGACGTCACATCAGCCTCGTGGAGTGGTGGGGACGCGACAACCATGAGTAGCATAGGAATGGAGCAATCCTATAGTTATATACAGAATCCTTGTTATTGGCCTGGTATTAGAGAGACGGTTAGGAGGTATGTGTCATCTTGTAGTACGTGTGGAGCACATAAGTCCACCAATAAACTTCCTGCCGTAGCTTATGGTAAGAAGAGATCTGTCGATTTTCCTTTTCAGATGATTTCTTTGGATTTGATGGGACCATTTCCACGGTCTAAGTCCGGAAATACGCAATTGTTGGTTGTCACAGATGCTTTTTCAAGATTCGTTTTAGTCCAGCCCCTTTCGAAAGCTACAGCTTCGAAAGTTGCCAAGTTTTTAGAGAACCAGGTATTCTTGATATACGGGGTACCTCAGATTGTGGTTTGTGATAACGGTGTGCAATTTACATCTAAGGAATTTAAGGCACTTATGAAAAAGTATCATGTACAGCGAGTTTGGTATAATGCACGTTATCATCCCCAAGTTAACCCTACTGAGAGGGTAAATAAAGTGTTAGGTTCTGCAATTAGCTCCTATGTTAAGGAGGACCACAGAACTTGGGATGAACATTTGCATGAAATTGCACAAGCTATTCGGACAGCAGAGCATGAAGCCACTGGTTTTACTCCTGCTTTTCTTATCTTTGGTAGAAATGTCCCAGTGGATGGACAGTATTATGGTGATGTAGGTTTGAATTTGTATGATCCAGTTCAAATTTCGGATAAGTTAAAGTGGCAATCGGAAATTTCAAAAGTTCCGAAATTGTACCCACAAATTCAGGCTCGAGTTCAGAAAGCGTATGACAAAAATTCTTCCAGGTACAATCTGAGACGAAGAGACATTCGTTATCAAGTAGGTGACAAGGTCTGGAAGAAAAATTTTGTGCTTTCTGATAAGGTGACTGGTTTCGCTAAGAAGCTAGCCCCTAAATATGTTCCTGCTCTCGTAACGAAAGTTAAAGGGAGTGGTTTAGTTGTTGAGTTGAGTAATGAGTCAGGGAAGAATTTGGGTGAATTCCACATTCAAGATCTTAAGCCCTTTGTAAGTATCGATGATTAGTAAATTTGTTTTAGTAAGGATCATTTTAGAAATCGTTGTTGTTAATTAGTAAATCTTATCTTTTGTCTAATGTCCTGAGTAAATTTAGTTTAGATGTGATAGAAATTTTTAGGTCACAGAACTTTGGAGTTCAATGCCGTGTGGAAGTTCTCCAGGTCTGTGTTAGGTATCTTTTGTATCCCGGAGCCAATAGGCAGCCCATTGGTGTAAGTCCTGGAGGTCTGTGTGAGGTCCTTAGAGATGAAAATCCTACCTTGTTGGTACGTTAGTACGAAAAATTTTCAGATCTATGTGAGGTAGACTGTGTTTAGGATTAGCTACCCTAAATCACATGTCAAAATTAATTAAAGAATTTCAGGAATTCTGAATTCTGGTAATTCTGATATTGAGTATAAATTTGTTGGATTACCAAGAGCAGTTTTCTATCTTTTTGAGTAAGGAGAAAATTTTTGGAAGATTAGTGTCAGTTTAGGAAATCAACTAAACGAATTTTAGTCTTGAGCTGATGTCTTTTCTTTCTAAATAAGTCTTAGTTATGTTGTGTCTATCAAATCTATCACCGAAGTCTTCACTAATATTTACCAGACAGTTTTGAGTATCGTCAGGTAGTTTTGAGTAACTATTTGTAAGTTTTGAGTAAAGTTTTGTCTTTCAGTAGTTCAGGTAGTTCAAGTTAAGATTTCTAAAAGGATCTATTCACATTTTAGGGTAATTTTGACTAACGATTAGTTTTTCGAAATTTTATTTTGAGTTACAGTTAGGACTAATTATCGATTCACTTAACTATTTGATATTTGGTATTGGTATTTTCAAAATTAATGATTGTGATCATTAATTATGACATTTTGAGTGTGAGTCTGTTTATCGATGAGTCTTGATCTTGTGTTCGCCCCAAGATGGGCCAAGGTCATTTTCATCTTTCATATCTTTTGAAGTTTTAGTCTTGGGCAAAGGCCCCAGGTATTGCTTTGTTTTGGTTTTCTGATTCCGGTGCCTCATTCGGGTATTGGAATAAGTGTCTTCCCGTATTTTCATTTCAATATTCGCAGGTGAAGGGGTCGGAATGTTTATAATTAGTCTGTTGGTACGGTCAGTGAGACCATTTTGTTTCTTTAGGAAGAACATTTATAATTAGTCTGTTGGTACGGTCAGTGCGACCATTTTGTTCTTTAGGAAGAGCGTTGTATATATGTACATAGAAGTCAATGGAGAGTCTAGAGGATATTTTCTTGTGTTCTTGATGAGCAAAAAAATGGTATGTTATCCCATTTTTTTATTTTGGTTGGAGGGGTGGTGTAGCGTGCGCTTTTCCGTATTTATCCAGAACGAATTTACGAATAGAAAGGTGTACCAAGATGACATTCCTTTGGAATGATACCCTCCGCAGGTTCTATAGTTTAAGGCATTGTAGCGAGACCGAGTGACGGGACCGTCAACTCGAGCCGTCAACTGCCAGTGAGAAGAACTGAACGTCAGAGAGAGTGTAGCAAGGTGGAGCCAGGAATATCGATTTTTATTTGGTGAAGGAGAACTGAAGGAGTTAGTTGTTTCTTGTTGGTTGGAGTATCATTGAGTGATGGTGTTTCAGTGAGATGTGTTATTTCGTTGGTTATTTCGTGTTGTGTGGTTAAAAAAACACAGGAAAGATGAGCCTGTCAATATTGCAAGGATGAGTGAAAAAGCTCGACTGGGACCGACATAATGGCGTCCATCTCGGGTTTTTCCTTTTCCTTTTCCTTTTTTCTTTTTATTCTCTATTTCTAGTTCAATGTTTCTGCGTTTCGAGTTCTAGTTTTATTTCTAGAATTCGATCTTTCGGATCCCTCTTTCGGGGTGGATCTCTAATAAGACCTAATGTTAGTCGTTCATTTTATTTCCAAAATGTTCTGGTGGTGGTCTCTGTTGAGAAATATCCCATTTTCGAGCACTTGGTAGAAGAGCATATTTCTTTTTGGAAGTAATGGCGGTTCTCCAGACAAAGTCGGACGGATGGTCTGACGTAGTCAGTTAGAGAAGGAGCAGGCGTCACCGTGTATCTCATTTTTGGACTCGTTGTATTTAATTTCCATCAGGAGATGATTTGGAGTTTTAAGGTACAATTTTGATTACTTTTTTTTATATGGGATTTCATCTCCAAATAAAGGGGAAGGAAAATTCACCAAATTGCGTTGCTGAGTTCATCAAGATGAGAGCTTTGTTATTTTAATAATGGGGAGATAATTACCTGATATTTTTAAGTGTGATTAGTGGGTGGAATAATGTTCAATTTAGTGTTTAATCTTAAGCTAAAGTTAAATTTTCTTTGTAAAAGAGAAATAATTGGCCAATTTAATTAGGATTAAAATGTAAATTTTGTCAGGTACCTAATGAGGATAATGTGTTAATCTTAATGAGATCAAGATTTTTATTTTATTTTAAATAACTATTATTCTTTATGAGAGTTGTTCTAATGTAGTGGATAAAGGAAGAATCCTAGTTTGTAATTATTTGTCTCACAATACGATATCTCATTTGCTGGGAAATTTAAAGTTGTTAGTTAGAGAAGTCCAATAAATTGTTATTTTTTTTTATGTGAGTTTTATTTAGTATCTGTGTGGCCTGAAAATAAAAAGACACAACGTAGGGCAGGTCAGTTATTTAAATTTTGAATCTTATATTTTTTTATATTTAGACGATCATGTTAACGAATTTGTAATTTCATCATCATTTTCTTTTTATTTTTACACCCTCTGTCCTGCTTTGGGTACAAACAAATTTGAAAGTACCCAAACGGGATCAGAGGGAAAGGTACCTTCCTTTCGCTCATTTTTTTTTAGTTTTCTTTTTCTTTGGCCTGGTTAGTTAAAATTTTTTTTTTAAGATCGAGCGAAGGAAGGGTTACACTAAAAAGTTAAAAAAGGAGTAACCACATTTTATATAAACGTTTTCTTCTAATGTTAAAATTATTTAAAAAAACAGTTTACGTTTCCTGTTAATTTTGTAGATTGATATTGCTATGGATACAATTTGTTTCAAATAAAATTCTTTGATCTGAAATAAATATAAAAGTAAATGTAGAAGATCACAGGCGGTGGTCTATGATTTTGAAATTTGGAATACGGACCTAAATGTTTATTCTGGACAACTTTTTCAAATAACATTTTGTCGTTTTTGTCACATAAAAGGCACTTTACTCCGCAGAAAAACCGGTTTTTTTGGAAATTTCAAAAGCATGCTTGATTTTTCAAAACTAACACTCTGTTAGAAATTAGTCTTTAACCAAGCAGGGCTAAACCCAAAAAAAAAAATGAAAATTCAAATCAAAAATTCTTTGTCTTTTATAAGAGCCGTTTCACCTATACGGCGACACACGGTATATTATTACATTTTCATATTAAAAAATACAATATAAGGATCTTTAGTGTATTTTTTTGTTAAAAAATACACTATTGAGGAGGACACCACTTTACTAAAATGATCTAAACTTATCAAATGTCCACCAATCCTGACTCCCAGATCACGAAAAAGTAATTTTCCAAAATTCACCTGCCCACGTAAGAAAGGTTATTTCAATCTTCGGACCCGGATATCTCTGTTGGTAAGTCAGATACAAAAAAATCGTACAGACAAAAGTTTTTCAAGACAATGGGGGTCATCTGACTGTACTAATGACTCTGACCTTGTGGACCAGTTTCATGGTCATTTGAAAATCAAAATAATTTTTTAAATAGGACATCCTGTATATTTTTGTGTTTCATATTTCCCGAGAAAATCCAATATGAATGGCTTTTACATTTGCCGTCTAAAATGAGTAGGTAGGCTATGAGTTATAAACAACTGAAAATCGCAGTTTCTCGTTTTAAAAGCAGTGTATATCGGAAACCGCTCCAAATATCGGAAAACGGTTTACATGTCCCTATCCTAATTTGTCATTTAGTATCCTATTGTGTGGATGAAATTTTTATAAAGGGGCATTAAAAATCAGGAAATTTTCTTCACTCTGTGTTAAAATTTAAATCACAAGTAGGATAGCACATGAAAAGTTAATAAAGGGACATGTAAGCAGTTTTTTGATATCTGGAGCCATTTCCCATGTACACTGCTTTCAAAATGAAAAACTGCTATTTTCAGTTGTTTATAACTGATGAACCTACTCATTTTAGACTGCAACTGTAAAAACCATTCTTATTGGATTTTCTCGGGAAATATGAAAAACAAAAATATACAGGTGTCCTATTTAAACAGTAACATTCGCCTTCAAATGACCTGAAATTGGTCCACAAGGTCAAAGTCATCAATACAGTCAGATGACCCCTATTATCTTGAACAACTTTTGTCTGCACAATTTTTTTGTATCTGGCTTACCAACAGAGATATCCTGGTCCGAAGATTGAAATGACTCACCCTGTATATACAATATACAGAATTCTAGTCTAAAAGCTACTTTAAAAGAAAATAATCAGATTTTTCATCACCCGGTATAAACATTCTAACTGTTCAATAAGATATCACATGAAAATTTAAGATAGGAACATAAAGCCGTTTGTTATCTTGAGCCGTTCTAGATGTACTTCGAAAATTGCGATTTTCACTTATTTTGAACTCTCAAACCACTCCCTAAAGAAAGAAAAAATTAAATTCTTGGTGCCAAATGTAGCTCATGAAAAATCTCAATTGACATGTTTTTGAATTTTTTAAAACACTTTTCCCTGATTTTCTAGAGAAATTGTTCCAATTAAAGTCACATTTCAGTGATATAATTATCTGTATAAGTAATATCAACACGCTGATATATATTTAACTCAGCCTTTAGTCATCAGTTTTTGTGCTCTTTCTATACAAGAGAAAACTGTATAAAATTGAACTCAATTAGTCCGAGCTTTTCATTAAAAACTCAGAAACACTATTGTGCTGTTATATCTCAACTTCCCACAACATAACATTTACTTACTCTCTTTAGCCCTTGTTCCAGTGTTACCATTTTCAATGTTATCAGAAATTTCTTCAGAACAACAAACTATTGGTTGCTTTCCTTGAAAATTGCATGTTTTTGGAAAAATTCCTTTCCTTAATAACCGAGTCGCAGTTGGGCAAGTGTCTATTAGTTTACAAACGCCAGATTCACCATTGTTTAATGTACAACTATCCCCTAGAAACATTAACAATTCTAATTAATCAATTTAAAGCAAAATTGATTCAAGCAAAATTATTAGTGGCGTGTGTGAGTCGGACGAACATGTAAATATTTTGAGCCGGAACAAGATTACTTCCCCCCTCCGTTTTCGAGGATGCTGAACGCGATGACGTTGTCAGAATTTCTCTTTGGGGTTGCGCAACCCCTCAAAACGGCCAAAAACCACCCCCTAGAGAGATACACCGCGCTTCAATCCATTTCCCTGCAAAAAAAAACCTTCCCCCCGTTTTCGAGGATGCTAAGCACAATGGAGGTGCTGGACATCGCGTGCGACCCCGACCAACCCCTCCACCGGCCAATACTCACCCCCGAAATGGGTGATTTTTTTATGTATATGTAGGCCAAACGATGGACTTGATTGATTGATTGATTCTTTTTTGAAAATTGATTCCCTACACATACTCGATAACAATTGCACGATGTTTAACGATAATAAATTAACAAAAAATTCCAGAATGGCGGCCTTTTGAAATTGAGGGAAAAGAATGATTGAAGAAAAACTTTCGACTTTCGATCCAAATTTAGATGATTGCAAGAAAATTATATGAAATTTGAGTTGATGCAATAAGATATGCATTATTTCTGTAAATAAACCATAAAACAAATTGAATAATAATAAATTATTATATCAATTACAGCAATCCGATTGTTGAAAAACAATAATGCTTTCTGAACGACACACTTACTCCAACGGTATGGTGAAGACAGAGACATCGATGTTTCAATGGTTATTTCCATCTCATCAGTCTGTCACATCACCACCACTAGAGAAGTGTGCCGATCAGAAAGAAAGTTGGAGTAAGTGTGTCGTTCAGAAAGCATTATTGTTGTAAATAAACCAGTGCGTGTTGTGTTGGAAAATGGTAAAAGTGGCTAAATTTCTATATCCGTAATTTTTTAAGGAATTGAGCTTAAATTTTTTGAGTAGGCAACTATACTAAAAGCCTTCAACATTAAAAAATTTCAATAAGCAAATAAAAAATGGCGGAGATATTAGATTTTTTTACATCTAAAATTAAAAAAAAACGGTTTTTAAAACTACCCTATAACTTTTTTTCGAATTTATTAAAGGTAATTAAAAAAAGCATTTCTTAAGTATTTCTTAAGAAGTATTAAGTCAAGTTAGCCTTTGGCGGACATAGGAAAATGAACAAAATTGTTAAATCTTGCCCAATTTTTTTGTTTTTGATAATTTAAAAATTCATTTTATGGATTTTTAAAATTTTGCACGTTTTCAAACGAAATGAATTAAAATTTAAGGAGCAAACCAGTACCTAAGCTAATGACCTGACTATGGAAAATTACGGAAAAATTTAAAAAACAATAATTATTATTGAAAAAGCGATGAAAATATTCATAATTGAACCGCATAAAAATACACCATTTATATGATTGAGGCGCATGCAAGAAAGTTTTTGTAAAGGAAACAGTTACTCACCCACCACAGCTGAAAAAGACCATATACTACGCGTTAAAATGCTCAATAGAATCGCAATAATAACAAATATATTCATAATAAGACGGTAGATCGCTGATAATAAGATAATAAAACCACTGATGCTAATAACTACTGATCTTCAAATCACCGCTTACAGGATTATTGTTGTCTATATTGGTAAGATCAGTTATGTACTACGAAGAAATATACAGGGTGTGTCTTTAATATTGCGAGAAACTTTGAAGACAAATTCTTCGGTCAAAAATAAACAAAAAATCCTATTGACGTGTGTCCGGAAATGCACCGTTTTTGAGATACGGGGTATCAAAAAATATTTTTTCCAATTTTTTGAAAATAATTCAAGAACAAGAAACTTTGAGATCCAGAACTCAGCTTTTGTATATGTTTTATCTTTGATATTAGCTACCTTTTTATAGCAATTCAGTTTATTCATGTGCCATTTGCGGATATCCTAGGAATGACGTGAAGTTTTTTTACCCTTCATTTTCCGACACCGAGTGTACTTTTTTTGTGTAGAAAATATTGGCGGGTAAAAAGCGCTTTTAAAATATCAATATTTTCAGATTCGTAGGTTTTAGGGACAAAAAACTCACATAATCCTAAAAATCTCCGCCACTGGCATATGAAAAAAAAAACTGAATATTAAAAAATTAGCAAATATCAATGAAAAGATCTGTACAACAGCTTGAACTCTGTATCTCATACGGTTCACGAGATATCTTCAAAAATGTGGTGGGGACTCGAGAACTTTATAGATTTACATACCGAGTGACAAGTTTCAAAGCACATAGGCGAATAGCACGGGAAATCACATATTTGCAGTTTATTTCTCACCACTTTTTTCTACAAGAATGGTAATGATGTCTATCGAAAGAGAATTATTTTCTGAACATGCTGACACCAAAATACCTACAAATTAACAGTTTTATATCATGACAGAATATTTTAAACATTTTCAAAATTAAAAGATGAGCAGCCATGACATGCTAAATTCGGATAACTTTTTCACTGTCAAATCAAATATTTTCAATTATTTAATTTATTTTAATTCTGATTGAATATCATTAAAAAATTTCGAAAATCCTCATTTACCTTCACTTCATTTCACCAAAAATAGTCTATGAAAAATAAACACGTAAAATAATTGAACTATAAAACAATAACTACAACAAATATTCAAATAGTCCTTCATTTTCGAATTCGAAGCGCAAAAGGGTGGGAATATTAATTTCAAAATAATAATAAAGCTTATTATTATTTTGAAATTAATATTCCCACCATTTTGCGCTTTGAACTTGTCCCAGTTGTGGTTGTTAATGAGTGCACATTCGGAAATGCCTAGCTCTGTAAATTTTGTTTTTAAGGTAATCCCAAGACCCAAGAAAAGTCACAACAAGGATGAGGTGCTAAATCGGAAGATCTAGCCGGCTAGTTAATGTTAATAGTACCACGGCGATAAAAACGCGTCCCGCATTAGAATAGCCATTATTATTATTCATTGACAATCTTTTCAGGGAAACGTGTATTGGTAATTAAAAATGTTTGTTTTGACAGTAACAAAATAATTCAAATTAGGCATGTCATGGCCGCGCTAACACTTTTAATTTTGAAAATGTTTAAGTTATTCTGTCACCACAAAGAAACTGTTAATTATTAAGTATTTGGTATCAGCGTGCTTAGAAAACAATTCTCTTTCGATAGACATCATTACCATTCTTGTAGATAAAAATGGTGAGAAATAAACTGCAAATATGTGATTTCCAATGCCATTCGCCTATGTTCTGCTTTGAAACTTGTCACACGGTATAGGTACCTACCTGATTAACTGGTATTTCCAGAATATTCATGCACTTGGGAATCCATGTACGTAAAGCTCAAACCAAAGTAAAATCAGGTTCAAATTATATAGTGTAGTCGCTGTAAAAGTATTGCAAACTTTTAAACTCGACTTCATCTTTTTTTTATTATTACAATGTATATATTCATAAATACAACTATTATTTTAAAGTGATAATAATAGACAACAGATACGTATATAGAACAATTTGCGAGCAAAGCGACCTTGACTTAATTTATTATTGTTATGAAATATGACTATAATCATATGAGTTGGATACAATATCATTGAAAGAACTATTAATTCAATGTGCTAACATATTAAAACCAACTACATATTTGGATTAGCCTGAAATTTTTAGGGTACCTAGCTACTTTATATTATTATGCTTAATTCTGGTCAGGTCGCAAGTCTCTCTTTTTTTACCAAATCTATCAATTATTTATTTTACTACTACAATTAGAATTCTAGACTATTTTGAAGATAGTCCTCTAGCCACAACTTGGAGAATTCTGAGACGGAATTCCAATACCTACTGCTTTTTGTGAGTGCTGAAAACAATTCTTTGAATCTTACGTAAAGTACAATTCTAGGAAAATGTAAAGTGGTGGGAATGTCTTTGCCATGATAATTGCAGTTACTATTATAGAAATTTATCTGTTTCTCCTTTTTCACTTTCAAAAGGTTCTGCATACGGCCTTTTTTAGTCGCAATTGTATATAGGCTAGCTTTGAAAACTTTATTTTTCTACTTCTTAGACCCAATCATTATATTTAAAAAATTGGCCTGAAATAAAATCCGTTATCGATTTTCCTTGTTCTATCCGTTAGGGGAATTCATCGCCGGCTGTCTAAATTCTAAACGGCGACCAGACCGAGGTGCGCATCAGTCCCCCGTTTGAAATTTTATGAAAAATAAGGAACTTTTCATTAGATTTCTTACAGTCTACTTGAAATTGTTATACAGGATTATGAAAATTATCAGATTTTTTATGAATTTTGTCAGATTTTTCATCACCCTGTATATAAATTTCATCCACATAATAGGATACTACGTTAAAAGTTAGGATAGGGACATGTAAGTCGTTTCATAGAATTTATTTATATTTATAACTCATAAGTAACGAGTTATAAGCTTAAACTGTGAAAACCTTTGTTTTTAAATTTTGTCAGGAAATATGAAAAATATACAGGGTGTTTAAATTAAAATAAAACAGTTGACTTCTGTTGGCAACTTTTGGGACAGCCTCGACTGCAGATAATTTGCTTACCCACATAGAACTATTACTTCTGATCTGAGCAACCTTTGTATTAGAAGCATTTTGAAATGGTTTATGAGGTTTACGATGTCCGTGAAGTAAAGTTTCGCAGCCTACAGAGTAAAATACAACCGTTTTTTAGCAGACTCTCGGAAGGGTGCGAAACTTTACTTGACGCGGACATCATCCAGGACAACGGCCGATTTTAGGTTTTTAAAGAACGTTGTCCTTGACAATGGTTATGAAGTGAAGCTACAGACAGTCTGATAAAAAACGGTTGCATTATCTTACGTACTTACTTAGTTTGCTTTTAAATAACTTTTCAAATCTGAGAAACCTTTTGGTCGGACCCTGTTATATCTATTAATAATAATTAATAATAATAACTGCATTTTCGTGAAAATTTTATTAAGAAAATCTTAAAATAATTTATAATTTTGAATTTTATTCATTCCACACTATTGGCTCTATCCAGTCTAAGAATCCAGCAACCTTTGTATAAACACCCGGTGAACTGGTAACTGTACAAATCTTTCCGAACGACGTTACGCCTACGATTTCATAAGTATTAAATTTTCCATAATAGCTAGGATCTTTGAATTGCAGGGGTCCCCCAGAATCTCCCTAAAACATTACCACGATGAGTGTGGGTATCATATAAATAATTTAATTTGTTAATATCAGATTACATTCTCTTACCTCACATGTATCTTTTCCCACTGTACCCCCAGCACATATTTGCGTATATTTCGATATTCCATTCTTCAGTTTTCTCGTAGAAATAGTACTGTAGGCGCGGTCGCAGCTACCCGAATCTATGTGATCCAAGTTCACCTTCAATAAATGATTGCTACCTTCCCCTGAATTTGACATTTTACCCCATCCGGTTGCTATAAGAGGTTCATTTGATACTGTTTGTTCTGTATACAAACATGCTGGATAAATGCTCTTGCTTGGGACGACTTTATCTTCTAATTTAAGTAAAGCGATATCGTAATAATGAGATGGTGGTGTATACTTAGGGTGCTCAAATACTTCTTTTACAGCGAATCTTGTTGCATTTGTTTTATCAGGATCATCCAGCAGCAGAGCACCAAGGAGAACCCATTTTACCTCTCCACTGGAAATAATATTTTAATAATTTTGTAACTTGGTGCACGCATATAATTAGGTATGTATTTCTTGAGTAAATTTTGTAAGTAAAATATTTTGTTAGTTTTTAAAATTTGGCCATCAATAAAGGTGTTATTTTAATATAAAATAATTTTATATCTATTTTATAAAGATCTTTTATCTCAACAACACATTAATGTTACTAGCTTTTGACAACCGAAATCGGGATCTGTACATCCCAGAAGAAAATTCTAATCCAAATTAGTAAAAAACGATGTGCACCTTTACATTAGGTATCACCCGCACATTAATGGTTACCCAATAGAAAAAATAAAGTATAATTTGTACAAGTACAAAGTGAAAAATAAAGTCTAGACAACTTACTCTTCCCTAGAGTATAAACAATGAGCAGCTGTCAGGACAAATTGTTCACTAATAAGGGAACCTCCACAGAGATACTTGATGTTGTTTTCGTTTCCATAACCTAAAGCTGCCTAAAATGTTTCAAAAAAGTTTTTCCAATTTACTGAAAAGAATCTACAGTTGTCTCATAATCTTAGTATAGTTGGACCAGAGATATAACGAAACGACTTCTGTCATTTTATCAATTTTTGGATTATTGAAAAATTGTTGAAGTCATAAAATATGACAATTAGATTTTTTCGTTATATCTCTTGGTCGACTATATAAGCGGCCCGTCTCATCATAATATAAAAGTTTACGTCCCGTGTGGAAGTCCGAGAAACTCAAAATTCAATTTGTTCTTCTTTATTATTAGAGTATCACTATACCTACGTGTACCTAAAGTAATGGTGCTTTTCCATGGTGCAGGATTTGTCAAACCTGGATTGTGACTTGTCGAATGGCAAGAATTGACTGTTATTGACTAGTAATAAGTGTCAAAATCTAAAAAACCAATGCCAAACTCACTTGAATGTAGTGATGACACGAATTCTAATAATTAAATCCAATTTAAGAGCGAGTAAGTCTGAATTTTATAACAATTCAATTCGTTCATGGGAACCCTTTGCCTACTTCTTAATGACAGATCTTTTCCCACTTCTGTTTCCGCAATGTAGTTAACTATAAAGCATACTAATCGCTACGCGGTAGGTACTTGGCAAGTTAGTTATTTGGCAGTATTTGGCGAGTATACTTGTGAGTTACTCATGCAAGAAAAAATCAAACCGAACACATTACTTCCGCGTAATAGAGTGAGTGTAGTATGGTGCGGTTTTGAAAACACCTTGCTACTAACGAACAACCTTTCAGTGAGACAGTTCACCGACAATGAACGGGAAGTAATGACGTGGCAAGTAAATCTGAGCTGTGCTGTGTTAGTTGTACGCCGCGTCGTAATACATACTACGCGACACTCGCCAAACTTGTAGAAATGAATGAATGATAAAATTAATCGGAAATTACCTAGACTAAAACAAACCGTCTTCAAACTGCAATATTATTGCTCATTTATAATCATTGTTTGGTCACAATTAATTATTGGTAATGTCTCAACTTGCTTGCTTTTTACCTCGATCACAAGTGAGTGTAAAAAAAGAAAAGTCACCAACATCAAATCTCATTCTACTCTACACTTTTTACAGTTGTAATTGAAAAACGGTTACCAGTAGGTAATTGAGAATAGTCAAATATCACATCTAACCGTTTCTCAATTAGGTACAACTGGAAAAGGTGTAGTTATGTATATATTAATTTTTTTTAATAAGTAATTTGCATAATTATATGTAAAGTAAATAAATTCAAGTCGCGATTAGTTCAACGTTCTCCACTCGTTAAACTGTCTATACCAATAAATCAGTAATACCAGTCCTTATTATTAATTATTCCTTCTCTTATGATAAGTGAAGCAAATTAACTCAAAATAATATAGAATAACTTAATATAAGTAAATAATAAAGCTGCGGTGCTTTAAGATTATGAGACTCCTTCCTTAATACCTATATATTTTACCATATGTGGAAATTCTTCTGCCAATGTTTTTTCTCCCCCTCCCACAAGAATCCTTTCTGTAGTTGCAGCCCTCCAGTCTTTTACGAGTTGACATTCTGAAAAATATTATATTGTATATGCATCTACTATATGCTAATACAGGGTGATCACGAAATGGCGGACACGGAATACAGGGTGATGTAGAGGATGTTCAGAAAGACTGTAAATTTAAAACAAAAATGGTTTCCTCGGCTTCGTTACCAAGATATAGGGTGTCCTTTTTGTAACATTTAATTCAAAATGGCAGTCAAATTTAAGCAACCTCCACTGGAAAAGCACATGATTTGACATAACTATTACGATAGTGTTTGCTTTTTTTTTTTTTATTATCGGGAACGGAATTACAGGCATTCAAAGCCTATTCATAGGTTTCCATGGTAACATCTATCTGGGTATTATTGTATAGACCTACACATTATTTTTTTGCCTGAAGAAGGGTATCTAGTGCAGTGTTGTGACTTTATTTTCCATAAAAATAGTCATATCTTCTTAAGGGAGCCATACTGGAGAATAAAGTAAATGAAGTTAGAATCTTTAATCCACAATTGATGCTGTGATGCTGTCCGTGTCCGCCATTTCGGGATCACCGAATACAGTGATTATTACAGTTTGTAAGACAATTATTATTAATTTGATGTTTTTTGTTTAAATATTCTGTATATCTCTTTGCTTTTAATGTTTTGGCATGAATACAAAATATAGGTATCCTATATGACTATACAGGGTGAGTCTTTAATGGCGCAATTCCTCAATTGTACATTGTAGAAGACAGTTCGCGGAGCCCAGGAAACATTGTTAAAAATTCTTGCTCGGTAATTGACCGAGTTATACAGTAGTTGAGTTAAGAAGTCAACTTTTTTATTCTTGTGTATTTTTCAGAACGCTGCTAATCGCTACATCGCCTGTATCATTGAATCGCTTGAACGTTGAAAAAAGTTATTAATAGTGCTTAATTATCTCGTATTTTCAACGCAAACATATAATTTTTTACGTGTGTTTAATTTACTGCGTGTGAATTTCTGCAACTGGCTGCTACTCTGCTACAAAGAAGTAACAGAAAATAATAATTTCATTTCCTGTATCCTCTGTGGACGGACGAAGCGAACTTCACTAGAAATGGATGGTTTAATCAACACAATTCTCATTATTATGCCCATGTTAACCCTCATTTAGATTGAACATGATAATCAGCATCGCTTTAGTGTGAACGTGTGGGCGGGAATCATTGGGGATAATTTCTTGGGACCAATTGTGTGGCCACAGCGGTTAAATGGAGAAAACTTGATTGAATTTCTTGAGGAATAGTCTTAATGAACATCGGGATGATATTCCTCTCGCTGCAGTTCGCAATATGTGGATACAATTAGACGGTGCTCCAGCTCATTTCGCGGCTCCTGTAAGAGCGTGGCTAATTGTTGTGTGATAAATTGTTGTTAATGAAAAAAACTGTCAACGCAATAATTCACAATAATACGATATATGATTTCATATTCAAACATATAAGACAAAGAACATTGCACAAGACAGGCAGACATAACAACAATTTTTCTTGCTTCTCGACATCCGACAGGCGAGTATTTTTTTAGGAGAGTTTTACATGTATTGTTTTATAGTTAATTGTCTAGTATTGTTAGACGATGAAACCATTATTTTAGTATTATTGTGAATTATTGCAAAGGCAGTTTTTGTCATTAAACAATGTCTTTGAAAAATCTGGAAGTATCAGCCTTTCCAAAACACTTGCACTTTGTTGTAACTATAGCTCCCCGACTATGTAGTCGGGTAGTCAAGAGGGACATGTGTTTTCCGTCATCTTGAGCCGTTCTAGATGTACTTCGAAAATTGCGATTTTCACTTATGTTGAACTTTCAAACCACTCATTAAAGAAAGTAAAAATTAAATTCTTGGTGCCAAAATGGAGCTCACAAAAAATCTCAATAGACATGTTTTTTTTATTTTTTTCAAACACTTTTCCCTGATTTTCTAGAGAAATTGTTCAAATTAAAGTCCCCGTTATGTACCTATAAGTAATATCAACACTATGATATATTTAATTTTAATCATCTAACCTTAATCATCAGTTTTTGTGCTCTTTCTATACAAGGATACTTTAAGAAAAAACTGTATAAAATTGAACTCAATTAGTCCGAGCTTTTCATTGAAAACTCAGAAACACTATTGTGCTGTTATCTCAACTTCCCACAACACAACATTTACTTACTCTCTTTAGCCCTTGTTCCAGTGTTACCCTCGGTGTTACCATTTTCAATGTTACCAGAAATTTCTTCAGAACAACAAACTATTGGTTGCTTTCCTTGAAAACTGCATGTTTTTGGAAAAACTCCTTTCCTTATTAACTTAATAGCAGTTGGGCAAGTGTCTAGTAGTTTACAAACGCCAGATTCGCCATTGTTTAATGTACAACTATCCCCTAGAAACATTAACAATTCTAATTAATCAATTTCAAGCAAAATTGATTCAAGCAAAATTATTGATTCCCTACTTATACTCGATAACAATTGCACGATAAGAGAATGTTTAACGATAATAAATTAACAAAAAATTACAGAATTTTTGTTCTGTAATTTTTTTGTTCTGCAATTATTTCTGACGGCCTTTTGAAATTTAGGGAAAAGAATTATTGAAGAAAAACTTTCGATCCGAATTTACATGATTGGAAGACAATTATATGAAATTTGAGTTGATGCAATAAAATTTGCATTATTTCTATTAATAAGCCAGTGGTGGTATGGGAAGGAAAAGGGTAAAAGTGTCTAAGTTTCTATATCCGTAATTAGCACATTTTTGAAGGAATTGAGCGTAAATTTTTTCAGTAGGCAACTATGCTAAAAATCTTCAACATTAAAAAATTTTAATAAGCAAATAAAAAATGGCGGAGACATTCAATATTTACATGATTATTCCTCTAAAATTATAAAAAAATCGGTTTTTAAAACTACCCTATAACTTTTTTCGAATTTATTGAAATGGATCGCACCTAGGTAGGATTATAAGGAAATTATTTCCTTCGCCTCATTAAATCAGCCCAAAATCGAAAAAGGCAAACAGTGCAAAAATTATGTTAGGAAATTAAATACAGCTACGCGCCGTTGCATCAATAGAAACAATTCCTGCCTGCACATTAAATATTCATAAACAGAAATGTTCTCGCTCTGGTAAAAAGCCAGCCTCTAAAACGACCGAGCTAGGGTAGCAACGCACCAGCACCGAATATTGCCGCAGGGTATTGGAAGGACATTCCCTAGCTGCGTGAACGAGATACCGACCACCGACCGGGTGGAAAGTTTTGTAAAGTAAACAATAACACCTCGCATACACAATAGAAACTCATTAGGTATCCTGCCCACGATAATGAAATTTACACGTATTGATAGGGAGAATTAAGATATGACAGCCGCCGAAAGTTCATTACGCTACATAGACAACAAGTAGGTGAAAAGACGCTATGAAGTATAAGCAGGAGAATAATTAGTAAGTCGACACAATGAAAAGTACCTAAACGCGTTGACCGATTTGAAGGAAAATTTAGATAGTGCAGGTTTCGGACAAATTAGTGAGGTAGCCGCGAGGTCAACTCGCCAAATCTCAAGACAATTGAGATACGATTAAGGACTAAATCACAGAATGAGAGCAGTGTCGATAAGGTTCATTATTGCGCGGTGTTTAGAAAGCGGGCGACTGCTTCTATAAAAGCAGACGTCTTCCAGCAACTCGCTCTCAGATAAAATTCGACTTCCTAACCCTTTATACGGTACCCAGAGATGGCATATTGTGGACTCCGGGATACCTAATCCTTATCTATACCCGAAAATTCGGCTAGAGATGGCATTTAGTGGACTCCGGTCGAATTTCCTTTATCTACCTTGGAAAAATTCCAGTTGAAAACCCGAAAAGGGTAGAACAATCGTTTCACGACAATTTCTAATCACAATTCTAATAAAACTCGGCTAGAGATGGCATTTAGTGGACTCCGGTCGAGTTTCCTTTACCTATCCCGGGAAATCCCAGTGAAACATACTTCATTCGCATCTCGAACTCAATATTCGCAGTTGGCAAATTCTCTTCGAACCAATTCACTAGTAGATGGCAAAGCGCATATTCCGAAGGAATTTCCTTCACAAATTAGGGAAAAGCCATTGAGAAAATAGTTAGGGAAGATCTCTCTTCGAAACAAAATCCACGTCAATAAATAATTAAACAGATTCGCCAAATTCACGAGTGCAGATCCCATTTTAAATCAGACACAATAATTAACTAGGTATCAGGCGGCACCCCCGTAGGTACCTACGCAATCACGTCTATAAACAAAACGAACCCGGCAGGGAAGAAATATTTCGACAAATCAAATAAATACATATTCACGTATAGGAAATCGAGATAGAGCTAGGAGAGAAAACAGACCCAGGTTAGGAATTAATAATTTATAGACAAAACGGCCCATGATTCAATCATCCTATTCTTCGAAGAGTCCGAGTTTTTAAATAGCGCAGATGGTTGGGCAGGAAGCAGTCCCTTTAAAAACGATTTAGAAAGTGAAAGGAGTTTCTCGCCATTATATGACACCATAAATAAAGATCACATAGCAGAGCACCCCCGGTTAGTACAGGTCTGGATAGAACGAGGCAGCGTTGTCAGATGTAGCCTCTGTTATTTCGCAAACATTATCAGGGAATACAATTCCATTACAACCCCAATTAGGAGTTAAAATAGGTAATCGATTAAAACCCGGGGGAGGCATTCACCTCGATGTCCAGGTGAAGACCTCCGTTGTACCGGAAAGTGAAAATCGTTAGAACGCAACGGGGTAAAAAGCACCCGCAGTTGTAGGTATAGGCAAATCAACAAATAGGAATTCAAAGCAACCAAAAACAAACTAGTCTTGAGTATGTGAAAAGCCAAACAAAATCAATCAAAACCAAAACTCCTTTAGCACATCATACGAATGTCAACTTCAATCAAAATTTAAAAACAAACTCCGCAGAAAATTGCTATAAAATGTTATTGCCAGTCTGGACTGAGTTATCTGCTTTCTAACAGGTGTTAGGGGTAAAAACCTGGACCACGGTGAAATCGATGGTTGGTCTCGATTATAGAACCCACCGGCTCCAATATAGGTATTCATAAAAATTCCAGCATTCAATTATTACCCAGGCAAGCCCACGGGAACCCTGAGGAATAATTATAGAATAGCGGCCTAGTTTGGTCAGTTGGTCATCACATTTAAAATAGCAAAACAAAACTGCGAATTGCAGAGAACGTCGTATTCGAAATGATAAGGTATATTGACTCATCGCCTTACGAGGCCAGGTAGAACAAAAAGGTAGCCGCAGGGCAAATAGGTATTGACGGTCCAAAAGTGGCCAAATATAAAGGTAGCCCAAAGAGGCAAAACGACAACACAACAAATAAACAAAATGAGTTAAAACAACTATCATGAGTATGACGTCAATTCAGGAAAACCGCTTTCACAAGAAAAGCAAATTGGAAAGAAATTCGTATAATGTTTAAAGAGGAGGTAGCAAATCAAACAAACATGGCAACACTGCTCTCGACATCCAAGCCAAGTTAGAGGCTCAACCAACAAGCGGTCATAAAAGTAGGGTGGAGTGTGCCTGTGTATCAGGTTAAAGCCCACAACAATAAACGCTCATAAAAAGTCCCAAACGAAAGGAAGAGCGAGTCAACGAGTATAGCTCATTAAAATACAAAATGAGAATTCAATAATCATCGAATAGGTAAATCATTCAGACATTTCCGCATTATCCCGGATCGTCTGAAACCCAAAGTGGTTGTCTTCTTTAATTAATTCAAGCAGTTGCTTGAAGTGAGATCAAAGAAAATAGAAAAAGGAAAATAGGCAAAGAAAATCGTCGAATAGGTAATGAGTCAGACATTTCCGCAATATCCCGGATCGTCTGAAAACCAAATGGTTGTCTTCCTTAATTAATTCAAGCAGATGCTTGAAATGAAATTAAGAAACTAGAAAAAGGAAATTAGGCAAGGAAAATCGTTGAATAGTTAAACCCACAGACATTTCCGCATATACCGGATAGTCTGTAACCGAAACAAAAGCGAAACGAAATAATAAGACATTCCCGCATATACCGGGTAGTCTGTAAACGAAACAAAAACCAAAAAGAAAGCACAGGTGTGCAAAAGAGTGGAATCCGAAATGGATTATAGTTTGAAAGATGGATGAAAGGGATCCCTCTTCGCTTTCCATTTTTTTTGTACTCTCTATGCAAAAACACAGCCCATCTCGCCATTCACCATTTTACACCCTTGCAAACGAATTCTCTCGCTCATCACTCGCTTTTAAAACCTCTGATAGAAAGCCAACAGTCAACAACGAGTCCCAGTTAAATTCCCCGCTTTTCCGACAAAAGAAAAATCCCAGTAGGTTCTTTGCGCATCCGTTTCGGTCATAGTAATCCTGGCATACCTCAATCAAAGAGCAGGGGTGACTACGGTAAAAACTAGGTAAACACAACGTAGGAAAACACAGCGGTCCTATTAGGAGAAACTCGGAAAACTAGACGATCACACACGGTGGCTTTTCGCGACAGACAATGGGGCCGGGGGTCTCGTCGTTACATTGGTGCCGTGACCAGGATTGAGGGCTAATACGCGGGAATAAATTGGCCGAGAAGGAAAACCCAAAACCAAAAACACGAAAACCAAGTAGGAGAGTTAGGGGGCGTCTTCCGTCTATCAGGGTACCCTCTGATAGCCTGAAGACGAGGGGGCGGTGAAATGGATCGCACCTAGGTAGGATTATAAGGAAATTATTTCCTTCGCCTCATTAAATCAGCCCAAAATCGAAAAAGGCAAACAGTGCAAAAATTATGTTAGGAAATTAAATACAGCTACGCGCCGTTGCATCAATAGAAACAATTCCTGCCTGCACATTAAATATTCATAAACAGAAATGTTCTCGCTCTGGTAAAAAGCCAGCCTCTAAAACGACCGAGCTAGGGTAGCAACGCACCAGCACCGAATATTGCCGCAGGGTATTGGAAGGACATTCCCTAGCTGCGTGAACGAGATACCGACCACCGACCGGGTGGAAAGTTTTGTAAAGTAAACAATAACACCTCGCATACACAATAGAAACTCATTAGGTATCCTGCCCACGATAATGAAATTTACACGTATTGATAGGGAGAATTAAGATATGACAGCCGCCGAAAGTTCATTACGCTACATAGACAACAAGTAGGTGAAAAGACGCTATGAAGTATAAGCAGGAGAATAATTAGTAAGTCGACACAATGAAAAGTACCTAAACGCGTTGACCGATTTGAAGGAAAATTTAGATAGTGCAGGTTTCGGACAAATTAGTGAGGTAGCCGCGAGGTCAACTCGCCAAATCTCAAGACAATTGAGATACGATTAAGGACTAAATCACAGAATGAGAGCAGTGTCGATAAGGTTCATTATTGCGCGGTGTTTAGAAAGCGGGCGACTGCTTCTATAAAAGCAGACGTCTTCCAGCAACTCGCTCTCAGATAAAATTCGACTTCCTAACCCTTTATACGGTACCCAGAGATGGCATATTGTGGACTCCGGGATACCTAATCCTTATCTATACCCGAAAATTCGGCTAGAGATGGCATTTAGTGGACTCCGGTCGAATTTCCTTTATCTACCTTGGAAAAATTCCAGTTGAAAACCCGAAAAGGGTAGAACAATCGTTTCACGACAATTTCTAATCACAATTCTAATAAAACTCGGCTAGAGATGGCATTTAGTGGACTCCGGTCGAGTTTCCTTTACCTATCCCGGGAAATCCCAGTGAAACATACTTCATTCGCATCTCGAACTCAATATTCGCAGTTGGCAAATTCTCTTCGAACCAATTCACTAGTAGATGGCAAAGCGCATATTCCGAAGGAATTTCCTTCACAAATTAGGGAAAAGCCATTGAGAAAATAGTTAGGGAAGATCTCTCTTCGAAACAAAATCCACGTCAATAAATAATTAAACAGATTCGCCAAATTCACGAGTGCAGATCCCATTTTAAATCAGACACAATAATTAACTAGGTATCAGGCGGCACCCCCGTAGGTACCTACGCAATCACGTCTATAAACAAAACGAACCCGGCAGGGAAGAAATATTTCGACAAATCAAATAAATACATATTCACGTATAGGAAATCGAGATAGAGCTAGGAGAGAAAACAGACCCAGGTTAGGAATTAATAATTTATAGACAAAACGGCCCATGATTCAATCATCCTATTCTTCGAAGAGTCCGAGTTTTTAAATAGCGCAGATGGTTGGGCAGGAAGCAGTCCCTTTAAAAACGATTTAGAAAGTGAAAGGAGTTTCTCGCCATTATATGACACCATAAATAAAGATCACATAGCAGAGCACCCCCGGTTAGTACAGGTCTGGATAGAACGAGGCAGCGTTGTCAGATGTAGCCTCTGTTATTTCGCAAACATTATCAGGGAATACAATTCCATTACAACCCCAATTAGGAGTTAAAATAGGTAATCGATTAAAACCCGGGGGAGGCATTCACCTCGATGTCCAGGTGAAGACCTCCGTTGTACCGGAAAGTGAAAATCGTTAGAACGCAACGGGGTAAAAAGCACCCGCAGTTGTAGGTATAGGCAAATCAACAAATAGGAATTCAAAGCAACCAAAAACAAACTAGTCTTGAGTATGTGAAAAGCCAAACAAAATCAATCAAAACCAAAACTCCTTTAGCACATCATACGAATGTCAACTTCAATCAAAATTTAAAAACAAACTCCGCAGAAAATTGCTATAAAATGTTATTGCCAGTCTGGACTGAGTTATCTGCTTTCTAACAGGTGTTAGGGGTAAAAACCTGGACCACGGTGAAATCGATGGTTGGTCTCGATTATAGAACCCACCGGCTCCAATATAGGTATTCATAAAAATTCCAGCATTCAATTATTACCCAGGCAAGCCCACGGGAACCCTGAGGAATAATTATAGAATAGCGGCCTAGTTTGGTCAGTTGGTCATCACATTTAAAATAGCAAAACAAAACTGCGAATTGCAGAGAACGTCGTATTCGAAATGATAAGGTATATTGACTCATCGCCTTACGAGGCCAGGTAGAACAAAAAGGTAGCCGCAGGGCAAATAGGTATTGACGGTCCAAAAGTGGCCAAATATAAAGGTAGCCCAAAGAGGCAAAACGACAACACAACAAATAAACAAAATGAGTTAAAACAACTATCATGAGTATGACGTCAATTCAGGAAAACCGCTTTCACAAGAAAAGCAAATTGGAAAGAAATTCGTATAATGTTTAAAGAGGAGGTAGCAAATCAAACAAACATGGCAACACTGCTCTCGACATCCAAGCCAAGTTAGAGGCTCAACCAACAAGCGGTCATAAAAGTAGGGTGGAGTGTGCCTGTGTATCAGGTTAAAGCCCACAACAATAAACGCTCATAAAAAGTCCCAAACGAAAGGAAGAGCGAGTCAACGAGTATAGCTCATTAAAATACAAAATGAGAATTCAATAATCATCGAATAGGTAAATCATTCAGACATTTCCGCATTATCCCGGATCGTCTGAAACCCAAAGTGGTTGTCTTCTTTAATTAATTCAAGCAGTTGCTTGAAGTGAGATCAAAGAAAATAGAAAAAGGAAAATAGGCAAAGAAAATCGTCGAATAGGTAATGAGTCAGACATTTCCGCAATATCCCGGATCGTCTGAAAACCAAATGGTTGTCTTCCTTAATTAATTCAAGCAGATGCTTGAAATGAAATTAAGAAACTAGAAAAAGGAAATTAGGCAAGGAAAATCGTTGAATAGTTAAACCCACAGACATTTCCGCATATACCGGATAGTCTGTAACCGAAACAAAAGCGAAACGAAATAATAAGACATTCCCGCATATACCGGGTAGTCTGTAAACGAAACAAAAACCAAAAAGAAAGCACAGGTGTGCAAAAGAGTGGAATCCGAAATGGATTATAGTTTGAAAGATGGATGAAAGGGATCCCTCTTCGCTTTCCATTTTTTTTGTACTCTCTATGCAAAAACACAGCCCATCTCGCCATTCACCATTTTACACCCTTGCAAACGAATTCTCTCGCTCATCACTCGCTTTTAAAACCTCTGATAGAAAGCCAACAGTCAACAACGAGTCCCAGTTAAATTCCCCGCTTTTCCGACAAAAGAAAAATCCCAGTAGGTTCTTTGCGCATCCGTTTCGGTCATAGTAATCCTGGCATACCTCAATCAAAGAGCAGGGGTGACTACGGTAAAAACTAGGTAAACACAACGTAGGAAAACACAGCGGTCCTATTAGGAGAAACTCGGAAAACTAGACGATCACACACGGTGGCTTTTCGCGACAGACAATGGGGCCGGGGGTCTCGTCGTTACATTATTAAAGGTAAATAAAAAAAAGCATTTCTTAAGTAAAGTTAGCCTTTGGCGGGCATAGGAAAACGAACAAAATTGAATTGAAAAAACAATAATTATTGAAAAAGCGGTGAAAATATTCATAATTGAATCGCATAAAAATACACCATTTATATGATTGAGGCGCATGCAAGAAAGTTTTTGTAAAGGAAACAGTTACTCACCCACCACAGCTGAAAAAGACCATATACTACGCGTTAAAATGCTCAATAGAACCGCAATAATAACAAATATATTCATAATAAGACGGTAGATCGCTGATAATAAGATAATAAAACCACTGATGCTAATAACTACTGATCTTCAAATTACCGCTTACAGGATTATTGTTGTCTATATTGGTAAGATTGTTATGTACTATGAAGAAATATACAGGGTGTATCTTTAATATTGCGAGAAACTTTGAAGACAGATTCTTCGGTCAAAAATAAACAGAAAAATCCTATTGACGTGTGTCCGGAAATGCACCCTTTTTGAGATACGGGGTGTCAAAGAATATATTTTCCAATTTTTTGAAAATAATTCAAGAACAAGAAACTTTGAGATCCAGAACTCAGCTTTTGTACATGTTTTATCTTTGATATTAGCTACCTTTATATACCAATTCAGTTTATTCATGAGCCATTTGCGGATATCCTATTAGGAATGACATGCATGAAGTTTCTTTATCCTTCATTTTCCGACGCCGAGTGTACCTTTTTAGTGTAGAATATATTGGTGGGTAAAAAGCGCTTTTAAAATGTCAATTTCCTCAGCGTCGTAGATATTAGGGAAAAAACTTACATAACCCTCAAATCTCCGCCACTGGCATATGAAAAACAATGAACATATAAAAATAGCTTATATCAATGATAAGATCTGGACAACAGCTTGAACTCTGTATCTCATACGGTTCACGAGATATCTTCCAAAAACTGGAAAAATAATCTTTTTTGCCACATACTTTATCTCGACTTCTTTTGCGGACACACGTTAATGGGAGATTTTTTGTTTAACTTTGACCAGAGAATCTGCCTTTAAATTACTTCGCATTATTAAAGATATATCCCGTATAATATTATGTGGTGGGGACTCGAGAACTTTATAGATTTACATATAGATACCTACCTGATTAACTGGTATTTCCAGAATATCGATGCTCTTGGAAATCCATGTACATATAAAGCTCAAACCAAAGTAAAATCAGGTTCAAATTATATAGTGTAGTCGCTGTAAAAGTATTGCAAACTTTTAAACTCGACTTCAATTTTTTTATTATTACAATGTAAATAATCGTAAATAAAACTATTAAAGTGATAATAATAGAAAACAAAAATACCTAGGTACGTATAGAATAATTTGCGAGCAAAGCGACCTTGACTTAATTTATTATTGTTATGAAATATCACTATAATCATATTAGTTGGATACAATATCATTGAAAGAACTATTAATTCAAGGTGCTAAAATTTTAAAACCAAATATTTGGAATAGCCTGAAATTTTTAGGGTAGCTACTTTATATAATATCCTATCATTCTAGTTAGGTCGCAAGTCTCCCTTTTACCAAATTTATCAATTTATTTTACTACTACAATTAGAATTCTAGACTATTTTGAAGATAGTCCTCTAGCAACAACTTGGAGAATTCTGAGACTGAATTCCAATACCTACTGCTTTTTGTGAGTGCTGAAAACGATTCTTTGAATCTTACGTAAAGTACAATTCTAGGAAAATGTAAAGTGGTGGGAATGTCTTTGCAATAATAATTGCAGTTACTATTATAGTAATTTATCTGTTTCTCCTTTTTCACTTTCAAAAGGTTCTGCATACAGCCTTTTTTAGTCGCAATTGTAGGCTAGCTTTGAAAACTTTATTTTTCTACTTCTTAGACCCAATCATTATATTTAAAAAATTGGCCTGAAATAAAATCCGTTATCGATTTTCCTTGTTCTATCCGTTAGAGGAATTCATCGCCGGCTGTCTAAATTCTAAACGGCGACCAGACCGAGGTGCGCATCAGTCCGCCGTTTGAAATTTTATGAAAAATAAGTAACTTTTAATTAGATTTCTTACAGTCTACTTGAAACTGTTATACAGGATTATGAAAATTATCAGATTTTTCATCACCTTGAATATAAATTGCATCCACATAATAGGATACTACGTGAAAAATTGAGATCGGGACATGTAAGCCGTGTCATAAAATTTATTTATATTTATAACTCATAAATAACGAGTTATAATAAGCTTAAACTGTGAAAACCATTGTTATTAAATTTTCTCAGGAAATATGAAAAATATACAGGGTGTTTAAATTAAAATAAAACAGTTGACTGCTGTTGGCAACTTTTGGGACAGCCTCGACTGCAGATAATTTGCTTACCCACATAGAACTATTACTTCTGATCAACCTTTGTATTTGAAGCATTTTGAATTGGTTCATGAGGTTGACGATGTCCGTGAAGTAAAGTTTCGTAGCCTACAGAGTAAAATACAACCGTTTTTTAGCAGACTCTCGGAAGGGTGTGAAATTTTTACATGACGGACATGGTCCAGGACAACGGCTGATTTTAGGTTTTTAAAGAACGTTGTCCTTGACGATGGCCACGAAGTGATGTTTCGCAGCCTTCGCACAGTTTTACAGAGAATCAGATAAAAAAAAACCGGTTGCATGTTACGTACTTAGGTTGCTTTTAAATAACTTTTAAAATCTGAGAAGCCTTTTTGTCGTATCCTGTTGTAGAAGTAACGAATAACGTAACAGTGGAGAATAAACAACTGCATTTTCGTGAAAATTTTATTAAAAAAATCTTAAAATAATTTATAATTTCGAATTTTATTCATTCCACACTATTGGCTCAATCCAGTCTAAGAATCCAGCAACCTTTGTATAAACACCCGGTGAACTGGTAACTGCACAAATCTTTCCGAACGACGTTACGCCTACGATTTCATAAGTATTTCCATAGCGGGGAATTTTGAATTGCAGAGGTCCACCAGAATCTCCCTAAAACATTACCACGGTGAGTGTGGGTATCATAATTATAAATAATTTAATTTGTTAATATCAGATTACATTCTCTTACCTCACATGTATCTTTTCCAACTGTACCCCCAGCACATATTTGAGTATAATTCGATATTCCATTCTTCAGTCTTCTTATAGAAATAGTACTGTAGGCGCTGTTGCAGCTACCCGAATCTATGTGGTCCAAGTTTACCTTCAATAAATGATTGCTACCTTCTCCTGCATATGACATTTTACCCCATCCAGTTGCTATAAGAGGTTGATTGGGTACTGTTTGTTCTGTATATAAACATGCTGGATAAATTCTGTTGCTTAGGACGACTTTATCTTCTAATCTAAGTAAGGCGATATCATCATAATGAGATGGTGGTGTATACTTAGGGTGTTCAAATACTTCTTTTACAGCGAATCTTGTTGCATTTGTTTTATCAGGATCATCCAGCAGCAGAGCACCAAGGAGAACCCATTTTACCTCTCCACTGGAATAATATTTTTATAATTTTGTAAGTATAGGTGCACGCATATTTGTATTTCTTGAGTAAATTTTGTAGGTAAAATACTTTGTTAGTTTTCAAAATTTGGCCAAAAATAAAGGTGTTATTTAAATATACAAGATATGTCTTTTATCTCAATAACACCTAAATGTTCAAATAATGGTAGGTAGGTATCTACCAGCACATTATTGGTTACCCAATAGAAAAAATAAAGTACAATTTACTACCTGCAGAAAAAACGATTGAAATTGTTAAGAAATTAAGAAATGTACAAGTACAAAGTGAAAAAAGTCTAAGACAACTTACTCTTCCCTAGAGTATAAACAATGAGCAGCAGTCAGGACAAATTGTTCACTAATAAGGGAGCCTCCACAGAGATACTTGATGTTGTTTTCATTTCCATATCCTAAAGCTGCCTAAAATGTTTCAAAAAAGCATTTCCAACTTACAGAAAATAATCTACATCAGTTGTCTCATAATCTTAGTATTAGCGACCTGTCTCATAAAAATATAAAGATTTACGTATCGTGGAACTTTTAATTTAAGTCCGAGAAACTAAAAATTTATTTTGATCTTCCGTATTATTAAAGTATCACTATACAAGGTGAGGCGCGAGAATCTTAGGGCATTTTTATATGGAGAAGTCCTGGGAGTAGAAGTCTAAAAAATTGTAAATGTATAGTTTCGATTTTGATGAGCTGAACTAAAATATTTACAACCCCACACCACTTCCGGTTGTACCGGAAGTTGCCATATTTTTCTTTTTTTAAATGGTACACCCTGTATATTATTACATTTTCAGATTGCCTGAAAAACAGTAATAAAAATAATGTTTACAGTTCAAATTTGTAACGACCAATTAATGAGTTATAAACAATTGAAAATTGCAATTTTCCATTTTCAAAGCAGCTTAGCTTGAAAACGGGTCAAGATATCGGAAAACGGCTTACATGTCCCTATCTTAACTTTTTGTATACTACGCTGGAGTACCCACAAAAAGAAAATATTTTTTATTAATTTTTTTTTTTGAAACTCGCTGATTTTTCATTACTTTGTATACAAATTTTATAAGCACCATAGGATACTACGTGAAAAGTTAAGATAGGGACATGTAAGCCGTTTTCATCTATCTTGACCCGTTTTCGACCTAAGCTGCTTTGAAAATGGAAAATAGCGATTTTCATTTGTTTATAACTCATAAACCACTCGTTCGAATTTTGAACTATAAACACCATTTCTATTACATTTTTTCAGGCAATCTGAAAATGTAATAATATACAGGGTGTCCTATTTAAAATAAGAAAGTTGATGTCAACTTCCGGTATAACCGGAAATTGTGAGGGGTTGTAAATATTTTAGTTCAGCTCGTCAAAATCGAAATTTTACACGCACAAATTTTTAGACTTCTACTCCCAGGACTTCTCCATATAAAAATGCCCTAAGTTTCTCGCGCCTCACCCTGTACATGTACCTAAAGTACCTTGATATAAAATTATTATGATAAAGAATACAGACACTAAACTTCCCTCTCTGTCCGATTGCTATACCCGAGGGGGAATTCACTCTTGGCAATACATGTACAAAATAGGGGCATTAATAATGCTCATTATTTGGCATTAATTGGCATTGCTTGGCATTATTATTCATTGTTTGGCATTACTACGCATTGCTTGGCATTACCAGTCATTGCTTGGCATTATTCTCGGCATTATTATTCATTTATCGGCATTAATATTCATTGCTCGGCATTATTATTCATTGCTCGGCATTATTAAGCATTACTCGGCATTATTATTCATTGCTCGGCATTATTATTCATTGTGTGGGCATTATTATTCATTGTTTGGCATTATTGGACATTACTCTATAGACTACCGGACTTGTCTCGGTATTAGTCCTAGATTTGGCGCTGATGACACATTATTCTTTGCGGCTACCCTCGTTTGTACCTTAATCTCTTATTGTGACATAGTGTGAAGTGCTGTTAATTTTCAAGAAGGTAAGTAGTAAAAGTTCGGTATATCTTTTAATAATATTGTTCATAGAAATTTTTCATTTTAATACACCTTATCAAACTTTTCCTCCTGTAACTGGTATAACTGCCATTGCGTTAGAAATATTTTTAAAACTTCCCCGAGAACTTCCCAAACAGTATGTTCGTTCGGTGATTATTTGAATATTAATATGCGTTTTGAAGTTGAGTGTCATTCTAAATTCATATATCTATTTTATTTTTAAACTAGGACAGGATACAAAAAACGATAAAAAACGTTATATTATGATATTTTAATCCAATCGGTAAAGTAAAAAACGATGTAAAAAACGTAAAAAATGTACCCAAACTTCATAAAAAATCTCATCTAAGATTTTCCTTCAATAATATTGTTAGTGGAGAGGTTATAGAACACATATACAAAAAAATCAGTTTTTTGTAAAAAAAAAACCACCCCTTTGGCGAAAAAAGTATTTTTTTCGTTAATAACTCGTTCGAGAACTCGTTAATTGTTGGATATATATACAGGGTGTCCCAGCTTATTCGAAGCGGTCTCGGTAGGCCAAACGATGGAAGTTTAAAATTCAAGTACAGAATCACAATGGTCATAATTTAAAATTATTTTGGAGTATACAGAGTGTCCCATATGAGAAAAGTTAAAATTAATGTAGAAAAATACTACGCTGTTTATTATACCAACCGATGGTATATTGGCAGAATTTTAAATTATAACGAAAAAGAGTCCAAAATAAAATTTTTACATTTTAATTTAAACTCTTTTGAATGGCCAAGTTCAGTCGATATACAATCGGTAGAAAACCAGTTTATATTTCATGGCCCAATTAACATTAAAGGGAGTCATCCCTTTAGTATCAGCAGCCACGAAACGTCGGAAATTAAAAATAAATATAAACTGCTGAAGAAAAAGTTTGAAAATAATTCTGACTAGATTGACTAAAATGTAGACCTTTAATTAATGTAACATCTAACAAAATTAATAAATATTTTCTTTATAGTAGCTGAAGCATTTTAATAATTATTGTACCCTCGATATTACCAGTGCCTATGTAGATGACCTGTATCGCCAAACTATTGTTATATGAGACGGAACAGCATTGGATAGTTCACAAGATGTCGATTTTTCAAACACGCAATTTTACTGTTTACACGCAAAATATTTATCACTTTACAGTATAAGCTGGCATAATCTCCAGCATAATCTACAGGGTGTTTTGTAATTGAATGTCAATATTTAAGGGGGTGATTTTTGGGTGTATTTTAAGAAGAAAACTTCATTAGAACATATGTCCTAAAAGTCTAAACTTTTGAGATACAGGGTGGTAAAGTTTAATTAAAATAAATAATTTATTCGTAATATCTGTAATTCGTAATACCGCTCTGAATATTTTAATGAAATTTCGTATACAGGTATTACGCATCAAGGGGCATTTTTTCATGTACTACGTTTCGTTTTATTTCCACTACTGATGATCGTGCAGAATTTTACCTGCATATTTTTATACTTTTTATTGTCATCTTAACAACAATCTTGTGACCATGTAGAGAAACAGATTTTATTTTTTTAGGCGAAAACCGTGCCTCGGACTGAAAAAAGGTAAGTAATCAAATTTGCTTGGAAATGAATGGGGATTCCAAAAATGATTTCTATTTGAACAGAAATCAGTGGCGTACCATCAATGGTCTGCTAAAAATGCAGGTAAAATTCTGCACGATCGTGCACCATCGTCACTAGTGGAAATAAAATGAAACGTGGTACATGAAAAAATGCCCCTTGATGCGTAATACCTGTATACGAAATTTCATTAAAATATCCCGAGCGGTATTACAGATATTACGAAAAAATGATTTATTTAACAAAATTTTACCACCCTGTATCTAAAAATTTAAGACTCTTAGGACATACGTTCTTATGAAGTTTTCTTCTTAAAATGGACCCAAAAATCACCCCCTTAAATATTGACATTCAATTACAAAACACCTCGTATAATAGAATGTGGTGTATTGCTCATTTTATCATTGTTTGGCATTATTATTCATTATTTGGCATTAATTCGCATTGCTTGGCATTATTATTCATTACTTGGCATTAATAATCATTGCTTGGCATTATTATTCATTACTCGGCATTAATAATCATTGCTTGGCATTATTATTCATTACTCGGCATTATTATTCATTGCTCGGCATTATTATTCATTGTGTGGGCATTATTATTCATTTTTGGCATTACTGTAATTTACACTGGCATTAATATGGATTGATGGCATTATTGGAATATTTTATGAATAATGCCGAATAATGCCAAACATATGTACAGAAAATGGACAGTGAATTCCCCCTCGGCTATACCAATCTGAGAGAGAATAGGATATCTCTCTTCAATATAGTGATACTTTTTAGTTACTTATCATGATTGATTTTTGCGTGCTGAAGCGACCATCTAACGGATACATAGGCCAAACAAGTGAGATAACTGTAGAAGACTAATTAATTTTTATTCCAAAATAAATAATTTGCGTAATAAAAAATAATACTCGGATCGCTTAACAATCTAAATTTTGACAGTTCGACGTTTGACTATTCTCAATTACATTTAACCGTTTCTCAATTAACTGGAGAAGGTGTGTAGATATTTAATATGTTTAATAAATAATTTGCATAATTATAATATGTAAAATAAATAAATTCAAGTCACGTTTAGTTCAACGTTCTCCACTCGTTAAACTGTCTAAACCAATAAATCAGTAATAACAGTCCTCATTATTCCTTGTCTTATAATAATTAAAGCAAATGAACTCAAAGTAATATACAGGGTGTTAATTAATAGGTGTTACAAACTTAAAGGGCATATAGGAAATGCAAAAATAGGCGATAAATTTCCTGTAGACATGGGTTGTTGGAGCTTTAGTTTTAGAGATACAGGGTGTTAAAGTTCTTCGAAAAATTTAATGTTTTTTGAATATCTACAAACTGGCTGATCAGAATAACTCGAATATTTTGACAGCTGTTGTACTAATTTGAAGAATATTGAAGTACATGATTTGATACTCTCATGGAAAAATTATTCAATCCAGTGGCAAAGATCTGGGTGTGTTTTTACCTTTTTTATTAAAAAATTTCTACGCCTCTGACTTTTATGCAAACTTGTTATTTTTGGTAGCTACCTCGATTTGTTTAGAGGAGGAAAGTCATTCTATGTTTTTGTTGTAGGACGCACTGTTTTCAAGCTCCAACGACCCATGTCTACAGGAAATTTATCGCCTATTTTTGCATTTCCTATACATGCCCTTTAAGTTTGTAACACGTATTCATTAACACCCTGTAGAATAGCTTAATAGAAATAATGAAGCTGCGGTGCTTTAAGATTATGAGACTCCTTATTTAATATATATTTTACCATATGTGGAAATTCATCCGCCAATGTTTTATTTCCTCCTGCCACTAAACTCCCACCTCCACTAGTCTTCCAATCTATTAGGGCTTGACATTCTGAAAAATACTATATTATCATACATCTACGTATGTTTTTATTATCTTTTTTGTTTAAAAATTTCGGTTACATTTATTTTTCGAATGTTTTGGCATGAATACAAAATATATCACTATCATTCGATCTATATGACATCATAATTATATGAAATTGCTTGAAAGAAACAACCTCAAATGGTCTATGAAATCAGAGACGTCGAAGTTTCACTGATTATTTTCAGCTCATATCACCAACATAACCACACAGTCCAAGAGTAAGAGACAAAAAAGTGCAACCGTTCTGGAAAGTCTGATGGTGTCAGAGCAGACTGTGTTTTTGCCATAGAAAGCCACTGTACGCTAGGTTTTGGTAAATAAGTTAAAGGCACGCTTCCAAAGTTTTCGAAAAAAATGTCTGAAAAATCCCTTCAAGTTCATTGTTTAATGAAAAAAACTGTCAACGCAATAATTCACAATAATTCACAATAATACGAAATGATTTCATATTCAAACAATATGAGACAATGAACAAGACAAGCAGACATAACAATTTTTGCTTCTTGAGATCCGACAAACGAGTCTTTCCTGGAAATTTTTGCATGAATTGTTTTATATCTGTCAAAGTTAATTGTCTAGTATTGTTAGACCATGAAACCATTATTTTAGTATTACTGTGAATTATTGCAATGGCAGTCTTTGTCATTAAACAAATAATTTGAAAAAATACATCTGGAAGTATCAACCTTTCCAAAACTCTTGCACTTTTTTGTTGCTAGCTCCCCGACTACCTACATGAGAGGGGCGTGTGGAACAAAGATCAAATGTCAGACAGATGACTTGAAAATAATCAGTGGAACACCGATGGCCCAAGCGTCGAATATCATTAACAGAAAAATCTTCAAACTGTGAAGCTAAAGGTACCTCTTAGGGTGTGAACTTTAACTGGAACTATTTATCTAGAAAATTATGGATTCAAAAACACGCCTACTGAGATATTTTGTGATCTACATTTTGGCACCAAGAAACCTAACCTCACCTAGGTTTTTTAAATGGGACAATTATTGCATTTTCAAGTTGTCCAATAGTTGTCCGATATATTTAACTCAGCCCTTAATCATTGGTGTTTGTGTTCTTTTTATACATTTAAGATACTGGACATTTTAGAAATTTAAGAAAAAACTATAAAATTGAACTCGATTACTTCCAGCTGTTCATCAAAAACTCAGAAACACTATTACTGTGGATTTAAAATTGTATGACAGATTTTAACCGCTTACGGTATAGACACTGATTTGACGTTATATGAGCCTCTCTATGACATTTCTTTCATTTTCAGAAAACTACAATAATGTAGATGTTGATGTTGAAACAATTATTATTGTAATTATTAACTTATAAGTACTTGGTTATTGTTATCATATATTTTGATATCATACGCTTATTAGTGTGTGGTATATGAAACAAATGATAGTTTTGTGGATAGGTTTATACAAGAAAAAAATATTGTTAGTATCGTAACTTCCCAGCACATAACATTTACTTACTCTCTTTAGCCGTTCTTGTTCCAGCGTTACCATTTTCAATGTTACCAGAAATTTCTTCAGGACAACAAACTATTGGTACGTTGTCTTGAAAACTGCAACTTTCTGGAGGAATTCCTTCCGTTAATAACAGACTCGCAGTTGGGCAAGTGTCCAAACTTTTACAAACACCCGATTCGCCATTTTTAAATGTACAACTATCACCTAGAAACATTAACAATTCTAATTCATCAATTCATAGCATAATTTATTGATTTAAGCAAAATTATTGATTTCCTACTCATACTTGATAACAATTTATTTATTTAACTATGGTACGATTAAGTTTAAAAAGTCAGATGTGACGTCACACTAACCGTCCGAATTAATATTTAATTTCACCAGAAAATGTCAAACAGTTAAATGTCAAGTTGTGAACGAGCGTAATTATTGAAGGAATCATTTTTGTAACGAAGTGTATTTTATTTATTTATTATTGAATTGAAACAATTTTATTTTTGTTCGAGCGCACTGGTTATCTAAAGGATCTACGCTGCTCCGCGTTGGACAGGCCGAGATGCGACGGCCAGCCACCTCCACTGCCCCACCGGCTTCCACCACCGTAGCGGAGAGGGACCCAAAGCGATAAGGCCCGGCTATATAAACAAGTGACCGATCCGAAAAGGCAACCTTCTTCCGTCCGCCTCCGTCCTGAGCTCTTCTACCAGGCTGTGTTTGTCCCGACTGGTGAAGCTCCCTATCCGGCCGTGTAAGTCCGTGCCCGGAGTCCCGCCGCCGCCGCCGTTACCGCCGCCAGCTGTGTTTGCCCTGTCTGGCGTTCCATCCACCCGCCGTAGTCAGCTGTGTTAGTCCTGCCTGGCTACTGCACCGTCCGCCGCCGCCAGCTGTGTTTTTCCTGTCTGGCATTCCGTCCACCCGCCGTAGTCAGCTGTGTTAGTCCTGCCTGGCTACTGCACCCTCCACCGCCGCCAGCTGTGTTTGTCCTGTCTGGCGTTCCATCCACCCGCCGTAGTCAGCTGTGTTAGTCCTGCCTGGCCACTGCACCGTCCACCGCCGCCAGCTGTGTTTGTCCTGTCTGGCATTCCATCCACCCGCCGTAGTCAGCTGTGTTAGTCCTGCCTGGCTACTGCACCCTCCACCGCCGCCAGCTGTGTTAGTCCTGCCTGGCTACTGCACCGTCCACTGCCGCCAGCTGTGTCAGTCCTGTTTGGCGTTTAACCCATCCGCTGTATCTCCGTCTGGACGTTATACCCGCCACAAGTGCCCATCGAATAATTTATATTATTACATCAAATACTGAGATATTGTTTTATTTTATCGTTTAATAAAAACCATCTTATAACTCAATCTATTTTTATTATAGCCACAAGCTATCTCAGACGTCGAAAACTGCAGAACCCCGAAAACCGCATCACAAATTGGCGACCGTGACAGGACAAGACGTCCACAGCCGTTCTTCCGTTTTGGCATATCAGTGGCGTGTAGAAGATCATCGGGCAGAACCGATAAGACAAAGCCCAAAGAAATCCAACAAAAACCAACGGAGATACAGGATATTTGTTTTGGCATTACTTAGAGACGTGGCAGAATTCCTCAGGAGACGATCAAACCTATGCCCAAATATTTCCAAAAAGTAGTTACGAAGATACCGATCAATATACACCGTGTTTTATATTAAGTCGGCACTATTGCTAACTTCGTTATTATTTAACCTAGAAAGTCGGTTAAATTAGCAAACTTGTAGTATTTTTTCTTCTGAATAAAATGGAGAAAACAGAAAAACAATTGAACATCGCGTTTTCGAGATATTTTAAAAAATGTAACTTTTTTAATGGAACACCTTATATATTTTTGGATGGATCGGTTGCAAATTTTTTTTTAAAGGAAAAAGTCTCTATGCACTATGATCCTAAAATAATAAATTCATTAATTATTCATCATTTTATTACTCCCAAAGTAGGCTGCGACAATTAATGTAATTTAGTGTACCTACCTAGGTAATGTAAGGTAAAAAAATATATCGTTCTCAATAGTGTATTTTTCAATAAAAAAATACACAAAAAAAAGGAGTTGTTATATTGAAAAGGATTTAATTTTAAATAAACAAATAACAGAACTTGTCTGTGTTTTAAATTAAGTCGGCACTATTGCTAACTTCGTTATTATTTGAGCTAGAAAGTCGGTTAAATTAGCAAAATAGTAGTATTTTTTCTCTTGAATAAAACGATGAAAACAGGAAAACAATTGAACATCGCGTTTTCGAGATATTTAAAAAAATGAACATTTTTTATGGAACACCCTGTATATTTTTAGATGGATCGGTTGAAAAATTTTTTTTAAAGGAAAAAGTCTCTATGCACTATGATCCTAAAATAATAAAATTTTACACACAAACAAGTTCTGTTATTTGTTTATGTAAAATTAAATCCTTTTCAAGGTAACAACTCTTATTTTTAGTGTATTTTTTTTATTGAAAAATACACTATTGAGGACGACATAATTTTTTTACCTTACATTACGTAGGTACACTAAATTACAATAATTGTCGCAGCCTACTTTGGGAGTAATAAAATGATGAATAATTAATGAATTTATTATTTTAGGATCATAGTGTATAAAGACTTTTTCCTTTAAAAAAAAATTTTCAACCGATCCATCTAAAAATATACAGGGTGTTCCATTAAAAAAATTACATTTTTTTAAATATCTCAAAGACGCGATGTTCAATTGTTTTTCTGCTTTCGCCATTTTATTCAGCGGCAAAAATACTACTAGTTTGCTAATTTAACCGACTTTCTAGGTTAAATAATAACGAAGTTAGCAATAGTGCCGACTTAATATAAAACACGGTGTATAGTCAGAATACACCTGGCGTGTAAAAGACCATCGGGCAGAACCGATAAGACAAAGTCCAAAGCAATCCGACGAAAACCAAAGGAGATACAGGACATTAGTTTTGGCATCATCTAGAAGCGTGGCAGAATTCCTCAGGAGACGCCCAAACCAATGCCCAAATAAGTCCGAACAGTAATTACGAAGATACTGACCAATCTTTAGTCAGAATACACCTGGCGTGTAGAAGACCATCGGGCAGAACCGATAAACCCAAGCCCAAAGAAATCCGACAACAACCAGATAAGTTACAGGATAATTGTTTTTGGCATCATCTGGAGGCGTAGCGGAATCTCCAAGGAGACCCCCAAACCCTTGCCCAAAGAAATCTAAGAAGAAATTTCTGAGATATCGGCAAAGTTCCAGTTAGAATACACCGGGCGGGTAGAAGACCTTCGGAAAACATCCGCAAGACCAGACTGTACCGCAATGGCGGGCGGAGAAAAAGAATACCATGATCTGAAGGTAGCCGATCCCCGAACCGGCTGGATATATAAGCTGAAGAAAGATGAGCTAATCGAAGAGATGGAAAAGTTGGGGCTAGAAAACACCGGATCCGTGAATGAGCTGAGGAAGCGGATGGTAATGTTCCAACGAGCCCGAAAGCCATCAGGGCTAACGCCAGATCAACTAGCCTTACTACGGCCCAAGGGCTGGCCACCGACTCGACGCCATCGTAAGTGCCTAAGGTCTGCGGATGGGAAGGTGCGATGGATCACTGTGCCAGCGGATCCCTCCGGTGATTTGGGAGTAAACCGATTATAGACAGTTGTTTTTTTTTTCGTGTGTTTTTTTTTTGGAAAGTAAAGGGGGGGTGTAACGAAGTGTATTTTATTTATTTATTATTGAATTGAAATAATTTTATTTTTGTTCGAGCGCACTGGTTATCTAAAGGATCTACGCTGCTCCGCGTTGGACAGGCCGAGATGCGACGGCCAGCCACCTCCACTGCCCCACCGGCTTCCACCACCGTAGCGGAGAGGGACCCAAAGCGATAAGGCCCGTCTATATAAACAAGTAACCGATCCGAAAAGGCAACCTTCTTCCGTCCGCATCCGTCCTGAGCTCTTCTACCAGGCTGTGTTTGTCCCGACTGGTGAAGCTCCCTATCCGGCCGTGTAAGTCCGTGCCCGGAGTCCCGCCGCCGCCGCCGTTACCGCCGCCAGCTGTGTTTGCCCTGTCTGGCGTTCCATCCACCCGCCGTAGTCAGCTGTGTTAGTCCTGCCTGGCTACTGCACCGTCCGCCGCCGCCAGCTGTGTTTTTCCTGTCTGGCATTCCGTCCACCCGCCGTAGTCAGCTGTGCTAGTCCTGCCTGGCTACTGCACCCTCCACCGCCGCCAGCTGTGTTTGTCCTGTCTGGCGTTCCATCCACCCGCCGTAGTCAGCTGTGGTAGTCCTGCCTGGCCACTGCACCGTCCACCGCCGCCAGCTGTGTTTGTCCTGTCTGGCATTCCATCCACCCGCCGTAGTCAGCTGTGTTAGTCCTGCCTGGCTACTGCACCCTCCACCGCCGCCAGCTGTGTTAGTCCTGCCTGGCTACTGCACCGTCCACTGCCGCCAGCTGTGTCAGTCCTGTTTGGCGTTTAACCCATCCGCTGTATCTCCGTCTGGACGTTATACCCGCCACAAGTGCCCATCGAATAATTTATATTATTACATCAAATACTGAGATATTGTTTTATTTTATCGTTTAATAAAAACCATCTTATAACTCAATCTATTTTTATTATAGCCACAAGCTATCTCAGACGTCGAAAACTGCAGAACCCCGAAAACCGCATCACACATTCAAACAATGAATTGAACCGCTTACGTCAGTTTAAGAGCCACTGAAAACTACAGAAAATTTATTCACGTAATGATGACACTCTATCCTTTGTGCTGTTCATTTAATTCTCATTTCAAAACCAATGTTGACGTATACTTATTTATGCGGGATGGAGTGCTTAGACAAACTGGACGGTTACTATGAAAACCACGTATATGAAACAAAATAAATCGAACTATCAGAAGGATGTGTATTCTTAATCGAGACATATGACTTTTTAAACTTTATCGGACTATAAATTACTCAACAGATACATCCATTTACAGGGTACATATACGAACAGAGCCAAAATAATACTAATAATAATAACAATAATAGCAAAAAAAAAATCCCATCATGCCCCGCCGTCAAATTAGATTTAAGCTTGCGAATAGCGTCCAACACGTCATCCTCACTCAATTCATCAACAGAAATATAAGAAAATGCGCTGACCGATCCCGACCCACCAACACCAACGGGACTCTTTCCAGGAACCTAAACATCACACAAATATTTGGCAAAGCTTTCCACAATAGAGTGGGGCGTGTCATATAAAACACCGTCATTGTCACTGAGTACGGTGCCAATTCTGGACGTTCCCCGTCTGTTATTTATGAAAGACCAGAATTGTTTCGGATCACGGGAAATGCTTTCTTCCGTGCGCCTCGCATATACGACTCGTAAGCAGCCCTGATTTGTCTCTTAGTGACAGCTCTGAGGTGCCGAAACAGCTCATAGTCGCAAGCTCTGCCATGCCTCTTGTACCTCCTCCGAGCCCGTAATTTAAGTTCAATGTTACATTTCAATTCAGTAGTATACCATGGATACCTTGATTTTCTATAGGAATCAATAGGTACGTGTTTATCCAAAATATTATATATTTTGTTAAAAAAACCTGCACAAGAATCAGAAATATCCCCCACGCCACCAAGACATGACCAATTCAGTCTCAAAAGCTCGGCATAGAGGCCCAGATAATTGGCCTTTTTAAAATTGTAAATATGTCTCTCAGAACTGTCAGAAAATGGAAATCTAACACTATTTTTAATAGAAATTTCAAAATGTAAAGCAGGGTGATGGGCATCCTCCTGAACTATTGGGAAATTACTTTTGTACAAGGAGACAGATGCACTAAGGAAACCAAGATCAAGAAGACGCCCATTTGAGTTACGTACACTGTTGCACTGATTTAAGTTATTATAACTAAGAAACCAATTTAACAAACGTGATTTTGCATCATTGCAACCAACTAAAAATAGGAACGTTGAAATCACCCATCACTCCAAGTAAATTGCTCCCAAAAAGTATCTTGCATCCGACTATATCAATTAATGAGAATTGTGAGAATATATGAGAAACAATTGCAGGATAAGAGAATGTTTACAATAATAAATTAACAAAAACATCACCTTCATAAAACTCGTCTTGAAATGAATTTGATTTATAAACAAAACAACTAACCATCACAAAAAACTTAATGGATCATTACACGATAAAGAACTTTGAACTGGCATTTTTTGCTGTTTCTTCATGAAATTTACAAGTGAACACAACCCATACTTTTTGCTTGGCCTTCCAACAAGCTTGCTTTGCAATAGCACTTTATTGTATTGGAGATGCATCATACTTGAATACGAAATGATTTCATATTCAAACAATATAAGACAATGAACATTGAACAAGACAAGTAGACATAAACAACAATTTTTCTTGCTTTTCGACATCCGACCGACGTGTCTTTCCTGGAAAGTTTTGCATGAATTGTTTTATAACTGTCATAGTTAATTGTCTAGTCCGAGGTATTTTATAGACTAAAACCATTATTTTAGTATTATTGTGAATTATTGCAATGGCAGTTTTGTCATTGCAATTTTTGTCATAAACAATGAATTTGAAAAAAATCATCTGGGTGTATCAGTCTTTCCAAAACTCTTGAACTTTTTTGTTGCTAGCTCCCCGACTGCATGAGAGGGGCGTGTGGAACAAAGATATGTCAGATCGATGACTTGAAAATAATCAGTGAAACACCGATGGCCCAAAGGTCAAATATTATAAACAGAGAAATCTTCCAAAACTGTGAAGCTAAGATACCTCTAAGTATACAGGGTGGGGACTTTAACTGGAACTGTTTCTCTATAAAATTATGGAAAGTTATTGAAAGAAAATGCAAAAACTCGCCAACTGAGATATTTTGTGATCTTTATTTTGGCACAAAGAATTTAATTACTTAATTTCTCAACTAGCTGAAACCTAATCTGACCTAGATTTTTTAAATGGGACACCCTATACATTATGTATTGTATTTTAAAGTTGTCCAAAAAAATGCAATAAGAATCGACCGAAGAGCTTAAATTCGGTCGAGTTCTAAACAAGTAAAAATAGGAATTTTTCATTTTGAAAGCAGTATAAATCATCGATAACGGCTCCAAATATCGCAAAACGGCTTACATGTCCCTATCTTAACTTTTCAAGTACTAACCAACTGTATAAATATGATTTTTATACAGGGTGATGAAAATAATCCGATTTTTCATCACCCTGTATAAACATTCTAACTATATTCAGTAAGATATCACAAGAAAATTTAAGATAGGAACATAAAACCTGGAGATTAAAAATTTTATGACAATCTTAACCGCTTACTCTGTAGGCACTGATTTGATGTTATCAGAGCCTCTTTATGGCATTTCTTCCATTTTCAGTAAACTACAATATTATAGAGGTTGATGTTGAAACAATAATTATTGTAATTATTATTAACTTTTAAGTATTCGATTATTGTTTTCATATAGTTTGATATCATATGTTATTAGTATGTGGATGCTGCAAAGTGATTGGAATACTTCAAACTAATCTAAACAGGAAGGTGTGTCTAGGTTTTTTTCATTGGGTTTTCCCTATCTTACAAAGCAAGTGGCTTCACCATGATGTCAACATCTCGCATCATAATATCCTACAGATCGTTCTTTTCCCCATGAAAAATATTCTTAGTATCTCAACTTCCCACAACATAACATTTACTTACCCTCTTTACCAGAAATATCTTCAGCACAACAAACTATAGGTTGCTTTCCTTGGAAACCGCATGTTTTTGGAAAAATTCCTTTCCTAATTAACTGAATCGCAGTTGGGCAAGTGTCTAATAGTTTACAAACGCCAGATTCGCCATTGTTTAATGTACAACTATCCCCTAGAAACATTAACAATTCTAATTAATCAATTTAAAGCAAAATAATTGATTTAACCAAAATTTGCATTATTTCTATTATTTCTATAAGCCAGTGGTGTGGGAAGGAGAAGAGTAAAAGTGGCTACTTTTCTATATCCGTAATGAGCACATTTCTGAAAGAATTGAGCTTAATTTTTTTCAGTAGGTAACTATGCTAAAAACCTTCAACATTAAAACATTTCAATAAGCAAAATATTCGATTTTATTACATGAGTATTCCCCTAAAATTAAAAAAAATCGGTTTTTAAAACTATCTTATAACTTTTTTCGAATTTAAAAAAAGGTACCTAATTAAAATAAAGCATTTCTGAAGTAAAGTAAGCCTTTGGCGGGCATAGGAAAACGAACAAAATTGTAAAATCTTGTACAATTTTTTTGTTTTTGATAATTTAAAAATTTATTTTATGGCACGTTTTCAAACGAAATGAATTAAACTTTTAAGAGGAAACCAGTAAGTACCTAAGCTAATATGACCTGACTATAGAAAATTAGGGAAAAATTGAAAAAACAATTATTGAAAAAGCGGTGAAAATATTCATAATTGAATCGCATAAAAATACACCATTTTACGGTTAAGGCGCATGCAAGAAGGTTTTTGTAAAGGAAACAGCTACTCACCCTCACCCACCACAGGTAAAGACCATATACTAATCGCTAAAATGCTCGATAGAATCGCAATAACAAACGTATTCATAATAAGAAGGTAGATCGGTGTAAGCTTTGATAGAGTGTATTAACTACTGATGCTAAAATAACTACTGATCTTCAAATCACCCAAGGTTACATGCACCGCTTACGGGATTATTTATGTCTATATTGGTAAGAACAGATGGATATGAAAAAATATACCTACAGGTGTATCTTTACTATTGCGAGAAACTTTGAAGACAGATTCCTCGGTCAAAAATAAGCAAAACAAATTCTATTGACGTGTGTCCAGAAATGCACCGTCTTTGATGCACTGTCAAAAAAGGTGTTTTCTTGTTCTTTTGAAAATAACTCAAAAACCGTTCAGATCCAGAACTCAGCTTTTGTATAAGTTTTATCATTGATATTAGCTACCTTTTTAATACCAATTCAGTTTATTCATGTGCCATTTGCGGAGATCTTAGGAATGACCGAAGTTTTTTGCCCTTCATTTTCCGACAAATGTTTTAAAGCATCCAAAACGAGTTTTTCATCATAAATGGTCGTTTTTTTCGAAAACGATTTAGCAGTTATGACCTAGTGTATCTGTTTGTGTAGAAAATATTGGCGGCTAAAAAAGCGTTTTTAAAATGTAAATTTTTTCTACGGGGTAGATATTAGGGATAAAGAATGCCACCCAACCTTAATACCTCCGTAGATGCCATATGAAAACAAAATTTAACATAAAAAAGTAGCTGTAGTATCTCATCAAAACTCAAAAGTATCTCATACGGCTCTCCAGATATCTTCAAAACACTGGAAAAATAACGTTTTCTGCCACACTTTATCCTGATTGCTTTAAAGAAAACACACGTTAATGGGAGATTTTTTGTTTATTTTTCACCAGAGAATCTGTCTTTAAATTTTTTCGCATTATTCAAGATACATGTATATGTATATGTATAATTTGTGGTGGGGACTCGAGAACTCAAAAAATATGGTTAAACCTGGTTAACTGGCATTTTCAGAATATTGAACTTGGGAATCCACCAGAAGTTCAAACCAAAATAAAATCAGATTTATATTTTATAGTGTACTCGGGAATAACAAATTTATTGGGTAAATATTACAATAATTGTGTAAATAGATATTGCAAATAATTTTTCGTTAATTTTTAGGTAAAAGTTTTGAAAATTTTCAAACTCGACTTCATCTTTTTTATTATTACAATGTAAATATTCATAAATAAAACTATTAAAGTGATAATAATAGACAATAAATACGTACGCGAGTATGGTAATGGTTTGCGAGCAAAGCGACCTTGGATTATTAATTTATTATTGTTATGAAATAATACAGGATAGGTATAATACAGTTGAAAGAAAACCCCATAGAAAACTCACCTACGTGGTAGACAGTAGTAGAATGAATAAGTTCGAATCCTTGACAAAAAATACAAAAAGAAAACAAAAAAGAAGATAAAAAAGACAAAAAAAGTTATACAAACATCATATAAGAAAACATCATAATGGGCCACGACACCAACATTAACAGACTATTTTTTATGAGGTCGACTTGGTTACAATCTGAACTTCCGTGCTACGGCCATGGTTCACTTGTCACTTGTTCCGCTCGATTCAAAGTAATTTCATGTAACTAAACATTGAAAATTCCAAAAATTAACCGCCTTGGATATGTGGGCATATCGACGTATGCTGCGGTAATCATAGACTAACAGATTACGGAACGAGGAAGTACTGAGCAGGATGAATACTCAAACAGAACTTCTTCATACGATCAAAAAAAAAAAATTTGAGTATGTACCTACCTACTTTGCGCATGACATATCATGTGCTGAGACAAATACGAATTATGACAGTGGATATTTCAAGATAAAAGTGACATCAGGAGGGGCCCTGGACGTAAAAGAGATTCCTGGTTGAGGAATTTGAGAACATAGTCTGGAAAAACAATAGCTGAACTATTCAGAACAGCAACTTCGAAAGTTAAAATTGCCTTATTAGTCGCCAAGTCCTATAGGAGACGGCACATGAAGAAGTAAACATTATTACTCATGACACTCACTTAGACTCACCTTGATAGCAATCGTCAAGGACAACGTCCTTTAAAAACCTAGAAACGGCCGTTGTCCTGGACAATGTCCGTGAAGTAAAGTTTCGCAGCCCACAGAGTAAGATGCAACCGGTTTTTTAGCAGAATCTCTGTAGGCTGCGAAATTTTACTTCACGGACAGCGTCCAGGTCAACGGCCGATTTTAGGATTTTAAAAAACGGTTTCCTTGACGAAGGCCACGAAGTGAAGTTTTGCAGCCTACAGAGAATCTGATAAAAAAACGGTTGCATCAACTTACGTTACTTTTGAATAACTTTTAAAATCTAAGAAACCTTTTTGTCGGACTCTGTTGTAGAAGTAACGAATGACGTAACAGTGGAGAACAAACAAATATATTTTCGTGAAAAATTTATTAAAAAATCTTAAAACTATTTCTACTTTTATTCATTCCATACTATTGGCTCTATCCAGTCCAAGAATCCAGCAACCTTTGTATAAACACCCGGTGAGTTGCTAACTGCACAAATCTTTCCGAACGACGTTACGCCTACGATTTCATAAGTATATCCATAGCGGGGAATTTTGAATTGCAGAGGTCCACCAGAATCTCCCTAAAACATTGCCACGATAAGTGTGGGTATCATCTAAATAAATTAATTTGTTAATATTAGATTACATTCTCTTACCTGACATGTATCTTTTCCAACTGTACCCCCAGCACATATTTGAGTATATTTCGATATTCCATTCTGCAGTTTCCTCGTAGAAATAGTACTGTAGGAGCTGTTGCAGCTACCCGAATCTACGTGGTCCAAGTTCACCTTCAATAAATGATTGCTACCTTCTCCTGAATATGACATTTTACCCCATCCCGTTGCTATAAGAGGTTGATTTGGTACTGTTTGCTCTGTATATAAACATGCTGGATAAATGCTGTTGCTTGGAACGACTTTATCTTCCAATTTAAGTAAGGCGATATCTTCATAATGAGATGGTGGTGTATACTTAGGGTGCGCAAATACTTCTTTTACAGCGAATCTTGTTGCATTTGTTTTCTCAGGATCATCCAGCAGCAGAGCACCAAGGAGAACCCATTTTACCTCTCCACTGGAATAATATTTTTATAATTTTGTAAGTACATAGGTGCACAAGTAAAATAAAATTTGGTCAAAAAAAATTTGTTATTTTAATATACAAGATAGGTCTTTTATTTTAACAGCACCTAAATGTTACTTGCTTTTGTTAGCCGAAATCAGGATCTTTATGTTACTATATAATACCTATCATCACATATTGATAGGTAGGTATCTACCAGCACATTAATGGTTATCCAATAGAAAAAATAAAGTATAATTTACTATCTGCAGAAGAAACGATTAAGAAATAGTTAAGAAATTAAGATATGTACAACTACAAAGTGAAAAATAAAGTCTAGACAACTACTTACTCTTCCCTAGAGTATAAACAGTGAGCAGCAGTCAGGACAAATTGTTCACTAATAAGGGAACCTCCACAGAGATACTTGATGTTGTTTTCATTTCCATATCCTAAAGCTGCCTAAAATGTTTGAAAGAAGTCTTTCCAACTTACATAGAAAATAATCTACTGTTGTCTCATAATCTTAGTATCAGCGACCTGGCTCATCATAATATAAAAATTTACGACATAAAGTAAAGTTGTAAAGTTTACGTGTACCTAAAGTAATGCTGCTTTTCCATGGTGTAGGATTTGTCAAATCTGGATTTTGACTTTTGTCGAATGGCAAGAAATGACTGTTATTGACTAAATCAATTGTCAAAAAAAAAAAAAAACAATGCCAAACTCACTTGAATATAGTGATGACATGAATTCTAATAAATAAATCCAATTTAAGAGTAAGTCTGAATTGTAGGACAATTCAATTGGTTCATGGGAACCCTTTGCCTACTTCTAAATGAGCAGATCTTTTCTACTTCTGTTTCCGAAATGTAGTTAAATATAAGGCAAACTACTCGTTACTAGGTACTTAGCAAGCTAGTTATCTGGCAAGTATTTGGCGAGTACTTTGTTATTCTCAATTACATTCAACGCAATCTGAATTACATTTGACTTGAAGTTTTACATGTTGACTGCCACCTGAAAATCATTGAAAATGTTTCTGAGGCCAAGTTGCGAATTAGGTACTTGGTATCTTTCTACAAAAAGCACCATAGCTCGCTCAACATAAATTCAACATTATTAGCAAAATTTTTGCCAATTTAATCAGGTGGTCGTATTCGCCCGCTGCGGCACGGGCGGCATCATAAGGCCTCCCTTGCGGAGCGGGCGTACACAGGCGGTCGCATTTGCTTCATCATCATGCCTCCACCGCCGAGCGGGCGTACGTCAGCGGTCGTACTCCAGCGTAATGGACCAGTCGGGTCAAATGTCATACCTACAAATGTGAATGTGATGTTATACAAAATGGATGTTATACAAAAAAATTCAGGGAGAAATACCTAAAACTCGTGTTAGGAAAGTTGTCACATATTGTGTATCTTGTGACGGTCAGCCGCATTTTGTATAGATTGTTTCAAAAATGCTCATTCAAAATGATATGTGAATTATTATTATTATTTTCATTTATTATGTCTACTGTTTTTTCGTATATTAGGTTAGGTTTCATTCATTAAGAATTGTTATTTAGTTTTATTTCTAAAATAAACCGCATTACTATTTTTGCTGCATTATTGCTTTGCTGAACACCTAAAAATCCAATATAGATAGGTGCTGAACAGCGGTGCCACGGCGGTCGTATATACCGGGTGGTCCATCACTTATGTCCACCCCCGAAATAGAGGTTAATTTTAAAGATAAAAAATTGAAACTTTGAGGATTTGTGTAATTAATATAGGACCATATAATGACATAATCAGATTAATTATTTTTTTTTTAGTTGAGCCATCAGCCATAAAAAACTGTAATTTGGTGTTAATGTGACCAAAATAAATTCGATTTTTCTTTAATACATCTATAGAAATCAATTAAGAAAATCAAAATCGAAGTATACACTCTGCTAGCGGGCGTATACGACCGCCGCGGCATGAGGGAAAAAATTACTAGCGGTCGCATACGACCGCCACGGCAGTCAACCTTGTTAATAAATAATTTGCATAAATATATTATGTAAAGTAAATAAATTCAAACCACAATTAGTATAACGTTCTCCACTCGTTAAACTGTCTATTTAAATAAATCAATAATAACAGTCCTTATTAGTAACTATTCCTTGTCTTATAATAGTTGAAGCAAATTAACTCAAAATAATATAGAATAACGAAATCGAAATAATCAAGCAGCGCTGCTCTAAGATTACGAGAGTCCTTCCTTAATATAATATATTTTACCATATGTGGAAATTCTTCTGCCAATGTTTTTTCTCCCCCTGCCACAAAACCCCCAACACTATGTTTATCTATTAGGGCTTGACATTCTGAAAAAAATTATACTATCATACATCTACGTATACATACTAATATAACAGTGATGATTACAGTTTGTAGTGAAATTAATAATTTGTTGTTTTTTTTTTTAAATTTCGGATATCATTGTTTTCAATGTTTTGGCATGAATGCCAACATTCATCGAACTATATGACATCATTGTATAAAATTGCTTGAACGACACAACCTCAAATGATCTATGAAGTCAGGGACGTCAAAGTTTCGCTGATTATTTTCAGCTCATAGCACCAGCACAACCACATAGCCCAAGAGCTAGAGAAAAAAAGGTAAAAGTTTTGGAAAGCCTGATACTATCAGAGCAGACTGTATACTTTGGCCATAGAAAGCCACTGTCGCCACGTGTTGGGATATAAGGCAAGGGAACGCTTCTAAAGTTTTGGAAATTAAGTATATAATATACGACAATGAACAACAATTCTTGCTTCTCGACATCCGACAGTCTTCTCTAGAAAGAATTGTTTTATATCTGTCAAAGTTAACTGTCTAGTATTCTTACGCCCGTATTCACAAACGATAATTTCCTAAATAATTACGTAATCAATTATCCCGATCTCATTCTATTGCAAAAAAACTGCATATCTCTATCTCACTCATTTAAATAATTACGTAATTATTTAGGAAATTATCGTTTGTGAATACGGGCATTAGACCATCAAACCATTATTTTAGTATTGTTGTGAATTATTGCAGTTTTTTGACAGTTTTTGTCATTAAACAATTAATTTGAAAAAATATATCTGGAAGTATCAGCCTTTCCAAAACTCTTGCACTTTTTTGTTGCTAGCTCCCTGACTACATGAGAGGGGCGTGTGGAACAAAGATATGTCAGACCGAAGACTTGAAAATTATCAGTAAAACACCGATGGCTCAAGCGTCAAATATTATAAACAGAAAAATATTCAAACTATGAAGCTAAGATACCTCTAGGTATACAGGGCACTTTAACTGGAACTATTTCTCTAGAAAATTATGGAAAATAATTTGAAAGAAAATTCAAAAACATGCCAATTGAGATATTTTGTGATCCACACAAGAACCACCCTCCAATGGGGTTGAAAATGTGTTTTTTTTATTAATCGAAAACCTGCTTCATCCCCCCGTTTTGAAGGGTGGTGAACACGATGGTCACTACTTTAGACCTCTGCTAGCACCTGTTTTCATCCCCCCAAATCGAGGAAACTACCCTCCAAGGTGTTGAAATTTTTTTTTTTTAATTGTGAATGTTGGAAATGTTATTTTGTATCATAATTTAGCGTGCTTTCTATTGGGAAAAATTGAAAAATACGGAGACGACGTTTCTGTTACTCTTATGTCGGGAAATAATATTTTGAATATACAAGATATCATATTAGGTATATCATGTGTTTTTTAATAGGGTTACAGTTTTGAATTATGTTTTCGACTAGGGTATTTTGATGGTGATAAATCAGGGTAAATAAACGTTTAATAAAACAATGTTAATCTTTAATATGTATAATAATAAATGTAAAACATGAAAATGCACATGCAAATACAAATAGAAAATATTGAACAAATTTATGTAGGTAGGTACTTAGAAATAAGATTATCATACTGATAATCTTTTAGTAAAGCTAGGGAAAACTAGTGTGTAGTTTTGGTCTTTTACAAGTGGAATTACATTGCTGATACTCCTCAAAATGAACGTCATATTCTTATGTAAGAGTAACAGAAACGCTGTCTCCATATTTTTCTATTTTTCCCAATAGAAAGCAAGCTAAATTATGATACAAAATAACATTTCCAACATTCCGGATTAAAAAATAAATAAAATTTCAACCCCCTTGGAGGATGTTTTCCTCGATTTAGGGGGATGAAAACGGGTGGTAAAGGTGTAAAATGGTTACCATCGTGCTTAGGATCCTCGAAAACGGGAAAATGCAGAAATATTCAGGATTATAAGAAAAATATATTTTCAACCCCCTTAGGATGGTTCTTGGCCAAGGGGGTGGGCGTAGGGTGACGAGCAGTTGTCATTAGATACAAGGTATCCCCAGAAGCGAGTTGCATGCGTTTTTTTCTGGCCCGGGAGCATTATACCGGATTTTTTAAAAAAGGGGGTGGTTTTTGGCCAATGGGGGGTGAACGCAACCCGAAAAAGAAATTTGTTCCACGCCATCGTGTTCAGCACCCTCGAAAACGGGGGAGGAAAGTGGTTTCGTTGCGTCTGAAAAAATTCGGAAATTTCGGGTTTTTTTCGACAAATATAGACGCCACATAATATATGTCCGTATTCATCAAACTTCAAAATATATATATATATATATATATATATATATATTTTGAATTTTCTGACAGCTGATTGGTCTAATGCTCAACGCTACGAACGATACGAATTTTAAACCAATCACATGTTCCAAAATATAACCCCTGGGGTTTGATGAATACGGACAATAGAGGTTGATGTTTGAAACAATTATTATTGTAATTAGTAATTTTTAGGTATTCGATTATTGTTATCATATAGCTTGATATCATACGCTTATTAGTATGTGATTAAAAAAATTATTAGTTAAAAATATTGTTAGTATCTGAACTTCCCACAACATAACATTTACTTACTCTCTTTAGCCTTTCTTGTTCCAGTGTTACCATTTCCAATGTTACCAGAAATTTCTTCAGAACAACAAACTATTGGTTGCTTTCCTTGAAAACTGCATGTTTTTGGATAAATTCCTTCCCTTAATAACAGAATCGCAGTTGGGCAAGTGTCTATTAGTTTACAAACGCCAGATTCGCCATTGTTCAATATACAACTATCCCCTAGAAATATTTACAATTCTAATTAATGAATTGTAAGCAAAATTGATTTAAGCAAAATTATTGATTCCCTATTTATACTTGATTTACACTATCTTTCAAGATTAGTGGACGAAATTTCGGATCCTTGTAAAACTTTCGAATGATGTTAGATTTTCGTTGAAAAAACTTCTAAAAGTCGCTTTACTTCTATAGGATGTGCATTCAAAATTCCGAAAGTCAGGTTTATGAGGCACGGTTTCTAGTCGCAGTCTTCAATCTAGGGGGTTGAAATTTTTGTGGAAGTAAGATATCTACAAGGGGTGCTCTGTTGTTGCATTTGAGCAAAATCTGCTTAGCCCTTCCACAATAGCGGCCTTTTGAATTTTAGGAAAAGTTGCTATTTTTTTGAGCCTTTGAATAAGCATAATAGAAGAAAAACTTTCCATCCAAATTAACAAGATCGGAAGAAAATTATATGAAATTTGAGTTGGTGCAATAAAAATATTGCATTATTTTCATTAATAAGCCAATGGCGTCGGTAGGAAAAAGGAAAAAGTGGCTAAATTTCTACAGGGTGATCCCGAAATGGCGGACACGGACAGCACCAAAGCATCTATTGTGGATTAAAGATTCTAAGTTTTATTTACTGTTTTCTCAAGTATGGCCCCCTTAAGAAGATATGACCACTTTTGTAGAAAATAAAGTCACAACACTGCACTGGATAGGTACCTTTTTTCAGGCAGAAAAATAATGTGTAGGTCTACAATACCCAGATAGATGTTACCATGGAAACATATGAAATGGAAACACAACAAAGCTTAAAACAATAATCGTTGCGCGGATACGACATATTCGATAATATTATTCAAAATCTCTAATTCGAACAACGATGCCACATTGAAAAATTTTGTTGAACCCGGGGAATAGGTAAACTTTGAATGCCTGTAAATCCGTTCCCGATAATAAAAATAATAAAAAGCAAACACTATCGTTATAGTTTTGTGAAACCATGTGCTTTGCCAGTGGAGGTTGTTTAAATTTGACCGCCATTTCGATTTAAAGTTTGGAAAAAGGACACCCTATATCTCGGTAACGAAGCTGAGGAACCCATTTTTGTTTTAAATTTACAGTCTTTCTGAACATCCTCTACAACGTATTCCGTGTCCGCCATTTCGGGATCACCCTGTATATCAGTTAATGAGCATATTTTTGAATGGATTGAACTGAAATGTTTACAGTATTATATACAATACAACTATTATAGTTGTTTTAGTATTATGTAATACTAATAACCTTTATTTTTCCAAAATTTCAAGAAGCAAATAATAAAAATGGCGGAGATATTCGAATTCTGTCACATGATGTTCATTTCTCTAAAATTTAAATTTTCGGTTTTCAAAACTCCCCCATAACTTTTTTCAAATTTGTTAAATCTATTGTAAAAAAAATTTCTTTAGTATAGTTAGCCAGTGGCGGGCATATTAATAGAGACAAACTTGTTAAATTTTGCCAAACTTTTTTGTTTTGTAAATTTTAAAATTTATAAATTTAATTTATGGCACGTCTTCAAACGAAATGGAATGAAATTTTCACATGTAATACCACTAGAGGTCAAATTATTTCCAACAAAATTTCCTGGTATAATTTGATTTCGAGTGGTATTTGGAAAGAAAATTTCACAACAAAATTAGTTTTGAATAGAAAAATTACTATTTAATTGTTAAATAAAAATATGACATGGCGGCGTAACATAATCACGTGACAACGCCAAACTGACGTTTAATAACTGCGCCGCCATTATTAGCGCTGTCAAACACAAATTTTAGTTTCTAAACTTCATCAGCCGAGTGTGGTTTTTGATAATGATAAGTCGACAATAATTGCGGTACAATATAAGTAATTATGATTAATATTGATTAGATGCCATTCTTTCCAAAGCGCAAGGATTTGCTCAGCAGATGGATTCTACCAACAAAAAGTGCCATACAATTAATTATAAAGATAAAGTGGTCGAACCCCCATGAATTCGCCGTGAGTTAATCCGAAAAATTATGTAAGTACCTACCTATTTCACATAGAATTACTAAATTAGGTAAATTAGGTTTCTTCAGATCATTTTTTTGGTAGTGAATCCGTGATTTCATACGTAGTAATATGCGAAAACATCACTTTAATATTAAATTATAATAGACACTTTAACAAAACGCATTGGTTGATTAATATTAATGACAGCAACAGTCAACAGTTGACATTTATAAAGATCCGGTTTGTCACTATTAAACGTCAAAAAAATTTCCACTATAATACTCTCCAGCTTACCCCTGCAGGAGAAAATTTCCGATATAATACACAAATAACCATGGCAACGGTAAGCAATGCTCGTACTTTATTGGCTGAAAATCACGGTGTAAGATAACTAAGGTGTTGGAACAAGACTCCCCAGTGCGACCCGATATCGTCACCACTCGTCACGTTACATCTGTTTTACCCATTTGTTTTGTTGCTCTCGCTCGCAATGGTTAGTTCTGCCGTACTCCTCTCTCGGACAAGCGCACAAGCGCTAGCCTAAATGATTCACGCATATTCGCTGATAAACGCGTGCTCTTATGTTCTAATTTTATTAATATTTAAATGTTAAAATGTCACTCGATGAAATACCCGTTATAGTTTCATCGCACCAACTTCTACAATTAGGCAAATCACCATTTCTACCCATTTTTGCTTATCGCTTCTTCAGAAAAAAATAAAATTGAGTAGCATGACACCCTGATAATGGCAATTTGCATGTGTAAGAGCAAGAGGTCAGAGCCCAGCTGGCAAGACTCTCTCATACACTGAGGTTCAGGTTTTCGTCGCGCGCTTTACTGTTGAAATACGTGCTTCGTTCACTCACCTATATATCTTACACCGTGCTGAAAATTGATGGCGTGAAATTTTCACATGTAATACCACTAGAGGTCAAATTATTTCCGGAAATTTTTTCGAGCTCACGAATATTTTGAAAATTATCGCGAGCCGAAGGCGAGGGATAATTTTCTTAAAATATTCGTAAGCGAGAACAAAATTTCCTGGTATAATTTGATTTCGAGTGGTATTTGGAAAGAAAATTTCACAACAAAATTAGTTTTGAATAGAAAAATTACAATTTAATTGTTAAATAAAAATGACATGGAGGCGTAACATAATCACGTGACAACGCCAAACTGACGTTTAATAACTGCGCGCCGCCATTATTAGCGCTGTCAAACACAAATTTTAGTTTCTAAACTTCACCAGCCGAGTGTGGTTTTTGATAATGATAAGTCGACAATTGCGGTATAATAGTAATTATGATTAGTGTTGATTAGATGCCATTCTTTCCAAAGCGCAAGGCTTTGCTCAGCAGATGGATTCTGCCAACAAAAAGTGCCATACAATTAATAATTATAAAGATAAAGTGGTCGAACCCCCATGAATTCGCCGTGAGTTAATCCGAAAAATTATGGAAGTACCTACCTATTTCAAATAGAATTACTAAATTAGGTAAATTAGGTTTCTTCAGATCATTTTTTCGATAGTGAATTCGTGATTTCATACGTGGTAATATGCGAAAACATCACTTTAATATCAAATTATAATAGAAACTTTAACAAAACGCATTGGTTGATTAATATTAATAACAGCAACAGTCAACAGTTGACGTTTATAAAGTTCCTAGTTGTCACTTTTAAACGTCAAAAAATTTCCACTATAATACTCTCCAGCTTACCCCTGGAGGAGAAAATTTCCGATATAATACACAAATAACCATGGCAACGGTAAGCAATGCTCGTACTTTATTGGCTGAAAATTGATGGCGTGAAATTTTCACAGTAAACTACTACCTACGCTAATATGACCTGACTATGGAAAATTACAGAAAGACAATTATTGAAAAGCGGTGAAAATATCCATAATTGAATCGCATAAAAATACCAGTACCAAGAAGGTTTTTGTAAAGGAAACAGTTACTCACCCACCACAGCTAACGACCATATACTACGCGCTAAAATGCTTAATAGAATCGCAGTTACAAATAATGTATTCATAATAAGAAGGTATTAGATATAAGCTTTGATAAAGTATATTAACTACTGACTGATGCTAATAACTACTGATCTTCAAATCACCTAAGGTTACATAACCGCTTACAAGATGATTTTTGTCTATATTGGTACGATCAGTTATGTACTATGAAGAAATATACAAGGTGTATCTTTAATATTGCAAAAATATTTGAAGACAGAAAAAAATTTTCATTAACGTGTGTCCGGAAATGCACCGTTTTGAGTCAAAAAATATATTTTCCAATTTTTTGAAAATAATTCATGAACCAGAAACTTCATGAGATCCAGAACTCAGCTTTTGTATTGTTTTATCACTTGTTGCAGATTGAGCTGCTTTTAAATTGGTTAAATCGTGTAGACACTGTCTATGTGTATGTAGACACATTTCAGTGTGAAAAAGAACTGAAATGTCGAATTTTCTGATAAATATTGATCCGGGAGATGCACTTCGTAGGTGGATTTCATGGAATAAGGAAATGTAAAATCTAACCCCTGCTGCTTGCCTGCGTCAGGTGTGCTATGTGCAAAGCCACTAAAGCCAGATTCGCTTTTCGTTCGTTGACCAGGACAGACAGAGGTCCTGCTGTCTCTAATATTCGTATTATTTCGTATCGTTCGTTCGTCAGACTAAATAAATACCTACGTACCTACTCCGACTTAATTCAAATTATTCATCTTATTAATTCGTTTAATCATATTATAATCGTCTACTTAATTAGAAATTACCTTTAAATTGATTGGTTGTTCTACAGCATTTGTGTAAAATTATTAGTTTTGCATTAAAAAATTAAGTTAATGTGTATTAATTTATACAGTTCATTATTCGTTCTTTGTGTACCTAAACCGTACATCATTGATATTATAGCTACCTTTTAATATCAATTCAGTTTATACCATGTTCCATTTGCGAATATCTTGGGAATGTTTGTGTAGAAAATATTTGCCGTTAAAAATGCGCTTTTAAAATGTCAATTGTCTCAGCGTCGTAAATATTAGGGATAAAAAAGCCACACAACTCTAAAATCTCCGCCACTGGCATTTGAAAAAAAAAAATGTTAACATCAAAAAAGTAGCTTGTATCAATGATATGACATGTAGGTACTGTATCAAGCTGAGTTCTGTATCTCATATGGTTTTCGAGTTCTTCAAAACACTGGAAAAATAATTTTTTTGCCCCACTTTTTCTCGACTGCATTTGCGACCACACGTTAATGGGAGATTTTTTGTTTATTTCTACCAGAGAATCTGCCTTTAAATTATTTCGCATTATTAAAGATATACCCTGTATATATTATGTGGTGGGGACTCGAGAACTTTATAGATTTGCATATAAGTACCTACCTGGTTAACTGCTATTTATTTCTAAACACTTGGAATCCAGACCTAGGTGCGCATCAGTCTGCCGTTTGAAATTATAGGAAAAAAATTTTTTTCTTGATTTTTTTTTCATTTTATGTGAAAAAAGTTTTTATTAGATTTCTTACAGTCTACTTGAAATTGTTATACAGTAGGATGAAAATTATCAGATTTTTCATTTTTATCAGATTTTTCATCATCCTGTATAGAAATTTCATCCACATAATAGGATACTACGTTAAAAGTTAGGATAGGGACATGTAAGTCGTTTCATAGAATTTATTTGTATTTATAACTCATAAGTAACGAGTTATGAGTTTAAACTGTGAAAACGATTGTTATTAAATTTTCTCAAGGAATATGAAAAATATACAGGGTGTTTAAATTAAAATAAAACAGTTGACTGCTGTTGGCAACTTTTGGGACAGCCTCTATAACTGAAGATAATTTGTTTACCTACATAGAACTATTACTTCTGAGCAAGCTTTGTATTTGAAGCATTTTGAAATGGTTTATGAGGTTTACGATGTCCGTGAAGTAAAGTTTCGCAGCCTACAGAGAATCTGATAAAAAAACGGTTGCATCTTACGTATACACGTTACTTTTAAATAACTTTCAAAATCTGAGAAGCCTTTTTGTCGTATCCTGTTGTAGAAGTAACGAATAACGTAACAGTGGAGAACAAACAACTGTATTTTCGTGAAAAATTTATTAAAAAATCTTAAAACCATTTCGACTTTTATTCATTCCATACTATTGGCTCTATCCAGTCCAAGAATCCAGCAACCTTTGTATAAACACCCGGTGAACTGCTAACTGCACAAATCTTTCCGAACGACGTTACGCCTACGATTTCATAAACATTTGCAGAGTCTAGAATTTTCGATTGCAGAGGTCCACCAGAATCTCCCTAAAACATTACCACGATAAGTGTGGGTATCATCTAAATAAATTAGTTTGTTAATATTAGAGAACATTCTCTTACCCGACATGTATCTTTTCCAACTGTGCCCCCAGCACATATTTGAGTATCTTTCGATATTCCATTCTTCAGTTTCCTCATAGAAATAGTACTGTAGGCGCTGTTGCAGCTTCCCGAATCTACGTGGTCCAAATTCACCTTCAATAAATGATTGCTACCTTCTCCTGAATCTGACATTCTACCCCATCCAGTTGCTATAAGAGGTTGATTTGGTACTGTTTGCTCTGTGTGTAAACATGCTGGATAAATGCTGTTGCTTGAGACGACTTTATCTTCTAATTTAAGTAAGGCGATATCGTCATAATGAGATGGTGGTGTATACTTAGGGTGCGCGAATATTTCTTTTACAGCGAATCTTGTTGCATTTGTTTTCTTAGGATCATCCAGCAGCAGAGCACCAAGGAGAACCCATTTCACGTCTCCACTGGAATAATATGTTTATAATTTTGTAAGTACTTGCACGCATATTTGTATTTCTTGAGTAAATTTTGTGAGTAAAGTACCTTGTTGGTTTTCAAAATTTTACCAAAAATAAAGGTGCTATTTTAATATACAAGATAGGTCTTTTATCTCAATAACACCGAAGTGTTACTTGCTTTTGTCAGTCGAAATCGGGATCTTTGCATCTCAGAAGAACATTCTAATCCAAATTAGTAAAAACCAGTGTGCCATTTTTCCCATAGTTGGTATACACCTTTACATATGGTAGGTATCTACCCGCACATTAATGGTTACCCAATAGAAAAAATAAAGTACAAAATGAAAAATAAAGTCTTAGACAACTTACTCTTCCCTAGAGTATAAACAATGAGCAGCAGTCAGGACAAATTGTTCACTAATAAGGGAACCTCCACAGAGATACTTGATGTTGTTTTCATTTCCATATCCTAAAGCTGCCTAAAATGTTTCAAAAAAGTCTTTCCAACTTACAGAAAATAATTTACAGTTGTCTCATAATCTTAGTATAAGCGACCTGTCTCATCATAATATAAAAATTTACGTCCCGTGGAAGTCCGAGAAACTCAAAACCAATTTGTTCTTCTGTGTTATTAAAGTATCACTGTACCATGTACTTACCCAAGTGCAGGTGCTTTTCCACGGTGCATTTTTATTTGTCAAACCTGGATTGTGACTTGGTGAATGGCAAGAAAGGACTATTGTTGACTAATTAATTGTCAAAATCTTAAAAACCAATATGTAGTGATGACATGAATTCTAATAATTAAATCCAGTTTAAGAGTGAGTAAGTCTGAATTGTCTAACAATCAATTGGTTCATGATGGGAACCCTTTGTTACCTTCTAAATGAGCAAATCTTTTTCTACTTCTGTTTCCGAAATGTAGTTAAATATAAAGCAGACTACTCGCTACGCGGTACTTTATTTATTATTTGGCAGGTATTTGGCGAGTACCTATATACTTGTGAGTACTTATGCAAGAAAAAATCAAACCAAACACATTACTTCCGCGTAGTAGAGCGAGTGTAGTAGTAGTAGTATGGTGGGTTGGGGTGGTGCACCCCAAGCGACTAGGCCACCGAGGGCCCTTTTCGCCGTACCCGAACCATGGTGAAGCTCCTACTCGAACCTCCCCGACCTTTTAGTAAAGGCCAGAAGGTATGAGAGGAGTTTCATTTCTTCCTCTTGTAGCTCCTCAGACCCAAAGATGTTGAGCCTGAGGCTGCTATATACTTCGCATACGCCTATATAATGGTAGGAGTCCTCGTCATCCATTCCGCATTTAGGGCAAACCGGGTCCCAAGTGACCCCCATCACTTGTAGGCGTCTGTTCAGACTGCTGTGACCGGTGAGAACCCCGACTAGTAGTCTGAGTTCTTTCCGGTTCATTATGGACATGCTGGTCCATCTGTTTCCGATCGGACCGGCCAGAAACAGCCTGGCCTGTCTGCAGCCTGGTGATGTTTCCGAGTGGTTCTCTTAAACCCTTACGAGTTCATTCTTTTATAGATTCTTTGAGTAGAATTTTGGTCAGACCCAGTATAGGCTCTGGTCCACAAAAAGTTTCCCTGGTCCCGAGCTTCGCGTAGTGGTCTGCTAGCTCGTTGCCTGGTACACCTGAGTGTGCAGGAACCCATACGAGATGCACTGATTTTCTGTCCGCCAGTCTGTTCAGCGCGTCGGCACACTCCTGGACCAGTGGGGAGCTGGTTCCGTGTGTGCCCAGCGCTTTCGCGGCGGCCTGACTATCCGTGCATATGTATATCGTCCGTTCCTTGGCTTCTGTTTTCTGCTCCAATCTAGCTGCTTGCAGGATAGCGTAAATCTCCGCCTGGAAGATGGTTGCGGTAGACCCAAGAGGAAAGGATCTTCCCAGTTTCCGTCCAGCCAGGTAAAGCCCCGCTCCTATGTAGCCATTTTTGTTCCTGGAGAGGTCTGTGAAACAAACTACTCCTCCCGGTTCGAAGGCTACCTCTCTTTTTTCCTACTTTTCCTTTTCAGGAATTTGCAGGGTAAATTTCTTGTTTTCTCTGTTGTTCCTTGTTTTTGAGGTAGCCATAAGTTTTGAGATTGGTATCTCCATCTCAGCAACATTGGCTATCTCTGTGTGTCCTTTGTATTCTCCGCCTTTCCATAATCCCGAATCACGCATTCTTAAGTGGGCCGCCATTTCAGTAGAGCGAGTTAGCATGGTGCGGTTTTGAAAACATCTTGAAAGTAACGACCTTTGACTGACTTGAACGGGAAGTACAAGTAATGACGTGACAAGTAAATCTGAGCTGTGCTGAGTTGTACGCCGCGTCGTTATACACACTACGCAGCTCTTCCCAAGTATTCACAAGCACTTGGCAACTAGTAGTGAGTAGCCGGCGTAATATCTTTGGATCTTTTTGATATTGCTGCAAAGTAGGGTGCGAAGTTATGTTCATCAAGTTATTTAAGAAGAGTAGAGGTTAATATGAACTCTTGTAGAACTGAATGAATGTAATTAATCAGAAATTACAAACTAAAACAAACCGTCTTCAACTGCAATATTATTAATTGCTCATTTATAATCATTGTTTGGTCACAATTAATTATTGGTAATGTCTCAACTTGCTTGCTTTTTACCTCGATCAAGTGAGTGTAAAAAAAGAAAAGTCACCAACATCAAATAGATATTGTTTTAATAAATAATTTACATAATTATACCGTGTGTCCCCGGATAGGTGAAACGACTCTTATAAAAGACAAAAATTTTTTGATTTTAATTTAAATTTTTTGGGGTTCAGCCCTGCTGGCGAAAGAATAATTTCTAACAAAATTTTAGTTTTGAAAATTCAAGCATGCCTTGGAAATTTCCAAGAAACCGGTTTTTCTGTTGAGTAAAGTGCCTTTTATGTGGCAAATATGACAAAATGTTATTTGGAAAAGTTGTTCAGAATCAACATTTAGGTCCCTATACCAAATTTCAAAATCATAGATCAACTTTAATTTTTTTGCATTTACTTTTATGTTTATTTCACAAATCAAAGAATTTCATTTTGTAACAATGACTGCCATGGAAAAACCAAATTGTACCCATAGCAATAGCAATTTGTCAATATCAGTCTTTGTTACAAATGAAATTCTTTGATTTGTGAAATAAACATAAAAGTAAATGTAAAAGATCAAAGTTGGCCTATGATTTTGAAATTTGGTATACGGACCTAAATGTTGATTCTGAACAACTTTTCCAAATAACTTTTGTCGTATTTTCCACATAAAAGGCACTTTACTCAACAGAAAAACCGGTTTCTTGGAAATTTCCAAGGCATGCTTGATTTTTCAAAACTAAAATTTTGTTAGAAATTACTCTTTAGCCAAGCAGGGCTGAACCCCAAAAAATTAAAATTAAAATCAAAAAGTTTTTGTCTTTTATAAGAGTCGTTTCACCTATCCGAAGACACACGGTATGTAAAGTAAATAAACTCAAGCCACGATTAGTTCAACGTTCTATACTCGTTAAATTGTCAACACCAATAAATCAATAATAACAGTCGGTGTCCGAATTGAGAACTAACTGGTTTCGTCGCAGGAAATTTAACTATACTTCGTTCTTCAAAAATCTAAAAATACAAACACTGGGTGTAAGTGAATATTTTTGCATAAAAAACTACAATATATGTATATTTTTTAATAATTTAGTTGATATATTATTAATTGATATTTTCTATTACCGTAATTTGTAGGAATAGAGAACTCAATATTCGCTGTGCTAAAAAATGATACAACTTAATAATAATTGAATTTCGATATTTTCTGGTTAAACGAACTGGCTTTTGTTTTGAGTTGACTTCAGTTCTAACGACCTAGAAGTCAAAATGATATTCCAAAAATGCCGAAGTTTCACCAGGTTTAAAACTATTCGGAAATTAGCACATTGGGTAAAATTTTTACCGCAGTTGACTTGGAATCTTAAAGCCTTGTCCACAGCAAAGAAACACGAGGAACATTTTGTTGCTGGTTGCCGCAACCTGTTTATGGAAACAGAAACAACAGCAAAAGTTCCGTAAACATTCTGTCCACACCAAGGTAATTCAGTTTTGTGATGTTTCGTTGTGTTGCTGCAACAGGAAACGTTGTGTCTACACCAGTGCAGTGTATGTTTCAAAACAATGTGGTACGACGAAGAAGATTTACAGACAGCAGCAGATGCAATTGTAATTATTTTACAAAAACACAAAAAACAAAACCGTACGTAAATGTTGGACTAGACCAAGTCTTCTAGATAGAAAGTCACATGGTGTCATACGTCACATTATATTTACTGTCGTCCATTTAAACGGCATGATTTTTATTATTAATTAATATTTTTTATTATTATATACTGAACTAAGTCAAGTTAAAAGCGATGTTTTCGGCAACTACGCGATGGCTTCAAGACGCAAGTTTCGAGCTTTGGGAACAAGGAACAACGTGTCCACACTGATAAAAAGACTGTTGAGAAACAAAAAATGTTTACCAAAGTTTCTATATTTTCTTTGATCTTTGCCGCTAAATATGGAAACAAGCAACTTATAGGAACTTTTGTTGCTGCAACCGTAAACAATGAGGAACTTAAATAAACTTTTGGTAACATTCAGAAAAAAGTTCCAGGAACAAGCAACATAAACAAAATGTTCCTATGTGTTGCTTTCGGTGTGGACAAGGCTTAAGCCTTGTTGTGGACAGAATGTTTACGGAACTTTTGCTGTTGTTTCTGTTTCCATAAACAGGTTGTGGCAACCAGCAACAAAATGTTCCTCGTGTTTCTTTGCTGTGGACAAGGCTTTAGACCGCAATTACCGCAATTAGAATCGCGGCCATCAAGTCATACTATCTAGACCACTAGAAATAGTGGTGCAAAAACGTAATTTATACTCTGAGGATTTCTTTAAATCTAGGGTATGTTTTATAGAAGCTGTAATAAGGTAGGTACAGTTCCTCGAAAACCAAATAGAAATAATAAATCTGCGCTACTCTAAGATTATGAGACTCCTTCCTTATTATATTTTACCATATGTGGAAATTCATCTGCCAATGTTTTCTTTCCCCCTGCCACAGCAATCCCAAATCTAGTTTCATCTCTCTTATCTAACAGGGCTTGACATTCTGAAAAATATTATATTATCATATATCTACGTATACATACTAATAATACACAGGGTGATTAATACTATGTGCACAGAATTTCAGGATGTGATAGCTCTCGATCAAAAATATGAAAAACAGTGCTAATTAACATGGGTCAAGAAAAGATTGAAGCGTATTTTACGCCCCCCCCCCCTAACTTCTACGCAAACTGAAAAAGAAATTTGAAATACGTTTTGGGACCGCTGGGATATTCTACAGTCAATCGTTTCCGAGAAAAAGAGCATTTTATCTGAAAGCATGATTTTTTTAAGCACAAAATTTATGTCAACATAGAAACAATAATAATTAATAACCTTACAAAATTAACTTAATTTAGATGTGAAATTTTAAAATTTAACAACAAAAATTTTTTTTTGCAATCCCTAAATGCTCTTTTTCTCGCAACAGATCTACCTACTATAGCGCTTCAAAACAGTAGCACCTTTTTTGTTTAGAAAATCGCGGCGATTCCAAAATTTCGTTTCAAAATAATTTTTTCCAATGATCTCCAAAAAATTTCGTAAAAAAAAACAAAGGAATTTTAAGGTAGAAAATGTGTGCGGCACCTTAATTACTTTTTTTTAGGGTCCATGAAATTTCCCCTTTCGTGTACCATTGAGGAAATGCGAATTCTTTGTGTTTTTAAATTTTTTTCAAATACTTTTCCCTGATTTTCTAGAGAAATGGTTCCAGTTAAAGTCCCCACCCTGTATAACCAATATCAAAACGCTGATATATTTAACTCAGCCCTTAATCATCAGTTTTTGAGCTCTTTTTATACAAAGACATTTAAGAGAAAACTATAAAATTGAGCTCAATTAGTCCGAGCTTTTCATTAAAAACTCAGAAACACTATTGTACCTGTAGATTAAAAATTTTATGACAGATTTTAACCGCTTACTGTATAGACACTGATTTGACGTTATCAGGGCCTCGCTTGATAATGACATTTCTTATGCATTCTCATGCCCGGTTGCACGAACGTAATTAAAAATCTGTGAGATAATCATCGATTTCAAAACGCTCTGTATTATCAAAATATTGGTCTGATAGTGCTGGAAACAAACTCTACTCCCTTGTAGAAGAGTTAATTACCAACAAAAATTAAAATATTCTTGAAAATATTCACCATATTTTCAAAATTCGAAATTTAAAATCGGTAACTATCTGAAATATTTTTAATTACTTTCGTGCAACCGGCCCTCAGAAAACTACAATATTATAGAGGTTGATGTTGAAACAATTATTGTAATTTTTAACTTTCAAATACTCTATTATTGTTATCATATAGTTTGATATCATACGTAGGTATGTGAAACAATGATAGTTGTGTGGGTAGGTTTATACAAGAAAAAAATATTGTTAGTATCGCAACTTCCCACAACATAACATTCACTTACTCTCTTTAGCCTTTCTTGTTCCAGTGTTACCATTTTTTATGTTACCAGAATTTTCTTCAGAACAACAAACTATTGGTTGCTTTCCTTTAAAACTGCATGTTTTTGGATAAATTCCTTCCCTTAATAACTGAATCGCAATTGGACAAGTGTCTATTAGTTTACAAACGCCAGATTCGCCATTCTTCAATATACAACTATCCCCTAGAAACATTAACAATTATTCTAATTAATCAATTTTAAGCAAAATTGTTTTTAAAAAATTATTGATTCCCTACTCATACTCGATAACAATTGCAGGATAAGAGAATGTTAAACAATAATAAATTATCAAAAACTTTACCTTCATAAAACTCGTCTTGAAATGAATTTGATTTATAAACAAAACAACTAACTATCACAAAAGACTTAATCAAACATAACATGATAAAGAATTTTGAACTGGCATTTGTTGGATTCTTCATGAAATTTACAAGTAAACTAAAATCACAACCAATGCTTGTTGCTTGGCCTTCCAACAAACTCGCTTTGCAATATCTTTTTCTTGTATTGGCGATGCATACCTGAATTCTGGTTTACCCAGGTAGGTACTAGAGACTATCATCATTATGCCCGACTATAAAGTTACCGAACCGTTAATCACGAAGAGCAATAAGAAATATACAGTGTGGAAGGTTAGTAACGCATAAATTCAATAATTCCGTTGATTTTAATATTTTGGAAAAAATATCGAAGGGGTATAGCAATTTTGACTATAGATTTTATTGATAGACGATTTTTATACGCCAATTTTCAGTTTCTTATGTCGATTGTTTTTCATGTTTAATGACTATATTTTTTATTATTGATTTTGGTTGTACTTTTTATTCTGTTCCCAACCGCAAAATCTTTTCACTGTGTTATATTTGAAGAAAATCGAGAAAAACGGTCTCAATAAAGTTCAAATTTTAAAAATTCGTTTTTTTTTTTGTTTAAGTTACGAAAGCAGTTGGAAAATCATATTAAGAAGTCATAGTAATAAGGATGACTTCGTGAGTCAACCATTTTATTAAAAACAAACTAAATTAAAAAATAAATAAATAAACATAAAAAAAACTAAATTTGGCTATGAAAACTCTGGAATCTAGTCGGCTTTGAAAATTTTTGTAATGTCAAGTGGATAGCTTTTGACACTTCTTATGTAAACTTACAAAAAATAATTTAATAATTTCCAACAGTAAAAAATATATGGCTAAATTAAGAAATCAATATTTTTCATTTTTTTTTCAGGTTATTTCAGAAACGACTGAAAATATTCTATTTTTTTTTCAGATTTTTAGCAGGCATAAAGTAGCGCCAATTTTCTACAATTTAACCGCGACCTCGTATCTTCAATGGTTTAGGATATCCCTGTAGTCTCCCATCCTGTATAAAGATACAGGTATATTTGAGATATTGGTGATTTTAGTGAATGAGTCAACTCCAATCGTTGAAGTTTTCTCACAAATGGAATGATTCAGAAAGACCGGTTTTTAGATTCGTTAATAGATAAGATTTTCATCAAATCTACTGATCAACAACTGTGGTAGGACTGTACGATATTTTTCTTCTGTGTAACTAACTATGTAGGAGAATTGTTATACTCTCGCAAATCTAAACATACTTCTAAAACCCATAAATAATTACGGAAAAGGTGCTAATCCCAAAACTATCTGCATTTTGCCCGCTTTGCCTATAATTAGTGACATTTTATTTTGTGCTTGAATGACTCTGAACATATTTGACTGAAAATGGAAAAAAAAATTATTTGCCGTTCATCCAAATTGTAGATTTAAAAAATTTATGAAAATGACTTCAAAATGTAGATCCGTAGCTCATTAAAGCAGGTGAGTAATAAAAAGACACGCATATATAAGTAATAAGTAATGTAAGAATTTTATTTTAATTAAAATAACTAATTGGAATTTATATTATGTAGGTAGGTAGGTATGTGAAATAAATAAATTAATAAGTATTTCAAAACCCACCAACATACCTACAGTTTTTTAGTTAGGCCATACAATATCTTCAATCCACTTGATGTAATTTGATACTCTTGTATAGACTGTTGGACTGTTCTCTACTAGACAATATTTACCAAATGGAGCGACTCCTACGATTTTATACGTACAGAATAATTCTTGTTCTAAGCTATAAATTTGAATTGGACCACCAGAATCTCTCTGAAAATGATAAAAATTCATAAATATTTAATACCGTTAATAAAGTTCAAATTTAAAAAGTATTTTAAAATTTACCTTTACATATACATAGCTGCAATCATGAACAGATTTAAGTAGGTACATTGTTAATACTTAGTTTCTGCAGACTTGTAGGCAATAAAACTTTTTCTCATTAAGTAAGTACAAACCAAAACAAAGTGTAGTTCAAACTGACTTTAATATAATGATAGTTTAAGTAATGCTAAGATCCAAACACTCAATTCAAAAATTTTTGTTAACCAATTTCCAAAAACATGGAAAGTTCCCTTGAAATATCATCATTTTAACGCATAGTTACCGTAGATATTAGATGTGAAACTTTTGAAAAGTACACCTATTTCACAACTAACAATAATAATGGGTCTCTAAACAACAAAAACGGTTTGACACACACCTTACTGGTCTAAAAAATTACCAAACCTGTAGATTCTGCATGGAAGAAACCCTAATATATTTTTTGGTCGAGTGCCATGCAGTACCACAAAGAAGATTCCGCTGTCTTTACCAACCGGCGGGAAAAAAGCGGAATTGGATGGGGTGCCATGCTCAAATAGTCGCCAGAAGGGGAAACACAAAGGATGTATAGAACGTCCCCATTAACCCAATACAACACAGTTTTGTCTAAAATTAGTTTTTGACGTATTTAAATGCTGTTTTTCATGTATTCTGTCAATTTCTTTGAAATGAGAAATCGACATGTTCATAGCTTTTCATAAAACCAGATGTTTGAGTTATTAGGTTTGTTACTATGAAGTATGTAATAATAATAAAATCATCACTTACGAGACAATAATCTTGGATATCTGATTTTAATCCTGCACAAAGTTCCTTATCGTCTATAATACCTTTACTTGGTTTATGCAGGTGCCGAGTATGGTTCTTGTAAAACTCGTTGCATGTTGCATGATCAAAAAAGTTCAACGTGAATTTAAGTATTTCTTCGCTGTCAGACCCAGTGTATGGAGTTTCATCCCAACTTGTAGCAATACCTTTTTCAGTTACAAGTTCTTTTTCAGTGTACAGACAAGCGGGTCGTACATAAGGATTCATCTCGACTCTTCTATCCAACTTCAGCAATGCAATGTCGTCATAATGAACTGGAGGTTTGAATCCGTCATGTACAAACATCTTTTCAATTTTGAAATTTTGTCTATTATCTCTGACCTTGCCGTTTATTCCAAGACGTACGTATTTGGATTCGCCACTGGAAAAAATTTAGTTGTACATTATTTAGATTTTTCTTATTTTCAGTGTAAGTACTCACTAGTCTCTACTATACAAACAATGTGCTGCAGTTAGGACGTATCTATCACTTATCAAGCTTCCAGCGCAATACCAAACTTTTCCTTCAGGTTCGTCGGATCCAATTAACGCCTGAAAAATATATAATTAAGTCAGAGTAGTAAATACGAGCGAAAGATGCATCATCTAATACTATGAATACCTATACATAATAATAACTCTAATTTATATTAATAATATAACATTTCACCATGTGAGGAAATTCATGTAGAGCAGCCTTGTCTCCTCCAGGAGAAATTAGTTGTTTCAGAATTTCAAATGTACATTTCTGTTTCTTCTCAGCTTTTTCTAATTGAGGTTCTTTCGATTCGATTTCTATTAGCTTCGCGTATTCTTTACATTCTGAAAAACACTATTTACATAATTCCAAATAAATTATGACGCATGCAAAAGTTACTTTCTTTGTACTTACTTTCTTTGCTAATCAGTCCAGGAACTCTAGTAAGGGATGTTGCTGAAGATCCGGACTGCAATGAACCTCCTGATTCAACACAGCAAACTATAGGCATAGTTACTTCGAACGAGCAAATTTGAGGAGTAACTTTATTTTGTCGAAACTCAGTCTTTGCCTGCTCACAGTCAGGAAATCTTTTACATGTGCCTGGTACTCCTGTTCTGGTAACGACACAAGGGTCTCCAACTGAAATGATATTTTTCAATTAAAAAAAGTTTTCTAGGTTTTCGGAGTTTTCTAGGTGAACCTGATCCTAATTTTTTGCTTCCCAGCACTTTTCGAGACAAAAGAGTCAAAAAATCTTCTATGCGAAACGAGTCTGGGGAAGATTAGGGGTTTGTTGTCTCGCGAAACATGTTCTAATCAATTATCAAATTCAACGTTCCCTTAATTTTATTGTTTATACAACTATCTTTATAGATATTAATTATTATTATTACATTATTCATTATTATGAAAGAGGTATTTTGGCTTAGTAGTGAATTAATTACCTACTTAAAGCAATATCTAGGAAAGTTATTCTTAATATTAAAATGATGCCTAACCTAAATGTTTGTCAAAAAATTTTCTTTCAATAGCCAAGAACATCTTCAACTGGTATTTTGTAACATTATAAAAATAATAACTATCCACTGTTATAAAGCAAAGAGTGCGATCTTACAATAAGAAATTCATGATTTACTTCCAAGCTAATATTGACACCTGCCTCGAGGATATAATGATATGCAACTTATACTTAAGTGCTAGCTACTTACCAGCTGTTTGTCCATTTACAATTTTAACATAAGTAACTACTAAAAAGGTAGTTAAACTATGTATAAATAATTGTTTGTTCATCATCTTGTTCAGCGCCTATACGACCAAGAGCACTGTCCGCTGCTTTAAATATTCTGTCCTAATAAGAGGACGGTTGTAAACTTGGAAATTGTTGTGGGAATTTCGCGTTATTTTTTCATTATATTTAAAACTTGTTTGCAGTTCCAAGATAAATAATTGTGAAGGAAAACCCCTGAATTTATTACCGAACGTTGTTTGGCATTCTCCATAATCATTTTGGTTCGAGGCAGGTGCCTCATGAATTCGTTAATGATTTCGGACATCAATGTAGTTTCCGCTTCTGATTTTTCAAATTTATAACATTCAAATTAAAATTCATCACCATTTTAATTTTCTCCTTGAGGATAGGTATACTTACTTCAAAGATAATCTTATAAAACCGATTTATAGTTTACATTTTCCCAGATCAGACAAGGACTAGTGGCTGGTATTTATGAAGAATCAAGACTGCGACATCAACTTTTAGTTTCATCCCAGAAGCTTTATCCAAAAGCATAATTTATCATTTCCATATACAGGGTGGTCCAACTTAAAACGTCAGGACTTTACCAAACGATAGATAACGGTAAAATAATGCCAGTTTCTCTTATACACTTATAATAGCCGGGAAAGCTTCCTTTTCAAGATACAAGGCGTTGAAGTTTTGGGAAAAAAATAATGTTTTGTGAATATTGTCAAAACGGCTGCTTTAAAAAAATTGAAATTTGGCACGCAGCATGTATGTTAAGTATATCTTTCATGATTTATGGCTTATGGTGATAAATTGCGAAAACCAGCGGCGTAGATATACAGGGTGTCCCAATATTCCATGGACATGGAGCAACCACAGATTACTGAGGTAAAAAAAAGTCGCTCGGACCAAACTTATCTCTATACCAAAGTGCTTCGTTTGTCCGTTAGAGGGCTTCAAAGTCTTTTGAAAATTTTAGTTTTTTTGAAATAGCTCAAAGTCGGCTCATTCCAATTCGATGAAATTTGGTAGGTAAATTTCTTATTAAAAGTACTAACTTCTGATGTACATGATAATTTGACGAAAACCCGGAAAGGGGTGAAACTACCCCTACCCTCCATTAAAATCGATCGTAATTGTTGATAGGGTAGCAGGAACGCTGTTCATGTTTTTTTTGTTTGATAGATACATCGTTTTAGCCCATTTTTGGTCTCTTACAAAAATCTGTATCTTTCCGAGTTGCTATGTGAGAAAATAAATTAGTTGATGATAACTAAATTTTTATTTCATTCTTTTAATTTGAAATCAAATTTTCAATTGTCAGGTGATTATTTTATCTAATCTCATAAAAGATGCTCGATGTGGGCGCCGGTTTGGACCCTACAAAGTTCCATCCTGCGCAAAAAAATGATTTTAACTTTTCTTGGAACCTCGTCGTTTTGCAAACTGTTTACTGCGTTTGAAAAAAACCGTTTGCAAACACCTGAAAAAAAAACCGAACCATACTAAACATCTTCTATGAGATTAGATCAAATAATCACCTGACAATTGAAAATTTGATTTCAAATTAAAAGAATGAAATAAAATTTTGGTTAGGTATCATAGACTAATTTATTTTATCACATAGCACTTCGGAAAGATACAGATTTTTGTAGGATACCAAAAATGGGCTAAAACGATGATCTTTCAAACAAAAAAACATGAACAGCGTTCCTGCTACCCTATCAACAATTACGATCGATTTTAGTGGAGGGTAGGGGTAGTTTCACCCCTTCCCGGGTTTTCGTCAAATTACCATGTACCTACATCAGAAGTTAGTACTTTTAATAAAAAATTTACCTACCAAATTTCATCGAATTGGAATGAGCCGACTTTGAGCTATTTCAAAAAAACTAAAATTTTAAAAAGACTTTGAAGCCCTCTAACGGACAAACGAAGCACTTTGGTATAGAGATAAGTTTGGTCCGAGCGACTTTTTTTTACCTCAGTAATCTGTGGTGGCTCCATGTCCATGGAATATTGGGACACCCTGTAGGTGTGCCATATCTACGATATGACATATTATGGATGTTACAAGATTCATATCATAACAATGAGGTTTGAAACATTATTTGTATCTATAAAACCGTAAAATTTAATATTCTGATTGTTTTTACAGCTTCACAGATTAATCTCAGTCATGTCGTCCTGAAAATATGCAACGTAGATTTTTAACACACTATACTCCTCCTGTCAACTTACCATTCCAAAACGAGGTAAATGCTGAAAATTTTCACATTTCTTAAAGCCTATAGATAATTATATATCTCAAGCCCCTTAATTTAACGCCGTACGTTAAAGCATCCTCATAATATAATCATGTTGGTTTGAGATAGGTATTTGTGACTAATAGTTTGGTTAATCATATTACACAGATTAATAATAATTAGTAGGGAACTGGCATACATTTTTTTTTTGTCTTAAATTATTGTTTTTTTTAACTTACTTACCATTCCAATAGCGAGGTAAATGCTGAAAATCTGCACACTTCTAATATAACTCACAAGGAACTATATGGAAAAAATGCTTAATCCTAAATCATCTGGCCTTTTGTCTCATGGCTTTACCCATAATAATTGAGGATATTTTATTTTGCATCTGAATGAACATAGGTAGGTAATATTTGACTGAAAATAGGGAAAAAGAGTTGTCATTTATTCAAATTGTAGATTGTAAAAATTCCTGAAAACAACTTCAAGATGCAGGTATGTACTCATTTAAGTATAGGTAAGTAATAAAGAGACACCCATACAAGGACTAACGTAAGAAATTTATTTTAATTAAATTGACAATTGGTATTTATATGTATGTGAAACAGAATAAGTTATAAGTATTTCAAAAAAAAAAAAAAACACCAACAAACAGTTTTCAGTTAGGCCATACAATATCTTCAATCCACTTGATGTAACCTGATACTCTTGTATAGACTGTTGGATTGTTCTTTGCAATGCAATTTTTACCGAATGAAGCGACTCCTACGATTTTATACGTACAGAATAATTCTTGTTCATCTGAGCTATAAATTTGAATCGGACCACCAGAATCTCTCTGAAAATGATAATTTGTGATAATTATCATTATCATTATAAAATGATAATGAATGACTTATGAATCGCTATTCATAAAACCAAATTTTTGAGCTATAATGTTTTACTATTATGAAGTATGTAATAATAATAATAATAATAATAAAACCATACTTACGGGGCAATAATCTTGGCTATACGATTCTGATTCTGCACAAACTTGCGTATCGTCTATAATACCTTTCCTCATTCTTCGCCCAATATGATTCTTATAAGACTCGTTGCATGTTGCATGATCAATAAAGTTCAACGTGAATTTAAGTATTTCGTCGTTATCAGTTTTTAGAGTTTTATCCCAACTTGAAGCAATACCTTTTTCAGTAACAAGTTCTTTTTCAGTGTACAGGCAAGCGGGTCGTACATAAGGACTCATTTCGACTTTGCTATCTAACTTCAGCAATGCAATGTTGTTATAATAAGCGGGTGGTTGGTATTCGTCATGTGCAAATATGTTTTCAATTTTGAAATTTTGTTTATAATCTTTGTCCTTGCCGGTTATTCCAAGACGTACGTATTTGGACTCGCCACTGGAATAGGAAAATTTAATCATTACATTCTTTAGATTTTTCTTATTTTTAATATAAGTACTCACTAGTCTCTATGATACAAGCAATGTGCTGCAGTGAGTACGTATCTATCACTTATCAAACTTCCAACACAATACCAAACTTTTCCTTCAGGTGCATCGTATCCAATGAACGCCTGAAAAAATTGTAATAAAGAAAGAGTAAGTAAATTATAGCCAAGGTTACATCATCTAATACTATACATATACAATAGGATCTACAAAAAATGTTAAATCCATTAAAGTTCGGATCATATAGGGATAAAGAATTTCTTGCTTACAAGTTTCTCCTTGACCTTCCAATAAATTTCTTTAATACTACAAAAAATCAGTAAAAGATATCAAATACACTGTGCTTTCTTTTAATCAATTATCTATTCGGATGCATGTCATGTACCTAATTTAATGAAGATGTAAAATAGTAATTTGCAGCAATACGATAATTAAGAAGTAATGATGATCCATTTTTTCAATCAATTTTTTTTTGCACGGTGAAGTCAATAGTCGGCGATTAAATAAAGCTTGGCTTAACTTTTCTCTCCACCTCATCCATTGTTCCTCTTCACCTCATCACCCTGATTTCACCTCACTTAATCAAAATTTGTAACTGATGTTGCAAAAAAAGTTACTATACGAAATTTAAGTCAAAAATAGTTTCCGAACCTCAAAAACGTACAGGTGTGTGTACGCATAAAATATACCTCCACCTATAGAACTTTAATTTATATAACTAATGTAACATTTTACCATATGAGGAAATTCATGTAGAGCAGCCTTAATGCCTCCTGCAGCTGAAAAATTTACTGAACATTTCTGTTTCTTCTCAGCTTTTCCTGATCGAGGTTCTTTCGATTCGATTTCTATAAGCTTCGCATATTCTTTACATTCTACAAAAAAAAAACAGTAATTTACGTAACTTCAGATCAGATAAATTATAATTCATGCAGCTTACTTTCTTTGCTAATCAGTCCAGGAACTCTAGATGGGGATGGTGCTGAAGATCCAGACTGTGACGGTATACTAGGCTGTGCTGGCAGATTACGAGTATGTCTAGAGATTGAATTCGGGCGACTGGTTTGCGATGAACCTTCTGATTCAACACAGCACACTATAGGAGTCGTTCCTTCGAACATGCAAATTTGAGGGGCAACTTTATTTTGTACAATCTCAGTCTTTGCCTGCTCACAGTCGGGAAGTTTCTTACATGTACCCGGTACTCCTGTTCCGGTAACGACACAAGGGTCTCCAACTGAAAATATTTCTCAATTATTGAGAGGTTGACAGGCTAAATATTCCTGGTAGTTGTTGTCTGTTTAAGGATGAGACACATATTACCGGACCGTACATCGTCAGTGCGCCGGCCGAGGAGTGCAGCCGTCAGTCGGTGATGTGTGGCTCAACACGTTTAATTTCGTTATGCAATTCATTTATTTTACTGAGCGACGGTCGGTCCACGGTACGGTACGGTTATGTGTGTCCCAGACCTTTATGTATTGTCCTCTGGCTTAGGTATTATTAGATATTTAGATTAGAGAGATATTTTGAGCTGTGTTCAATGTTTCTTTGAATGTTTCAATGTACTTTGAAAATGTTTCATTGCGATTTTAATTTGCTTATAAACCTCATAAACTACTCAATTAAAATTCTAATTTTATTCGATTTTCTCATGCAGACAATTCAAAAATATCATAATATACAAAGTGTCTCCGGTAAAATAACGACGTAGGTGTTCACATTTAGTTTTTGCGGAAGTGCGGCCATGTTGAAAATATTGTCATTAAATTCCTCGTAGTTACTTATGTACAAAAAAAATTGTTTTTGAGGCTCAAGGACCAATATAAATGACCCCCTTACGTTTAATTAGGTTTATCTTATATTGACAAGAAAATTGAATAAAAAATACTTTAAGTTCCTTCTTTGGTGGAAAGAAGTTTTTTTAGGAGAAGTTGAACAAAGTTCTCCTAAAAAAAAATTTCAGTACACCAGTGCTCAAAAAAAAAAAAATAATAAAGCGTGCGTATTGCCCAGGTTGAGGAGGTCCAGATTATAGGACTATATACAGTAAGGCCGTTTAAACTATGAATTTATAATCTGCCGTCGCTAGGTCTGCCTTCATTTTCATAATTATTTTGATTGTTATGACGAACTTTGGTATTGTTGCAACCTTATGCGGAAAGGGAGCTGTCGCAGTAACTCATTTTTTCTGTTCTTAGTTATAATCTTTTTATTTAAGCAACGTGCATGTTTTACTTTCCATTTCAGTCGACTTTTTAGCAATGAAATGTCAACTTACTATAAGGGGTAATGAGGAAATAACTATGTTTATCAAAGTAAATAAGACAAAGTTCATCAAATTATTATCAAATTATCAGACTTTTCAATCTCGACAAATTACTCACCTAACATTTTTCTCTGAAACAATAAGGGGAACCAATATTAACAGAATTATGATAATTACATGTAGGTCAAGAGCACGCAACTGCCAGACCTTCGCGTTTTTTTGATAAAAGTAGAAAGTTTATGTGCGCATGTTCTCAACACAGATAGGAACAATGCATCGACTATGAAATTTGGATCATCGTGGCTTTGGCAGTTGAAGAATGTGTATAAAATCACTCCTCAAGATCTGTGAAGTTTAATTTATTTATTTTTTTTATTTCAAGGGCATGCAGGAAATGCTAAAATAGGCGAAAAAATGTGGACATGGGTATTGGAGCTTTAGTTCTCGAGATAGAAGGTGTTAAAGTTCTTCGAAAAATGTAATATTTTTTATTATTTACAAACTGTCTGATCAGAATAACTCTATTAAACTTTATACTTCAAAAATTTTGAGCAGTGATTTTATACACCTTCTTAAGCTGTTGACGTTGATCTATCTAAACTTCATAGTCGCTGCATCGTTTCTACTTGTGTTGGGGACATGCGCACAAAAACTTTCAGCTTTTATGAAATAACGAAGGTGGTCTGGCAGTCGCGAGAGCGGGCTCTTAGCTTAGTCTAATGGGAGTTTCCTATATGATCGGAAAATCAAAAGGCACTTTATATTAATTAGTTTATCTATGAGTAACTAAAAAAAATTCACAAATGATTAATTGGCAACTCTGTGATTAAAATTCATTTATTTGTCATTTTTAATTATTTTTATTTTATACATTTTTATGAAAGAAGCATTATGTTTTAATAGTGAATAATGAATCTGAATCTAGGGAATAATTTATTCTTAATATTGAAATCGTGGTTTACCCAATTGCTTGTAAAAAAATCATTGGCATGCGACATCTTCGACGCGTATACAAACAACATAGACCAATGTAATGAAGCACGAATACGATCTGACAAGTTCATGATTTAATTTTAATAAGCTAATACCTCCAAGACACAATTCTTGTAGATAATTAATTATATTAAGCAACTGAAGTGTTACTTACCAGCTGGTTGTCCATTTGAAATTTTAACATAATTAACTATTAAAAAAGTAGTTAAACTAAATATAAAGTATTGTTTATTCATCTTCTTGTTAAGCACCTGCCACCAAGATCACTTCTTCTCCACTGTTCTTCAAGAAGTCTCTCCTAATAAGAAGACTTGGCACTAGTTGTGGGAATTTCGCATTATTTTTTCATTATATTTATTCTATTCTATTCTATTCTATTCCTTTATTCGCCATTTTAAAGAACACACAACATATTTACATGGCTCGTCGTTAGTGAGTACAGTATTTACAATAACAAAAACAGTAAATTGACACTACGAAATTACAAAAAAAAAGTATTGCACGTCTTAACACATCTATAGACTATAGACGACATCCGCAGGGCTCCGTGCTCACATCGCTAAGCTATAGCTCCAGAAAATTCACCGAATTCTATATAGGCATGGTATTCGTCTAATGTATAAAAGATATTCGAGGACAGTATAGTCTTTATAGTAATCTTAAACTGATTTCTGCGTAAGCTCCTAATATTTGCGGGAAGAGCGTTGTAAAGGGAGCAGCCAGCATAGACCGGAGACTTCTTATAATTTAGATGTTTAATCTTGGGCATATGAATCAAGTTATTTGCTCTAGTCGAATAGCCATGAACTTCATTTCGTTTTACAAAACTCTGCAAGTTATCATACGTGGACATTAATATTTTATAAACGTACAATGAAACAACTGTCATGATTTTATGCCTACTGAAAACATTTCTGCATGTTTCCATCTGTGTCAACCCAAACATTACACGAAGAACACGCTTCTGACAGACAAACACTCTTTTCACGTCAGCTGCCTGACCCCAACAAATGATGTTATAAGATATGACTGGATAAATTAATCCGTAATATAACTGTATCAGACGGTTACAGTCAAATATTTTCTTTAACTTCAGCATAGCATAAGAGAGAGAATTTAGCCTTGCGCATACACCGTTAAGGTGGTCAACCCAATTAAGTTTTGAGTCAATAATTGTCCCCAAAAACTTGATTACACCTACTTGGGCAATTTTTATGCCGTCAAGCACAACATCAAAGTTGACCGGTTCCCTATAAATACCTGTAAATTGCACATATTTCGTCTTAGAGTGATTCAGAACCAAGTTATTAACCTCACACCACTTACCAAACTGTACCAGTACATCATTTACCTCCAGGGCAGCCAAATCACTATCTCTGTGGGAGATGACAATCGATGTATCATCGGCATACATAAAAATCCTTCCCTTGTTAATATGATCAGGCAGATCATTCACGTACAGCAGAAAGAGCAACGGGCCCAACACACTACCCTGAGGAGTTCCCATCCTCACATCGTATTCATCGGATACAGCCTCACCCATAGCCACGACCATCCTCCGCCCCGACACAAACGAGGTCAAAAACTCATTTATACGGCCCCTAATGCCGATACGGTTCAGTTTGTCTGCTATAAAGTTAGGATTAAGGGTATCAAAGGCACGAGACAAATCAAAGAACACACCCACGACACACTCACCATCATCTATTTTCTCGCTGATGTACTGAGTGAGTCCCCTGGTGGCTGTTTCAGTAGACAAAAGTGTTCTAAATCCATGTTGACTTTCTGTCAAGATGCTAAATTTCTGCAAAAAATCAATTAGTCGGTTATAAACGGCCTTCTCTATTATTTTTGAGAATGGACTAACCAATGAGATAGGTCTATAATTTTCAGTCAAGTGTCGATCTCCTTTTTTAAATACTGGTATGGTTTTAGTTAATTTCAGCACGTCAGGAAACTCACCCACCCCAACAGCTATGTTTATAAGTTTTGCCATGTATTCCGATATATCCCGGGAGCATGCCTTTAAAAGCGTCACAGGCACTTCCTCAATACCCGCCGAAGCATTCTTCAAGTTTGCTATTATAATCGCTACCTCGTCGGCAGTGACTGGACGGAAGAACATCGAGGCAGACTGTAGCCGGCCAACTGTGCATGAAGCACCAGGGACCGAAAAACGCGACGCAATCCCGACTGTCGCGAAGAACCTGCCAAACTCATTCGCTATACCCACGTGATCCTCAACTTTACCCAACTCAGTTTTGAGAGTGATGGGAATGTTATGTCTGGACTTACCAAGCTTATTATTTACTATCTTCCAGAATGCTCTAGGTTTATTACCTGAATTGTCTATCACAGACATATAATAATCACTTCTAAATGTGTCAAGTTTTTTATTAAACTGCCCTCTAAAGCTCTGATACAGATCACCTAACCATTGGTCTCCTAGGATCTTTTTCACCCAGTTTAAGAATTTTAAGTTATGATGACATTTTTTTAGTTCATCTGAATATCGAATAGTCACTCGATCATGTTTACCAACTTTCACACACCTTCTAGGAAAAGCCACCTCAAAACACCACATAAAATGAGACCAAAATTTACCGAAAACATGGTCGACATGTGAATATTTACCATCATCAATATCTATCTCTGTCTTATTGAATAAATATCTAAATTCTGATATTGCTCCCTCTGTAATCATCCTTTTGTATACAAATTCACTGTCATTATTATCACCTTTGCTACCGTTCCCATCCTGCACCTTCCACCAGATTCTCTGAGCCAGATGATCAGAGATGCCTAGTTCCATTACTTTACATGGTAAATCTTCCCGGAAGTTAGTTACGATATAATCTAACTGTGATCCCTTCCCATTAGTATACCTGGTTGGTTCCCTAACATGGTTCCTAAGTCCATATGACTGGAATACGTCAAACAACTGCTTGGTGTGTCTGTCATCCGCGTCCTCCCCGTGAATGTTCAGATCGCCACAGAGAACTATGAATTGATATTTATTTATTATGCGAGTAATTAATGTTTCAAGCCTTTTAAAAAACAAGTCATACTCACGACTACCAGATGATCTGTAAATTGTTACTATGCAAGCTACTCCCCTGTATACAACACCCACACACTCGAAGTGTGTTTCCTTCGACATCTCAGCAATCCATCCCATAGGAGAACAGAACCCTGCAGTGTCATCCCTAACCAGAAGCGCCACCCCGCCGTGCTCTCGCTCGACTCGGTAGTACTGCTCCATCATTGTGTAACCTTGAATTTGGATATCACTTTTTTCTCGCGTAATCCATGTTTCACTCAGGCAGAGAAACTGGGGACGATCTCTCTCTAGTTGCACCTCCAATAAATCTGACTTGTTGAATAAACTTTGTATATTAAAGTGAACAAGGGAACATGTATTTTCTGTACCACAGTCTATCAGGACCTCTCGCTCATCTTCTCCGGGGTAAAACCCGAGTCTCTCCGCCAGAAATATCTGCGAACCGCCGCCCCAACTGGCCACAGTTCATTGTCGTACACTTTGTTTACATACTGAATCGGGTATGTAAGCCTGAATGACGCAGAATATTTAAAACTTGTTTGTTGTTCCAAGATAAATAATTGTCAAGGAAAACCCCTGAATTTATTACCGAACGTTGTTTGGCCGTTGTTTGGCATTCTCCATAATCATTTTGGTTCGAGGCAGGTATTTGAGCCTCATGGTTTCGTTAATAATTTCGGACTACTCATATTTTATAGATAGTCGTGAGCATAATTAATAGGGAACTTGCATACATTTTTTTTCCTTAAATTATTGAGTTTTATACACTTACTACTGTAAAAAACTGTAAAAAATAGTTACGAGAAAGAATGAGAATTAAGTATTTAATATTAAAGATTTTATCTACTCCTATTAGATAACAAATCAATTATTAGTCTAATTTTAACGAAGTTATGGCACGCATTACTATTGCCCTATCGAATAATAGTGTCAGGTCGATTGAACAATGAGCTCATTATTCAATCGTTTAATGTCAATTGTTTAACTTTACCGTCCTATTCTGTCATACGTTTGGCAGATTCAAACTACTGCCTACTATCAATGTTCCACTTGCATTAATTTAGAATCCCTACTTATAAACGTCCATATTACGTTTAATAAAATGTTATAAAGATATGAAAGTCGCAGAATACTAGGACGATTTTGATTTTTCAACAAGTATAGCGTACAAAGCTACTTATCATAATACTAAAATGAACTTGTTTTAGTACCCGTGCGAAGTTATAACGCCCTTGTCAACCGCTGTGAAAGCTGATGCCTTTGGAACGCTGCCAAAAGGTTTAGTCAATTGACAGTAGTGACAGCTAATCACGATAACCAAACATTAACATTTGTTTATTTCATTTGTTTGTTCCTACTCAATTTTACCATACAAAATATTGTATTATAAAAATTGAACTTAAAATTATTATAAACAGAATATGGTTTAAATTCTAATAAGTACAGGGTGATGAAAAATCTGATAATTTTCATCACCCTGTATTAAAATTTACTCCACGTAGTGGGATAAAACATGAAAAGTTAGGATAGGGACATGTAAACCGTTTTTAGATATCTGCTTGAGCCGTTCTATTTCTAGACTGCTTTGAAGTTGAAAATTTTCGATTTTCACTTGTTTATAACTCATAAACCGCTAAATCTAAATTCCAACGGTTGTACCGAATTGTATTTCTAAATCATTTACCTGCTCAATGACACCAAAATAAGCCTAGGCTGCCATAAAAAAAATCAAGATGGCGGTCTAAGACAAAAGCCTGTCGCACAAAACAATTGAAACTCAAATCAACGTATGGGTATTTATGTGTAATTCAACCTCACCAAATGTCAAATCTGAATGTCAAACCCCCTCTGCGTAATCCCGCTTGGTGCAATGCTTTTTACGCACCCTGTATAATAAAGACCATACTTTAAGAAGAGACTTCTATAGCCCTAAACAATTTTCAATTTACATAAATGTGTATGTATATAATAAAACATAAAACACATGTTTTAAAAAGTCTACTGATTGATGGATATTATCGATGTTACAAGATCCATAACCATTAGGTTTGAAACATTAATTTTATCTATAAAACCGTAAAATTTAAGATTCTGATTGTTTACAGCTTTACAGAATAATTATACAGTCATATGTTGATCTGACATCTTGTAGTACAAATTTTTATTTGAACTCACCTTTGATAAGATGTGTCAGGCATTTCAATGAGGTTGAACTTTCTTCTGCCGGGTCTGCTTCTTCTTCTTCTTCTTCATTTCTGTCATTTAAAAGAAAGGCCGCACATTTTTTGAGGCATGACCGAGAAATCGTGCGGGAAATTGCTTCTTCTTTTTAATTTTTAACTTCCTTGTTGTTTATTGTTTGTTTAGTTTAGTTTAGCCAAATACCTTAAAATATTAATACCGGACACTTCCTCTCAGAACCTCCGTCCATTTTCACAGCGCCCTCATGCAGGAACTGGGACCACTAAGCTGTTTTTTAAATTCAAAGTTAGGTAACTTTTTACGGTTTTTGACAGCTGCAGTCAATGATAATTAATTATTATTAATAATTTGTCATTAGTAATTGAACGTTTTAGTTTCAAGTATAATTTCAATTTAAAGTTACTCTCAAAGCATTATATCAGCGGATAATTTTGTTGGGTACCAGTTAAATAGGCATTTATAATGTACCGCTGTATTAAAGTGAACATAGGTATTATGTCTGGAAAATATGTGCTGTGAGCTGTGTGCGGTTGCTCGAACTGTAAATGGATTGTTAAGCATGTCCAGATCTTTCCACGGTGTTCCAAGCAGGAATAAAGAATTATGTATAAAGTTAACTTTAGAAGCCGCGTAAATAAACTTATTAATATTTTATAACTTTATGCTTATGGAAATAGGAACAAGCAATAGGTTATAATAACATCGATGAATGACGAAATTTTGAAAAAGTGTGGAGTGTCGAAGCCGATTTCTCACCATATTATTTTGTACTGATCATTTCAAAGAGGAAAATTTTGTTAATCCAGCAAATAATAGACCTTTAAAACTGAAGGAAGCACATCATTGGAATTGCGGCAAATAAAAGGTTTACACTTAGGTAGCGATTCAATCTTTTTGAAATATACCTACCTAAAATTATTATTAATGTAGTAATAATTAATTTTATATTTAATATTATTAATTTATTAAGATCATAAAAACAATATAAATTAAAGCTAAATTAATTTTATTATCATCTATGGTCGATGACAATAAAACATTGACAGATGTACAAAAATTCTATTATTTGAAATCGTTTTTTGCAGATGAAACCAGTGGCGTAGTTATGGTACTTCTTTTGTCTTTTATGTCATAGCTTGAAAATTACACGACGAATAAAAAAAATGTTAGGGCAAGAATGTTATTTTATAAGAATGTTATTTTATTTAAAATTGTTTATAAGCTCGACATTGTCGCTACTGTTTGACAACAATGTGTGAAGGGTTGTTTTCCCTAGATCGAGCAATATTACGTAGGTGGCTAGTGTGACACATAAAAAAGAAATTCAATTTATGTCAATAAAATAAATACTATTCAAATTACTGCTTGTGTAGTCATTTTAAAAAGATACAGTCCACTAAGAAGAAACCATAACATGGTCCTTCGAGCCGGATTAGTAAGCTTAGAGACGATTTAACAATAACAATTATTACAATTTAGTAAATCAAAACGTGAGTAGTGTTCTGTTCGTACGCGATTCCATCAGCCGTACACTCTTACCAGGTGCACGCGAACTTCCAGTTGAAGAGGAGCAAACAAGTCAATAAGTGTCTGCAATCCACATTCGCTGGTACTACTTACTACTTCCCGATTGATATATTCAGCATTCAGCAAGGAGACGAAAAAGAACTGCTGGTACTGGTAGGTACTAGTGCAGCTGGTGCCGAGCCGATATTGTTAGAAAAAACATCATAACAGCGGGGTGAGTCCGTTCCAATAAATTCCTTCAATTCCATTACAATTACCATTTCCTTTTCGATCCTTTTTGACGAATTTATTCAACTTGAATTAATATTGTACAATTTTATAAAAACAATGGAGGAGACAATTAGTCAATTAAAAGTAAATAGAAACTACGTTAAAGCATCGCTCGCACGAGCAAAAACCCATTGGGAGGATTTAGACAAAAGCAATTTGAACTCTCAAGCGATCACTGAATTAAAAAAAAGATTCTTTAACGCAGAGGTTTTATTAGAAAGGTTCGATGAAATTCAAAATGAATTAGAAACGACAATCAGTAGATCAGAAACTGCCTTTGAGGCTGCGGTTGAAGCATTAGAACGAAACAATTTTGAAAAGGATTATTACAGTCTAATTGCAAGCATGCAAGTTACTATCGATCAATTTTACGAAAAAGTAAATATAATTCAACCTGTAGCTTCAACCAGTTCAACCCAGATTCCACCAACAGTCAATACTATCAACGATGTATCTAGTGCCTTTAGTCAATCAATAAAACTCCCAACGATATCACTTCCGAAGTTCAATGGGGAGTACGATCAATGGAGTGAGTTCAGAGACGGCTTCAAAGCTATGGTCGATGACAATAAAACATTGACAGATGTACAAAAATTCTATTATTTGAAATCGTCTCTTACTGAAAAAGCTTCTCAAATTATTCAATGCATACAAGTATCCTCTGATAACTATCCAATCGCTTGGAAAATGCTGTCAGAACGATTTGAACAAACAGGTCTAATTATTCACAGTCACATAAAAGCAATTTTCGAATTCCAGGGGTCTAATAAAGAAACACATGGAGAATTGCGAATTCTTTATGACACTATTACAAAGCATTTAAGGTCATTAAAAGCACTCAATCAACCAGTTGACCATTGGGATTCTTTGATTATCTATATTATCACTTCTAAAATGGCTGCCGAGACTAGGAAACAGTGGGAGTTATTTCCGAAGGAAAATCAAATACCATTGATGACAGACTTGAATAAATTTCTGAAACAGAGATGTGAGGTACTGGAGAAATTAGCAATTAATTCTAATGACAATAAAAAGGAAAAATTCAATTATCCTAAAGGTAAGGGTCAATCACACGCCTATGTGTCGAATGAATCTGAAAAAGGTAGTATCGAAAGCAAGTATCCGATTTGCTACAATTGCGGTAATAAGCACACAATATTTCAGTGTCAAGCGTTTCTTAAATTATCAGTCAACGATAGGATTAATATTGTAAAAAATAAAAAACTTTGTTTAAATTGCTTGCGGCCTTTTCACAGTACCAATCAATGTACATATTCAAATTGTAGAAGATGCGGTAGGCATCACAATTCTCTATTGCACATTGACAATTTCAGAGCTATAAACAATAATTCAAACAATAGTGAATTTCCAGACAATGCGCAGTCAAGTTCACAATTTAATGTACAATCAAATATTGCCCAATCAAACATTGAATGCAGGTACCCACAATTAGGTACATATATTGAAAACAATGCTGCAATATTCAGCACACAAGTTTTGTTATCAACAGCAATGATGAAAATAAAAGATCGGGATGGGAAATTTCACTACTGTCGGGCACTACTAGACAGTGGTTCAATGAGCAATTTTATGACCGAAAACTTCTGCAAAAAATTAAAGTTACCATTAAAAAAAACTGAATGCTCAATTACAGGAGTTGGTCAATCAATTACAAACGCACAATTTTGTACAGAAGTGAAGATATATTCACAATACAACTCTTACAATTCAGAAATTTCTTGCTTGTTATTAAATAAAATAACCGAGAATTTACCTAGCATTTCTTTTAAGAAAGATACAATAAAAATACCATCTAATATTAAACTAGCCGATCCCAACTTCAATCAAACGGGACCGATCGATATGTTGCTCGGATCTGTTGTATTCTGGCAACTTTTATGTGTAGGTCAGTTACAATTAAATGATAATAACCTGACTCTGCAAAAAACACAATTAGGATGGATTCTAGCAGGTAAATTAAGTATACTTCCCAATCAACGAACATATTCTATAAATTGCCACTCTATTCAGGTAGATAACTCGACATTAGATAAACGCATTTTAAAATTCTGGCAAACAGAAGAAGTAAAACTTAACGCAATTAAATCCCAATCCGATGAATTTTGTGAACAGCATTTTAAAAGCAATCTAAAACGTAACCAAAAGGGACAATTCATGGTACGAATTCCTTTTAAGGAAAATATTAATGAGTTAGGAGAAACTAGAGAACTAGCTTTAAACAGATTTTACACTTTAGAGCGCAAACTAATAAAAAATCCTGTATTAAAGAGAGAGTACTTCAATTTCATGAAAGAGTATGAACAATTGGGCCACATGACCAGGGTGGACGACGACGATGGTGCAGGCTGCTATATAGCACAGCATTGTGTAGTCCGTGAATCAACTACCACACGTGTCAGAGTAGTATTTGACGCGAGTATGAATTCCGACTCGGGTGTAAGTCTAAATGACGTCCAGCATGTAGGGCCTACAATTCAAAATGATCTATTCTCAATCATTTTAAGATTTCGTAAACATAATTACGTAATGGCAGCGGATATATCAAAAATGTACCGCATGGTTCTTATCGATAAAGATCAAAGACAATTTCAAAAAATATTTTGGCGGGAAAACCCCTCTGAAAATCTAAAATGCTATAAACTAAACACCGTAACATACGGAACAGCTTCTGCCCCGTGGCTCGCAATTAGATCTCTATACCAATTAGCAATTGAATGTGAAGAAAGCAATAGCCAGGCGAGTAGTACAATAAAAAACGACTTTTACGTAGATGACCTTCTTACGGGCGCAGATTCAAAATCCGAATTATTACAATTACAACACGACATAACTTCCATACTATCTAAGGCTAATTTTGACTTAAGAAAATGGCTTTCTAACGATATGCAATTACAAAAGCAGTTCTTGGTGAATAGTAATTTGGAAGTACCCGTATTGTCAATCGGTGACGATGAAGCAAATAAGACATTAGGTATATTATGGAATCCTGGTCGAGATTGCATTCAGTTCTCAATTTCAATTTCTAACAATAAAAATGTTACCAAGCGATCAATATTGTCAATTGTTTCGCAAATATACGACCCGTTGGGTATGCTAGGTCCGATAATAATAATTGCCAAAATGCTGATACAAAAATTATGGCAGGCAAAAATTACTTGGGACGAATCTGTGCCTCAAAACATACACACAATTTGGTATCAGTTCATCGCTGATTTACCGCTATTAAAAAGCATAGAATTTCCCAGGCAGGTGGTCATGCTGAATTACAATTATGCTGAATTACATGTTTTCGTAGATGCCAGTGAAAAGGCATTCGGGACATGTCTTTATATTCGTTGTAAAGATGAATCAGGTAATACTTTATGTAGGTTGTTAACAGCAAAATCTAGAGTCGCGCCAATCAAACAAGTGACACTACCACGATTAGAGTTGTGCACTGCCCTTTTAGGTGCACAGCTCGCACAGAGAGTCACTGAGTCTATACAAATACAATTTAATAAAATCTATTATTGGTCTGACTCGACCATCACTCTGTGTTGGATAAAAGGATCCCCTACAAGGTGGAAAACCTACGTCGCTAATCGAGTGAGTGAGATACAGCGTATAACAAATATTGAAAGTTGGAACCACGTAAGGTCACAGGACAATCCAGCTGACCTAATCTCTCGCGGCATGAATGTTAAAAATCTTATTGGTAATTCAATGTGGTTTTTAGGGCCAAGTTTTCTCAATTGTGACACGTTCAATATAGAGCCTGAAAATTTACCATCAGATATAGATAACATTCCGGAACAGCGTACTATCAGCTGCATAAATATCAATACAGAGATACCAATATTTAGTCAATTTTCATCTTACAATAAACTAAAAAGAACTTTTGCATTTGTTCTCAGATTTATTTTCAATGCTAAAACTAAAAATCAAACAATGAGAAAGAAAGGTTATTTGACATGCGAAGAATTAGAAAATTCTGAAATTAATTTAATTCGATTGGCTCAACAACAATCATTTGCGAACGAGTATAATCAGTTGAAACACAATAGTCCATTAAATAAAAGGAGTAATATTCTTACGTTACATCCCTTCATTGACGATAATCAATTACTGCGAGTTGGCGGTCGTATTCAACAATCTGAGACCAAGTACGATGTAAAACATCCAATCATTTTATCTAGCAAACACGTATTAACAAAATTAATTATAAAAGAACAACACGATAAGCTATTTCACTGCGGGCCCACAATGTTACTTTCGTCAGTACGACAACGGTTTTGGCCTGTACACGGTCGCAATCTCTGCAAATCAATTGTACACGAGTGTGTAAAATGTTTCAGGGTAAACCCTCCAAAGAGTTCTCAATATTTAATGGGAAATCTCCCAAAATGCAGAGTAAGCCAGTCAATACCTTTTCTTAACACGGGATGCGATTATGCCGGCCCTTTTCTATTAAAAGATAGGACAACCCGTGAAACTAGAGGCTGCAAGTTGATAAAGGGTTATGTTTGTATATTTATATGTATGTCAACCAAGGCCATTCACTTGGAAGTTGTCTCTGATCTTACAACTGCGAGTTTTTTAGCGTGTTTAAGGAGATTTATTGGTCGTAGAGGTAAACCTCTCAATATTTACTCCGACAATGCATTGAATTTCGTTGGTGCTAACGTTGAGCTAAAGAAACTGTACAATTTTTTACAATCACAGAACAATGAAATCGCGACATCTTTGTCGTCGGACAATATCAATTGGCACTTTATACCAGCTCGGTCACCAAACTTTGGTGGAATTTGGGAGGCTGGGATTAAAAGTGCGAAATTTCATCTAAAGAGAGTGGTAGGGGAAGCACATTTAAATTTTGAAGACTTCAGTACAGTATTGATCCAGATTGAATCGATTCTCAATTCCAGACCTTTGTGTCCTTTGACTACATCACCCGATCAATTAAATCCCCTCACCCCCGCTCACTTTTTGATTGGAAAACCTTTAACCGCCTTACCGGAGAGAAGTTACTTGAATGTTCCGGAAAATCGCCTAAAACAATATGAACGTCTACAAAGCATCGTGCAGCATTTTTGGGCGAGATGGCATCGAGAGTATTTGTGTGAACTACAAGCTAGGAACAAATGGCAGACAGACAGTCAATCTTCTATCAAGGTCGGTACTATTGTTTTGTTGAGGGATGACAACACTCCACCTCTGCAATGGCGTATGGGGCGAGTAATGGAACTTCATCCAGGACAAGATGGAATAGTGCGTGTTGTATCGATTCTTGTAAATCGAGTTATCGCAAAACGTGCAGTGTCCAAACTTTGCATTTTTCCTATAAACGTTGAAAACGATATTGATCAATGAGTGACTATTTTCTTATTGTCAGGAAATATTAAATTTGTTTTATTATTATAATGTAATGTTCAATTATTTTCGAAAGTGTAAAGTACACATTTCAAGGCGCCCGGTATGTTAGGGCAAGAATGTTATTTTATAAGAATGTTATTTTATTTAAAATTGTTTATAAGCTCGACATTGTCGCTACTGTTTGACAACAATGTGTGAAGGGTTGTTTTCCCTAGATCGAGCAATATTACGTAGGTGGCTAGTGTGACACATAAAAAAGAAATTCAATTTATGTCAATAAAATAAATACTATTCAAATTACTGCTTGTGTAGTCATTTTAAAAAGATACAGTCCACTAAGAAGAAACCATAACAGATATTAATAATATTGTGTGCAATAGTAGTAAATTAAAATATTGTTAATATAATAAACATATTGAAAACTTTGTTGTTTATTGTTGTATTATAATTCTTCGTCCCAATTTCCTCCGTCTATTCCGTCTAATTAATTTGAAAAGCTTTTCTATTCAGCGTTGATATTTAAAACTCCCGCTATGTTTCACCAAATTTAATTTTTAGTGTCCCCAGTTCATGCTTGGCGGCGCTGCTAAATTGGACGCAACCTGTTGCAATGCTATAGGTATAGGAGTGTCCGGTATTATTATTTTAGCGTATTTGGTTTAGCTTAGCTTACTTTATTTTTGCTTGTTATTATTATACAAACATAATCTGAGCGTGTAATTTTGATTCTGTTGTTTTGAGACTGATGTTTTTGTATTGTTGTATTGTTAAGTTGTGTCATCCTATATTGGGTCATTGTTGTGATTTGTTGGATGACCTTACTTTATAAATAAATAAATAAATAATATCGTCCTGAAAATATGCAACGTAGATTATTAACATACTATACGTCTCTCTCCTGTCAACTTACCATTCCGAAACGATGTAAATGCTGAAAATCTTCACATTTCTTAAAGCCCACAGATAATTATATATTTCAAGCGCTTTAATTTAAAGCCATACGTTATTTTTTAGCATCCTCATAATTCAATCATTTGGTTTGAGATAGGTATTTGTGCCCAATAGTTTGGTTACTATCATATTACACAGATTGATAATAATTAATAGGGAACTGGCATACATTTTTTTTTGTCTTAAATAATTATTGTTTTTTTTTTTAACTTACAATTCCAAAAGTGAGGTAAATGCTGAAAATCTGCACACTTCTAATATAACTCATAAGGAACTATGGAAAGAATGCTTAATCCTAAACTACCTGGCCTTTTGCCTCATGGCTTTACCCATAATTAAGGATCTTTTATTTTGTGTCTGAATGAACATAGGTAATATTTGACTAAAAATAGGGAAAAAGAGTTGTCATTCATTCAAATTGTAGATTGTAAACATTCCTGAAAACAACTTCAAGATGCAGGTATGTTACTTATTTAAGTATAGGTAAGTAATAGAGAGACATCCATACAAGGACTAACGTAAGAAATTTATTTTAATTAAATTAACTAATTGGCATTTATATGTGTGTGAAACAGAATAAGTTATAAGTATTTCAAAAAAAAAAAAAAACACCAACAAACAGTTTTTAGTTAGGCCATACAATATCTTCAATCCACTTGATGTAACCTGATACTCTTGTATAGACTGTTGGATTGTTCTTTGCCCCGCAATCTTTACCGAATGAAGCGACTCCTACGATTTTATACGTACAGAATAATTCTTGTTCTGAGCTATAAATTTGAATCGGACCACCAGAATCTCTCTGAAAATGATAAAATAAATGATTTATGAATCGCTATTCATAAAACCAAATTTTTTAGCTATTATGTTTTACTATTATGAAGTATGTAATAATAATAATAATAATAATAATAATAATAATAATAATAAAACCATCACTTACGGGACAATAATCTTGGCTATACGATTCTGATTCTGCACAAACTTGCGTATCGTCTATAATACCTTTCCTCAGTTTTCGCCCAAACTGCCTTTTGTAAGACTCGTTGCATGTTGCATGATCAATAAAGTTCAACGTGAATTTAATTATTTCGTCGTTATCAGTTTTTAGAGTTTTATCCCAACTTGAAGCAATACCTTTTTCAGTAACAAGTTCTTTTTCAGTGTACAGACAAGCGGGTCGTACATAAGGACTCATCTCGACTTTGCTATCTAACTTCAGCAATGCAATGTTGTTATAATAAGCGGGTGGTTGGAATCCATCGGGGGCAAACATGTTTTCAATTTTGAAATTTTGTTTATAATCTTTGTCCTTGCCGGTTATTCCAAGACGTACGTATTTGGACTCGCCACTGGAATAGGAAAATTTAATCATTACATTCTTTAGATATTTCTTATTTTTAATGTAAGTACTCACTAGTGTATATGATACAAGCAATGTGCTGCAGTGAGTACGTATCTATCACTTATCAAACTTCCAACACAATACCAAACTTTTCCTTCAGGTGCATCGTATCCAATGAACGCCTGAAAAAATTGTAACAAAGAAAGAGTAAGTAAATTATAGCCAAGGTTACATCATCTAATATTATACATATATATATACAAAATCAGTAAAAGATATCATATACACTGTGCTTTCTTTTAACCAATTATCTATTCGGATGCATGTCATGTACCTAATTTAATGAAGATGTAAAATAGTAATTTGCAGCAATACGATAATGAAGAAGTAATGATGATCCATTTTTTCAATCAATTTTTTTTGCATGGTGAAGTCAATAATCGGCGATTAAATCAAGCTTGGCTTAACTTTTCTCTCCACCTCATCCATTGTTCCTCTTCACCTCATCACCCTGATTTCACCTCACTTAATCAAAATTTGGAACTGATGTTGCAAAAAAAGTTACTATACGAAATTTAAGTCAAAAATAGTTTCCGAACTTCAAAAAAGTACAGGTGTGTGTACGCATAAAATATACCTCCACGTATAGAACTTTAATTTATATAACTAATGTAACATTTTACCATATGAGGAAATTCATGTAGAGCAGCCTTAATGCCTCCTGCAGCTGAAAAATTTACTGAACATTTCTGTTTCTTCTCAGCTTTTCCTGATGGAGGTTCTTTCGATTCGATTTCTATAAGCTTCGCATATTCTTTACATTCTACAAAAAAAAAAAAAAAACAGTAATTTACGTAACTTCAGATCAGATAAATTATAATTCATGCAGAAGTTAGCACAACACAACTTACTTTCTTTGCTAATCAGTCCAGGAATTCTAGATGGGGATGTTGCTGAAGATCCAGACTGTGACGGTATACTAGACTGTGCTGGCAGACTACGAGTATGTCTAGAGATTGAATTGGGACGACTGGTTTGCGATGAACCTTCTGATTCAACACAGCACACTATAGGAATTGTTCCTTCGAACATGCAAATTTGAGGGGCAACTTTATTTTGTACAATCTCAGTCTTTGCCTGCTCACAGTCGGGAAGTTTCTTACATGTACCCGGTACTCCTGTTCCGGTAACGACACAAGGGTCTCCAACTGAAAATATTTCTCAATTATAGAGAGGTTGACAGGCTAAATATTCCTGGTAGTTGTTGTCTGTTTAAGGATGAGACACATATTACCGGACCGTACATCGTCAGTGCGCCGGCCGAGGAGTGCAGCCGTCAGTCGGTGATGTGTGGCTCAACACGTTTAATTTCGTTATGCAATTCATTTATTTTACTGAGCGACGGTCGGTCCACGGTACGGTACGGTTATGTGTGTCCCAGACCTTTATGTATTGTCCTCTGGCTTAGGTATTATTAGATATTTAGATTAGAGAGATATTTTGAGCTGTGTTCAATGTTTCTTTGAATGTTTCAATGTACTTTGAAAATGTTTCATTGCGATTTTAATTTGCTTATAAACCTCATAAACTACTCAATTAAAATTCTAATTTTATTCGATTTTCTCATGCAGACAATTCAAAAATATCATAATATACAAAGTGTCTCCGGTAAAATAACGACGTAGGTGTTCACATTTAGTTTTTGCGGAAGTGCGGCCATCTTGAAAATATTGTCATTAAATTCCTCGTAGTTACTTATGTACAAAAAAAATTGTTTTTGAGGCTCAAGGACCAATATAAATGATCCCCTTACGTTTAATTATGTTTATCTTATATTCACAAGAAAATTGAATAAAAAATACTTTAAGTTCCTTCTTTGGTGGAATGAAGTTTTTTTAGGAGAAGTTGAACAAAGTTCTCCTAAAAAAAAATTCAGTACACCAGTGCTCATGGAAAAAAAAATAATAAAGCGTGCGTATTGCCCAGGTTGAGGAGGTCCAGATTATAGGACTATATACAGTAAGGCCGTTTAAACTATGAATTTATAATCTGCCGTCGCTAGGTCTTCCTTCATTTTCATAATTATTTTGATTGTTATGACGAACTTTGGTATTGTTGCAACCTTATGCGGAAAGGGAGCTGCCGCAGTAACTCATTTTTTCTGTTCTTATAGTTATAATCTTTTTATTTAAGCAACGTGCATGTTTTACTTTCCATTTCAGTCGACTTTTTAGCAATGAAATGTCAACTTACTATAAGGGGTAATGAGGAAATAACTATGTTTATCAAAGTTAATAAGACAAAGTTCATCAAATTATTATCAAATTATCAGACTTTTCAATCTCGACAAATTATTCACCTAACATTTTCCTCTGAAACAATAAGGGGAACCAGTATTAACAGAATTATGATAATTACATGTAGGTCAAGAGCACGCAACTGCCAGACCTTCGCGTTTTTTTGATAAAAGTAGAAAGTTTATGTGCGCATGTTCTCAACACAGAAGGAACAATGCATCGACTATGAAATTTGTATCATCGTGGCTTTGGCAGATACCTCTTGAAGAATGTGTATAAAATCACTCCTCAAGATCTGTGAAGTTTAATTTAAAGGGTTTTCCAACAAGAGGTGTTATTTTGATATTCAAAGAAAAAGGCCATTTTTTGAGATAAATGATCGGATGTCTATTTCATAATAAAGAGGAAGGTATGCCGTTAATAATGAAAAACAACATCAGTCAAATGGCCACCAAGACCACGCTTACAGGACCATATCCTTTTCATGAAATTTTCCATAACCAAATCGCAAAGTGGCTGCCCTATGTCCTCGATAACCTCACGAATTCTATCTTTGAGGTCTTGAATCGACGCTGGGCTGTTGGCGTACACCTCATCTTTCACGTATCAAAGGAAGAAGTCGCAAGGTGTTAAATCACAAGATCCGGAGGCCAATTGTGATCACCTCTTCCAGAGATAACACGGTCCGGAAACTTTTCCCGTAAAAGAGCAATGGTTTCGTTGCTCGTGTGGGACGTAGCGCCGTCTTGTTGAAAGTACCTAAACGTTGTCCAGATCAATACCATCCAACTCCGACCATAAAAAATCATTAATCATCCCTCGATAGCGCAATCCATTCACCGTAACTGTTGACCCAACCTCATTTTCGAAAAAGTAAGGTCCAATGACCCCGCCGGACCATAAACCGCACCAAACAGTCACACGTTGAGGATGGAGAGGCTTCTCAACAATACCTCTTGGGTTTTCTGAGCCCCAGATACGGCAATTTTGTTTGTTGACGTAGCCACCGAGGTAGAAATGGGCCTCATCAGTCAAAATTATTTTTGACCCAAAAATGCTTTAGTTTTGCGAACTGTGACTGCAAGATTTTCACCATTTTTGTAGTAAATTTTAATAATTTCAATGCGTTGTTGAAGCGTGTATCGTTCCATTTTTAGTAATGGCGTATTTTCTACTTGTCAAATGTCAAAGAATAAAAGCTTTAAAAGTGACAGCTACCGAAATACCGGGTGATTCAAAATAACACCTCTTGTTGGAAAACCCTATATTTATTTTTTTTTATTTCAAGGGCATACAGGAAATGCTAAAATAGGCGAAAAAATGTGGACATGGGTATTGGAGCTTTAGTTTTCGAGATAGAAGGTGTTAAAGTTCTTCGAAAAACGTAATATTTTTTATTATTTACAAACTGTCTGATCAGAATAACTCTATTTAACTTTATACTTAAAAAAATTTGAGCAGTGATTTTATACACCTTCTTAAGCTGTTGACGATGATCTATCTAAACTTCATAGTCGCTGCATCGTTTCTACTTGTGTTGGGGACATGCGCACAAAAACTTTCAGCTTTTATGAAATAACGAAGGTGGTCTGGCGGTCGCGAGAGCGGGCTCTTATTAGCTTAGTCTAATGGGAGTTTCCTATATGATCTGAAAATCAAAAGGCACTTTATATTAATTAGTTTATCTATGAGTAACTAAAAAAAATTCACAAATGATTAATTGGCAACTCTGTGATTAAAATTCATTTATTTGTCATTTTTAATTATTTTTATTTTATACATTTTTATGAAAGAAGCATTATGTTTTAATAGTGAATCTGTTTAAAAAATATCTAGGGAATAATTTATTCTTAATATTGAAATCGTGGTTTACCCAATTGCTTGTAAAAAAATCATTGGCATGCGACATCTTCGACGCGTATACAAACAACATAGACCAATGTAATGAAGCACGAATACGATCTGACAAGTTCATGATTTAATTTTAATAAGCTAATACCTCCAAGACACAATTCTTGTAGATAATTAATTATATTAAGCAACTGAAGTGTTACTTACCAGCTGGTTGTCCATTTGAAATTTTAACATAATTAACTATTAAAAAAGTAGTTAAACTAAATATAAAGTATTGTTTATTCATCTTCTTGTTAAGCACCTGCCACCAAGATCACTTCTTCTCCACTGTTCTTCAAGAAGTCTCTCCTAATAAGAAGACTTGGCACTAGTTGTGGGAATTTCGCATTATTTTTTCATTATATTTAAAACTTGTTTGTTGTTCCAAGATAAATAATTGTCAAGGAAAACCCCTGAATTTATTACCGAACGTTGTTTGGCATTCTCCATAATCATTTTGGTTCGAGGAAGGTATTTGAGCCCCAACTGGTTTCGTTAATAATTTCGGATTACTCATATTTTATAGCTAGTCGTGAGCATAATTAATAGGGAACTTGCATACATTTTTTTTCCTTAAATTATTGGGTTTTATACACTTACTACTGTAAAAAACTGTAAAAAATAGTTACGAGAAAGAACGAGAATTAAGTATTTAATATTAAAGATTTTATCTACTCGTATTAGATAACAAATCAATTATTAGTCTAATTTTACCGAAGTAATGGCATGCATTACTATTGCCCTATCGAATAATAGTGTCAGGTGTCAGGTAGCTCATTACTCAATCGTTAATGTCAATTGTTTAACTTTACCGTACTATTCTGTCGTACGTTTGGCAGATTCAAACTACTGCCTACTGTCAATGTTCCACTTGCGTTAATTTAGAGTCCCTAAACGTCCATATTACGTTTAATAAAATGTTATAAAAATATGAAAATCGCAAAATACTAGGATGATTGTGATATTTCAACTAGTATAGCATACAAAGCTACTTATAATAATACTAAAATGAAGTTGTTTTTGTATCCGTGCGAAGTTATAAAGCCCTGGTCAACCGTTGGTGTGAAAGCTGATACCTTGGAACGTTGCCAAAAGGTTTAGTCGACTGACAGTAGTGACAGCTAATCACGATAACCAAACATTCACATTTGTTTACGTTCCTACTCACTTTTACTATCAAAATTATTGTATTATAAAAATTGAACTTAAAATTATTATAAACAGAATATGGTTTAAATTCTAATAAGTACAAGGTGATGAAAAATCTGATAATTTTCATCACCCTGTATTAAAATTTACTCCACATATGTCCGTATTCATCAAACTTCAAAATATAACTCTGGGGTTATATTTTGAATTTTCTGACAGTTGATTATACGGGCTATTATAGTGGGATAAAACATGAAAAAATAGGATAGGGACATCATGTAAACCGTTTTTAGATATCTGCTTGAGCCGTTCTATTTCTAGACTGCTTTGATGAGTTCTAATACAGGGTGATGAAAAATCGGATAATTTTCATCACCCTCGCTGTATTAAAATTTACTCCACATAGTGGGATAAAACATGAAAAGTTACGATAGGGACATGTAAACCGTTTTTAGATATCTTGAGCCGTTCTATTTCTAGACTGCTTCGAAGTTGAAAATATTCGATTTTCACTTGTTTATAACTCATAAACCGCTAAATCTAAATTCCAATGTTTGTACCGAATTGTATTTCTAAATCATTTACCTGCTCAATGACACCAAAATAAGCCTAGGCTGCCATAAAAAAATCAAGATGGCGGCCTCAGACAAAAGCCTGTCGCACAAAACAATTGAAACCTCAAATCAACGTATGGGTATTTATGTGTAATTCAACCCCACCAAATGTCAAATCTAAATGTCAAACCCCCTCTGCGTAATCCCGCTTGGTGCAATACTTTTTACGCACCCTGTATAATAAAGACCATACTTTAAGAAGAGACTTCTATAGCCCTAAACAATTTTCAATTTACATATGTGTATTATATAATAAAACATAAAACACATGTTTTAAAAAGTCTACTGATTGATGGATATTATCGATGTTACAAGATCCATAACCATTAGGTTTGAAACATTAATTTTATCTATAAAACCGTAAAATTTAAGATTCTGATTGTATACAGCTTTACAGAATAATTATACAGTCATATACAGGGTGTCCCATAATATGTGGGCAATCTCCCGGATTTGGGTAAATTTCGTAAAAATAAATGAAAAAATATCTACAAAATTAATTCCTCAGAGACACCCCTACAAAGATATTAGCTGTTGAAGTTGAGGGTTGAAAATCAATTTTTTGCAATAACTTTTTTATATCTTGACCGATTTTGATAATTTTTGGTTTTATTTTGTATTATTTTGGACTGTTTAGAATAGTGTTTCATAATCTTTGGTAGCACATACATAGACCTCGGGATGGCATAACCCCCTCATTCACTTGAAAGAAAACAATACAAATAATAATTTTACAGTTTTTTAAGGTTAATTTTCTTTTTGTTTGATATTTTTTACATAAAAAATGTACCTTTATTTATTTCGATAGAGCGAACCGTTATCGAGATAAACGTCCTTCTAATAGGTGATGCGTCGCAGGAACTTTCTAAATTTCAAGTAAATTTTAACAAGATGGCTGACCTTTGACAGTAAATTGAGCAGGAAACAAAACAAAAACTTAATTACATACATGCCAGTGTCAAAGATTTCATTTCGTGCAGATTCAATTCTAACTGATTTTCTGCGTAGTCAGCGTTTGTGTAACTCATTTTAAAATCAGTTAGAATTGAATCTGCATGAAATGAAATCTTTGACGCTATTTGACGTGTATTTAATTAAGTTTTTGTTTTGTTTCCTGCTCAATTTACTGTCAAAGGTCAGCCATCTTGTTAAAATTTACTTGAAATTTGGAAAGTTCCTGCGGCGCATCACCTATTAGAAGGACGTTTATCTCGATAACGGTTCGCTCTATTGAAATAAATAAAGATACATTTTTTATGTAAAAAATGTCAAATAAAAAGAAAATTAACCTTAAAAAACTGTAAAATTAATATTTTTATTGATTTATTTCAAGTGAACGAGGGGGTTATGCCATCCCGAGGTCTATGTATGTGCTACCAAAGATTATGAAACACTATTCTAAACAGTCCCAAATAATACAAAATAAAACCAAAAATTATCAAAATCGGTCAAGAAATAAAAAAGTTATTGCAATAAATTGATTTTCAACCCTCAACTTCAACAGCTAATATCTTTGTAGGGGTGTCTCTGAGGAATTAATTTTATAGCTATTTTTTCATTTATTTTTACGAAATTTACCCAAATCCGAGAGATTGCCCACATATTATGGGACACCCTGTATATGTTGATCTGACATATTGCAGTACAAATTTTTATTTGAACTCACCTTTGATAAGATGTGTCAGGCATTTCAATGAGGTTGAACTTGCTTCTGCCGGGTCTGCTTCTTCTTCTTCTTCTTCTTCTTCTTCTTCTTCTTCTTCTTCATTTCTGTCATTTAAAAGAAAGGCCGCACATTTTTTGAGGCATGACCGAGAAATCGTGCGGGAACTTGCTTCTTCTTTTTAATTTTTAACTTCCTTGTTGTTTATTGTTTGTTTAGTTTAGTTTAGCTTAGCTTACTTTATTTTTGCTTGTTATTATTATACAAACATAATCTGAGCGTGTAATTTTGTTTCTGTTGTTTTGAGACTGATGTTTTTGTATTGTTGTATTGTTAAGTTGTGTCATCCTATATTGGGTCATTATTGTGATTTGTTGGATGATCTTACTTTATAAATAAATAAATAAATAAATAATATCGTCCTGAAAATATGCAACGTAGATTATTAACATACCATTCCGAAACGATGTAAATGCTGAAAATCTTCACATTTCTTAAAGCCCACAGATAATTATATATCTCAAGCGCTTTAATTTAAAGCCATACGTTATTTTTTAGCATCCTCATAATACAATCATTTGGTTTGAGATAGGTATTTGTGCCCAATAGTTTGGTTACTATCATATTATACAGATTGATAATAATTAATAGGGAACTGGCATACATTTTTTTTGTCTTAAATAATTATTGTTTTTTTTTTTTAACTTACCATTCCAAAAGCGAGGTAAATGCTGAAAATCTGCACACTTCTAATATAACTCATAAGGAACTATGGAAAGAATGCTTAATCCTAAACTACCTGGCCTTTTGCCTCATTGCTTTACCCATAATTAAGGATCTTTTATTTTGTGAACATAGGTAATATTTGACTAAAAATAGGGAAAAAGAGTTGTCATTCATTCAAATTGTAGATTGTAAACATTTCTGAAAACAACTTCAAGATGCAGGTATGTTACTTATTTAAGTATAGGTAAGTAATAGAGAGACATCCATACAAGGACTAACGTAAGAAATTTATTTTAATTAAATTAACTAATTGGCATTTATATGTATGTGAAACAGAATAAGTTATAAGTATTTCAAAAAAAAACACCAACAAACAGTTTTTAGTTAGGCCATACAATATCTTCAATCCACTTGATGTAACCTGATACTCTTGTATAGACTGTTGGATTGTTCATTACCATGCAATATTTACCGAATGAAGCGACTCCTACGATTTTATACGTACAGAATAATTCTTGCTCTGAACTGTAAATTTGAATCGGACCACCAGAATCTCTCTGAAAATGATAAAAATTCATAAATAAACCTTTGCAAATAAGCTGAAATCGTAGATAGATTTATATCATTAATATGTAGTTTCTGCACAGTATCTTGTATGCAAATAGTATATTATGCAACGAGCTTATAATGAAGGCTATTAATACGCGAGTATGATGGTTAAGATACGAGCCGTAGGCGAGTGTCTTAACCATCATAAGAGCGTATTAATAGCCATTATCTGCGAGTTCCATACACTATTTTTTCTACGACCCTTTTTTATTTCATAGAAAAGATTAAAAAATTATATATTTTAACAATGACCCATGTACAATTGCGGATCATTGAAGTTAAGATAGGTTGCTATTTGCTTACGCATATTAGGTACCAAATTCTCTCTTCGTTGCTAAGATTATTCTGCTGAGACATGTTTTAGGATCAAGTTTAAAGGGCACTACTCACTACTGCGTAATTTTTATTATGCGAAGTTCGAATTCCGAATTTTACGCTTCGATTTTGAGATTAATTAATAATTTTAATAACTGACAGCCATTAATTACGATATTGTATGACTGCGCAACGCGGGTCGCAGCGTTGCCGCTTTGAATACTATATCACGGAGCGCTACGAATGATATAATACTTTATCTTCCCATCTTTTACACGATATACCTACTTATCAAATTAATTAAGGTAACATAAAATCTTGATAAATTTTCTTTGAATGTTACTTATGTTCTAAATTAAATAAACGTTCAGAATTTTTTTTCAGAAATTCAGAACTTATATCACAAGGCAATTTTTGTCGTGAGTATGACAACTCTGTGACTTCGGTTGGCTTGCCGACCCGATCGTGAGCGAAAAGGAACCGATTCGATTGCAAATGCTCCTCTGCCATTGGATAGCTTGACCAGGGCTTTAATAAAAATTTGTATCTTAATGAGACCCATTAAAGCACTGGTGATTCATATTTAATATGCATATTAAAAGTTGGGAGTAGAAAAAAACTTTTTTGCATTAAGTTCAAACAAAAGCTACCTACTTATTTTAAACTGACTTTAATCAATGACAAACTTGTAAACTTGGATCATGTAAAATGTATGGTAGATCTAGGTGTACTAAAATTTTGTAATGAATAGGTCTCAAAATTATTTCAAATTGATAACTGCAGTAAGTAGGTAATTTTTCATTTTGTTAAATTTTGTAATATGTGCTGTATTGAAGTCGTGTATTTCGCCTTCATTTTATATTAGGTAAAAGCTAGGAAAAGTTTAATTTCATAAAAGTTCGGCGAAAAATTTATTAAGATTTTATTATTAAAATAAAATGCATGAAAATATCGTAAAGCCGAGGATTCGAATTTAATTTCAGTAAATTTTTGAGATTTTTTTATACGCGGAGGTAAAATTTAATGCAACTAAAAAGATGCAGTTTTCAGTCAGAGTTGCGTGATCGAGAATCGTTCTTGCTTCTAGCTGTAGAGTAAGCAGTGAGGCCTCTCCCGCGACTAGGTAGCCTGAACTTGATGAAAACCTTCTTCTTCTCCCCGCAATCCTTGAAGCGCCGAACCTCTCCTTGAGCCCCGCCTCACCGATCTAACGTAGTGAAGTTTAGACCAGACCGCCGAAATTATAATTTGGGTAAAGTCCGTTTCATCGAAATGTTTGCAAAAGCCATAAACCCTTCACCGGTGATCCCACCCTCTGGCCCAGCCTGTGGTCGTCACACAATAGAACAACTATTATTTGCTTTTGTGTCGTAAAATTTTGAAGAAAATGTAAATCGCAATACAGTTGTTTATGAAGAACAAGGAGAGGAATATATTTAGGCCATTTAGCAAACAGCCAGTACCAGAGTAACATAACATGACATATCTTATATTATAGGGGTAAACCAGAAATCTCAAACATTTGTTATAGCGTACCTGGGCACCAATGAACCCAGGTACACAGTGTACCTGGGTACCTGGGTACACTGTGTATTTATAGCAAAATGCACGTTTGCAGGTAGGCGTATTTAGGACCACTGTATATACTACTTTAGGCGCAGCTTAAAAATTGATGACATTTATGGCTTTTGCGCAAGTTTCGCTGCAACATACTTTAGTGCAACCTGTGCCGGTCCGCTCTCTCACTCTCACGCAACCGTCTATTCTTAAATTCAGTTTGGCCCTACAGAACATAACGTCTCCCCCAGCACCGATCATTGATAATATTTTTTATGAGCTTTATTATTTAACTAATCATTTTTCATTTTCATTCCTCGTAGACGTTACGAGCATCAATTATTTTCTTTGTAGTTACTCTATCGAATAAATAATTTTATTTTAACATTCGACAACCATTATTTTCCGTTAAATAAAACGTAAAAATCGAATCCTGTCAGTGCATTTATTCCACCGTCACTAGCACCGGCAGAGCCGATGTTTATTTCACATTTACCCATCGAATCCGAAGCTTTTAACAAAGTGGCTAACTAACAATAATAATAGTCAGCTGTCTAAACAACAAAAGAACGCTAACAGGTTTCCTATACGGTCTACTGAAAATTCGGAGCACACCAAAAAGATTCCGCTGTCTTTACCAACCGGTAGAAAAAACTTCTTTAGAATCATCGAAAATTCTAAATCTGCTCTGAGAACTATTATCGGATGATCAAATAGTCACCAGAAGGGGAGACAGAAAATATTTTTTAGGTCTTAGTGTATAGATGCATCCCCACCTATGCCGGCTTTGAGCCATTTCAAAAAAAACTAAAATTTTGAAAAGACTTTGAAGCCCTCTAACGGACAAACGAAGCATTTTGGTATAGAGATAAGTTTGATCCGAGCGACTTTTTTTTACCTCAGTAATCTGTGGTTGCTCCATGTCCATGGAATATTGGGACACCCTGTATGTCCATAGGGAGGGATTCATAAAACCAAATGTTTGAGTTATACTTACGGTTTGCTATTAAGTATGTAATATTAATAATAATAATAAAACCATCACTTACGGGACAATAATCTTGGCTATACGATTCTGATCCTGCACAAACTTGCGTATCATCTATAATACCTTTCCTCATTCTTCGCCCAATATGATTCTTATAAGACTCGTTGCATGTTGCATGATCAACAAAGTTCAACGTGATTTTGAATATTTCGTCGTTGTCAGACCCTGTTTTTAGAGTTTTATCCCAACTTGAAGCAATACCTTTTTCAGTAACAAGTTCTTTTTCAGTGTACAGGCAAGCGGGTCGTACATAAGGACTCATCTCGACTTTACTATCTAACTTCAGCAATGCAATGTCGTTATAACGAACGGGAGGTTCGAATCCGTCATGCTCAAACATCTTTTCAATTTTGAAATTTTGTCTATAATCTCCGTCTTTGCCGTTTATTCCAAGACGTACGTATTTGGACTTGCCACTGGAAGAAAATTTAATTGTTACATTCTTTAGATTTTTCTTATTTTTAATGTGCTGGGTAAGTACTCACTAGTCTCTAGTATACAAGCAATGTGCTGCAGTTAGTACGTATCTATCACTTATCAAACTTCCAACACAATACCAAACTTTTCCTTCAGGTGCGTCGGATCCAATTAACGCCTGAAAAATATATAATTAAGTCAGAGTAAGTAAATTCAGAGCCAAAGTTACATCATCTAATACTTTAACATAGATAATAGGATCTACATATTTTAAATCCATTAAAGTTCAGATCATATAGAGATAAAGAATTTCTTGCTTACAAATTTCTCCTTGACCTTCCAATAAATTACTTTAATATTACAAAAAAATCAGAAAAATATATCAATACACTATGCTTTCTATTAATCAACTATCTATTCGGATGCATGTAATTTAATGAAGGTGTAAAATAGTAATTTGCAGCAATACGATAATGAAGAAGTAATGATGATCCATTTTTTCAATCGATTTTTTTTTGCAAGGCGAAGTCAATAATTTTACTTTCTAGTCGACAAACTTTTTAGTTGGCAATCTAGTCGGCGATTATATCTAGGTTGGCTCAAACGCTTTCCTCTTCACCTCATCCATTGTTCCTCTTCACCCTGTATCGCCCTGATTCCTGATTTTACCTCACTTAATCAAAATTGTTACTGATGTTGCAAAAAAGGTTACTATACGAAATTTAAGTTAAAAATAGTTTCCGAACCTCAAAAAGTACAGGTGTGTGTACGCATAAAATATACCTCCACCTACTATAGAACTTTAATTTATATAACTAATGGAACATTTTACCATGTGAGGAAATTCATGTAGATCAGCCTGAATGACTCCTGCATCTGAAAAATTTAGTTGTTTCACGATTTCAAAAGAACATTTCTGCTTCTTCTCAACTTTTTCTGATGGAGGTTCTTTCGATTCGATTTCCATAAACTTCGCATATTCTTTACATTCTACAAAAAAAATTTTTTTTCAAAATTTCAGATCAGATAAATTATAATTCATGCAGAAGTTAGCACAACACAACTTACTTTCTTTGCTAATCAGTCCAGGAACTCTAGATGGGGATGATGCTGAAGATCCAGACTGTGACGGTATACTAGGCTGTGCTGGCAGACTACGAGTATGTCTAGAGATTGAATTGGGACGACTGGTTTGCGATGAACCTTCTGATTCAACACAGCACACTATAGGAGTCGTTCCTTCGAACATGCAAATTTGAGGGGCAACTTTATTTTGTACAATCTCAGTCTTTGCCTGCTCACAGTCGGGAAGTTTCTTACATGTACCCGGTACTCCTGTTCTGGTAACGACACAAGAGTCTCCAACTGAAACTATTTCTCAATTATAGAGAGGTTGACAGGCTAAATATTCCTGGTAGTTGTTGTCTGTTTAAGGATGAGATACATATTACCGGACCGTATATCGGCAGTGCGCCGGCCGAGGAGTGCAACCGTCAGTCGGTATGATTGTGGCTCAATACGTTTAATTTCGTTATGCAATTCATTTATTTTACCGAGCGACGGTCGGTCCACGGTACGGTATACGGTTATGTGTGTCCCAGACCTTATAGTCCTTATTGTCCTCTGGCTTAGGTATTATTAGATATTTAGATTAGAGAGATATTTTGAGCTGTGTTCAATGTAAACTACTTTGAAAATGTTTAATTGCGATTTTAATTTGCTTATAAGTCTCATAAACTACCTACTCAATGAAAATTCTAATTTTATTCGATTTTCTCATGCAGACAATTTAAAAATATCATAATATACAAATTGTCTCCGGTAAAATAACGATCTAGGTGTTCACATTTAGTTTTTGCGGAAGTGCAGCCATCTTGAAAATTTTGTCATTAAATTCCTCGTAGTTATTTATGTACAAAAAAAAAATTGTTTTTGAGGGTCAAGGACCAATATAAATGACCCCCTTACATTTAATTAGGTTTATCTTATATTAACAAGAAAATTGAATAAAAAATACTTTAAGTTCCTTCTTTGGTGGAAAGAAGTTTTTTTGGGAGAAGTTTAACAAAGTTCTCGTAAAAAAAATTTCAGTACACCAGTGCTCATGAAAAAAAAAATAATAAGGCGTGCGTATTGCCCAGGTTGAGGAGGTCCAGATTATAGGACTATATACAGTAAGGCCGTTTAAACTATGAATTTATAATCTGCCGTCGCTAGGTCTGCCTTCATTTTCATAATTATTTTGATTGTTATGACGAACTTTGGTATTGTTGCAACCTTAAAAGGGGAACCAATATTAACAGAATTATGATAATTACATGTAGGTTAAGAGCACGCAACTGCCAGACCTTCGCGTTTTTTTGATAAAAGTAGAAAGTTTATGTGCGCATGTTCCCAACACAGATACGAACAATGCATCGACTATAAAATTTGGATCATCATGGCTTTGGCAGATACCTGTTGAAGAATGTGTATAAAATCACTCCTCAAGATCTGTGAAGTTTAATTTATTTATTTCAAGGGCATACAGGAAATGCTAAAATAGGCGAAAAAATGTGGACATGGGTATTGGAGCTTTAGTTTTCGAGATAGAGTGTGTTAAAGTTCTTCGAAAAATGTAATATTTTTTATTATTTACAAACTGTCTGATCAGAATAACTCTATTTAACTTTATACTTCAAAAATTTTGAGCAGTGATTTTATACACCTTCTTAAGCTGTTGACGATGATCTATCTAAACTTAATAGTCGCTGCATCGTTTCTACTTGTGTTGGGGACATGCGCACAAAAACTTTCAGCTTGTATGAAATAACGAAGGTGGTTGGCAGTCGCGGGAGCGGGCTCTTAGTCTAATGGGAGTTTCCTATATGATCGGAAAAGCAAAAGGCACTTTATATTAATTAGTTTATCTATGAGTAACTAAAAAAAAATCACAAATGATTAATTGGCAACTCTGTTATTAATATTTATTTATGTGTCATTTTTAATTATTTTTATTTTATTCATTTTTATGAAAGAAGCAATATGTTTTAATAGTGAATCTGTTTAAAAAATATCTAGGGAATAATTTATTCTTAATATTGAAATCGTGGTTTACCCAATTGCTTGTAAAAAAAATCATTGGCAGGCGACATCTTCGACGCGTATACATGCACACAACATAGACCAAATAGTGTAATGAAGCACGAATACGATCTGACAAGTTCATGATTTAATTTTAATAAGCTAATACCTCCAAGACACAATTCTTGTAGATAATTAATTATATTAAGCAACTGAAATGTTACTTACCAGCTGGTTGTCCATTTGAAATTTTAACATAATTAACTATTAAAAAAGTAGTTAAACTAAATATAAAGTATTGTTTATTCATCTTCTTGTTAAGCACCTGCCACCAAGATCACTTCTTCTCCACTGTTCTTCAAGAAGTCTCTCCTAATAAGAAGACTTGGCACTAGTTGTGGGAATTTCGCATTATTTTTTCATTATATTTAAAACTTGTTTGTTGTTCCAAGATAAATAATTGTCAAGGAAAACCCCTGAATTTATTACCGAACGTTGTTTGGCATTCTCCATAATCATTTTGGTTCGAGGCAGGTATTTGAGCCTCATGCACGGTCTTCGTTAATAATTTCGGACTACTCATATTTTATAGCTAGTCGTGAGCATAATTAATAGGGAACTTGCATACATTTTTTTCCTTAAATTATTGAGTTTTATACACTTACTACTGTAAAAAACTGTAAAAAATAGTTACGAGAAAGAATGAGAATTAAGTATTTAATATTAAAGATTTTATCTACTCCTATTAGATAACAAATCAATTATTAGTCTAATTTTAATGAAGTAATGGCATGTATTACTATTGCCCTATCGAATAATAGTGTCAGGTCGATTGAACAATGAGCTCATTATTCAATCGTTATTGTCAATTGTTTAACTTTACCACCCTATTCTGTCGTACGTTTGGCAGATTCAAACTACTGACTACTGTCAATGGTTCACTGACGTGAAAGTAGAGTCCCTAAACGTTTATTTTACGTTTAATAAAATGTTATCAAAATATGAAAGTCGCAGAATATTAGGATGATTTTGATCTTTCAACTACTATAGCATACGAAGGTCTTATCATAACACTAAAATAAACATGTTTGTCCACGACTACCGTATAATTTGTACCTTATGAATGAGTTTTCTAATGCATAAGCATAGTCATAATTCACGTGAATTATAACCCGTGGATAATAGCCAGTGAATAATCATTATTCACTGGTCTAGAATTGCTAAGGACACGCGGTCTATATTTAGTATCTGGCAAGCATTTATCAGTACGTTTAGGCAATAAACAGGCACTTTAATTAGTTAACCTTTTGCCAATCATAAAAATCTTCTTAAAGTATTAGTTTGATCTGGTTTTTAATGCGCAAAAAAGTTAAAATTAAATAGAATATTATATCAAGTAAATAAGCCATTGACATGACATGACAAGCAAAGCATAAATTGTTGTCAATTTGAAACGTCATAACTACTAGCATAGGTACCTACTATTTCTGTTAGAATTGTTTATTACTAACCTTAAATAATAGGTCAAAAATCAAACCTAAAAAATATAATTCGTTGGAAGTAACATTCTGCATCATAATAAGTTAGGTTAGGTACTCTAGGCTAAAATGAAATTTCATCATAACCTAACTATAGGTTTGTTCACGTAAATCTGCCGGTTTTGCCAGGAGGATCCATGCTGTGACACACGCTGAGAGGACCTGACAGGTGCCAGTGGTACTAAACATTTTCTCCTTTATAATGTAGATAACTTATTATGCTTTCTCTATTTTTATTTCTTCTTCCCTAACTTATAAACTTTGACGTTTTTGCAATAAAACTTGTAAATCAATTTGGCATTTATTTGACAAATTATAACTAAAAAAAAAACTGATTGTTTCAGTCTTCATTTCACATAATATACAAAAAATTAAAACTGATAAATCAATTAAATAATACAGTATGTTCCATAAGTAATGGTCGGTGGTGAATTGGAAAGATTCTTCGATTCGAAATATTACGATCTGACATAACTTGCTCCTTGCTCTAATAAATTATTAATAATTAAAAAGATTCAGGGTGGCAAAGTTAACATTTTAAAATTTATTTTTCGGAATAAGTTGAAAGATTGAAAATACACGAACGTAAAAATTTGGAAATGGATGTTTTACGGTATGACAAATCTTAATTTGATATGCGTTAGATAATCCCATTTTAATAATTTCACGAGAACAGCTACCTGGGATGCAAATAAAAAATCATAGTGTAAGCGAAAAGTATGTTACGCCGTTTAGAATAAATTAAAAATTAATAATTTCTACATTTGGGAGTTACCGGGCCTATTATTGTAGATAACAGAAGAGGGAAATATTTTCATGGACATTGGACACTAAATTTTAAACAACGCACCTTTCTTGGTAAACCTAATGATCTGTAATTGAAGATCTGGAGATTAACTGAAAAGAGAGTTCAATAATCATTAGGATCTCATACTTTTGGGATTAGATACACCTAAAGGGATAAGCTCTCTGCTGCTTGAAAAACATTTGGCTGACATTACGGTAGTAAATCTTTTCCGGTCATTATAGCAGGTTTACCGGGAATAGGTGATTAAATATAAATTTGATATTTATATTTATTTTATATTTACATTTATATTAAATATAAATGAAAAATTTTTGGGCTTTAGTGTAGTTCTTAAGTTATGACCCGTGACCAACCTTGACCAGACTTACCCTGTATATTGATTGAAAGCTGATATGTAATATAACTTATGAAATAATAATTATTAACGATAACATTGACTAGAAATTTCTAGACATTATAGCTTCATCTGCATAAATTACAAGTATACCTTTACATCTTTGAACATTTTGGTAACTGCTGTAGCGGTACCTGCAACAATAGAAAAGGCATGGGGATATTCATTCAAACGGTGTTTACCGTGCAAATAACATCAACAAAAGGACAGGGTTGAGTTTTAAATTTATGACAGGAGAAAGCGGCAGATTTACGTGAACAAACCTATATCAAGTAGGTAGTAGGCCCATGTATTGTAATTAATTTATGGTAACCTATAGAAAATGGTTGATGAAATTGGGAAAATTATACGCATGTCACTGTAAACAGCTGATGGTCATGCTGTGTGTTGCCAGATTCACTTGTATTTACCAACAGACGGTTATATGGTGAAGTTTAAAAGAATTACTATTACAAGTTTATAAATTAGATATTAAGATTATAAAAGTGAGGGGAACATAGTTTAAGTTTAATTATATGAAATTTATATGTAGGACGAGTAATTCTAAACTGTTAATTGTACTAAGGGCCCCCGCACACGGGCAACTTATTAATCTCTGTGATTAAATAATCTACTCGCCAGAAAGTTGCCCGTAGCTCTACAAAGCGCACACAGGCAACGAGATAGTTGCTTGTCCGTGAATTTTCAAAATGGATTTCGTCGAAACTGTGTGCGTTTGTGCCCTGCTTCTAAGGAAAAAAAAGAAGAGAAAATATTGGGTACATCCAATGATTAGCAGAAGACTTTTAGATGGACAATTTCATAAACTGTTTGCCAGTTTAAAAGGTTATCCAGAAAAGTTTTTTAATTATTTTCGCATGAGTGAAGAAAGTTTTGTGAAACTTCTAGTGTTATTAGGCCCTCGTATTACTTATCAGAATACAAACAAACGAAGGGCTATTGGACCAGAGGAAAGATTGGCAGTAACTTTAAGGCAAGTGTAAACAATTTTTTCAAACAATTTTTCATCTTAGATATAATAGGTATAAGTTGGTAGTTGTCTATTGTAAAAATTTCAGTTCAATTCCTTGAACACGTTCTAAGTATTGAAGTATGACAATTTTCTTACGTTCCTACATCGCCACTAGCAAACTACAGAAAGAAAACAATATTTTTTTTTTACTTTCGCTTATATTTTCCAAAGATAGCTTGTTTAACAAATAAATGTTTAAATGACCCAAAATAATTTATGTCAACGTCAAAATAGATGATTCTTCGGAATTGTCATCTGCTTCCGGTGGACTGTAAGTCGAAAAAAATTGAGCCGTACCCTGACTTGAGTGACTGTCCTGTAATCTTCTACACGAAGAATCTTGAGTTGTTGGAGAAAATAGTGATGGCGGCCAGTGTTGTTGATATGATCTTGGCTGGATGTCTGGAAGCCCTTGAAGCCTGGCGGTATGATGTAAGGAGGTTTCGTTAATGCGAGTATAACTCTGCTGACCGCCGAGTGTCTTTTCATTATTGGGAATGTGACTCTGTTGACCCCCTGACATACGGACCCTTCTCATCACATTCATGATCTCCGACCTAGCAATGAATTTTTGATCTTCATCAAATTTTTTGAAGGAAGGGAGTAGAGATAGAAGAAAATATTTATATTCATCAATCTCCTTGTCTTCATCTTTTTTTTCTCGCAAAATTTGTAGCAAGGTTTCTTCGTATGACCTCTTTGGTGCCCTTTTTGCCTTAAGGTTAGAAGCTGTATGTTCAGGTTTTTTTTTTGGCTGTTCCGATTCTTTTTCCATATCTTCGTCCTCGTTATCCATGTCACCTATACTGTTAGTAGTTACTCTGCTCTCAATGGAATCCCGTAGAAATAGCAAATGCTCAAAATAAATATACTTGCGTCTAGCTTTGGCTCCTGCAGAACCAGATGGTCGATTCTTCTGAGTGTCATACTCTCTCTTGAAACATGTTCTCAGGTTTTTCCACTTCTTTTGTATGTCATTGCCTGAAAAATTAAAAAAAAAACATTTAGGTACCTACACGAATTTACTTGAATTTTCTGTTTACAGATATTTAGCCACGGGCAACAGCTTCGCATCACTACATTATGAATTTTTACTCGGAGATTCAACAATACGACAGATTATTAGAGATTTGTGTGATGCGCTTTGGGAATGTTTGCTGCCATATTACATGCCAGGATTGGATCGTGAATTTTGGTTGAAAATTTCTCAACAATTTAATGAGAAAACACAATTTCCCAATTGCATTGGTGCGATTGACGGAAAACACATTAGAATGAAAAAGCCTTATAATAGTGGTTCCGAATTTTTTAATTATAAATCTTTTTTTCTACTGTGCATTTAGCCATATCTGATTCAAATTACAAATTCATTTACGTAGAAGTCGGAGCATATGGTTCATCAAGTGATTCTAACATTTTCAAACACTCGGCTTTTTCACGTTTGCTGGAGAGAAATGAATTGAACATTCCAGAAGATACACTTCTGCCTAATGATGCAAATGGCACAGCTATGCCGTTTGTACTAGTGGGAGATGAGGCATTTGCGCTCTCGAAATATGTTTTGCGCCCATATCCAAGCAAAAATTTGTCAGTTAAACAACGGATTTTCAATTACCGACTATCACGAGCGCGCCGAATGGTAGAATGTACATTTGGGATTTTAGCTAACAAGTGGCGAATACTCCACAGACCGCTTGACGCAAAAATTGAATTTAATGATTCCATTATAAAAGCATGTTGTATTTTACACAATTACGTCAGAGAACATGAAAAACTACAATTTGAAGACACCCTTTATGAATGCCCCTTGGATGATATTCCAGCGATTGGAGTAAGAAGCAACGTCCAAGGATTTTCCTTTAGAGATTATACCGCTAATTACTTTATTTCACCCCAGGGAAGTATTTCTTGGCAATACGATAAAATTTAATAAAATAAGAAATTGTACAAGTACCTCTAATAATTAGACCATGCATAAAATTATTGAGTGAATAAAAATTAAGTGAAAATTAACTAAGTACTTACATTTTTCCGTTTTCCCCTTTGGATCTTGTTCGTCCCAGTTTTCAATAAACTGCTGACACAGTTCAGCCCACAATGCTTTTTTTAAATTCCTGTCGGAGTACTCCTTCAATTTTGTATCATACAATGCCGGGCGTTTTTTTATTTCCTCAATAAAGGCCTCTATATTTAACTCAAATCGAGACATGATTCCCTGACCAGTACCAGGTTAATAATAATAAACGTAGGCTGGGGGCTTCAAAGAGCAACTTTTAAATTGCTCGTGTGCGTAGTCGTGTCCGAACACGTTCGTTCTATTTCTACCGGCAACAGTTGCGTCGCCCGCCGAATAGGGCAGATCGCAATTTTTTAGTTGGCGAAACTAAATAATCGCCTGTGTGCGGGTTATCATAAACAACAGTGTGTTCTATTTAACTGATTAAAAAGTTGCTGGTAAAAAGTTGCCCGTGTGCGGCCTCCTTTTTATACTACGGTATAATTTCCGATTTTGGTCTGTTGGTAAATATCAGTGAACCTGGCAACACACAGCATGACCATCAGCTGTTCCGAGGGGCATGCGTATTATTTTCCAAATCTCATCAACCACTTGAATAACAGGATTACCAACTTATAGTTTAATAATTTTGTTAGTTAAAAATTAAAATGGAAATAATAATTCATAGTGAGGACGAAATACTGTGTACTCCACCGGAGATAACGGAAGCAGCAAAGGTAACTTACCTGAATTTGTTGCCTAAGAAATCCCGAAATCTTTATTTAACTGTATACAACACCTTTATGAACTGGAAGGCGACCAAGAAAATTCATTCATTCTCATTGTTTAAAATAAATTTTTGGAATCAAAGTAAATAGCAGTCGTGGACAAAGTATAGTATTATACTCGCATATAATGAGCTATTATCCACCCAGGTTAATTATGTCACTCGCTAACGCTCGTGACATAAACTTAACCTTCGTGGATAATAGCCCTCATTATATGCTCGTTTAATAATATACTAATTTTCTACTCCCAACCTTTAATCTGCATATTAAGTATGAATCACCAGTGCTTTAATGGGTCTTATTATGATACAAATTTTCATTAAAGCACTGGTCAAGCTATCCAATGGCAGAGGAGCATTTGCAATCGAATCGGTTCGTTTTCGCTCACAATCGGGTCGGCAAGCCAACCGAAGTCACAGAGTTGTCATACTCACGACAAAAATTGCCTTGTGATATAAGTTCTGTATTTCTGAAAAAAAAATCTGAACGTTTATTTAATTTAGAACATAAGTAACATTCAAAGAAAATTTATCAAGATTTTATGTTACCTTAATTAATTTGATAGGTAGGTATATCGTGTAAAAGATAGGAAGATAAAGTATTATATCATTCGTAGCGGTCCGTGATATAGTATTCAAAGCGGCAACGCTACGACCGTGACCGTCGCGTGCGCAGGTAAGCAATATCGTAATTAATGGCTGACAATGTTATTAAAATTATTACTGAAAATCAAAGCGTAAAATTCGAATTCGAAATTCGCATAATAAAAATTACGCAGTAGTGAGTAGTGCCCTTAAACTTGATACTGAAACATGTCTCAGTAGAATAATCTTAGCGACGAAAAGAAAATTTGGTACCTAATATGCGTAAGCAACCTATCTTAACCTCAATAATCCGCAATTGTACACGGGTCATTGTTAAAATATATAATTTTTCAATCTTTTCTATGAAATAAAAAAGGGTCGTAGAAAAAATAGTGTATGGAACTCGCAGATAATGGCTATTAATACGCTCTTATGATGGTTAAGACACTCGCCTACGGCTCGTATCTTAACCATCATACTCGCGTATTAATAGCCTTCATTATAAGCTCGTTGCATAATAATTATACTATTTAGTATCCATGCGTAGTTATAAAGCCCTGGTCAACCGTTATGATATGAAAGCTGATGCCTTGGAACGCGGCCAATAGGTTTAGTCGACTGACAGTAGTGACAGCTAATCACGATAACCTAACATTCACATTTGTTTATGTTTAGTTTCTATTTTACAATACAAATTATTGTATTTAAAAATTAAACTTAATAGTTATTTATGTATCAAGGGAGTTATGAGGATGTTAATTACAGAGGGCAACATATTGCAATCCCGAGGGACGTTAGTCCCGAGGTATTGTTAAGTTGCCCGAGGTTATTAACATCTAATAACTCCCGTGATACATAATCTATTTTATTTTATACTAAATGAAATATAAAAACGAAATCTGTTGGTTTTTAAAATTAAACGAATGTTTTTAATAATTGAGTAACCATGATTATTGATTACCATGGATATATCAACTGAAAAGTTTGTGGAAAATGACATATGAAATCCAAATATGCAACCAAAAATGCAATAACAAAAGCAACATCCAATGGTTACCAGAATTAAACCAATAGTAATATTAGAATTAGAGAGAGTTATGGATTCATAACAGTCCCAAGGGAGTTATGAGTATGTTTATAGTTACGGTAACCAAGCGTTTATCTAGTTATAATGTATTAGTATGAAATAAAATTATTATAAACAGAATTATACAGGATGTTCTTCGAAGAAAATAACATCTTGAATAATACGCCAACCTGATATAAATATGGGGAAAAGCAACAAATGCATCAATTAATGGTTTACTGCCTGCAGAATCAAAAATGAAATACGATGCGCGACGAAATCTTTCACCCTGATTTTGTAATTTTTCTCCTTTTTAAGTTATTTTAGTGAAGTATCTGATATTTTCTCTACTTTTGCAATATTTCAATAACCAAATTATTTACTTAAAGAGAACCATATTTTTTAATAAATAAAACTGCAATCCATAAAACTTTTTTACATAAAAATTTAATTCTACCGTAAGTAAAATTATTTTTATTCAAGTATACTCGTAGATAAAGTATAGTATTCCACTCGCGCATAATGGCTATTATCCACTTAGATGTTACAGCACTCGCCAGAGGCTCGTGCTGCAATTTTCATCTTCGTGGACAATAGCTATCATTATGCGCTTGTTGAATAATATACTATTTTTCTGCGACGGGCTAAAAGTGTGACCTTTTTTCCCCGTTAACAGGTAGAAAAATGCCTCATTATTATGAGCTGCATCTTATCGGGGAAATAAATGAATTAGCAGGGAAATAAATGAATTAGCAGGGAAATAAATGAGTACTTATTTCCCCGAAATGGCGGCTTAGGTATAGGTAGCTACTATTAACACTCAGATATCATTAAATTTATATCAAATATACGTAAAGGAAAGTTACCTTATTATCCAAATGGCAATTATTAAGGGAATTTTCATAACAATCACTATCCATATTAATAAATTCACCGAAATAACACTGTCTCAGAGAAAGAGCTGGATTTTTTTTTGGCATTCCATTGCATTAGTCTTGAATACGCGTTTTCATAAACTTTTTGTGATTTACTTGGTAGTAATTTCGCCGATGCCTCTTCTGCTAATTTTATTACTTAAGAAAATAATACATTATTTTATTATTTCTGTAGGTGTAAGTGAAAAGGATTTTTCACAACAATCACTATTATTATCCATTGAACAATCAAACTCATCCATCTAAAACTTTATTGCCCGTATTCACAAACGACGAAATAAACTGTCATGAATGAATAATTAAATTGACATTATAAGGATTTTTAATATTTCGTTTCCAGGCAACGTCAATTACGATAAAAGACAGTTTGAAAATCCAAGTTTAACATAAATCATTTTTCCGACATAATTTTCAGTTATCTAACTACGTTTTTCGATATTCTAACACTGATATTTCTTCTCGCAGAAAAAAATTGTATATTACACACGAGAAAAAAGTGCGATTTTAGCTCTCTAACTAGTATCTATACTCCTATTAGATAACAAATCAATTATTAGTTTAATTTTAACGAAGTAATGGCATGCATTACTATTGCCCTATCGAATAATAGTGTCAGGTCGATTGAACAATGAGCTCATTATTCAATCGTTTAATGTCAATTGTTTAACTTTACCGTCCTATTCTGTCATACGTTTGGCAGATTCCAACTACTGCCTACTATCAATGTTCCACTTGCATTAATTTAGAGTCCCTATAAACGTCCATATTACGTTTAATAAAATGTTATAAAAATATGAAAGTCGCAGAATACTAGGATGATTTTGATTTTTCAACAAGTATAACGTATAGCGTACAAAGCTACTTATCCTAATACTAAAATGAAGTTGTTTTAGTATCCGTGTGAAGTTATAATGCCCTTGTCAACCGCTGTGAAAGCTGATGCCTTTGGAACGCTGCCAAAAGGTTTAGTCAACTGACAGTAGTGACAGCTAATCACGATAACCAAACATTCACATTTGTTTATCTCATTTGTTTGTTCCTACTCAATTTTACCATACAAAATATTGTATTATAAAAATTGAACTTAAAATTATTATAAACAGAATATGGTTTAAATTCTAATAAGTACAGGGTGATGAAAAATCTGATAATTTTCATCACCCTGTATTAAAATTTACTCCACATAAGTCCGTATTCATCAAATTTCAAAATATAACTCTAGGGTTATATTTTGAATTTTCTGACAGTTGATTATACGGACAATAGTGGGATAAAACATGAAAAGTTAGGATAGGGACATGTAAACCGTTTTTAGATATCTGCTTGAGTCGTTCTATTTCTAGACTGCTTTGAAGTTGAAAATTTTCGATTTTCACTTGTTTATAACTCATAAACCGCTAAAACTAAATTCCAATGGTTGTACCGAATTGTATTTCTAAATCACTTACCTTCACAATGACACCAAAGTAAGCCTAGGCTGCCGTTTAAAAAAAATCAAGATGGCGGCCTCAGACAAACGCCTGTCGCACAAAACATATGAAACTCAAATCAAGGTATGGGTATTTATGTATAATTCAACCCCACCAAATTTCAAATCTAAATGTCAAACCCCTCTGCGTAATCCCGCTTGGTGCAATACTTTTTACCTACGCACCCTGTATAATAAAGACCTTACTTTAAGAAGAGACTTCTATAGCCCTAAACAATTTTCAATTTACATGTATGTATACAGGGTGTCCCAGCTTATTCGAAGCGGTCTCTGTAGGCCAAACGATGGATTTTTTCCAAAAAATGTTTGCACATTCAAGTACAGGATCACAATGGCCATAATTTAAAATTATTTTGGGGTATACAGATGTCCCATATGACAGTGGCATATCAAAGTTATGTTTTTTTAAATGGAATGCTTCTATGTTATTGCATTTTTAGATTGTCTGAGAAGAGAAAATAAGATTGGCTTTTACAGTTGGTCTTTAAATTCAGAAGTTTTTGAGTTATAAACAAGTGAAAATCGTCATTTTTCAAGTTCAAGGCCCTGTACAACGAAAACGGTTCAAAATAGAGAAAAACGGCTTACATGTCCCTATTTTAACTTTCCATGTACTATCCTATGATGTGGATGAAATGTTTATACAGGGTGATAAAAAATTTGAAAAATTCTGAGATTTCTCCACGCGTCGCCAAATAAAAAAATCAAAGAAAGTGCAAATGTTTCTATACCATAGGATAGTACATTAATAGTTAAAATAGGGACATGTAAGCCGTTTTTCTCTATCTTTAGCCGTTTTCGTTGTACAGGGCCTTGAACTTGAAAAATGACGATTTTCACTTGTTTATAACTCAAAAACTTCTGAATTTAAACACCAACTGTAAAAGCCAATCTTATTTTCTCTTCTCAGACAATCTAAAAATGCAATAACATAGGAGCATTCCATTTAAAAAAACATAACTTTGATATGCCACTCTCATATGGGACACTCTGTATACTCCAAAATAATTTTAAATTATGGCGATTGTGATTCTGTACTTGAATTTTCAAATTTTTTTTTGAAAAAGTCCATCGTTTGGCCTACAGAGACCGCTTCGAATAAACTGGGACACCCTGTATAATAAAACATAAAACACATGTTTTAAAAAGTCTACTGTTTTTTGATGGATATTAACGATGTTACAAGATCCATAACCATGAGGTTTGAAACATTAATTTTATCTATAAAACCGTAAAATTAAAGATTCTTATTGTTTTTACAGATTAATCTCAGTCATATATCGTTCTGAAAATATGCAACGTAGATTTTTAACACACTATATGTAGACTATACTCTCTCCTGTCAACTTACCATTCCATAACGAGGTAAATGCTGAAAATCTTCACATTTCTTAAAGCCCATAGAAAATTATATATCTCAAGCGCTTTAATTAACGTATGGCTTTCATACGTTATTTTTTAGAATCCTCATACAATCATTTTGGTTTGAGATAGGTATTTTTGTGGCTAATAGTTTGGTTAATCATATTACACATTAATAATTAGATTAATAATAATTAGTAGGGAACTGGCATACATTTTTTTTTTGTCTTAAATAATTATTATTGTTTTTTTAAACTTACCATTAGCGAGGTAAATGCTGAAAATCTGCACACTTTTAATATAACTCACAAGGAACTATGGAAAGAATGCTTAATCCTAAATCATCTGGCCTTTTTTCTCATGGCCTTACCCATAATAATTGAGGATACTTATTTTATTTTGCGTCTGAATGAACATAGGTAATATTTGACTGAAAATAGGGAAAAAGAGTTGTCATTCATTCAAATTGTAGACTGTTAACATTCCTGAAAACAACTTCAAGATGCAGGTATGTTACTTATTTAAGTATAGGCAAGTAATAAAGAGACACCCATACAAGGACTAACGTAAGAAATTTATTTTAAGTAAATTAACTAATTGGCATTTATATTATGTACCTATGTGAAACGAAACAGAATAAGTTATAAGTATTTCAAGAAAACACGAACAAATAGTTTTTAGGCCATACAATATCTTCAATCCACTTGATGTAACCTGATACTCTTGTATAGACGGTTGGATTGTTCTTCTTTGCCAAGCAAACTTTACCGAATGAAGCGACTCCTACGATTTTATATGTACAGAATAATTCTTGTTCTGAGCTATAAATTTGAATCGGACCACCAGAGTCTCTCTGAAAATGATAAAATGAATGATTTATGAATCGCTATTCATAAAACCAATTTTTTGAGCTATAATGTTTTACTATTATTATGAAGTATGTAATAATAATAAAACCATCACTTACGAGACAAAAATCTTGGATATACGATTCTGATTCTGCACAAACTTGCGTATCGTCTATAATACCTTTCCTCAGTTTTCGCCCAAACTGCCTTTTGTAAGACTCGTTGCATGTTGCATGATCAATAAAGTTCAACGTGAATTTAAGTATTTCGTCGTTGTAAGACCCATCAGTTTTTAGAGTTTTATCCCAACTTGAAGCAATACCTTTTTCAGTACCAAGTTCTTTTTCAGTGTACAGACAAGCGGGTCGTACATAAGGACTCATCTCGACTCTCCTATCTAATTTCAGCAATGCAATGTTGTTATAATAAACGGGATGTTGGTATCCGTCATGTGCAAGCATCTTTTCAATTTTGAAATTTTGTTTATAATCTTTATCCTTGCCATTTATTCCAAGACGTACGTATTTGGACTGGCCACTGGAAGAAAATTTAATCATTACATTCTTTAGATTTTCCTTATTTTTAATGTAAGTACTCACTAGTCTCTATGATACAAGCAATGTGCTGCAGTTAGTACGTATCTATCACTTATCAAACTTCCAAAACAATACCAAACTTTTCCTTCAGGTGCATCGTATCCAATGAACGCCTGAAAAAAAAAGGAATTAAGAAAGAGTAAGTAAATTAGAGCCAATAAGGTTACTTCATCTAATACTATACATATACAATATGATCTACAAATGTTAAATCAATTAAAGTTCGGATCATAGAGGAATAAAGAATTTCTTGCTTACAAGTTTCTCCTTGACCTTCCAATAAATTACTTTGATACTACAAAAAATCAGTAAAAGATATCAATACACTGTGCTTTGTTTAAATCAACTATCTATTCGGATGCATGTAATTTAATGAAGATGTAAAATATTAATTTGCAGCAATACGATAATGAAGAAGTAATGATGCTCCATTTTTTCAATCAATTTTTTTTTGCATGGTGAAGTCAATAGTCGGCGATTAAATCAAGCTTGGCTTAACTTTTCTCTCCACCTCATCCATTGTTCCTCTTCACCTCATCACCCTGATTTCACCTCACGTAATCAAAATTTGTAACTGATGTTACAAAAAAAGTTACTATACGATATTTAAGTCAAAAATAGTTTCGGAACCTCAAAAAAGTAAAGGTGTGTGTACGCATAAAATATACCTCCACCCATAAAACTCTAATAATTTATATAACTAATATAACTTCTTACCATGTGAGGGAATTCATGTAGAGCAGCCTCAATGCCTCCTGCAGCTGAAAAATTTACTGAACATTTCTGTTTCTTCTCAGCTTTTCCTGATGGAGGTTCTTTCGATTCGATTTCTATAAGCTTCGCATATTCTTTACATTCTACAAAAAAAAAACAGTAATTTACGTAATTTCAGATCAGATAAATTATAATTGACGCAGAAGGTAGCACAACACAACTTACTTTCTTTGCTAATCAGTCCAGGAACTCTAGACGGGGATAGTGCTGAAGATCTAGACCGTGACAGTCTACTAGCAGGCTGTGCTGGCAGACTACGAATATGTCTAGAGATTGAATTGGGAGGACTGGTTTGCGATGAACCTTCTGATTCAACACAGCACACTATAGGAATCGTTCCTTCGAACATGCAAATTTGAGGGGCAACTTCATTTTGTAGAATCTCAGTCTTTGCCTGCTCACAGTCGGGAAGTTTCTTACATGTACCGGGTAGTCCTGTTCTGGTAATGACACAAGGGTCTCCAACTGAAACTATTTCTCAATTATAGAGAGGTTGACTGGCTAAATATTCCTGGTAGTTGTTGTCTGTGTAAGAATGAGACACATATTACCAGACACACATTATTATTAACTGTGATCAAGGGTCTAATGAATCTCGAAACGTTTACCCTTCGATTGGTAACTTTCGAAAATAGGAAGCTAAAATCCCATTATCAAAATAATACCTATTACCAGACCGTAGATCGTCCGTACGCCGGACGAGGTGTGCGGCCGTCAGTCGGTGATGTGCGGCTCAACACGTTTAATTTCGTTATGCAATTCAGTTATTTTACTGAGGGTATTTAAAAGTAGGTATTTAAATACGTTTATTAACATTTTTTGTCAGGAGTATCAGATCATGTACTTCAATTAGTTTACAATTACTTTACACCAATTGTCAAAAATTTCGAGTTATTCTGATCAACCAGTTTGTAGATATTCAAAAAATATCGATTTTTTCGAAGAACTTTAACACCTTTTATCGCGATGACTAAAGCTCCAATGACCCATTTCTACAGGAAATTTTTCGCGTATTTTTACATTTCCTAACGTGCCTTTTAACTTTTAAAAAAATTGATCTTTATACTTTTAAGATTTTGAGGAGTGATTTAATACACCTTCTTCAGCTGTTGACTTCATAGTCGCTGCATAGTTCCTGCTTGTGTTAGGGACATGCGCACAAAAACTTTCAGCTTTATAAAACAACGAAGGTCTGCTGGTCTGACAGTCGCGGGCTCTTCTTAGTCTAATCTAATGGAAATTCCCTATATGTTCAGCTTCAGCACAGCAAAAGGAACTTTATCTACACTACGTAGTTTATCAATGAGTAAATAAAAATAAAAAATAATTGGCAACTCTATTAATAAAATTCATTTACTTTCATTTTTAATTATTTATTTTCATTCATTTTTATGAAAGTAACATTATGTTTTAATAGTGAATCTGTGGAAAAAATATCTAGGAAATAATTTATTCTTAATATTGCTCTTAAAATTGCTTGTAAAAAAATCATTGGCATGCGACGTCTTCGACGTGTATATGTATACAGGGTGAGGCGCGAGAACCTTAGGGCATTTTTATATGAAGAAGTCCTGGGAGTAGAAGTCAAAAAATTATGTGTATGATTTCGGTTTTGCCGAGCTGAACTAAAATATTCACAACCCCTCACCATTTCCGGTTATACCGGAAGTTGCCATCAACTTTCTTATTTTAAATGGGACACCCTGTATATTATTATATTTTCAGATTGTCTGAGAAAATGCAATAAAAATGGGGCTTACAGTTCAAAATTTTACCGAGTGGTTTATGAGTTATAAACAAATGAAAATCGCAATTTTCCATTTTCAAAGCAGCTTAGGTCGAAAACGGGTCAAGATATCGGAAAACAGCTTACATGTCCCTATCTTAACTTTTCACCTAGTATCCTATGGTGCTGATGAAATTTGTATACAAAGTGATGAAAAATCAGCGATTTTCAAAAAAAAATTAATAAAAAATATTTTTTTTTTGTAGGTACTCTAGCGTAGTATACAAAAAGTTAGAATAGGGACATGTAAGCCGTTTTCCGATATCTTGACCCGTTTTCAAGCTAAGCTGCTTTGAAAATGGAAAATTGCAATTTTCATTTGTTTATAACTCATAAATTGGTCGTTACAAATTTGAACTGTAAACATCATTTTTATTACTTTTTTCAGGCAATCTGAAAATGTAATAATACAACAGGGTGTACCATTTAAAAAAAGAAAAATATGGCAACTTCCGGTATAACCGGGAGTGATGTGGAGTTGTGAATATTTTAGTTCAGCTCGTCAAAACCGAAATTATACACGCACGAATTTTTAGACTTCTACTCCCAGGACTTCTCTATATAAAAATGCCCTAAGGTTCTCGCGCCTCACCCTGTATACCTACCTATACATAAAACATAGACCAATGTAATGAAGCACGAATACGATCTTACAAGTTCATGATTTAATTTTAATAAGCTAATACCTCTAAGACAAAAGTCTTGTTGATAATAATAATTATTATATTATGCAACTGAAGTGCTACTTACCAGCTTGTTGTCCATTTGAAATTTTAACATAATTAACTATTAAAAAAGTAGTTAAACTAAATATAAAGTATTGTTTATTCATCTTCTTGTTAAGCACCTGCCACCAAGACCACTTCTTCTCCACTGTTCTTCAAGAAGTCTCTCCTAGTGAGAAGACTTGGCACTTGTGGCAATTTCGCATTATTTTTTCATTGAATTCTAAACTTGTTTCTAGTGCAAGATAAATAATTATTCAAGGAAAAACCCTTAATGTAAAACCGAACGTTATTTGTTATAGCATTCTCATATTATAATCATTTTGGTTCGATAGGCATAGTTCGAGGTAGGTCCCCATAGTTGGATTAATGATTTGAAACATTTACATATATATGTTACTATATACCGGGTGTTGCATTGTCAGACCGTCCATAGGAAATCCCACACAAATTTTAAATATTAATTACCCCCTTATATTATCTTCCCGATTCATTTTAGAGCAAAATTGTATGGGACTTTTATGTACTCGTGTTTTGAAAAACGTTTTCTCAAATTTGTAAAATAAACATGCTGTTTTAGGAAACGTTTTTCAAAATATCTCTTAATACGCTGCATGAAATTTACGAATTAAAGAAAATAATTCTTAAATTCCTTTCTTTAAAATGCTCCCAAATTAATTTATTAAAATCAAGGAAATTACAGGTTCAAATAAAAGAAGTCCTTTTCATATTTTTAATCACAGATTACTAATTTTGTAATAAATAACAAATAATTGTAAACAATCCCTTTTAAATGTGCATAGAAAAAAAAGTCTCAACCCTTACTTTGTGTAATCTCAAAGTAAAAAATATATTTATTTCGTCAAATTAGAAAGAATAAGTAATTCCAGTAACTGATGGCTATATTCATTATTGTGGTGCTGTAAGAATCCTTCATCTACGAGTAACTTATAATTTAACTTCTTTAAATGTTTCTTAGTTCATAAAATGTATAAATTTATGTTTAAAGCAAGCATTTTCCTTCGGAAATGGAACAGAAAACGAAAATGTTTTAAACATTTTGAGCACCGAAAACAATGTTCAAGAATCGATAATGGGATTGACGCACTGGCCTGCGACTCGTGCGTTCAAATTTCCCAGTAGTGAAAAAAGTACCACTTTATGCACTTGTTGCATAAATAACTATTGAATAAGTAGTATAGGAATAATATTTTCTAGTTCCAGGATTGCCCTATTTTTGTATTACTTGGATCTATTTCTATTCTATAACAATAATAAAGCCTGTGACTTCTTTGCATGATTATCCGATTCTTACCAACATAGGTAAATAAATAAATTTGTAAGAGCTCGCATACCTACGTTATATTCTTTCCATTTTCTAATAACTCTTTAACTTGATCATAACAATTACAATTATTTTTTTATTATAACGAGGCAGCACTCGCGAAGAATTCAAGATTCGTATTTGTAATTCGTATTTGTTTTTGTTTACCTTTTGCAATTATCGTGTTTATGACTCGGCAATTCGATTCTAGACGGTTCTCGGTTGACATGACAGGAAGGACATTTTGCCACGCCAACAGTGTAACTGACAGTTCTACTAAATACCAGAATGGTTCCGCGTTCTGCACGTGTTTGAGAACGCATTGTGACTAGAGACACATCAGTGAAGCTCCTAGATAACTTCGATGGCACCTTAGATGTCTATATTAGAGCGCGCGCGCCGCCGGAGCGGGAGTCAGTTATAGTAAGTCAGTTGTAATTGGAAGACATGGTCAAGTGACAAGTGAAGTGAAATAGTTTATTGATTGTTGTATCTGTGTGTAAATAAGAGAACAGCTGATTATTTAGATTAGGAGAGTATTGTTATAAGTTCTTCACTTCACAAAGGGATTTTTTTTTACTATTCTTGAGAATTATTAATACAAGAAATAAAAATTAAGTAAATATTTATAAAAATAAGTTTTATAATAATAATTACTTGTATTTTTGTATTCAGTAATGCTAATTTGTTATTATTGATTTGTTCATAATCGATTATTTAGGTATAAAAATAAACAAATTATTTGCTTAAATCATTAGTTCAGTTAATTAGGCCACACAATAGCTTCTAACCATGGCAAATAATGCGAAACTCTAGTGTAAACTGCTGGTGTATTAGGAATTCCACAAGCAATGCCAAATGATGTAATCCCTGCTAAATACATCATTTCTCTCTTTATGTGAAGAGGTCCTCCAGAGTCTCCCTGCAAAATCAAAAATAAAATCAATCGAGAATAATAACAAATCCTGGGGAAATTTATTAAAAATTTCTGAAGAATCTTCTGAAACAATTGGTTGAAAAATCTAACACTATAAATTAGAAAATTGCGATTTTTTTTCCAACGACCACCTGCGAAAGTGAAAAATAGCACAAACGGGAAGCAGGTAACTGACATTACTAAAGAAGCAATTTCGGGGAAACGTCAAGCAGAAACTTACGTTTGGAGGAAGATTTTCACTGATGGAGAAGCGCCAGAGAAATGTTCCCCCAAACGTAAGTTTCTGCAAGTTATTTCGGCCATTTACTTCGAAAATGAATTAAAAAATAAAATATCACACTGGAGTGATATCAATGTGTATTGATGGTCGAGTCAATGAAGTCCTTCGAAAAATTTGAAATGTCAAATCATCTGAGGTTATCCTGAATTTTGATTCAGATTCCTAATGAGTATAAAATTTTGCATCTTTTCTTTAATTTAATCGACACTGTATCTCCTACGATGGCTTAGGAGATCCCAATATGTGAGTCAGTTGAAAGTGGCCAACCTGTATAATTATGATGTTATTCCCGCTTCAAGAGGTTTCTGATTTTAAATAATATAAAGAACAAAATTTTTAAAACCATTCAAAATCATTACAAAAAAAATCATCAAAGTCAATAATAATACTACCTACTTATTCAAATTTCGACAATTAATTCTAAGTTTTTCTAATTCAATTATAAGTTTTAATTGTAAAGTTCTCAAATAAAAGCATTAATAAATAACATTTTGAGATTGTTCATTAATCTGTGGTCGTAGAAAAAATAGTGTACATTACCTGCGTGGAAAGTACGATTTCACACTCGTGGGATTGTCGTTAGGAGGCTTGATGGGTCACTTTCCACACTAGTAATGTAATATACCTACTAGCAAAAGCCTACTTGAAAAAATTCCCACCATACTCTCAATGCTGTGAGTATTATAACTGCCTGCATCTTATTGATTTCAAACAGATATCTAAAATAAGTTTTAGGAACTTTTCTTGAATACATGATCGGAGAACTCCTAGGATAAGCTACCCCCACATCACCACGGAAGAGCTTAGTGATAATGGATGTCAGTGATGTCACGTTCTGTTGAGGAATAAAAGTAGATTTTCATTCTTTTGAATAAAAATATTTTTTTTTTGTAAAAGAGCTAAACACTTTAAATCATGGTTGAGAGTTTGGGATAACTATAAAATTGCATCTAGAGCTTTGAAAACTTCATATTCACATAATGTGTAATGAAGCCAACCATGTAACAAGTGGATTTACAAATTTGATGAAAAGGTATGTCAGATTATGAACTTGATACTTATGATATAGTCCAATAAAGTCTAAAAAGTCATACGTATCGATTAAGAATACACCTCCATTTGATAGTTCGATTTATTTTGTTTCATATACGTGGTTTTTATAGTAACCGTCCAGTTTGTCTAAACACTCCATCCCGCATAAATAAGTATACGTCAACATTGGTTTTGAATGAGAATTAAATGCAAAACACAGAGGATAGAATGTCATTACGTGAATAAATTTTATGTAGTTGTCAGTGGCTCTCAAACTGACGTAAGCGGTTCAATTCATATTTGAATGATTTCCTTCAATAATTTACGCTCGTTCACAACTTGACAATTAACTGCTTGACATTTTCTGGTGAAATTAAAAATATTAATTCGGACGGTTAGTGTAACGTCACATCTGACTTTTTAAAGTTAATCCTACTATAGAAGAGATGATACATAATTTGGATTAGGTTTAGGAAAAAAGCATCAAATGAGGTAACTGAAGCTTCTAGGAATTTGGGCTGCTTTTGCGTATATTATGTTGATAGTTTTTTCCTATGCAAAGAGTATTTTTTCATATGACCTTCAAACGATATTAGTGAAACACAATGAACTCGTCATTTTGAACAGAAATAACCCAGGAATAACATAATAGTAATAATAACGTTGTAAGTGTAATTCGAGATAACCTGCTTAGATGAAGCATTATGTTAATATATGGATTTATTTGTTATTAATATTACAATACTCACCTCGCAAGTATCTCTTGGTATAGTAGGACTTCCAGCGCAGATCTGCATATTATCGACAATGCCATTCCCGAGCTGAGCAGGCGATACCGCTGCATAAGTTTGTCTGCACTGCACATTTCCGTACAAATCCAGCGTCACCTTAATAATAAGTCCTTCATTTGTAGTAATCATCATTATTTTTGTTTATAAAACTAAATTATCATTGGTAGGTTGAATATTGAACTGATCTAATTAGCTCTCCAACATTCTCATTACCTATTTGAGTCAATCAAGACATGTTCAAAGGTGATTCCAGTGCAGTGAAGCTGAAGCTCTTCTAACAAAGTCTTAATAAGGCTGACAATCCTTTGAATGATAAGCTATTATGTCATTTTTAAAAATTTATAACGCATGCAAATTGATTAAATGGACCTCCTTAATTCTTACAATTGACAGCAGTTGCCAGTTTTCGAAGTCCATCTAGTATGATTTGCATGTATAATAATTATATTCATTTATTAGTGTCATTTATATGTCCGTATTCATCAAACTTCAAAATATAACTCTGGGGTTATATTTTGAATTTTCTGACAGCTGATTGGTCTAATGCTCTAAACCTACGAACGCTACGAGTTTTAGACCAATAACATGTTCCAAAATATAACCCCAGGGGTTATATTTATTGATGAATACGGGCCTTAATAGAGCACAAAAAAGCACTGCGTGTACTAGGGGCGGTCAAAGGCTATTTCAAATCGTGGTTGAGTTGAAATAGTTTTCATTCCGCCCTTGATACACCCCTATTACCATTATAAAAGTTGGAAAAAAATTCGTATATATGCCGTTCACTTATTATAAAAGAATTGGGTTATGGTGTAGGGTGATAGAAATCACTGGGTATAACCGCTGTCAATCACTTGCTGGAGTTGGGTTATGTCTCTTTTTTATGAGGTTGAAGTTTTATGACAACGAACCGGACATAGTTGCAAAATGGATCCTTGATATTTTTGCTATTCTTCTTATTATCTTTACGTCTTTATGGACTTTTTATTTTGGAACCTTTAGTCACGTTATTTTATGATATTGCAATCTTTATCTAGAAAGCAAACTCGTCAAGTCTAATAAGCTTGCCATAAATTATAAGATGAGAAAAAAGTTTTATTGTATTTTGATATCTTAAAGGAACTAATTGCAGCGTTGGCCGGAGTAACGTTGTAACTTACATAATTTTTTGGAGTAATTTTTTCGATTCAGCACGTTTAAATGGGCAGAATGCTTCCACAAAGCTTTAATTGCTGCCTAATTTACCTTAAATAATATTTAAACAATATTTCAAGAATCGCTAAATGAAAAAAAAACATTCCATTTAATAATGTTGCAAGGTACATTTTTTGAGTCTCATGTAAAAATGTAAGTTACAACGTTACTCCGACCAATGCTCCAATTAAAGGAACTCTTAATTATAAAATAGATCAAAAATTAGTAATTACTTATTTATTATTAAAAAATAGAACATTTAGGAAGTTAATGTTCGATTAGTAGCCGATTATTATTAATCGGCCAATCGGCTACGGTCATGGTGATTGACGATCTTATTATTGGTGATGGCTGTTTGGATCCATTCTGGTAGATCCATGTTTCGTTCAGGTACACGAACGTTACATTTTCACTCTAATTTTGATATTGTAAGTATTTTCTTAGAAAGGTAATTTTGGATGCAACGACATGCTTTTGTTCACAAAGAATTTTGCGTCCGTTCACATATTCATATTTATAGCTGAGATATTTAAGAATTTTAAATAAACTAGTTCTCCCGTTTTCAAAATCCAAATGTTTACGTTCGTCTTCCAAAAGTTTTCCTAGAGTAAAATGTTCGTTTTTCAAGTTATATTGCCAAATCAGTCGTTGCGAATCTTTCCGAAACGTAAAATTTTCATGATTATTGTCTGGTTTAGGTCGTCTGCCCAAAGGCTTAACTTCAAATTTATCCTGTTTAATTATTGTTTCAATCGCACTTACTGAATACTATAAAAGAGGAAAATTACGTAACATCATTTTATTAGGTGTACACTTAATAATACTTACACCCCAAATGTGTTTTACTTTCAATATGACTTGTAGTTCACTTAGGTTGTCATTTTCAGATTTAAATAACTTGAATGCCTTTTTTATGGCGGCTTTACACGATGCCAGTAACTGAGACGAGTTACTAGAACCGAGTACTGGAGTTTAGCAACTCTCCTAGTGTAAACAAATAATTTTATATTCCAGTAACACTCGTTCCAGTAAACCGTTCCAGTCGAGTAAATGAGGCGGCTTTACACGATGCCAGTAACTGGGGCGAGTTACTAGAACCGAGTACTGGAGTTTAGCAACTCTCCTAGTGTAAACAAATAATTTTATATTCCAGTAACACTCGTTCCAGTAAACCTTTCCAGTCGAGTAAATAGAAAGCCCTTCTATTCACTGGCACAAGTAGCTATCCCCACCGTCCGTCCTACTGGACTGGCAGGGACACTATTTTCTTTCTTCTTTCTAGCCAGCCGTCTCTTTTTTGGTTCTAGTTCCTCTTCTTATATGTCTAACAATGCATCGCGCATTGACTTTAAATTAATAATAAGCATTTTTTTGATAATACGCTTTTGATTCAAATTCATTTTAGTAAAATAAGTTCATAACTTATAAATATTGTACTTCAAATTGACATTTATATTGAATACTCGTACATTAAGTAGGTACTGGAAACCGTGTAGAAACCACTGTCCTGAAAAACACTTGCTTCCAGTACTCGGTTCTAGTAACTCGCGCCAGTTACTGGCATCGTGTAAAGCCGCCTTTATAAGAATTTTTTCTTCAATCGATATTAATTTCGGCATTATGAAATTTATAATGTCAAAAAATTAATATTTATTTGACAGTTCGAGAAAAATTTGTCCGAATAAAAATTATCCTAGATAATCTACTAAAACTTCAATTAGACAACAAGGCTGTTAATCAGCTGAGGCAATTTGAGCGATTTGACAAGTGTCGGTGTTTACTTAACCTTCAATACCTCGATCAGCTGATATTGTCGATCAAGATCTAGGGAGTTTTCATTTTTGTAAACCTAAAAACAAAAGTTCATGGCCTACCAATGCTTTTTTAATATGTGAACGGCATATAGTTATTCACAGTATACGCCACGGAAGATTATGGCCGTGTCTCTGGATTTTAGGATCTTTTTATTTTTGGAGTGGATAGAGATCCGGCAGAGCTATGTTTTAAAATTATATTCATAATGTACAGGATGTCTGAGAAGAGAAAATAAGATTGGCTTTTACAGTTGGTGTTTAAATTCAGAAGTTTGTGAGTTATAAACAAGTGAAAATCGTAATTTTTCAAGTTCAAGGCCCTGTACAAGGAAAACGGCGTAAGATAGAGAAAAACGGCTTACATGTCCCTATTTTAACTTTTCATGTACTATCCAATGATGTAGATGAAATATTTATACAGGGTGATAAAAAATTTGAAAAATTCTGAGATTTCTCCACGCGTCGACAAATAAAAAAATCAAAGAAAGTACAAATGTTTCTATACCATAGGATAGTACATGAAAAGTTAAACTAGGGACATGTAAGCCGTTTTTCTCTATCTTGAACCGTTTTCGTTGTATAGGGCTTTGAACTTCAAAAAAGACGATTTTCACTTGTTTATAACTCACAAACTTCTGAATTTAAACACCAACTGTAAAAATCAATCTTATTTTGTCTTCTCAGACAATCTAAAAATGGAATAACTTAGGAGCATTCCATTTAAAAAAAACATAACTTTTATATGTTTCATGCTTTTGGGACATCCTGTACATTATGAATATAATTTTAAAACGTACCTCTGCCGGGTCTCTATCCACTCCAAAAATAAAAAGATCCTAAAATCCAGAGACACGGCCATAATCTTCCGTGGCGTATACCGTGAATAACCCTGTATAGGGAAAAAATTACTACTCTTGAAGATCGTTTAATTCTTGTTCTATTGGAACAGGAGTATGGCATGAAGCTTGTGAGTAAGTATTCAATGACGCTGAAGAATCTTTATGATCACATTGTCTCTTATTCCAACGGATGAGTATTGCTCTACAAAGATGCAACCCTGCTTCTATGTTAATGGGAACTCTACCACCTATTAAAGACTTTTCCGACTGTGTTTATTTATGATTAATTTTTTTTAATGTGCAATAATTACAATGTTTCGTTATTATCAAGTGAAAAGTGTGACTCAGACAGGAAAATGTTCAATGTACGCGAATTTTTCTAATATTATGTAAATCTAGCGTGCGTGTCCTAAAATATTACCTTCATGAGATGATCACTAACGTTACCACCGAACTGAGTTTTTCCCCAACCAGTCGCCACCAATGGAGCGTTGCTGAGGTCGACGGAGGTGTAAAGGCAAACAGGACGAACGAATCTGTTAAACGTGACGGCACGGTCCAACCGAAGCAAAGCGATGTCATTGTAGAGAGATGGAGGGATGTACGACGGATGGGATGTACGCTGCACCACGGAGAATTGCTGTACATTTGCATCGTCAGCTGGGCTGAAGAGGTTGGTGTCTCCAAGACGAACCCACGATACTGCACCTCTGGAATGAAAATTACATTTATACAAAATTAACGTGACTCATGATTCCATTTCTGCTAAATCTGTGGTTGAATCTACTTGCTGTACCTATGGCTAGGTTAAAGAACAAGCTACGAAAACCATTACAAAAATGTAATTTTCTTCCTCAGCTTGATTAGAATCTATCTAGCACGTTTTTGCAACTAAATACTTTGGATCGAAAAATATTTAATTACTCACAGTTCGGGTGTTATAAGACAATGAGCGGCAGTAACAACGAAATTTTCACTGATCAAACTTCCACCGCACAGCCACTGTATATGAGCTGCATCTCCAAAGCCCAAAGCTGCCTATAAAAATAAAAATAATCCATTCATTTGATTGTTACATAATTATTCAAAAATGTATAATATCATAAAGACTATTAAGACAAACGGTTACCTATACCTAAAAACAAACTCTATTATTACCTTTATCAAATTTGCTTGCTTTAATGGCATAATAAGTAAGCCCTTACTTTCCCAAAGCAATAAAAATAAAACCGTCTATACTGACGTGTAACAACAATGCATTTTTACTTACCATATGAGGAAATTCCGCAAGTTGTGTATTAATTCCGCCGATTACATATGGAGTGATTTCCCTTTTTCTGGTACTACGTGTATACTCCTGACATTCTATAGAGAAAATTATTTTTTTTATATGCTCACCGGTTTTTTTTTTTAACACTTACTTTGACTTGCTTTACCATTAGACACTACTGGATTTGGGGGTGGAGTTGGCACTACAACATTTCCCGTCACTGGCGGTAATGGAGCAACACCTGTTGTGGATGGCACTACTATTTTTGGTGATTCAGTAATTGGCAGGACGTAGATTTCAGGTTCATTATTAGGGGGTGTTGAGATTTGAGGAACAAATACAGGAGTCGGCATGGTACTTATTTGAGGCTGAGGAAAATTTTGGGGAACGCTGTAAACCTGATAGTTGTTATTATTTGAGCCGATTGGAGTGACGATGTTCCTGGATTTGGAGAAAGATCGCAACATGCGAATATAATCTGAAAGATGGAAAGTTTTTCTTAACTGATTTAAGAAAATGATCAAGTGGAGAAGGTAACTTTGAAACGAACCTGAACTTAATCCTCTGCTTCCATTGTAAAGCAGTGCTAATAAAAATAATACTATTTCGTAGAAATTTAGCTTGTTTACTTCCATGATGGCTTGGATACTTTTGATTTTATAAACTGATGAATAGACATTTATACTGGGTTAACGGAAATGAGCCATTATCTTAGCTTTAAGAGTACTAAAAAAATATTTTACAAATACTGAAAATATCATATATTTATTGTATTAATTTGTTGTTATTTGTTATCGTATAAAATATGTTTTGTGAATAGGATTTTAGAGGCAAGGTTAGTCGTTTTATATATAAATATTCTGCACTTATTAGATGACACTATACTATAGATAGAGATGAAAGATTGAAAAATATATAAAGTTTTCCCCTGGCACACAAATTCCTATTGTCATTACTTGGAACTAATTTGAACCGTTCTGGCTGACCTATTTTGTTAAATTACTCAAAGCAATGACCCTGGTCAACATAACTAATTTAACAGGAAAATAGTGCAATAATGATAATTACATAATACATACTGCAACAGATTGAAACATTTTATATTAATCTAGTAATTGATTGAGATCCGTATCAAGCGTGTCAGCGTCCGCAAAATCATAAGTAACAGAACTCTTTAGAAAAAATGCAGGTTAAATTGATCGAACAAATGATATTATTACTATATATAACAGTAAGTTACGTCATCGAGACTGAAATTGTCACAAGAATCAAGTTAACAAACTAACAAACAGGTATATTCATAATATTAATATTAATAAATTTGAAATCTTAATTTTGATACTTTTGATTTTTCGATTACCGTAATGAAATCATGTAATCTAACCTGTGAGTGGTCCCGAGGTAGCAGATAAAGCTATAATGTTGTTGTAGTGGATATACAGTGTGTTTCAAAGTGGGAAAAATAAATTCCTCGTAAAGGAGTTTGCGGCATATGACGGAGGTAGAGTGATACACATTACGTTTTCAAGCCGCCATATTCATTCCAACGCTTTCTTGAGTCTCTAGCATCGCAAAATCAACATTTAACTAACATAAATAAATTCCTCGTCTCTTCTATACAGAAAATCCCCATAACTTTTCATCTTGTAGGTGTAAAAAAAATTTTGTCCAATTCTGTAGCATCTTGTAAGGATCGCCACATGTATGGAAAAACCACAATTCTTATTTTTCTAACTTCATTAAAGGTCTATGAGCAGGCAGGACAATAATTTGGACCAACATCGATTCGGCGTTGGTGACACTTCAAATCTTTATTTCTTATGAGCTCCTACTTTATTTACACATCATACCTTAAATTTGGGAAAATTATCAGTTATAGTTGGTGTTGGTATAAAGGGTGTTTACTGTAAGACTGGCTCAATTTTATGGGTTGATTTAATCACTCATTCAATCTCCAAACTTGATCCCTGTCTTGGGTCAGCCCTCTTGATACATTTTCACCACTCTTAACGTTTCTGAGTCATAACTTTAGGCCCATCATAATCATAATCATTGTGGATAGTTCGCCTCCTGGTAATCGCTGAGCGGCGACTTATCCACTTTTATGGGCAAGACCTGGCAGGTCATATGGTCTTCGCTTCTGCGCATTGCGTGTTATAACTACCGTGACGGTTTTTTCGCTTTTTTATTATTTTCGCCATTTTAAAGTTCCCTCGTTGCCGTTCTGCTCTTTGCATTTCTTTTAAATGGAAGGTGCCTTTAGTTGAAACAATTATTTTTAAGTGACAGAGAGCCTCAGCAAGGAACCTCAACAACCAGTCTGTTGTGATTCACGTTTCAATTTTGGTGTTGACCATGGATCCAAGATTTTTAAATTCATCAACTTGGTTTACTGGAGACCTTTCTGTAGTGGGCATTGCCTGGACGTTGCTGTTGTCACTAGAAAATCTGCAATGCATTTTAGTCTTTCTGCGACTAACTTGTAGTAAACATATGTTTTCCAAAGCCTTTTCAGGAAATGGTTCCTCTATTAAAACCAAATCGTCTGCATTGAAGAGTGTCCATGGGGTTGTTTTTCTTTTGACACATTTTGTAATGTAGTCCGTGCGGAGTCCTATCTCCGTTGCTGTGGGACATGGTGGTGGATGACCTACTCAACAAGCTAAACAACAAAGGTTATTATACCCAAGGCTATGCGGATGACATAGTCATACTCGTCATGGGGAAATACACTAAAACCATCTCAGAGCTCATGCAAGGGGCTCTGAATATCGTGGAGGAATTGTGCCTCGGAGCGAAGCTTCGCGTGAACGCTGTCAAAACGGCACTGGTCCCCTTCACCAAAAGAAGCAAGATGGAAGAATTAACCCCACCCATCTTCTTCAATGAAACAAAACCAAAACTGGGATAAACCTGGGAAAACCGGACATTCCAGAATAACTTATATCATCGCAGATCCTATCCTGGAAATGCAATCCGATCCGATGGTATGAGTACTACGATATCATTTGTGAAACCATTCAAGGTTTTAATGGACTGGAAAGAATGGCAACAAATGGAACACCTGTGCCTGAAAAAAGGGCTGGTCTGGTACACCGACGGCTAAAAGACAGAGACAGGTACCGGAGCTGTAGTGCATGGGGTGGTCCCCGGATGCAATATTTTTACGTGCCACTGGGAACTCATGCCAGCATCTTCCAGGCTGAAATAAATGCAATTAGGCTATGCTTTGGAGAGAATACCAGAAGGAACTATCGAGGTAGGGAAATCTACATCCTCTCCGACAGTCAGGCTAGCCTAAAAGCCCTTGCAGCTTATGAAATCAGCTCAAAACTGGTCTGGGAATGCCTGAAAGACCTCATTGAGTTAGCCAGGTGCAACGTGGTGACACTAGTTTGGGTTCCGGGTCACCGTGGGACGCCTGGTAATAAGGCTGCAGATCAACTAGCCAAGAAAGGCGCTGGGATGAACTACACTGGGCCCGAACCAGTGTTTGGCATCCCAAGGAACACTGTACGCGGGGCGGTGACTCAGTGGGTAAGAACCCAACATAGAGCACACTGGAACCGTATAACAGGAAACAAACATGGTAAGGTGATGATCAAGGAGCCCTCTCAAAACCTTGCCAGACAGATACTATGCAACTAAATAGAATGCAGATCAGAACGGTGGTGGGTCTTCTCACAGGACACTGCCACCTAACAGTATACCTACATAAACTGGAGATATACAGAGAAGAACCAGTTTGTAGACTCTGCAATGAAGAAGATGAGACAGCTTCTCATGTGATATTCGAGTGTCCAGCACTCGCAAGAATGCGCTATGCGGTCCTGGGACCAATCAGTCCCGGGAGCCATCTGGCGGAAAAAACCTTGGTTAGCGGACTGCTGACCCTTGTCAAAGGAACGGAGTTCTTCTAATCAAGGAAAATCTAAATGTGAAAAATACAATAAGCCCGCTGGCTTCAGTGTTTGGGACCACATAAACCATCTCTCACATTTAGTTAAAATACCAAATACCAATGTAGTCCGTGACATTGTTAAAAAGTAAGGACCTCCGAACAATGGTCTCCGACCCCGATTTCAATGCTTTCGCTTGTACCAGCTATCGTCACCACACTTTACAAACTGATTCTTCAGACTTGAAAACAATGAAAAAAATATAGGTAGTTAATATTCGTTTTATGTGTGGCAAAGCAAAACGGCATTATCAGAGTAGCTCAGTCCTGTGAAAGGTACTTTCTTCAATTCATCTAAGAGCTCTAGAAAATGGTTGCATTAAACTCCCGATATTGCTTCCCGAAATTGTTGACTAGGAAGAACGAATATTTGAGATGGTACAAGGAGATTCTAGTCCCATCAGTAGATACCAGAAGAATAAAGCAGAAGTGGTTAGGTATGTTCCATGCCATACTGAAAGATTCTGCGGCTGCGTTAGTAGTAGCTTAGGTGATAGTCATATAATGTTCAACGAGTACATGAACTTTCATCCAGTGGTAGGTACATTTCACGGACCAAGCTAAATTCTCAAAAGTTGCATGCATTCATCAGTTTTTACAATAATAATCGATGGTTAGGAGAAAATCGAGAGATTTTCAATTGGTAAATTTTCTCTATCCCTGATTTTCAATGGTTGGAGTTCAGACATTTTTTGGAGGACAAATTACCTGAATTGTTGAATTAGGTCCCCTTTCTGCTCCGGCATCTTTCGAGCTCTAGAACACCTCGATGAAAGCTACCGCAACCTCTGGATGGGTCGAGAAAGGCCAGCACCCCCCCCCCCTACATACAATCATTTAGATTATTTTTCGTGTAAAGGCCCACATTATAAATTAAAAAAAAACTGAGGGTACGTATTGTTCAGAATTTTGAAGTAAGGTAATGTAGGTACTCCAGGAATCGTAGATTGTGTTCAGACAGTTTATGTACATACTTTAATATGTTTTTATTTTATTTATTTCATCATTTTCAGAAATTTTTCAGAAGTTTCCAAAAATTCTGTGTCTAACGCAGCTGTAGACGAAACATTTGTAACAAATGTTCATGGACCATGGCACAATAGCCCGGAACCAATTACAATTTCAACAAATGAACTTATTAAAGATAAGTAAAAATAATGAATGCATGTAAAAATGCCTAAGTACTTTATTATTTTTATATAAAAAAAAAATAAATACGTATATTTAGTCATCACAACAGTTCAATTTTCAATTCGGCCATACGATATCTTCAATCCATTTGATGTAAGCTGATACTCTTGTGTAAACTCCAGGACTTTCTTTAACTCCGCAATTTTTTCCAAAAGAAGTTACTCCTACTACTTTATATGTGCAAAATAATTCATCCTCCAGACTGTAAATTTGAATCGGACCTCCAGAATCGCCCTAAAAAAGATATAATCCGTAAGTTACATTAAAATATAATTCTCCGTATTTAGTCGTGCAACTTCAGTTATACGAGTACCTAGTCAAATTTATATCATATCAAAAAATGATATTTAAATTTTATAAAATACAGATTTAAGACATGACCATGAATAACCATGAACAAACACCACGCCAGATATTTTAAATAAAATATTCTGTCATGAGATTGAATAGTTAAAGACAGTTCGTTTCCAATACCAACAAAATTAACAACCTCAACTTACTTGACACGTATCTTTCTTATCCTCATAAGATCCTCCACATATTTGTGTCTCATCTACAATGCCCTTATTAAGTTTTCGGTTAACATTGTTTTTATAAGACTCGTTGCAAGTTGCATGATCGAAGAACTCTAAGGTTACTTTGAGTAAGTCTTGGCTGGCAGATCCAGAGTACGATGTTACCCCCCAACCTGTAGCAATTGTTTTTTCAGCAGTAATTTCCTTTTCAGTATACAGACAAGCGGGTCGCACATAAGGACCCATATCGACTCTTCTATCCAACTTGAGCAACGCAATGTCGTTGTAATGAGATGGTGGTTGGAATTCATCGGGGGCAATCATCTCTTGTATCAGAAAGTCTTGCTTGTAAGCTCGATCATTGACGTTATTTACTCCAAGTCTGACGTATTTAACTTCGCCGCTAGAATTAAGAAACTTTTATAGTGACGATTTTTTATATTTTATTATTTTTAAGATTAAACATTTTTGTGTTATAGGTACTCACAAGTCTCTGGAATACAAGCAATGTCCCGCCGTTAGTACGTATCTGTTACTAATCAACGTTCCCCCACAAAGCCATATTTTCCCATCCGGTGAGTCACCTCCAATTAATGCCTGAAAAATATTCGAATCAGAGCGATAAATCAAAATATCATTAAAGGGTGGTTCATAGAAAATGGGTCCTCTTTTTTAGGCCTGCAAATACTCAAAATAGCAAAAACGAACAGACAATAATTGTACTACTACTTCAAAACGTATTCATAATAAATGATAATGATGACAAAAAATGGTTGTATTTAATATCCCCTTCAATATCCATTTTGATTTTTCTTTATAGGCTTTTTGATTTTCGAGAAATTTCATTTTTTTGAGGAGGCTGCGCGCCAACAATTTTAAATGCACGAAAATTCAAGCGCTTCAAAAATACAAAATTTGCTATTTCTAAAATATTGAATAACTCTAATAAAACTATGACATATATACAAAGCAACCACAAGATACCTTTTTTTAGGAAATCACTCAAGCTTCAATACTTCCAATAAGTATTTTTTGATATATCCAACGATTAATGAGTTATTAGCAAAAAAATACTTCTTTCATCAAAGGGAAGTTTTTTGGGGAGGAGGGGTGACGCGCTGCACCCCCTAATGTGATTTTTGTGGATTTATGTTCTATAACCTCTCCACTAACAATAATTATTGAAGTAAAATCCTAGATAAGATTTTTCATGAACCGTGGGTACATTTTTTACTTTACCGACTGGATTATAGAAGCTTTTCTTGACTGTTATTATTTCTCCATGTCAGAATGGAGAATTTTATACACGAAAATGAATCTCCAGGCCTGATAATAAAAAAATGAACAACAAATGAGTTACTAAAGTAAGTAATTTTCCTACAACGGTACCCATATAAAATAATGAAAAAATTACCATATGAGGAAATTCATGTAGAGCAGCTATTTCTCCTCCAAGAATAAGTTTGACCACCTTGAAGGTACATTTATCTTGTTTCTCAGGTTTTTGGGATTGAAACAGAAGAGTAACATCTTCCGGTTCTATTTCTATCAGCTTCGCGTATTCTTTGCATCCTAAAGAAAAATTAATACATAAAATAGTACCTACGTTAAAAATTTAGCTGCCACTAACTTTCTTTGCTAACCTCTCCAGGGACTCTAGAACCGGATGATGTTGAAGGTCTACTAGGTTGTGGTGCAGGTGTATCTGGCCTACTGGGTGGTGGCGTGCTTGGCCTAGTAGGACGTGTTGTGCTTGGCCTAGTAGGAGGTGTTGTGCTTGGCCTATTAGGTCTAGAGGATGTCACTGGACGACTAGTTTGCGATGGTTGACTAGGTTGCAATGAACCGCCTGATTCAACGCAGCAGACTATAGGAATGGTTCCTGCGTAGCCGCAATTCTGTGGAAAAATTCGACGTTCTCGAAGGTCTTTCAGTGCCGGTTCACAGCCGGTAAGTATTTTGCATGTTCCTGGTAGTCCCGAGCTGGCGAGAACGCAACCGTCTCCAACTGAAATGATTTTTAGTTACACGATTTTTTTTTAAGTTTATGAAATTATTTATGAATAACGGTTACAATAAATTGTTAAGTTACAATTAATTTTTATACCCGAATTTTTCTTTTGACATAAAAGAATTTAACACTTTTTTCTATCGATTTTCACTCATAGACCCCGATACCTACCCATTAATTTATACGTTAAAGGGATGCCATTATTTTCACCACAAGTCGCTTTCACTTCTGTCTGTCTGCGCAAATCTTGCAATCGATTTTAAACTAACTTCCGAAAGAGTTAGAGACTTGAAACTTTAAACCTAGCCCGGATCTTAATGACAATGTAATATTAACGTGCTTTCTTATCTAGCTTGGTACAAATCTTGATAAAAATTAAGTTAGTGTAATGAAATGTATTTTTTTATTAAGGTATTCACCAAATACAGCTTATTGATGAAAAAAAAAGAAATATTTCATAATAATTTACAAATTTATACCATTAAGTAATTATACACCTAACAACTTTAATAGCTTATTTGCATGTATCACGATTTATTCGTAAAATGCAAATAGGTGCTAGGGAAACCCATATAGAAAAATCAATATAATATTTTTTCTTAGTATATTTAGGTATTGGAAGTCCCTCAGAGATGAGGAATAATTATTAAAGGGGAATTCTGTTTTTAATTGCAATATCAATTGCACCATCAAAATTAAGCAATTTGTAAAATTTTAATCTAATTGGAATAGCTTTTTCTGAATTCTCTGTTACAACATTACAAAGTAAAAAAAGAGTAAATTTGATCAATAATTTAAAAAGAATCGTAACACTTATGACAGCGCATGTCCTTGTGTTAGCGGAAGGGCTCTTCAGGTTGTCAAGTTTTTATCAAGAACTTCAGCAGTGACTACAGCCTCTCTAAAACAGCCTTTGATAATCTGCGAATAAACTAAATATCAGCAAAATATCTTCAAGTTATGTTCATATTTGTTGGGCTAATCCGCATCGAATCCAAACTAGATAAGGACAACAATTATCCCCTGCGGATAACCGTGCAAGAGCTACCTACTTTTGAGCCTGGACTTTCCGAAACAACTTTGCAGGCCGAAATCTATGACATAGAGCTCTGTCCGCTGATGCAGGAAAAGCTGCACTGCAGGGAAAGTCCATATCTCCAGCCACTGCAAGTCCGAGTTGGTCTGTAACTGTCAATTAATTCTGAATGTCCTTACAAGAAGCACGAAGTAACTCTGATCTGGATTCCGGGCCAACAAATTTTAATCTGACAAAAATCAAAATTCACCCTTCCCCCTCCCTTCGAAGAAAAGATATTCCAAATATAAATCACAAATACATAAATACATCTTCATTATCGAAATTATTCATAGAATTTAAAGATCGTATTATTTTCGCGAAAAATGGCCATGGCTCCAAACATTTATCAGCAGGGATTACCAAACTGCGCTGGATATCAAGAAAATGTAAGATAATAATTTGCTAATCAATAATAAACATATTGAATTCACCTTCACGAAGAATACCTAATACGTGTCTTACTCGCTACTTCTATAAGAAGTCTAAAAAAAATTCAATTTTTCTTATAATTTTTCTTACGATGTAAGCTAAATAATTTAGTAGAAATTAATGGTTATTTTCAAAGCAATGTCAACAAGAAAAAGCATCCCTATTTAATTATCAAAATTGGTTATCCTGTTTCTCAGAATCGAGTCATGTTTTTAAGCGGAATGTTTATGTTTTTTTCTAAATTTAGTCAAGGAAGTCGAAAGTCTTGGAACTAATCGTGTTAAGTATACATACATAATAAACAACAACTGTTATAAATCAGAAAGATGGTCTCAATTTCGGAAATTTCTTTTGATTTTATTTTAATTCAAAGCTAATCTAATACCTATAATCAAATCTGAGATTTATTATAGTTAAATTCTTACTTACCATCTCTTTGTCCGCTAGAAAATGTAACATAATTAACCAACAAAACGGTAGTTACAATAATTATGAAAGAGCATTGTTTATTCATATTATTGTTAATTGAGATCTCAACACCACTTCGTCGCCGGTCTTTAATATACTGGTGTTAGTGTACTAAAAAGAATACGATTGTGAACTTCGTACCAATTCATATGGTGGGGATTTTGCCTTATTCGTATTATTTTCTTATTATTATAAATTAACGAAACTTGTTTGTTGTTAAAAGATAAATAATTATTATTGACGGAAAAACCGTTATTACTCTTTCAACCATCTGATTATTTTCTAATTTTATCTTTATTAATAGACTTTATTAGACTTATTTGTAAACACATTTTGAACTGTCAAGGGAGCGCAAAAATAATTAAAAAAAGTGCCTCAAATTAATTTGTTAATAACTTCAGACGACTATTATTATGTCAGAGTGTTTCAATAATCAGCACAGCACTGAAAATTCAAGTGAAGATCCACTTGTGGGGGGTTCATAAAAAATATTTTCTCGAGCTTCCCCTGTTGAGTACAACCCCGTGAAATAGAGTAAAAAAATTTCTCGAGCTTCCCCTGTTGAGTACAACCCCGTGAAATAGAGTAAAAAAATACCTTTTTTTTTTCTACAACGACTTGAAATGGGAAGAAATTTTAAGAATCAAACACTACCACCAAAAAGTCTTGTGGTATTTAGAAAGGAGAATATACTCGAAGATAGATAAAGAAAAAACTTTGATTGAGAGGCACCAAGGAAACATCCAACAGGTCCTATATTTTTTAAGAAAAATTTTATTGACCTATTAGCCATATACATAATAATCTATCAGTGTTTAAGAAGGAATAGCGGATCTTTGGATTTAAATTTAAAAAAAAACACCATAAATAGCTATAAAAAATTATGTATTCGCATGCAACAAAAAATCCTCATGTTACCTGACGGGTTAGACCGCATTCGCGGCAGGTATTCAGTAAATGACTGTGCTGGGCTTTAATAATAAAGCGTAAGATTTTACGATCACTGCTCATCGGTGGTAATTTAGATGCATTCACATATGTAAATTTTCTGTAAAATTGAAAAATAATGTTAAAAGTTGCAATAATCGATGGATAATATCAATTGAGATTAATACACGAACCCACATGCAATCTCAAAATTCACGATCTTTGACGTCATAAAAGCTATATTTCTTCAGAGCGCTTTAAGGATGCTAAATAAAGGAGTATACCAATGGGTTTAAACAAGTTCAACTCTAACGATAAACACCTATCGTCCTTAATCCTTACATTTGAGAATGAACAAACTCTCAATCCCACTATACCTATGCTTTATAAATTGTCTGGATTTATTTACAGAAGGTTTCCTTTTTCGAGCAGTCTTGGAGTATGTAATAATCTATAAAACTTTTTCTATGTTTGTTTAAAGTTTTTGTTTAAGAGCTTTCAAAGTCACTAAGGTAAGCGTCCTTGCGCAGCGAGTTCTATGGGTGATCTTAAGAAGTGAGAAGTTTTTCGTTTTTTAAGCACAACTGCTATTATTAGTATAATTATTATCAGTATTCAGGCTCGCAGTTTGAAGGAACAAAACAGAAATCCTACAGGAGTGGCTACAAATGACAATATGCATTTTTTCAATAATAGAAATGAAGGAAGGAACGAATTTTTTAAATATACTGTTATGAAAAATTGACTTCAGTTAAAAGATAAAGCAGTGATTTTAAGTTTGGATCTCATTTGAATATTATGACAATTAAATTCATGACTTTATTTATTTATTTATTTATTTATTTATTTATTTATTTAAGTATTTACATTCACGGGCAAGTCCAAATAATGTATTTACAGTTACACAACACTTATATTGGAATTAATTAATAATTAACTTATTTTATTTATTAACAAGTACTTGTTTTGTATGTATGTAGGTATTTAAGTAGTTTTCGAAGTACATATTATTACCTAACGATTGGCCTAAAATATTCGCAGATGATATTACAATACAGACATTATTATTGTAACCGATGTTTTGTATTGATCTACCAGCCGATATACAGGATGTTCCATAGTAAACTGCAATAGTAATGTTCTTGTGTCATCTTACAAATTTAGGCACGGTGGTATTATGAGTACCTAATTAACTTATTTTATTAAACAGCATACAAAATCGACATGAAAAAGTGGCTAAAATTAAAGTTGGGCTGAATTAGACTTAAATTTTGTAATTATTAAAATGTAAAATTAATAGTATCATCATTATCGTTGTTTATTTAGTCCTCTGGCCAAACTATACTCTCGATCCATTGTACAAAGGGTAATACATTGGTGTGGACAGATGGGTCTTCACTTGATGTGCATCGTTTACCAAAAGCGGACATTGAAATTAGTTGGTAGGTGCAATAGACTTTATCGTTATAAATTTGTGCTGCCCATCCAGATCCCTCCTGTAACATTCAATATTTTATATAAATTATGACAGTAGGGATACAAGATAATGAATTCATTATCCACAGAAATGAAATAAAAATTTGGTTACCAAATAGATTGCTTACATAAATAGAGTACTCACATTACACAATTTATCATCTTCCTTAGAGACTCCTATACATAATTGAGAATTATCTAGACCTCCTTTGGTAAATCGTCTGTTGGTTTTGTAGGCTTCATTGTTATTACACACGTCAACGTTTAATGTTTTAATAGTATACTTTATAACTCTATCAGTTCTTATTGAATTTAAGGAACCTCTGAGATGAAACCCGGCGTAAATAATGTCTTTATTATCAGGAACAGATTCTGACGGCAAGCAAATAGGTTTGACTTTTGAATTTAGTTTTGCTTTCTTATCCAGTTTTACTAAACCAATGTCGTTGTAGTAAGACTTTTTAGAGTAATCAGGATGCACTATAACTTCTTCCACGTTAAACTCTTGACGATATTGGGTGTCATTAACGCTTGAAACTCCCATTCTGACATATATAGGTGAGCTACAAATTTTATAAATACGTAAGTAATTACTTTGTTATTAGTTTAAATCTTGAAATCCTTACCCTAGAGAAGAAACCAAGCAGTGGGCCTCAGTTACAACATATTGATCACTTATAAGATTGCCAGTGCATGCCCATGGAATATCATCAGGTTTTATATTTGATTCATAGCCTAACAAAACCTATAATAAAATATATAGTAATTTAAAAAAATCGTTTAATTTATTTGAAAGTCTAATTCGGACTTACCAGATGAGGAAATTCATAAGGCCCAGCTCGACTGTCTGCAAAACAACTATCCCCATACTGAAAAGGGCATGTCGATGGTCGTGTGTCTTCATCTTGTATTTCAGAAAAATCTTTACATTCTGAAATAGTGAAACTTAAAATGGATGACTAATTTTGCAATTAAACCAAATTTCTTACTCCTTTGGCTAACTGTTTCGGGGGAATTTCGATTTGTTGCCGTCCTCTGATTTCCTAGAAAATTAGACAATTCTCGTTAATTTGCTTTTATAAAGTAGATATCACTGACTCTAATAAGTTTGATAGAAAATTAGAGCGAAAAATAATTTTGCCGTGTTTTGATAGGTACCATATTAATTCAAAAATCAGTTTGTATTTTAGTGATCTGAAGAAGAAAAGATTATAATTTTTGGAATGGTTTTCAAGTTTGTGCATTAAATTAAAAGCATGGATAAAATTAAATCGATTCATAAGTCAGTCAAATTTGGTAATTCTGATGTAAAATTTCATCATTTCAAAAAAATGTTATAGAATAGTCTGCAGCAAGGAGTCTTGAAGCTGTTAAATTGAATTTGAGTGCATCTCTCGAGCAGAACTCTATTTGAGTATTGAAATTGCTTTTTTTTTTATTATTATACTACTTTTTACATAAAGATTGTTACCCACGTACCTAGTTTACATAATGTCTGAGAGTCGTAAATTAGTACAAAATATTTGAAAACTCAGTCAAATAGGTTTTTTTAATATGATGTAAGTTTTATGATAACTTATGATAATTGGAAATTGAAAATTTGAAGTAATATTTGCAGTATCTTCTCTTACATGACATAAACGATTCAATTTCTTTGTATGTTAACGTGAAAACTTTTTCTTATTTATTGATTTTTTGTAAAGAAAATAGTTACTCACCGTTAGGTAAAGATGATATACTACACACCAAAATGGTTAATAGAATCATAATAGCAAACGTATTCATAATAAAAATAAGGTATAAGTTTTGATAAAGTGAATTATTAACTACTGATGATATAGTTACTATACTGATCTTCAAATCACCTAAGGTTATTATTCGCAGCTTACAGGTTATTGGTAAGATCAATTATGGATATATGAAGAAATATATATAATATCTGGTGGGGAGTCTATAGATTTATATATAGGTACTTACTTAACTGGTATTTCCAGAAATTAAACTTGAGAATCCACCAGAAGTTCAAACAAAAAAAAAAACAAAAAATCAGGTCAAATTATATAGTGTACTCGCGAATAACAAATTTATGTAACACTATTGCGTAAATAGAAATTGCATTTTTTTTTCATTACTTTTCAGAAATTTCAGGTAAAATTATTGAAATTTTTTAAATTCGACTTCATCTGCATGAATAATATAGGAAGGCGAGAGTTTGACGAGAATTGGTTGGTGCGCAGATTGGGCTCCGAATCCATAAATGTTTATTGTCCAATATCAACAATGTTAGTCGGTGTCCGCGTAAAAAAAACAACCAACCAGATAAGGCTGATAAGAGTAACTCCGCCGTTCATCGAACAGGTAAAAAGTCAGTGGTGTGTACTGTTTAGCTCGTGTCGTATATTTATTTAAAATAGGTGGTTTCTGTCATCGTGTCGTGTGTAGGTACCGATGTTTTTGTTATCATGTGTTTTATTGATTAATATATTATTGTTATTAATTTGTTATTAATATATTGCTTGTCAGTAAAATAAGTACACATCTACTATTTTAGTTTTTTTTCCGCATAGGTACCTTATCTTAAATAAATTCGAAATAATTTAACCGAGATTAATTCATATAAATTGGAATACTAAACGTAGATGTCCATATTGATTTTTTAATTGAAGATTGATAATTGACTTATCATTTATACCTAAACATTTAAAATATATTTAAAATATTTTTTATTATGTGCGCGGCGCCACTGATGTTATTTCTAGTCTGTTATGGTGGAACAGCGTTTATCAGTTCAATGGGTGGAACAATTAAAACCGGCAAGATGCGTAGTTCACGCCCAGACTCTTGCCTTCTTATAAAAATCATAGTATATTACATTGTAAATATTCGTAAATAAAACTATTAAAGTGATAATAATAGAGAATAATAGTATCGGGTGATTCACAAAATTTTTTATCAACTAGTGCCTTGGAAAAAATTAAGCCTGTCTGCCAGTCTGTTAGATAAAATGCAAACTATTGGTAGGTGTGCTCAGGTGCAATGAATAATTTGCTAGCCTAGGACTATTACTAACTTCTGAGAAACCTTTTTATTTGAAGCATTTTTAGTGTATTTTTTAATAAAAAAAATCTATTGAGGACGACATCACTTTTCGAAAATCACCCAAACTCATCGATCATGACTCCTAGATCACGAAATAGTGGTTTTCCAAAATACACCTGCCCAGAATAAAATATCCTTCAACCAACATTTTTTTGTACTAACGGTTTGAGACCTATCCATTCAAATAATTAGTGAATATAAAAAGATGAGCTTCTCAGACTCTATGAACTTTTTTTGCCTGTCAAAAACCTACACTGGAGTTATCAAAAACAAGCGGCGAAAATATCGAAAAAGTCTTTAATAACACATATAATATGAAATATAATCAAACAAGTCCACAACTTATCTATTATCAATAATATCATAACAAAAATCACAATACACGGTGTTGCAGCTTATTCTACACCTCCAAATTCATTTTCGAATCGTGATCAATAAAAGCAATCTTGGAAGCTAGAACTGGTAGAAGGAAGTGTCAAGATTCTTGACTCGCATATTGTCGTCGATCCAGTCTCTGAAGGAGGACACGTCTGAGTAGACTCCGGGCACGTCTGGGTCCCCGCACCTGATGCCCCAGGCGACAATTCCGGCGTGTTGGTACCGCTCTTTCTCACCGGGAATCGGGCAGACCAGGGGACTACCTCCGTCACCTTTGCACGTGTCTTTACCTGGAAGAAAAATTTAAATTTAAATTCTCCCTTTGCAAAAGCCTACGAGAGTGTCTAAACTGATTCCTAAACCCCGATGCTGGAAATGGGAGTTGTAAACTCGCTTCCAAATTGAAGCAAATTGTTGCAGTAAAGTCAAAAGTGGAATGTTCTGGGGAAAAAAGAGGTCTTAGCTCACCTGACTTGGCCTGTATTTACCAAACCTGATGAGGAGCACTACGATTCTTTTTGTTCAATCGTAAGAAGTCCAAAAATATCAGAAGTAAATCTTTTTCTGTTATATTTTCTTTAAATGTGGATTTATTGGCTTGAGCCACTCTATTTGGTCCCTCCGTTTCAATCTTCTTCCCTATTTTGCTCCTTATTCTTTAACCACCCAAACGTAATGCTTTGGATATCTCACAAAGGGTCAGGAGGTCCGGTTTGATTCCTAGTTGGGGTGATACTTTTGACTGATTAATTCAACTCCGTGTGGTCTAGAGGTTGTTCTTTTTTTCGACCCCTTCCCGTACAAGAGAGCAAGAGGGATGGGGAAAAGCGATTCAGGTTTTTATTCCAGTAATATTTTTTTGTCTTCATTGGCTTACTACCTTGACCCTGTTCCGATTTGACTATTTTATAACTTAGTAGTCTCATGTTTCGGGACTAATCAGTTCCGAAACGTCAACTGTTAATTAATAACTACAAAAGCAAGCCTACGAACCAAAAAACCAATAACAAAGTAATAACATTATATCTTGTTCAGGCCCTTTAATTGGCCTCATTAATAATTTATAGCAGACAAATTAACACACTAAAAACCCACCTTCTTCCCCTCCAGCACAGATGAAGCTCTTATGCAACTCGAAGTACTCTCCAAGGCTGGTTTTCGTCAGCTGCATCTGGCACTTGTCCCTATCTATAACGGGTAAGAGTATCTTTTTCAGGATAAACCAGGATGGATACATTGCTTCTCGGGAGTTTATCCCCCATCCAGTGACGAAGCACCGCTCCCCATCGAAAATCGTGTCTTTCTTCGGCAGGCAAACCACGTCCACGTTATTTCCGATACTGAATGGAGAGTCCAGGAAGAGGATCGCGATGTCGTTGTAGAGGGCGTCTTCGTAGTACTGGGGATGGACCACGTATTCCTGGACGTAGCGGTCTTGGTGAGAGTAGATATCGATTTTATACAGAGCTCTGCATTCACCAGCTCTAATCTGGAGGATTAAAAACCACGTTAGTTTTATGGTTGAGACTATTTGCAGACATAATAAAAACGTAGTAAAAGGGACTCACCATAAACTTCTCATTGTTTCCATTGACACAATGCGCGGCTGTTATGGCAACTTGAGGGTGGATCAAGGCAGCGCCGCATTGGTATCGGTACACTCTCTGCTCCACGTCTGTGTTATTTGATATTTCGCGGAGCACCGTGACCATCCAGGGGAACTCCCCGCAATTAGTTTCGTTATCTTCGTCGCCTTTGATTCCTAGAATGATCCCCTCCGGATTTCTATAACCGCACCCGCGCTTTTCTACCTACGAATAAAGAATACCTACTAAAGAACTGCCCTGCCATGCTGAAACTGAAGTCACATGCGCTCGGACAGTCATCAGCAGGTGATGCGGTGTGCAGCGGCGTACTAGCAATAAGTCTGTACTCTGGACTTTTTTCCGATAATACCCATCTATTGACAGTTACATTAGATATTTTAAATTTAATTTAAAATTTAAATTTAATTTAAATTTGATAAAATAAAAATGACAGATTAAAGTCCTAAAAATGTATTAATAATAATAAAAAAAAGATATGATTATAAAAATCAAATTTTACTCTGTTCAAATAAATGGCACACACTAAATAATGTTGAACATGATGTTTTCATTTCTCAATATAATCAAACATAATTATTTACTACAATTCCATCACGTCTTACACAAAAACCAAAATCGTCTTCTCTCTCTCTAACCCTAACCTCTATATCCGTCACCCGTGAGTACAGTGACTCTACACATTTCTATACAGTGACTATATATACATCAGGTGACAGCATCTCAAACTCAATATTTACACAATTACAAAACTATACATCAGATTAAGTCAAACTGAGAATTTTAGTTTAGAGATAGTTTAGTGATCGTCCGCAATGCGCCATGCGTCACCGGAATGCGCGTGAACAGTGTACCCATTTTCGTCCGTCGATCTGCTAGTCTCTTTATATTAAGTTGATTTTATTCTTTATTCGTAGTTTTTTACCTGTGGTGGGGTTGGGGTTCGAGGTCTGTCTGTCACGTCGTCCTCACCGCAACATACGTCGATGTAACCAGTTTTGCCGGCTTGGTAAATTTTCTACTATATCTTGTAGATTTCTTATCAGCCCTATAGTAAGTTCGAATTGTGGCTGTGCACGATTTTAAGGGAAAAAAGTTCATATAAACCCCAGGCTTAGTAGATACTAATAATCGCATCGGTTAATGATGTCAAATAAATTATGCGTTAAATATTCTTGGGTTTAGGTTAAACCAAAATTACAAGCAATACATTGTCGGTATCTAACGTTAATATATTTTACCTTGCCATGTCCTGAATAATAAATACTTTTTTGTAGTTTGGATTTGGACTGGGTTAGGTGTTTATTTTAGTTAATAGACTTGAGGGTAGTTTTCATTTCATTCGTGTGCGTAATTTTCATGTGCTGGCGAAATGCGTTACTTTGAATTTTGAAAAAATTTGCTCCGCAAGTCTGATGCAAGCTTGCACCGCAAGTCTGCAGCAAGCCTTCAACGCAAGCTTGATGCAGGCTTGCACGACAAGCTTGCAGCAATGTTAATTAGCAAGTCTGGTGCAAGCTTGCAGGCTTGCACTTGCAAGCTTGATGCAAGCTTGTATCAAGCTTGCAGTGCTATCTGGAAGCACCATAAGTATAAGTTGGGTTATGTTTATTGATTAGATTTGACAACACCGCTTCTATTCAACGTATACAACACTATGACGTAGATTGACGAATGCTAGCTAATAGTCATCGTTAATATCTGGTAGCGTCCCTCTTCCGATAGAGTCAAAAGAAAATGTAGTGCAACGTCATCAGTTATAACAGCTGATGAACATCTGATTGAAAAAATCAAGACCGGTGCATTGTAAGCAGAAATTGTTTCCGATCTAAAAAATGTCAATTACAGATCCAAGATCCAACAGATCCATTATTGCATAAATAAAATGCTATTCAAGGCACCTGCATGACCCAACACTGGGTATTCCTCCGCCATCGACTCCTGGAATTCCCCCGCCGTTATTGCCGGTGTTTCCAAAATTACCCTGGATTGGGTCAATATTTGGTGTATCTATGACTGGATCTAGAGGCGAATTATTATTATTATTGTTTACTTACGTCATCCGAATTGTTGAAGGCCTGTTCCAGCAAACTCTCCCATTCTCGATCTAGTTTATTTGACGCGGTGTACAGAGCGAAAGTGAACAGGAGTAATCTTAGCAACATTGTAGAATCGTCCTAGAAAAGGGAAAGTTTATTATTGAATTACGCAAAACGTGGATAACGGAAAATATTAATTTATTATTTTAGTTTCGTTTTCCCAGGAATTGTATGACTGAGACTAAGAAGATAAATAATAAGTGGAGGAAAATTTACCTTTTGTACCTGTTGATATTTTTAATTTAGAAGGAGTAACTATTTGCAAGAGCATCTTGCGCAGGCAAGAGATATTTCGCCATTTGACAAGAATATAATGTTATAATGGAATGTAAATGTTTAATTTTGTTAAAAGTCAATAAAGTCATTATTATTAATTATTATTATTATTATATACAATAAGGCTTATCTTCGCAGCAGTTTAAACTCAAGTTCACGACCCTAGTCAGTAAAGCAAGCTTTCATTAAATAATTTTATATTGACATAACTACTTCTTGTTGTCTTATCTTGACAGTAAGCAAGGACGTGAAAATAAGTCAAGGGACCGACATTGAAGTGAATAACGATCGCCGGAACTGGATGAAGAACTGGATAGTACATTTTTCCTGGGATCAGCCACAAAGATCAAGCATTATAAGCAAAGCAGACGTATTGGCCATCCTGCAAGCAGCAAGAATGGAGGAGGCAATAGTGGAAATATACATGAACGCGCAAAAGCGCCGAGGTGCTGGAGAGGCTGATAAAAAAGAAAACGGTGCAGATCGTATGGGTTCCTACACTCATTCCTACACATTCCTATGCATACCGAGTGATAATCTGAAAGATCAACATGCGAGGGATCAAGTAAAACTTCTCTGGACTGGAGTCTGACGAAAGGTCTTTCTAAATGAGACTTTATTAAGGAATAGGCCAAAAAAAGATGTAGAGAACAAAATTTTCCGGCTGCAGACATGCGAGACTGTTTATAACCCGTATACGGGCAGAAATCGGGTGTCATTTTTGCTAGCCATTACTGATCGTTATTGCTAGGGGGTGGGTGGTTAATGATCCCAATAAATCTTTTGTCAGAGAGAGAATAATACACAGAGCGGGCCACATATCAGAGGGAGAGAGAGAAGACAAGTATGCACTAAACAGAAAACGTATAATGGAGAAAGATGACCCTCTGACCCTCATATCCACGGTGAGACCACGGATAAAGACAAAGCATGGCAAAATCTGATTCCATATGGCATAGGTTCTCACGTATAGAATTGGATGCTTTTCAAAGTACCTGCAAAGTATATGAAAAGCACCTGACTAGTGTAGTGGTAGCACGTGTGATGCGTAATCAGAAGGGCCGGGGTTCGATTCCGCAGCGGTGCACGAAAACGACGCTATATTTGGTCACCCCGATACGGACACGCAATATACATCTCCTCTCTCACACACACTCTCCCACTCTCATTTAAAAGCTTAAGAAAAAACAACACCCAACTTGATTTCGTTGCCCGACAGACCGAGGTAACAAACGACGGTTCGTACTCAGGTAAATCGAAACGGCTCCGTTTCTGGAAGAGGAGGACTTTGGCGATCACTTGCTCCCACAGAGAGAGAAAGAAACACAACAAAAACTCATATAGGCGATCTGACCAATACAATTGTATAAGTGACCAGGCTAGTATAGTGGTAGCACGTCTGACGCGTAATCAGAATGACCGAGGTTGGATTCCCCGCTGGGGCACACACAGTTTTGTTTGGTCGGACCGGAAGCGACGCTATAGAGTGCGTACCAGTCACAACAACGAACGGCCACTTAGAGCTTGTGGGGGGAGGGGGAAGGGTAATCCGATCTGTCCAAAAGTGGAAGACACTATGAGGATTCCTATCATCACACAGGTGTATGCGTGGAATTACAAGAGGAAGAAACGGGGCTCCTGTCATGTAAAGTACTTGGTGCTCCTGTACTTGGTGCTGCGCTCGAAACCATAACTAGTTTCCTTTGCTTATAAATTTATGCGACAGCTCGAGCCTTGTCGAACCTCTTCTTTGGCATCTTCTGGTCTTCGGTAATTCTATGCCTTATATAGAACTTCTCAATTCAGCTAAACTGGTTCTGTCCAAGCTCACTTGAATTTCGCTCAAGATGTTTGACTCCGCAACATGACGTGGTTCATATCCGATCAATGCTTCAAGTGGCGAAACACCAATACTTTTATTGTAAGTGCAGTTCATAGCACTGTGTATAGATTTAGTAGGCTTATCCCATTCGTCACCAGGATTATTTGCAGATGCAGCTGCTAAAACATGTAAAATAGTACTGTTGTACCTCTCGCATTGCCCATTGGCACTGGGAGTTGCTACAGCATTCAACGTATGTTTTATACCATAAGTCTTACAGAAGATCTCAAAAGTTTGTGACGTAAATGCTATACCTTTATCAGTCACGACCATTTTTGCTACTCCAAATAAATAAAACAGGTCGAGCAACGTCTTTGTTACATATCATTATCGTGCTTCCGTAATTTTTATTGTCTCATTTTTAACATACTTTATGACCGCATCAACGATGATCAGTTAATATTTATTGCCCTTTCGGCTGGTTACAAAAGGTCCCACGTGATCCATATGTAACATATATAGCTACCTTTTCTATTGGGTGTAACGACCCTTGTTTCTTTTCAGGAGAAGGTTTGTAATACTGACAGTTCAAACATGAAAATACCATACTTCTTGACAAATTTTCGCATTTCTGCAAACCAGTAGTTTTCCCGTGCGGTTGAGTACCCACTGGGCGCGTCCCCAGGTGGCGGATAGGGGGAACGCCTTACAATGAGCGGAAGTAAGTAGGGTTAGCAGTGGTAATAGAGCTCGTCGGAGGTAAAATTTTAGACTGGTAGCTCAGAAAGCCCTGCCGCGGACCACCTCCCCCAACCTAGTTGTCGTGTCGTGACTAAAGGTCTGCACTAGAGGCAACGGCGCCAGAGACGTCCGACTGTGTAATTTCTTATATACCATATCATCTGATGTCGTTGTCACGTTTCGCGCACAGAGAGATGCGGGAGTATGGGCTTAATTAAAGAAAACAAGAGGAGACAACCTCACTAACCGACCTTGATCCTCTCAAAATCTCTTAGTTTCTCAAGGAAACGGACTAGGAGAGGGTGCTTCATTAAAGGAATTCCACACCAGGCGAAGCACAGTAAAGGGGATACAATACATCTTTTAGGTCGCAGTAACTTGATCACCCTCAAAAATACAAATACAAATACAAACCAGTAGTTTTCCTCAATTTTCTATAAGGATTTCTCTAGACCAAAATAGTGCTCAATTCAATTTTATTTATAGCGAGAGAAAGTAAATTTCTGAATATAAGCTTATCTTATAAGATCATGATCATTATACGACTATAAGCGATGACATTAAAAACCGCTTCTTCGATTGTTATTTTCAAATTGCATTTTCTGTTTCTCACTGTCTTATTACCCATGAAACATTTAATAGAAACGGGTTTATCATTTTCTTGAATTATAACTCTTGTATTGAATGTCGTTGATCGTTTGATTATCGCACAGTCGCTACCGCTATCCAGTCAACATTTAATCTTGAAAGAATTTATTTGAGCAGTTTTAATAAAAATATTTGTTGTACCGGTACTATCTTGGATTTATAATAATAATAATTTACAGTATTTTGATTTTGGTTTTCCTCTTTTCTCAATTGATTTTCGTGACATTACAATAAACATTGGAAAAGCATTTGACAAATTAGGAAAAGCAACTGACAAAAGACGAAAACCAAAAGATAAAGACTGTATTAGTACAAAATTCTTGAGTATGCCCTAATCAGTTACACTGATAAAACGATTCGGTTGAACCAAGAAGAATTTACTTATGAGGAGTAAATCATTTACTGGGATATGGCGAATTCAATGTTGTATTTCGCTGAAGGTAACCATTAACTAAATTGTCTGAAGTGAAGATTCACTCCTGAAAAGTAAATGTGTATCTGTTTCAAATCTGAATGATATTTAAGTAGTAGCATTTACACACTTTCTTGAAGAAAATATAAGCTAGAGACAATTCGCAGTTTACCTTTTCGTTTTTACTATGATTGCTTCTGCGAAGTCAAGTACTGCTGTCAGTAAATTTTCTATTTTTGGAACCTTTAGTTAATTTTCCATAAGTATGTGTTTAATTGCCTGAATAAAATATGTGGATTTTTTATAGAAGATTGTAACTGTACACAAGAATATTGAAATTTTTCTATTAGTTGCCTTAAGTAAATGCATAATTCTTAAAAATAATATAACACAGGAATTTTGGTTTAGAATAAAAACGCAAGTGCATGTTTTAATATAATATGTATATTGCATCCAATACTATAACAAAAACAATACGAGGTAGACAATGAATATGAAAAATAAATACTTAACTCTAAATAAATCTAATATAATGGATAGATATACAAATAAATATCATAACTCTGAAATCTTCTATAAATAAAATAGTCATCCTCACACATGGTTTTTTTTTAATTTGAAATTAAGAAAGGAAAATAAAATTGTACTTATATATGAGTTCTGTCATAACTTTCAACTTACATTTATATGGGTCGTTTGCATAACTGCGACGCTGGCTGCATTCGTGAAATTATGTTTCTTTTCAGAACTTCGCGTAAACCTACTGATGGTAAAATTTTCTCTATTTATTTCTTTTTCAGAGCCGTCTTTGTATAGATCACACAAAATCTCATAGGTGATGTCATGTTCTGAAAATGAATTATAACAATAATTGAAACTGTGTCCAACCTAAATTACAATAAGTGTTTATCAGGAAGTAGCAGCATACTGATTACAAAACTCTATGCATCAGTTTTGGTTGACGATACAAAGTATAACTTGACTAAAATAAAACATACATACCTTGGAAGACGGTGGTAAAATTTTCCAATCCAATGTTAGTTAGTATATATACTTCGCAACTCTTCGTCAGCCATTTTTATAACGTATTCCTTAGATGCCTGTATAGATTAGGTTTTAAAAGATTTGCATCATGTAGTATACCTATATATTATTTATTTACATACTTACCGATGTCACAAATAGTTTAAAATTTAAAAATAACATCCACGTGCACCTTACGGCACCTATACACATTAAATATTACTTAAAATAAATATTCCAGTTTTGGAAGTCACGCATACGCAACGAGACAACGAAGAGAATGAATACTGATTATGGAGAAGACTAAAAAGTAAAAAATGATGTAGAATAATCCTGTAGATTCAATAACATTTTTATCAAATTAATTTTACGTCGTACAAGTATGAGCAACTCTTTGCAAGTGTTCATTTACGTTTGGTGAAACAATTTTCTATACAAGAGTATAATTTACCGCGTCAGAGTTTGGTGATTTTACGTGAAGTAATAAACTGCTTTTAAACCTGAAATATCATACACTTCACGCAAGTCGTTTTGGTACGGAAAATTAAGTGGACCTAACTAAAACTAGACTCGACATTTTCTTCTTATAAGTAAACATCTTTCTGACTGTAGGGTTTCTTAAAATTAGTCAAGTAAATTGTTTGCTACTGGGAATTAAACGTGAATTGAGACTCTCCTGCAGTCAACTAAACATTTTCTCCCATGCAGAAAATATATTTCAGAGAAATCGATATTAAGTAATTTGAGTTTAGTATAGATTATCCCAAAATCTTCAGAATTATTTTTTTCAGTGTACATCCCTCGCATTTAACACTTGGCTTATGATAATCCCGTAGATACTCGATGATTTCCGCCACAATTGAAACAGGATATTTTCTTGGACACATTCGTGGGACGAGAGTCTCCAGGTTTGGAACTTCGTTTAGAAAATTAACTTTGGGATCGAATATTATTTAGATAGCCAGCAAAATTGAAATTTAATTTCAGATTTGAAGTGGAAGGATGGTATTTCGTTGACTACACATTACTGAGATAGTTTGCCAGACTACCAATTGTTTTAAAATTTGCCGCCCTTGCGGGTAAACCGTTTTGTTATCATTAATCCCTTCAATTACACTATCAATACATAATACATTAATCGGGAATTGCCAAATTCAAACGATTTAATTTTGCGGCATTTTCATAACAATAGTCGCTAAAGCTCTGACCAGGAACAGAATATAGTTTGCAGCCTCGACCAGCAATTTATCAAATTTAATCGGCATCGGAAAGTTCTGAATAAGTTGCCGTTTCATATCTAGCCAATTTAAGCCAAGATTTGGTAGTGAGTCATACCATTTACGTGAATTGCCACGTAATCGATTTGTGGCTAACTTGAATACAGTTCCGTCTGACCATCTATGCAAAATGGCTAGTTCATCTATTTTGCGAACCCAGTCAGTTGCACTTTGGGAGCTTTCCATGCCAGGTTCGAATGCGGGTTTTATTGTTTCATTTAAATGCGTATTAGTACATTTGAATTGGTACTCACATTTTGCAGCAACGCCGCAAATTCCTTTTTTAACTCACTTATCGTACTACTTGTATCATCCTCCTTACTGTTCTCGAGCTATGGGAGTGCCTGCACCTTGATCGGCGGGAGTGCTGGGATTGCGAGCCGTGGCCCCTTTTGGGTGATCGCCCCATTATTTATCACTGTACTTTAGTTTATAAACGTAATAAAATTTTATTTTCTAATTGTTATTAATAAACAAAAAAACTCAAACTTAGGGTGAAACATCTTAGGGTGTATCCCACTCCTGATTTGTTAGGGATTTTAGCAAAAGTCAATAAGACTGAAATTAAATCAAAGAGTTTTAATGAGTTTTTTTTATAGCGAAACACGTGTAACCTTTATATTATCCATCAGTATACAGTAGAATTTTTTTAAATATTAGTGTTTTATTTATCATTCATCAGAGATTCTACAAAGTAAGGGTTGAAAACATATTTTTTTATTATTAGTATTGAAATATATCAGTTCTTCAAGATGAGCAGAGTGATTCGACCTGGTCTATCTACCAGTCACTTTTTTGTAGTCCAGTCGAATTAGTGAGCTGTTTATAACAATTAATACCAATTACATAATTAAATACATTTTATTGATGACTCCATATTTACAGAAACACATATATTTACAACACTTACCTTAAACTAAATGATGAGTTGTCGATCACTTTAGATTCAAATTTAAATCTTTTATTTAATAGTCTAACACCAAACACCAACACCATCACCATGAAATGAACACGTAGATTTTGAATGTGTTTTTGAGATTATCTTGTTTGAGACGACTGGTCAAACCGCGTCTGATTGAATAGAGCTTGGCTCGGGGGAATTCATAATCCAAAGACAAAAAAAAATTAATTCTCTCATTCTAGTCCAGTCATTGTCATTATACAGGGTGATCCCGAAATGGCGGACACGGAATACAGGGTGTTGTAGAGGATGTTCAGAAAGACTGTAAATTTAAAACAAAAATGGGTCCTTGGCTTCGTTACCGAGATATAGGGTGTCCTTTTTCTAAAATTTAAATCGAAATGGCGGTCAAATTTAAACAACATCCACTGGCAACGCACATGATTTCACATAACTATAACGATAGTGCTTTGCTTTTTATTTTTTTATTGTCGGAAACGGAATTACAGGCATTCAAAGTTTACCTATTCCCCGTGTTAGACAAAATTTTTCAATGTGCCATCGTTGTTCGAATTCGAGATTTTGAATAATATTATCGAATTTGTATCCGGGCAACGATTATTGTTTTAAGCTTAGACTATATTAATAAATATGGACCGCGCCTTCCCTATCTTAGCTTGAAGTCAGTTTTGGTTTGTTGATATTCTCTCTCGCACTCATATGCTGCTTCTGGCGGGGTAAGGGGAACGACGTAAAACGTAAACAAACCGAACGCAACGGCAGTGGCGCGCTCGAGTTCAGTTATAGGAAATGTAATAATTACATAAATTATAATAATGATCATAATATTCATAATATTATTATTTTATTTGCAGTTTTTGTTACAAAAAACATAAATTATGGGAATACTAATAGATATTAAATTAAGAAAATATATACTTATACCTACCTATACAAAATAAAAGGTACAAAAAGGTAATAACAATTTAGCAAATAAAAAATCGATAGGAAAGTCGGAAAGCAATATACATCAGTAGGTACCTACCTAAAATATTTTTACAATTTCTTATATTTAGTTGATTTTATTGTAAAAAAACCTTCTTGCGCATCAATCGCAGAAATAGTGTATTTTTATGCGATTCAATTATGAATATTTTCACCACTTTTTAAATTATTGGCTTTCTGAAATTTTCCATAGTCATGTCATGTAATAGTCAAGCGTAGTGCTTTAATGTGAAAAATTTTCTGTGATAATTTCATTTCATTTCGTTTGAACACGTGCCTTATAGAATGGATTTTTAAATTTAAAAATCAAAAAAATTGGCAAAATTTAACAATTTTGTCCCTTTTCCTATGCCCGCCACTGGCTAACTTTACTTGAAAAATACTATTTTTTACACTACCCTTAATAAATTCGGAAAAAACTGAAAGGAGAGTTTTAAAAACCGAAAGTTTGAAATTTTAGAGGAATAAACATCATTTAAAAATATTCGAATATCTCCGCCATTTTTATATTTGCTTCTTGAAATTTTTGAAGGTTAAATGCTATTAGTATATAGTACTATCAAAATTTCCGTTCTATTCCTTCAAAAATAAGCTCATGAATGTTTATAGAAATATAGACATTTTTACCCTTTTCCTACCCACGCCTCTGGCTTATTAATAGAAATGATGCAAATTGTATTGCATTAGCTCAAATTTCAAATAAGTTTATTCCAATCTTGTTAATTTTGTTTAAAAATTTTTGATCTTGCCTATTTAGGGGTTCAAAATCTAGCCATTTTTCAAAAATTGAAAAGGCCGCCATTTTGGAATGTCTTTACCTATTTTACTCAAATACAGTACCAGACGATTACTTGAGGGTATCTTACTACCAAAAAAATTTCAGAGCTCTAGATTGAAAACTTCGACCAGAAACCGGCCTCACGGACGGTTTTTTTTCTGAAATTCGGAGGGACAGCCTGTAGAAGTAACACAACTCTAGGAAAAGGTTTTTTACGAAAATCAAACGTCAGCCCTAAGGTTTATAAGAGTAAAAAATTTCGTTCATTAATCTTGAAAGATGAAGCTACAGGAGCGTTTTTAAAAATTTAGAGAAATTGATTAAAAAAAAAACATCATGTAAAAAAAATCGAATATCTCCGCCATTTTTCTTATTTACTTTTTGAAATTCTCAAGGGTTGAAGTCTATTAGTATAGTTGTCTACTGTAAAAATTTCAGTTTAATTACTCCAAAAATTTGCTCATAAATTGTTGGAGAAATTTAGCCATTTTTACCCTTTTCCTACCCACGCCACTGGCTTATTAATAGAAAAAATGCAAATTTTGTTGCATGAAATTAAATTTCAAGTCATTTACTTCCAATATTGTGAATTTGATATAAAACTCTTTTTCTATCTAGTTTATACAGGGGTTCAAAAAATAGTCCTTTTTCCAAAAATTAAAATGGCCGCCATTTTGAAACGGCTCAGTCGATTTTGCTCAAGTGCAATACCAGACCACTCCTTGTGGATATCTTACTTCCACAAAAATTTCAGTCTCCTAGATTGAAAACTGCGACCTGAAATGAGGTGACAAAAACCGGACTTTCCGAATTTTGAAGGGACACCCTGTAGAAGTGACGCGACTTTTGGAAATTTTTTTAATGAAAATCGAAATTGTTGCTAAATTTTAATAAGAGTGCAAAATTTCGTTCACTAATCTTGAAAGATAAAGCTACAGGAGCGTTTTTAAAATAAAAATTTCGTGATTTTGGAGAAATAAATATATATATATATATATAAATATATAGAAATATTAGATTTGTTTTGATTAATTCTGAATTGTCTTAACAAGTATTCAGATGTGAGAGGACTCAGCTCTATCTATTCCTATTTAATTCATAGATATTGCACTAACAATAATACGTCATAGTTGTATTGTGTGTCACATACCTCACATGGAAATTTAAATAATTGCGGGCTGTCTTGATTCTGTCAACTGCCCTTCAATTCAGACCCATCAACTGATTGTCACTCATGCTCTGGTTCACTCATTACTCATTGAGACAGGCTCCTTCTTCTTTTTCTTTTGCCTTGTCAGTTTTTAAGAGAGAGAGATGTAGTTATCTGCCATCGCTTTTTTCTCCTTATCTATAATAATTCGGTGTTATCTCACGGCCATTTTATAAAGAACTGTTCATCCTCATGTAACAAGTAAAAATGTAAAATTTTCTATTTTAATCAAACCAGCAACATGTAGTCTTTGTCTTTGCCTGTTCTTTTAATTAAGTTTTATTCTATTGTGTGATGTGTACAGTTATGTGAGTTTTATCTAGTTGACTGGAATGAATCCAGGAATATGTAATAATTATAAGTTTCCTCCTGGAACATGAACCCCTGTTTTGTCTTAGCTGATTTAATATACAACCTCACTTGCATAGTAAGTTTAAAATTACCTTATAAGTGAATTAGATGTCACATTTATGTAATTTTCAGCTCTGATGAAGAAAAATAAATTTTTCGAAAGCTTGGTCAGCAAACAGAGTATTCTGATTTAAGTCCCAATTATTCGACAGAATTCCCAGTTTTATTCTCAACTTGTTCGTTATATATATACAGGGTGGTCCAACTTAAAACGTCAGGACTTTACCAAACGATAGATATGTTAAAATAATGCCAGTTTCTCTCATACACTTATAGCCGGGAAAGCTTTCTTTTCAAGATACAGGGCGTTGAAGTTTTGCGAAAAAAATAATGTTTTGCGAATATTGTCAAAACGGCTGCTTTAAAAAAAATGAAATTTGGCACGCAGCATGAGCTAAGTATCTTTCATGATTTACGGCTTATGGTGATAAATTGCGAAAACCAGCGGCGGAGATATGGGTGTGCCATCACCCCTTTTCAAAAAAAAAAATTGACGCCACTGACTCTATGGCAAATTTAATAATACTATTCAATGCCCCATGCTTTTTAGGACAAAAAAGTAACCTCTAATTTTTTTCACAAGGCGCACCGTTTTCGAGATAATTCAGGTTTTCTTAGGTAGTATCCGTAGCTATTTTAAGAATAACAGACAAATTATAATCAAATAACTTTTACTTAAATAATTAAATAACAGAAATAAACAACACCTAACTAATGTAACAATTGTCAGTAACCATAGAGTCAGTGGCGTCAATTTTTTTTTTTAAGGGGCGATGACACACCCATATCTCCGCCGCTGGTTTTCGCAATTTATCACCATAAGCCGTAAATCATGAAAGATACTTATAGCTCATGCTGCGTGCCAAATTTCAATTTTTTAAAGCAGCCGTTTTGACAATATTCACAAAACATTATTTTTTTTCCCAAAACTTCAACACCCTGTATCTTGAAAAGGAAGCTTTCCCGGCTATAAGTGTATTAGAGAAACTGGCATTATTTTAACGATATCTATCGTTTGGTGAAGTCCTGACGTTTTAAGTTGGACCACCCTGTATATATATATATATATATATATATATATATATATCGTGGGCAGGTGAATTTTGGAATACCACTTTTTCGTAATCTGGGGGTCATGATCGGTGGACATTTGATGAGTTTGGGTGATTTTTGGAAAGTGATGTCGTCCTCAATAGTGTATTTTTTGTTAAAAAATACACTAATAAATTAAACGAACCTAATTGAAAATATGTCAGATACCTAATCACTAATTGTAAAATGCCCTGTATTACTAAAGTTTTGTTCTGATATTGCTGGGAGTGAATTCGTCTCAATTTTAGAAGAATTAATTGCCGATAAAAAATGAAAGATCATGGAAAAAGTTCACCACATTTTAAAAATTTGCACCTTAAAATTAGTAATAATCTGAAATTTTTTAACGTTCGTGCAACCGGGTCAAAGTCTTCTATTTCATATTCTTTGATGATATTGTTTGAATATTATTCCCCCTCTCCATATTCTGATTATCTTAAATTAGAGGTTGACAATAATAATAGGTATCTAATATACTTTCAAAAATTAAGTCAGTATTTTTTATTTATTTAAATGGAATAATTTTTCCAAGTTGCATTTTTCAAAGTATTCAGTAGGTATTCAGTATGCTTTCGAAAATGAAAAAAAAACTGTCAAACAATAATTGTTTTCACAAATTAAAAGATAAAACACTTACACTACGCTACGCCCATGACCATGTATGCTTTGTTTTGATTGACGGCTTTGCGTTGCTTATACGTAGGAAACTGATAGACTTACCTTCTTTCGAAGTTTTCTCACAAACAGAACACGTTTTCGACACTTTTTTTTAACTTAATTGAAAAATTAATTATTAAAGCTTAAAACGAGTGAAAGCTAGAGCTGAAAATATAAATAAAAAGGAACTTACAACTGTTTGAAAAACACGAACTCTTATTATGGTATTATGTAAACAAACGGTCTGACAGGATGTAAACATTCATGTTGCCAGATGTAGCAAAGTAAAACGGGTATAAGGGATCCATCGATGTTTATTGCCCACCAATAACACTGGAGAGGTTGCGCTCTTTCATTGTAAGTGCCAGTTTCATTATTGATCTGGCATTCATTGTTTTGAACAGTCTTGTTTGGAGAGAGAGGGATGTCGGAACACTTTTTCAGTGTTTATGTCTTGGTCCATCTTTTATTTAATAGTCTAAGGTTTTAAGCTTTGTTTATTGATTATGAATAAAACACTAATGTTTTATAAAATTCTACTATATATTGATGGATGGTCAATATATAGTCACCATCCATCAATACATAGTAGAATTTTATAAAACATTAGTGTTTTATTCATAATCAATAAGTATGCAGAGATTCTACGAAGTAAGGGTTGAAAACATAAATTTTAAGCTTTGTTGTGTTTCCGTTTCATATGTTTCCATGGTAACGTCTAGCTGGGTATTGTAGACCTACACATTATTTTTCTGCCTGAAGAATGGTATCCAGTGCAGTGTTGTGACTTTATTTTCTACAAAAGTGGTCATATCTTCTTAAGGGAGCCATACTGGAGAAAACGGTAAATAAAACTTAGAATCTTTAATCCACAATAGATTCTGTGGTGCTGTCCGTGTCCGCCATTTCGGGATCACCCTGTATGTATACATTTGAAAATGCAAATGAACCGAGAAAGCTTATTTTTGGATATTGTGTGAGGGGAGCTTAGAAAAGCTTAAACTTCAAATTATTGTCGACCAAGATTTCCTATGTGCACTCTTCGCAATCTTGAATAAAGTGTAATTTTTTTTTTTGCAATAACTCGGCTCTGTATCGAGATACAAAAATTGCTATAGTCCAATAAAGTCTAAAAAGTCATACGTATCGATTAAGAATACACCTCCATTTGATAGTTCGATTTATTTTGTTTCATATACGTGGTTTTTATAGTAACCGTCCAGTTTGTCTAAACACTCCATCTCGCATAAATAAGTATACGTCAACATTGGTTTTGAATGAGAATTAAGTGCACAACACAGAGGATAGAATGTCATTACGTGAATAAATTTTATGTAGTTGTCAGTGGCTCTCAAACTGACGTAAGCGGTTCAATTCATATTTGAATGATTTCCTTCAATAATTTACGCTCGTTCACAACTTGACAATTAACTGTTTGACATTTTCTGGTGAAATTAAAAATATTAATTCGGACGGTTAGAGTAACGTCACATCTGACTTTTTAAAGTTAATCGTACTATATGGGATACTTTTTTGTTGATTTTTATACGTGCTACGATTTAGGTCATAGGTATATATTTTTCACCTACTGCTCATTTTTTACGTAGTAAAGGACACCACAAAATCCTCATGAGAATTGACTCCCGGTCAAATTTCCTGTAATTTTGGGGATCGATAGTATTCGATAAATAGATCAGAAGTCCCTATGGGCATAACCTCCCAAAAACCCCTTTTCTCGAGATTTTCACCTCTAAAGATGAATTTTTTCTATCATGACAGTCACGGATATAATTTTAAATATTGACCACCTTACTTGTTTTAGAGATAAATGTTAGATAATTCATTTGTTAAGCTTGAAAAGCTACTTCTGTTGCTGTTGTTACATTTTAGGTCTGTTGAGCCATTTTCCAGAAAATTTTGAAAAAATCTTTAATTTGTAATGTCATTTCTGTAATAGCCTTGGCTGTGACTTTAAAATTGGATATTTTTTTAATGATGGTGCCTTCCTCTGGAGTCACATTGACGGCACTGGGACTCGGAATTGAAAACTTGTTGAGAAAGACGGTAATAATAATTATCGAGACCGTTTATTACGAAAACCTGTTTTAGAAGAAAAATTATGATTTGATTCTAGTTTTCCCAATAACAAAGGAATTCAAGCCTTGCAAATTATATTAATTCAGGAATGTTTAATTTTAGTCCGTTCCCAAAATTGAAGGAAGCATTTCATGGTGTTTAAATACGATTCCTTAAAAGCTCCAGAAGATTATAGGACCCTTAGCATCAGCAGAGTTTCAAAAAAGTTGTGGGTTCTTGTAAAGCAATAAGTTATGTTTCTCAAAGATCATTGAGAAGCTGGAGATGAAAAGCCAGTTCCAAAACAATTCAGAAAGTTTTCTCAGGATAGGCGGTCGTTTTACTCATTCTGATTCTGGTTTATTATGCGATCAAAAATCAAGAATTCTCATTTTGGTCTTCAGACGCTGCACTTTCTTGATGCAAAATGTTTGGCTACTTCCTCTCCGTCGTGCTAGTGCCAGTGCTAGTGTGCTATTAGGCCTGGTTTTTCAGCTCTCAGGTGAGCCTAACACATTTCCGTCAAAAAAAAAATGCCTTCGATTAAATTCAATCAATTTAAATCTTTCCAGTATGTTAATTGGTAGCACGTCATCTGCACATAGCTCTTGGTCTGCAAGGCAAGAGCTCACCAAGAAAGAGCGAGAACGTGACAAATGCAAAGAAAAATTCCCTGTGAAAAACGAATAATTGGTGATTCCGTAGGTGATGAGAAAAAACAATGGAGGACTTCAACTCCAAAAAAACTTATTATTTATTTTTATTTATTTATTTATTATTATTTATTGCTACATACAGCTTTGGCAAAGAATTGGTATCTGAGGCTTTCAATGTTTCCTTTCCATAAAAGTGTGACTTATGACTTATTCAAAGTTTCTCAGATAGGAACGAATGTCTTGAAAGCGGTTCCATAGTAGTTGTTCAATGCTGTGGAATCTCCGAGTGAAACTGAAAAAAATGACGTGGTCTTAATCCGCTCTTATCTTCTCACTTCGAGGGGTTATGGAAAGGCGGCCAAATCCCATCTCATTCGTGTTCCTGGTTTTAACAATTTTTTAAATAATTTGTTCCGATACTTACAGATGGAAGCGATGTTAAATTTTCGATCCCTTTGTCAAATTAGTTCTTACCATCACGATCTATCTGACCTGACTCCAGGACATTTTCTTCCACTGGGTCTACTCACCAGCACCGCCGTTCCTTCTATTTTTTCATTTTTCTTCTCGATTTTCGGCATACTTCTAAAGTAGACTTTCTCATGGTGGATTCTCAAAAAATAATGACATCAAGATTTTTGGAGAAGATGATGATATTCCGAATTCTTAATACATTGCAACAGAAAGTGGAATGGTTTCAGCATTCTGATTTTAGTCCATTTCCAAAATTAAAGATATAATTTCACCGTATAAAAACACCGTAAATAACTATAAGAAAATTGTGTATTTGCATGCAACAAAAAATCTTCATGTTACCTGACGGGTTAGCCGCATCCGCGGACGGTATTCACTAAATGACTGTGCTGGGCTTTAAAATAAAGCGTACGATTTTGCAATCACTGCTCATCAGTGGTAATTTTTACATTCACATTATATAAATTTTCTGTGAAATCGAAAAACTGTCAAAAGCTGCAATAATCAATAGATAATATATCCATTGAGATCAAAACACAAACGCATTTATTATATCTCAAAATTTACGATCTTAACGTCATAAAAATTATTTCTTCATAGCGCTTTAAGGACACTAAAGGAAGGAGTATACCAGTGGGTAAACGAAAAAAATTCTACTGTATATGATGGATATTAGGTATCAATGTTACATGTGTTTCGCTACTTTTAAAGTAACATCTTCAGACATATGTAAATGAGTATAATTATTGATATAGTAGCATAGCTGTTACGGTAACCTAAGTGATCATAAAACAAATAACTAAATTTAAATGACTTTCAATAGAACTAACTGGATCATAATATAATTTCTTCAAAATCTTCTTAGTTGTTGATATCAAGAAGCAAATTAAGAAATGGAGAACGATAGGTGTCTAGTTGTTCATTTATGACTGTGTTTTGTTGTTTATTTTATTGTTTTTATATTTAAAGAGATCCAAAGAAATTTAATTTAAAGTAATGATCACTGTGTTGAAGTACCTAATTCAATTTTATTGTTTGCTGTTTCTATTAAATGTTTCTGTTCTTATTAATGAAGAAGAAATTCTGAAGAAATTTTATTATGATCTAGTTAGCTAGTTAAAAATTCATTTAAATCTAGTTACTTGTTTTATTATCACTTTGACTAAATATTGATAAATTTTTACAGCAAAAGTCATCCAGAGAAAGTTAAGATAAAAAGTCATGACCCCTCTTTCTTGGTTATTTCTCAACCTATTTTGAGTCTGAAAAATCATCTGAATAGACAATCAAATACTGGTTTTGAATATACAAAAATATATATAGGGTGCTATTCATTTTTTTAAGGGTGGGGGCTGTAACTTAGGGGATGTTGAACTGGGGGTTGTTTTCATGCTGTCATGTTATACAGCTTGAAAAATTATAATAATATGCCTTTTATTCGGCTCGATTATCTCAACCTGTATATGAGATATGGCCTGGTCAATTAAGTCTGGGACACCCGGTGTAGGATGTTCCATAGTAAACGGCACAAGTAATTTTCTTGTGTCATCTTACAAATTTAAGTATGGTATATTATATAATTAGCTTATTTTATTGAATAGGATACAAAATCGACATAAAAAAGTGACTAACATCAAAGTGGAGCTGAATTAAACTTAAATATTTGTGATAATTAATATGGAAAATTAATAGTATCGTCATTATCGTTGTTGATTTGGTCCTCTGGCCAAACTATACTCTCGATCCATTGTACAAAGGGTAATACATTGGTGTGGACAGATGGGTCTTCACTTGATGTGCAGGGTTTACCAAAAGCGGCCATTGAGATCAATTGGTAGGTGCAATAGACTTTATCGTTATAAATTTGTGCTGCCCATCCAGATCCCTCCTGTAAGATTCAATATTTTATACAAATTATTACAGTAGAGATCAAAGATAATGAATTCATCATTCACAGAAATTAAAAAAAAAAAAACTAACATTACACAATTTATCATCTTCCTTAGAGACTCCTATACATAATTGAGAATTATCTAAACCTCCTTTGGTAAATCGTCTGTTGGTTTTGTAGGCTTCATTGTTATTACACACGTCAACGTTTAATGTTTTAATAGTATACTTTATAACTTTTTCAGTTCTTATTGAATCCAAGGAACCTCTGAGATCAAACCCGGCGGAAATAATGTCTCTATTATCGGGAACAGATTCTGACGGCAAGCAAATAGGTTTGACTTTTGAATTTAGTTTTGCTTTCTTATCCAGTTTTACTAAGCCAATGTCGTTGTAGTATGACCTTTTAGAATAATCAGGATGCACTATAACTTTCTCCACGTTAAACTCTTGACGATATTGGGTGTCATTAACGCTTGAAACTCCCATTCTGACATATGTAGGTGAGCTGCAAATTTTATAAATATACGAAAGTAATTACTTTGTTATTATTTTAATCTTGAAATCCTTACCCTTGAGGAGAAACCAAGCAGTGGGCCTCAGTTACAACATATTGATCACTTATAAGGTTGCCAGTGCATGCCCATTGAATATCATCAGGTTTTCTATCTGATTGATAGCCTAACAAAACCTATAATAAAATTTATATTATTAAAAAAAATCATTCAATAATTTATTTAAAAATCTCAAGTCGGACATACCAGATGAGGAAATTCGTAAGGTCCAGCTCGACTGTCTGGAAAACTATCCCCATACTGAAAAGGGCATGTCAATGGTCGTGTGTCTTCATCTTGTATTTCAGAAAATTCTTTACATTCTGAAATAGTGAAACTTAAAATGGATTACTATTTTTTTAATTAAACCGAATTTCTTACTTCTTTGGCTAACTGTTTCGGGGGAATTCCTATTTGTTGCCGTCCTCTGATTTCCTAGAAAATTAGACAATTCTCATTAATTTGCTTTATAAAGTAGATATCACTGGCTCTAATAAGTTTGATAAAAAATTAGAGCGAAAAATAATTTTTACGTGTTTTGATAAATACCACATTAATTCGAAAATCAGTTTGTATTTTAGTGGTCTCGAGAAAATTAGACGAAAATTTTTTAAATAGTTTTCAAGTTTTTGCATAAATTATAAGCATGAATAAAATTCGATCGATTCATAAATCTGTCAAATTGAGACCTAATTCTGTAAAATTTTATGATTTCAAAAAAATGTTATAGAATAGTATGGAGCAAGGAGTCTTGAGGCTGTTAATTCAAATTTGAATCTATGATCTCTCTAGCAGAACTCTATTTGAGTATTGAAATCGCTTGTTTTTAATTTTCGTAATTTGTTCATTAAAGATTTTTACCCACGTACCTAGTTTACACATGTCTGAGAACCGGAAACTAGTAAAAAATATTTCAAAATGCAATCAACTAGATTTTTTTACTATGATGTTAGTTTTATGATAACTTATTGGAAATTGTAAATTGGAAATTGAAAATTTGAAGTAATATTTCCAGTACTATCTTCTCTTACATGACATTAACGATTCAATTTCTTTGTATGTTAACGTGAAACTTTTTTCTTATTTATTGATTTTTTGTAAAGAAAATAGTTACTCACCGTTAGGTAAAGATGATATACTACACACCAAAATACTTAATAGAAGCGCAATAACAAACGTATTCATAATAAAAATTAGATATAAGTTTTGATAAAGTGAATTAACTACTGATGCTATAGTTACTATTCAAATCACCTAAGGTTATTCACAGCTTACAGGTTATTGGTAAGATCAATTATGGATATATGAAGAAATATATATAATATCTGGTGGGGAGTCTATAGTTTTTTATATAGGTACTTACTTAACTGGTATTTCCAGAAATTAAACTTGGGAATCCACCAGAAGTTCAAACTAAAAAAAATCAGAATCAAATTATATATGGTGTACTCGCGAATAACAAATTTATGTAACTATTGCGCAAATAGATATTGCAAATATTTTTTCTTTAATTTTCAGAAATTTCAGGTAAAAATATTGAAAATCTGTAAATTCGACTTCATTTTTTTTATTATTACAATGTAAATATTCATAAATAAAACTAATAAAGTGATAATAATAGACAACAAATACGTATAAGTATGATAATTATTTGCGAGCAAAGCGACCTTGAATTAATTTATTGTTATGAAATATGACTATAATCATAATGATTTGAATATGATATATTATTAACTCAATGTGTTAAAATAATAAAACCAACTATTTGGATTAGCCTAATTTTTTAGGACAGCTACTTCAAATTATATCCCCTTTTTCTGGTCAAGACTCCAAGTCTCTCTTACCAAATATTTCAATTTATTTTACTATTACTTACAATTAGAATTCTTGACTATTTGGAAGATAGTCCTCTAGCAACAGTTTGCAGAATTCTGAGACGCAATTCCGGTACTACTTTTTGTGAGAGGGTTAATTGAAAACGATTCTTTGAATCTTACGTAAAGTAAAATTTTAGAAAAATTTAAAGCGTGGGAATGTTTCGCCATATACTAATTGCTGTTACTATGAGGAAAACATAGTCTGTTTTTTTTTCACTTTCAGAACTTCAGCTTACGGCCATTTCTGATAGCCATTCTAGGTATATTTTATTGAAAACTTTATTTTTCTACTTCTTAAACGTTTAGCTCAGTCATTACATAGATCAAAAAAAAATCGGCCTGAAATAAGAAGAAATCCGGTATCGATTTTTCTCGTTCTATCCGTTAGGGGATAGAACAGTAAAATCCGTGGGCAGGTGAATTTTGGAAAACCACTTTCTCGTGATCTGGGAGTCATGATCGGTGGACATTTGATGAGTTTGGGTGATTTTCGAAAAGTGATGTCGTCCTCAATAGTGTATTTTTTGTTAAAAAATACACTAAAAGAAAGATTTATGACTATCAACCTTGGAAAAAATCACCTGAAATAGAATTTTCAATGCTTCAATTCTTCAATTTCTCCACTATAATGATTTCCACAAATAATTTTTTTTTATTTGAACATTGACACTTGCTTACTGCCTGAAACTTTCATTTTACTTTTCGAGCGAGCCGATCACAGGCTTATCTACACTACCAAAATCTCACGAATGTTGTGAAAAAATATTTTTTAAAAGGGCGCATCTCACATTTTAGACGACACTTTTTCTTTACTGGTTCAGAAGCACCGATCCCGATAATCGGGAGCTTCTGTCTCTAACAAAACCCCTCAAAACCTAAAAAAAAATTAAATGATCGAACTCTTCCATTTCTACACCATTTTTTTACGATTTTTCCAAATTCAATTATTCTTGAATGGGCACCTATTTCTATTTGAATAGTCAATTTTACTTATAAGATGTTCTAAAGTCTATAGTACAAAACATAACGAAAATCACGCTTGTTAGGACATCTGCACATCCATCGGTTGTTACGAATAATATATTAAGCTCAGTTTTTCCTACAAACTTTCCTTTTGGCGTCCAAAGTTTCTTATAATCCCACATCTCGTCACCTCTCCAAAGTACTCAAAGAGCACTTTTTTCTACAAACCAGTGAGTGTTCTTTATAATCTCTTTGGGAATTGCAAAACATTTTGTGTCTTTGGGTTGATGTGTTCATGTTCCACGTCTTTAATCTTTTTTCCTTTATATTGAAAACACAATCCTCCAAAACATTTCCCATTTTTTCCTGCGTTATGCACTCCAGACACCAATTTTACAACAACACCTGGAGCAAAACTGGGAAAATACTGTCCTTCAACCGACATTTTTTATACTAATGGTTTGAGACCTATTCATTCAAATAATTAGTGAATATAAAAAGAGCTTCTCAGACTCTATGAATTATTTTTGCCAGTCAAAAACCTACACTGGAGTTATCAAAAACAAGCGGCGAAAATATCGAAAAAGTCTTTACTAACACATATAATATGGAATATAATCAAACACGTCCACAACTTATCAATTGTTATCAATAATATCATAAAAAAAATCACAATACACGGTGTTGCAGCTTAGTCTACACCTCCAAATTCATTTTCGAATCGTGATCAATAAAAGAAATCTTGGAAGCTAGAACTGGTAGAAGGAAGTGTCAAGATTCTTGTCTCGCATATTGTCGTCGATCCAGTCTCTGAAGGAGGACACGTCTGAGTAGACTCCGGGCACGTCTGGGTCCCCGCACCTGATGCCCCAGGCGACAATTCCGGCGTGTTGGTACCGCTCTTTCTCACCGGGAATCGGGCAGACCAGGGGACTACCTCCGTCACCATTGCACGTGTCTTTACCTGGAAGAAAAATTTAAATTATAAATTCTCCCTTTGCAAAAGCCTACGAGAGTGTCTAAACTGATTCCTAAACTCTGGTGCTGAAAATAGGAGTTGTTGACTCGCTTCCAAATTGAAGCAAATTGTTGCAGTAAAGTCAAAAGTGAAATGTTCTGGGGAAAAAGAGGTCTTAGCTCACTTGACTTGGCCTGGATTTACCAAACCTGATTAGGGGCACTACGATTCTTTTTGTTCAATCGTAAGAAGTCCAAAAATATCAGAAGTAAATCTTTTTCTGTTATATTTTCTTTAAATGTGCATTTATTGGCTTGAGCTACTCTATTTGGTCCCTCTGTTTCAATCTCTTTAACAACCCAAACGTGAATTGGATCTCTCACAAAGGGTCAGGAGGTCCGGTTTGATTCCTGGTTGGGGTGATACTTTTGACTGATTAATTCAACTCCGTGTGGTCTAGAGGCTGTTCTTTTTATCGACCCCTTCCCGTACAAGAGAGCAAGAGGGATGGGGAAAAGCTATATGATCGAGATTTTTATTCCAGTAATATTTTCTGTCTTCATCGGCTTACTACCCTGACCTTGTTCCGATTTTACTATTTTTTGACTTAGTAGTCTCATGTTCTTAAGTATCTCGATTTCTTTATTTCAAAGTGTTTAACCATTTTTGATTTCATCATGTCGCTATTTACTGTTTTTGGTATCGTTCATTTGAGCTCTAGTTCCGACTCATTTTACCTTTTTCTCCCATTCACTCCCACTAAAGTCTCATTATATCTTGTTCAGGCCCTTTAATTAGCATCATTAATAATTTATAGCAGAAAAATTAAGAGACTTAAAACTCACCTTCTTCCCCTCCAGCACAGATGAAGCTCTTATGCAGCTCGAAGTACTCTCCAAGACTGGTTTTCGTCAGCTGCATCTGGCACTTGTCCCTATCTATAACGGGCAAGTCTATCTTGTTCAGGATCACCTGATAGTCTCCTTCTTTACCGTTCTTCCCCCATCCAGTGGCGAAGCACCGCTCCCCATCGAAAATCGTGTCTTTCTTCGGCAGGCAAACCACGTCCACGTTATCTGCGATATTGAGTGGAGAGTCCAGGAAGAGGATCGCGATGTCGTTGTAGAGGGCATTTTCGTAGTACTCGGGATGGACCACGTATTCCTGGACGTAGCGGTCTTGGTGAGGGTAGATCTCGTTTTTAGTCAGAGTGTCCCATTCACCAGCTCTGATCTGGAAGATTAAAAACCACGTTAGTTTTATGGTTGAGACTATTTGCAAAAATAATAAAAACGTAGTAAAAGGGACTCACCTTAAAGTGATCTTCATTCTTTCCATTGACACAATGCGCGGCTGTTATGGCAACTTGAGGGTGGATCAAGGCAGCGCCGCATTGGTATTGGTATACGCTCTGCTTCACGACTGTGTTATTGACTAATTCTCCGCGGAGCACCACGACCATCCAAGGGAACTCCCCGTATTTAGTTTCGCTGTCTTCGTTGCCATTGATTCTAAAACCGATCCCGTCCGGATTTCTATAACCGCACCCGCGCTTTTCTACCTACGAATAAAGAATACCTACTAAAGAACTGCCCTATCATGCTGAAACTGAAGCCACATGCGCTCGGACAGTCATCAACAGGTGATGCGGTGTGCAGCGGCGTACTAGCAAGTCTGTACTCTGGACTTTTTTCCGATAATACCCATCAATTAACAGTTACATTAGATATTTTAAATTTAATTTAAAATTTATTTAATTGAAATTTGATAAAATAAAAATGACAAATTAAAGTCCTAAAAATGTAAATAATAAAAAAACGATATGATTATAAAAATCAATTTTACACAATTTCAAAACTATACATCAGATTAAGTCAAACTGAGAATTTAGATCTAAAGGCAGCTTCATTTTGGTTTAGTAATCGTCCGCAATACGCCATGCGCCACCGGAATGCGCGTGAACAGTGTACCCATTTTCGACCGTCGATCTGTTCTCTCTTTATATTAAGTTGATTTTATTCTTTATTCGTAGTTTTTTACCTGTGGTGGGGTTGGGGTTCGAGGCCTATCAGTCACGTCGTCCTCACCGCAGCATACGTCGATGTAACCAGTTTTGCCGGCTTGGTACGAATCGAATTGTGGCTGTGCACGATTTTAAGGGAAAAAGTGCATATAAATCCCAGGCTTAGTAGATACTAATAATCGCATCGGTTATGATGTCAAATAAATTATGCGTTAAATATTCTTGGGTTTAGGTGAAACCAAAATTACAAACAATACATTGTAGGTATCTAACGTTAATATATTTTACCTTGCCATGTCCTGAATAATAAATACTTTTTTGTAGTTTGGATTTGGACTGGGTTAGGTGTTTATTTTAGTTAATAGACTTGAGGGTAGTTTTCATCTCATTCGTGTGCGTAAATTTTCATGTGCTGGCGAAATGCGTGACTTTGAATTTTGAAAAATTTTCGCCTGCGGCGCTGTTCCTAGGGTTCGCCTGTAAAAATCTAATTTAGTAGAATTTTTTGTAGAAAATCATTGATGGATTTAGTGAAGAATAAAAAATTTATTAGAATAAATTTGACCTGACAACACTGGATGTAACTTGGACATGGACCTTCGTTTATCCTGGAAAAATCTTGAAATAACAAGAAGCAGCAGCGTATTATGTGACTTTCCCCAATAAATGGCAGTATTGTCGGTGCAAAGACAATAATGCCATCTAGTGTTAGTTGCAGGTTATGGGTTATTAAAAGTGGAAGTAGCATGTTAGAATTAAATGGTAATGTGATTATGTAGATAGAAAACGAAAACACTCGTCTATCACTCATGTTTTAGTAGTTAAGCACCATAAGTATGAGTTGGGTTATGTTTATTGATTAGATTTGACAACACCGTTTCTATTCAACGTATACAACACTATGACGTAGATTTACAAATGCTAGGTAATAGTCATCGTTAATATCTGGTAGCGTGTCGCTCTTCCTATACAGTCAAAATAAATTGTAGTGTGACGTCATCAGTTAAGACAGCTGATGAACATCTCAACATCTGATTGAAAAAATCAAGACCGGTGCATTGTAAGCAGAAATAATTGTTCCTGATCTAAAAAATGTCAATTACAAATCCAACAGCAGATCCATTATTGCATAAATAAAATGCTACGCAAAGCACCTGCATGACCCGACACTGGGTATTCCTCTTTCGTCGACTCCTGGAATTCCCCCGCCGTTATTGCCGTTGTTTCCGAAATTACCCTGGATTTGTTGTATCTATGACTGGATCTAGAGGCGAATTATTATTATTATTGTTTACTTACGTCATCCGAAATGTTGGAGACCTCTCCGATCAAACTATCGATGTCGGATCCTTGAGCTTGTTGAACTGACGCGGTGTACAGAGCGAAGGTGAGCAGGAGTAATCTTAGCAACATTGTAGAATCGTCCTAGAAAAGGGAAAGTTTATTATTGGATTACGCAAAACGTGGATAACGAAAAATATTAATATATTATTTTACTTTCGTTTTCCCAGAAATTGTATGACTGAGACTAAGAAGATAAATAATAAGTGGAGGAAAAATTACCTTTTGTACCTGTTAATATTTTTAACTTAGAAGGAGTAACTATTTGCAAAAGCATTTTATTGCGCAGGCAAGAGATATACAATAAGGCTTATCTTCGCAGCAGTTTAAACTCAAGTTCACAACCCTAGCAAGCTTTCATTAAATAATTTTATATTGACATGACTACTTCTTGTTGTCTTATCTTGACACCGTAAGCAAGGACGTGGAAATAAGTCAAGTCTTGGCCATCCTGTCAGCAGCAAGAATGGAGGAGGCAATAGTGGAAATATACATGAACGGGCAAAAGCGCTAGAGTCCGAGGTGCTGGAGAGGCTGATAAAAAAGAAAACGGTGCAGATCGTATGGGTTCCTACACTCATTGCTACACATTCCTATGCATACCGAGTGATGGTCTGTAAGATCAACATGCGAGGAATCAAGTAAAACTTCTCTGGACCGGAGTCTGACGAAAGGTCTTTCTAAATAAGGCTATATTAAGGAATAGGCCAAAAAAAGATGTAGAGAATAAAATTTTCCGGCTGCAGACATGCGAGACTGTTTATAACCCGTACGGGCAGAAATCGGGTGTCATTTTTTTTGCTAGCCATTACTGATCGTTGTTGCTAGGGGTGGGAGGTTAATGATCCCAATAAATATTTTGTCAGAGATAGAATAATACACAGAGCGGGTCACATATCAGAGGGAGATGCAGCTGCTAAAGCATGTAAAATAGTACCGACCTCTCGCATTGCCCATTGGTAGGGGGAGTTGCTACAGCATTCAACGTATGTTTTATACCATAAGTCTTACAGAAGGTCTCAAAATTTTGTGACTTATATGTTGCACCTTTATCAGTCATGACCCTGTTTGCTACTCCAAATAAATAAAGCATATTTCGAGCAACGTCTTTGTTACATATCGTGCTTCCGTACTTTATACGTCGTCTCATTTTTAACGTACTTTGTAAACGCATCAACGATGATCAGTAAATATTTATTGCCCCTTCGGCTGGTTACAAAAGGTCCTACGTGATCCATGTGTAACATACTCGTATAGAAAGGTGTACCTACCTCCTTTTCTATTGGGTGTAACGACCCTTGTTTCTTTCAAGGACGACGTTTGTAATACTGACAGTTCAATCATGAAGATACATAATATACTTCTTAAAAAAAATTCGCATTCCTGAAAAACCAGTATAGTTTTCCTCAATTTTCTTTAACATTTTCTCTAGACCAAAATACTGCTCAATTCAATTCTATTTATATCTAGAGAAAGTAAATTTCTGAATATAAACTTATCTTTAGTTTTTTTTAATTATTACATTTTCATTACAGAGGTAATCACGTCCGATTATAAGATCACTACTCAAGTATTTATCATCAAGGACGATAGCAATGACATTAAAAACCGCTTCTTCGATTATTATTTTCAAATCGCATTTTCTGTTACACACTGTCATATTACGTACCCATGAAGCATTTAAGAGAAACGGGTTTATCATTTTCTTGAATTATAACTCTAGTAGGTATTGGAATGTTGTTGATCGTTTGATTTTCGCACAGTCGCTACCGCTATCCGCTATCCAGTAAACATTTAATCTTGAAAGAATTTATTTGAGCAGTTTTAATTAAAATATTTGTTGTACCGGTAATATCTTGGATTTAATTTACACGTTTCATTTTGTAACCTAATTTATCAGTACAAAATTCTTGAGTATGTCCGAATCAGTTGCATCCCTCACATTCAACACTTGGCTTCTGACAATCCCGTACTCGATGATCTCCGCCACAATTGAAGCAGGATATTTTCTTAGACACATTCGTGGGACGAGAGTCTCCAGGTTTGAAACTTCGTTCAGAAAATTAACTTTGGGATCGAACATTATTTAGATAACCAGCAATATTGAAATTTGATTTCGGATTTGAAGTAGAAGGTTGGTATTTCGTTGACTATACACATTACTGAGATAGTTTGCCAGGCTACCAATTGTTTTAAAATTTGCCGCCCTTGCGGGTAAACCGTTTTGTTATCATTAATCCCTTCAATTACACTATCAATAATACATTTATCGGGAATTGCCAAATTCAAACGATTTAATTTTGCGGCCTTTTCATAACAATAGTCGCTCAAGTTTTGACCAGGAACAGGATATTTCTATGCAGAATACCATCTATGCAAAATGGCTAGTTCATGTATTTTGCGAACCCAGTCAGTTACACTTTGGGAACTTTCCATGCCAGGTTCGAATGCGGGTGTTATTACTGTTTCATTTAAATGCGTATCAGTACATTTGAATTGGTAGGTACTCACATTTTGCAGCAACGCCGCAAATTCCTTTTTTAACTCACTTATCGTACTACTTGTATCATCCTCCCTTACTGTTCTCGAGCTATGGGAGTGCCTGCACCTTGCTCGGCGGGAGTGCTGTGATTGCGAGCCGTGGCCCCTTTTGGGCGATCGCCCCATTATTTATCACTGTACCTACTTTAGTTTATAAACGTAGTAAAATTTTATTGTCTAATTATTATTAATAAACAAAAGAACTCAAACTTAGGGTAAAGCATCTTGGGGTTTATCCGACTCCTGATTTGTTAGGGAGTTTAGGGAGTTGGGGAGTTTAATAAAACTGTAATTAAATCAAACAAAGAGTTTTAATGGTTTTTTTTCATAGCGAAACACGTGTAACCTTTATTATTATCCATCGGTATACAAAGATTCTACAAAGTAAGGGTTGAAAACATAATTTTTTTTATTAGTATTGAAATATATCGGTGCTTCACGGTGAGCAGAGTGACTCGACCGGGTTTATCTACTAGTCAGTCACTTTTTTGTAGTCCAGTCGAATTAATGAGGCCGGTTTATAATAATTAATACCAATTATTACATCATTTAAATACATTCTATTGATGATGACTCCATATTTACAGAAACACATAATATTTACAACACTTACCTTAAACTAAATGATGAGCTGTCGATCACTTTAGATTCAAATTTAAATCATTTATTTAATAGTCTAAGGTATTAACTATACAAACACCAAACACCAACACCATCACCATCACCATGAAATGAACACATAGATCTTGAATGTGTTTTTGAGATCATCTTGGTTGAGGCGACTGGTCAAACCGCGTCTGATTTAATTGAGCTGGGCTCGGGGGAATTCATAATCCAAAGGCTAAAAAAATTAATTCTCTCATTCTAGTCCAGTCATTATACAGTGCATTTCAAAAGTAACGGATAAATTCATTTTCTCAGTTAATATTTCTAAAATAAAAAAATAAAAACGAAACAGGTCAAATTTTGAATTTAATTTATATTCTATTGACGTAACATTTTTTATACAGAGTGTTCCTTGGTTCAGTAATGACGTCTTGAATATTTTTTTTTAATAGGAGACCCTGGATATTATTACATTTTCGGTTTGTCTGAGAAAATCCAGTAAGAATGGTTTTTACTGTCGCAGTTTAAATTGAGTAGGTTACGAGTTATAAACAAATAAAAATCGCAATTTTCCATTTTCAAGGCAACTCACGCAACTCCAAAAACGGCTCGAAATATCGAAAAACGGCTTAAATGTCCCTATCTTACTTTTCACATGGTATCTTACTATGTGGATAAAATTATATATAATATACCTATAATACAAGGTGAAGGAAATAATCAGATTTTTAATCGCCCTGTATAATAATTTCAAATACACTCTAAAGTAACACATGAAAAGTTAAGATTTTTTCGATACGTAAGCCGTTTTTCGATATTTCGAGCCATTTTCAATGTGAGCTGCTTTGAAAATGGAAAATTGTGATTTTAATTTGTCTATAACTCGTAACCTACTCAATTTAAACTGCGACAGTAAAAACCATTCTTACTGGATTTTCTCAGACAATCTGAAAATGTAATAATATACAGGCTGTCCTATTTAAAAAATATATGCAAGACGTCATTACTGAACCAGGGAACACTCTGTATAAAAAATTTTACGTCAATAGAACATAAATTAAATTCAAAATTTGACCTGTTTCGTTTTTTTTATTTTACAAAATATTAACTGAGAAAATGAATTTATTCGTTACTTTTGAGAAGCACTGTATACATTTGGAAATGCAAATGAACCGAGAAAGCTTATTTTTGGAAATTGTATGAGAGGTAGCTTAGAAAAGTTTAACTTCAAATTGTCGAAAAAGATTTCCTATATGCATACTTCGCCATCTTGAAAAAAGTGTTAAATTTTGTTTTTTTTTTGCAATAATTCCTCGAGATACGAAAATTGCGATAGGATACTTTTTTGTTGATTTTTTACGTTCTACGATTTAAGTCATATACATTTTTCACCTACTGATCATTTTTTGGAAGCGATGTTAAATTTTCGATCCCTTTGTCAAATTAGTTCTTACCACCACGATCTATCTGACCTGACTCCAGGACATTATTTTCTTCCACTAGGTCCACTCACCAGCACCGCGCTTCCTTCTATTTCTTCGTTTTTTCTTCTCGATCTTCGGCATATCTTCTGAAATAGACTTTCTCATGGTGGATTCTCAAAAAATATTGACGTCAAGATTTTTGGAGATGATGATATTCCGAATTCTTAATACATTGCAACAGCCACTGGAATGGTTTCAGCATTCTGATTTTAGTCCATTTTCAAAATTAAAGATATAATTTCATCGTATAAAAACACCGTAAATATCTACAGTGTGACCCATTTGTTCTTGAAACACCCTGTAGAATCTTAATTTAAGGTGCGATTTAAAAAAAAATTCTTTTAAATCATAGAGCTTGATAAACTATATTTTGGGAGCAAAAAGCGTCTCATTCCTACAAAATCCAGGGTCTACTAGATCAGTGTTTACTTGTAAAATCTCAAAAATTCATATTAGCGATTTTTTTAGAAAAAAACTGGGCACGCCACGGGATTCACCAGCCCACAAAACGGTACTGTACTAAATTTTATTATACTTATTATAATTTATTATATTTATTATAATTTTATTATTATTATTATAAAAAAATTGACGCCACTGACTCTATGGTTACTGACAATTGTTACATTAGTTAGGTGTTGTTTATTTCTGTTATTTAATTATTATTTAAGTAAAAGTTATTTGATTAGAATTTGTCTGTTATTCTTAAAATGGCTACGGATATTACCTAAGAAAACCTGAATTATCTCGAAAACGGTGCGCCTTGTGAAAAAATTAGAGGGTACTTTTTTTGTTCTAAAAAGCATGGGGCATTGAATAGTATTATTAAATTTGCCATAGAGTCAGTGGCGTCAATTTTTTTTTTCAAAAGGGGCGATGGCACACCCATATCTCCGCCGCTGGTTTTCGCAATTTATCACCATAAGCCGTAAATCATGAAAGATACTTAGCTCATGCTGCGTGCCAAATTTCAATTTTTTTAAAGCAGCCGTTTTGACAATATTCGCAAAACATTATTTTTTTCCCAAAACTTCAACGCCCTGTATCTTGAAAAGGAAGCTTTCCCGGCTATAAGTGTATTAGAGAAACTGACATTATTTTAACGTTATCTATCGTTTGGTAAAGTCCTGACGTTTTAAGTTGGACCACCCTGTATATATATTCGTTTGAAATTACAAATTGCAGTCTTACGATACATGTTGTTTAGTTTATTAAATTACATATGATTGGTTTCGTCGATCATGGGGAAAAGAACGATCTGTAGGATATTCTGATGCGATGTTGACATCATGGTGAAGCATTTGCTTTGAGAGATATAGTCTAGGGAAAACCCCATTAAAAAACCTAGACACACCATCCTGTTGAGATTGGTTTGAAGTATTCCAATCATTTTGCCCTTCTGAGGTTATCTGGCTGTTAATGTAGATTTTGTTTACAAGAGCTTCAAATTCTGTAACCAGTCTATTGTTTCGGTGGAAATTTTATGAATTGCTTGAAAACCTCCAGAAAATTTGGTTAAAGGACATTTATTGACAATGTGATTGATGGATTCTTCAGGATGTCCGCAAATACAGGAAGCGCTTGGTATTAAATTCCATTTATGTAACATTGAATTACATCTACCGTGTCCTGTTCTTAAGCGATTTACTTATTATTTATTATTGAAAATGTCAGAGTAAAAAGGATCTTGTAGTTATTTTAGAAATTCATAATAATACTCCGAATTTTCATAAATTAATTTGAAAAAGGTCAAAAGCTATCATAGGTAAAAATTTAAATTAAAAAAGTAAAAAAAAAATTAAAAAAAAAACTAAAAAAAAAAATTTTTAAAATAAAAAAATAAAATAAATAAATAAAAAATTATAATTAAAAAATTAAAGTACCTACATTATCACCAACTAGACGTACAATTTCTATTTTGTCTCTCTTGACCTTTTCGAATAAATTAATGAAAATTCGGAGTTCTATTATGAATTTCTAAAATAACTGCAAGATCCTTATTATTACTCTGACATTTTCAATAAAATTTAGTACAGTACCGTTTTGAGGGCTGGTGAATCCAGTAGCGTGTACAGTTTTTTTCTAAAAAAATCGCTAATATGAATTTTTGAGATTTAAAAGTAAACACTGATCTAGTAGGCCTTGGATTTTGTAGGAATGAGACGCTTTTTTCTCCCAAAATATAGTTTATCAAGCGCTATGATTTAAAAGAAATTTCTTTAAAATCGCACCATAAATTAAGATTCTACAGGGTGTTTCAAGAACAAATGGGTCACACTGTATAAGAAAATTATCTATTTGCATGCCAACAAAAAATCCTCATGTTAACTGACGGATTAGCCGCATCCGCGGCAGTTTTTAGTAAACGACTGTGCTGGGCTTTAATAATAAAGCGTACGATTTTACGATTACTGCTCATCAGTGGTAATTTTAACATCCACATTATGTAAATTTTCTGTAAAATCGAAAAACTGTCAAAAGCTGCACTAATGAATAGATCATACAGTGTGTGTCACAGGCATGGTACATCCCCTTTTTTTTCTTTATTTTTGGAGATAATTTTTTGAAATTTGGTACGTCGCATATTCTCGATAGAGCGCACTTTTTAGCAGAAAATCGAATTTTGCCCACATCCGGTTTTTCCGGAAATGTTACCAACTTTTTATTTTTAAATGGGACATCCTATATATTATTATATTTTTGGATTCTATACATTTGTACAAATCCAACAATACCACATAAAGTACCATTTTAAATGTCAAATTTGTTTTTATTTAATTTTTTATTTCTCAATTATAGTGTGCCATGACTATTTCGTTTTACTTCAATTGGATCACCTAATGTGAGAGGTGCTAGAGGTGATGTTGATAAGGTGCCAGCTGTTATTATACGCTTCACGAGTAACGCTGCTCGAACAGCTGTTTTTAATAACCGTAAAAATTTGAAGAATGGTGGTTTACAAATAAGGGAGGATTTAACCAGGACGAGACTTTTATTATTGGGGGCTGCGATAAAAAAATTCACTCATAGGAATGCATGGTCTCTCAATGGAAATGTTTATGTAAGGTGTGACAACAAAGTGTATCGAGTTTGTGATTTAGATGAACTTGAAGATATTCAAGTTTCTTCAGTTGATGTATGAATTGTCATGTTACTACTATCACTTGTTTTTTTCCTTCGTTATAATTCTGCTGCTATTTCATACAGAGTAAATTAAGTATAGGTACTTGTTTTGTTTTCTTTAAATTATGATTGCTCTTGTATGCACCGGGCACCTGTTCTTTTTTTTTTTTTTGTGCTGAGCGAGGTCTCAACTTTTAATATTATCCTTTGCCATATTTTTTTTATACTTAGCACTTTTTGTTGTGATCTCGCGCAGTCGTTGCTTGTCTGGGGTCTTGTCGTTGTAAAGTAGGAATATATCTATAATAATATGTACTTATAATTTTATAGTTGTTATCGCTTTTTTATTATGGAGCGAGGTTAGTTAAGCTTATCATATAAAATACTCTATACTTTATAATTAAAGAGTAATTAAAGAGTGTCCAGCTTTATCGTGTAATTTAACAATATATAATATTGTTCTTTATCTCATCTTTTTTGTCTTTTCTATTCTTCTTTTGTTGTCTTTTTTTTTCTTCTTTGATACTTACCTAGCGTAATCTAGTACTCCTATTAATATTTGTTTACGCTATTTTTTAATCTGTTTTTTCTTGCTGTTTACTCTCGATATTCACCGCTATCATATGACTCATACGAAAATTGGCCACTTGAATCTACAGTCTATGTGTACTGGCTTTGATGATCTCAGGTTTTTAATCGAAAATCAAAACTTTTTTCTGCTTATGCTCACTGAAACGTGGTTGACTGATGATGTTGAAGAGGACGTTTTCGATATTCCGGGTTACAGGCTGTTCAGGAAAGATAGGCCGAGTAGAGGGGGGGGGAGTGGGATTTTACATCAAGGATACATTTTTACCTGAAATAATCAGTTGTAGCTTTCCTTTAAATTCAGCTTTGGAATATATGGTGTTTAAGCTAAGAATAAAAAATCATACAGTTGCTTTTGGCGTCTTTTATCGACCACCGAAGACAAATTTAAACTCCTGCCTAGAGGACCTTGATAATATTCTTTCTTATGTTTGTCCGTTGGTTGATTACTTTTTTTGTTTGGGCGACTTTAATGTCGATCTTTTTAACCTTGACAATCAGTTAGTGAAATGTTTTGATAATTATAATTTCTCACAGCTTATTAATGAGCCAACTAGGATTACGAAAACTTCCAGTACCTTGATCGATCCCATTTTTGTTACAGATAAAGAGGTTGTAATTGATAGTGGAACGATTGCTGCTGATTATATTTCAGATCACAGGTTGGTTTTTTGTACACTGAATATACTTAAAAATATAGTGACTCCACGTGAAATTACATACCGTTCTTTCAATAATTTTAATTATAATCTTTTCCTTGAGGATCTTGAGTCCCTTCCTTGGCATCTGATGTTATATGAAGGAAATATCGATACTAAGATTTCCATGTTTAATAGTTTTATACTGTCAGTGATTGATGCTCATGCACCGGTTAGAAAGGTTCGCATTACAAAAAAGAGGGCTCCGTGGTTAACCTCGAATATAAGAGTTTATATAAATTTGCGAAATAGAGCTTTGCAAAGGTTTAAGCAATCTAAAAATGGTGAAGACTGGCTGCGATACAAACAGTTGAGAAATTTTACTTTGTCGTGTATTAGAAGGGAGAAAAAAAATATATTGATGGTGTCTGCTCGGAAAAAAGTGAAAAGAAAATCTGGAATGCCCTCAGGATGTTCAAACTAAGTTCTAAAAATGATACTGCAATCCCTGAAAATCTTTCTGATCCTGAGGGTATTTCTAACCATTTTAAACCTTTCATACAAGTGTCCTCTGATTGCGGTTCACAAATTGATTTCTATAATAATAATCGATATAATGATAATAACATATTCTCTTTTGAATTCGCAACAATTGAGACAGTTAATAGAGTGTTGAGCAGCATTGACACTAATGCTCGAGGAATTGACGACTTATCAGCCGGATATCTTAAGTATTGTAGCCCTTTTATTGATAAGTATATTACACATTTAGTTAACTCCTGCATTGAACGTGGTTATTTCCCGGATCAATGGAAAATTGCAATTGGCAAACCTATTCCTAAGAAACCGACTCCGGCTCATTATGATGACCTGCGTGTTATCAGTATTTTGCCGGTTGTCTCAAAGATATTTGAGAAAATTTTGAGTGACCAAATTTTCAGTTTTATGACAAAAAATAATATAATTCCTGCTTCGCAGTGTGGTTTCAGGAGGGGCTTCAGTACGGCAGTCGCCTTGACAAATGTTGTGGACAGCATCATTAGGGCTAGAGATGCTGGTAGAGCGGCTGTGTTGGTCCTGCTTGATTTTTCTAAGGCGTTTGATACCGTCAATTATGAACTAATGTGTGCCAAACTATGTTACTACGGTTTTGACGCTAATGCGCTTTGCCTTATGAGGTCGTACTTTAGGTGCAGATGGCAAAATATTCTTAGCGATGGTCGGATTTCGGGTGGAGTTGAGGTCTTATCGGGAGTGCCTCAGGGATCCATATTGGGACCACTGTTGTTTATAATATATACTGCAGATATTATAAATTCTGTAAAAAACTGTCAAGTGCAAGCGTATGCTGATGACACGCAGCTCTATTTTGAGTTCGACCATGGAAAATATTTGGAAGCTAATGAACTGGTAAACAGAGATTTGGAAATAATCAGGCAAACGTCTCATGATCATAATTTGATAATTAATCCTACGAAGTCCCGGGTAATAATCTTTTCGGACCAACAACGTAGAAAATTTCTTAGACAAAATTTTAAAATTGTTTTAGATGATGCGGTTCTTCCTGACGTGGACAATTGTAAAAATCTTGGCCTTATAATTGATTATGAACTTAGATTCAGAGAGCATATTAGTCAGCTTCATAGAAGATCCTTCATTGCTGTTAAGTTACTTTATTCAAACCGACATATTCTCAATACGAGTTTACGTAAGCGATTGTGTGAATTGTTTGTTTTGTCGAAGTATAATTACTGTGACACCATTTATGGACCTGCTTTGGATTCGCGTACTAGATGTAAAATCCAAAAGGTTCAGAATTGTTGCTCGAGACTCATTTTTGGATTGAGAAAGTATGACCACATCTCGCATACATTTGTAAAGTTGAACTGGCTACAAATGGAAAATCGCAGATTGCTGCATTTTGCAGGCTTTATGCATCATTTGATTAATGGTAAGGATCCTCCTGTGTCCCTTAGTGAGAGACTTACGTCTAGATTGGATATACACCAGCGGGTCATCAGAAATAGGGCTAGACTCACAATGCGTCAGCATCGGACAGCATTGTTCCAGCGAAGTTTTTCCTATAATGCTGTCAAGGTGGTTAATGCTATACCGGATAATATTTTCATGTTATCTTTCCCCCAGTTTAAAGCGTTATACAGAAAGCGTATTTTTGAAAGTCAGTACACAGTTTGTTTTGATGCATGATGGTTTATGAGTATCGTATATGGATTCTGGTATTTTTGTTTTTCCTCTTTTTTCATCTTCTTTTCATAATTTCTTTTCTAATCTCTTTCTTGTATCTTCCTCTCGTTCCTGAAATTTCGTATTATTTCTTGTCTTCTTTTTATTTGATATGAGGTTTATGTTAGGTATTTATTTGAATTGTTTGAATTATTTGAATTATTTGTCAAGTTAGCTTTATGTTTAGTAGGCATATGGGTATACAAGATACTTTGAGTTTTCTTTCTTTTCTGTTCTTCATACTACATGGTTGAATAGAATAGCTATTTTTGCTAGATTCCGCCGTGTGGTGTGAAAAATTTATTTTTTGTAAATCGTGTTCTAAATGAAAAAATAAAGTCGATATTATTATTATTATTATTATTATTATTATAATGTTGAAGAAATCGAATTTTTGTTCAAAGTACTAAATTAAGTGATTTATGGATAAATTATGCGCACCGGAATGATTTTTTGAGCTGGATTCATTTTTTTCAAATGGTACCATATTGGTACCGAGGTACCATCTACTTGTACTCTTAAGAAGGAACATTTTGGTGTACTCATTTTGCATGTGTGACGAACACAACTGAAGTCATGGCACACTATAATTGGGAAATAAAAAATTAAATAAAAACAAATTTGACATTTAAAATGGTACTTATGTGGTATTGTTGGATTCGTACAAAATGTATAGAATCCAAAAATTCAATAATATATAGGGTGTCCCATTTAAAAATAAAAAGTTGGTAACATTTCCGGAAAAACCGGATGGGGAAAAAATCAATTTTCTGCTAAAAAGTGCGCTCTATCAAGAATAATAAAGACATCAATAAAGACAATTAACATAAAAAAAATAATTTTTTTCTTTATGTTTTGAAATATTTTTTTGAAATTTGGTGCGTCGCATAGGTATTCTTGATAGAGAGCACTTTTTAGCAGAAAATTGATTTTTTCCCCATCCGGTTTTTCCGGAAATGTTACCAACTTTTGCCTGTACACTCCCTTTTTTTTTTTCTTTATGTTTATTATTATCCCAACATGCCTGTGACACACACTGTATATCCATTGAGATCAATACACAAATGCATTTATGCAATCTCAAAATTCACGATCTTAACGTCATAAAAATTATTTGTTCATAGCGCTTTAAGGATACTAAAGGAAGGAGTATACCAGTGGGTAAACGAAAAACACCGATCGGTTTTAAATCCCTAAAATTGAGAATAAACGAACTCGATCCCGCTACCTGTGCTTTGTAAATTGTCTGGATTTATTTCCTAAACGTATCCTTTCTCGAGCACTCTTGGAATTTTGGAATTTTTTTTAAGTTTTTAACACTAATTCAATCTCGCAGCTTAAAGGAACAAAACAGAAATCCAACAAAAGTGGCTACAAAAAAATCATGCATTATTTAATAATATAAATTAAGAAAGGAACGAATTTTTTTAAATATAGGTACCTAAGTACCTAGATCTGCTACTTGTAAGGAATCGTGTATGGCTCATCATCTTCCAAATTTAAGTAAATTTCTTTATTTTATTAAATAGGATACAAAATCGATATAAAAAAGATGACTGAAACTAAAGTGAATCTAAATAGACATTTTTGTAAATACATATTAAGATGGAAAACCAAAAGGAACATCATAAAGTCACCTAGGATATACTTTTTCATTTGCCCAAACTACATTCTCAATCCATTCTACAAAGGGTAATATATTAGTGCTAACACCTGGGTCTTTCCTTGTAATGCAACCTAGATCAAAAGAGGCCATTGCGATCAATAGGTACGTGCAATAGACTTTATCGTTAAAGGTTTGTGCTGCCCATCCAGGTCCGTCCTACAAGATTCAATATTTATTAAAAATTACAGTAGAGATAAAAAAAAATAATGAATTCATTATTCATAGAAATGAAGTAAAAATTCGAGTCACTAAAATAGATTGAATAAGTAGATAAGTAGGTACTCACATTACACAATTGATCATCTTCCTTAGGGAGTCCTACACATAATTGAGAATTATCTAAGTCTCCTTTGGTAAATCCTCTGTTGCCTTTGTAAGCAACATGGTTATTACACGCGTCAGCGTGTAATGTTCTAATATTATGCTTTACAACTTTCACAGTTTCTGTTACACCTCTGTTGACACTTCTGAGATCAAACCCCGTGGAAATAATATCCCTATTTTCAGCAACAGGTTCTGAAGGCAAGCAAATAGGTTTCACTTTTGAATTTAGTTTGGCTCTCTTATCCAGTTTTACTAAGCCAATGTCATTGTAGTAAGACTTGTTAGAGTAGTCGGGATGTATTATTATTTTTTCCACGTTAAAATCTTGACGATACGGGCTATCGTTAACGCCTGAAACTCCCAATCTGACATATGTGGGCGGTAAGCTGCAAATTTGATAAACAAATATTTTATTATTCCTTATTAAAATCTTAAAAGCCTTACTTTCGGGATAATGGCGGTAAATCGAGGCAGTGGGCCTCAGTTACAACATATTGATCACTTATAAGATTGCCGGTGCATCTCCATTTAATATTGTCAGGTTTACCATATGATTCATAACCTAACAAAGCCTATAATGAAATAATGTACATTAGTTAGGAAAAGTTATTTAATTTACGTTCTCAACCCTTACTTTATAGAATTTCTGCATACTGATGGATGATAAATAAAACACTATTGTTTCAAAAAATTCTACTGTATATGACGGATATTGTCAATGTTACACATGTTTCGCTACTTTTAAAGTAACATCTTCAGACATATGTAAATGAATAAAATTATTGATATAGTAGCATAGCTGTTACGGTAACCTAAGTGATCATAAAACAAGTAACTAAATTTAAATGACTTTCAATAGAACTAACTGGATCATAATATAATTTCTTCAAAATCTTCTTAGTTGTTGATATCAAGAAGCAAATCAAGAAATGGAGAACGATATGTGTCTAGTTGTTCATTTATGACTGTGTTTTGTTGTTTATTTAAATGTTTTTAGATTTCAAAAGAGATCCAAGGAAATTTAATTTAAAGTAGTGATCACTGTGTTGAAGTAATTCAATTTTATTGTTTGCTGTTTCTATTAACTGTTTCTGTTCTTATGAATGAAGAAGAAATTTTGAAGAAATTATATTATGATCTAGTTAGCTAGTTAAAAATTCATTTAAATGTAGTTACTTGTTTTATTATCACTTAGGTGATTTTATTTTAAATTTTATCCATTTACATATGTCTGAAGATGCTACTTTAAAAGTAGCGAAACACGTGTAACGTTGATAATATCCATAATACAGTAGAATTTTTTAAAACAGTAGTGTTTGTTTTATCATCCATCACTTATTTAATTTATTTAAAAATGGTAGGTCGTACATACCAGATGAGGAAATTCGTAAGGTGCAGCTTCTCTACCTACATAACTATTCCAATACTGGATAAGGCATATCGGTGGTCCGTTCTCATTATGGCTTATATGAGTGGCATACTCAGGATCTCGTATTTCAGAAAATTTTTTACATTCTGAAATAGTAAAACTTAAAATAATTGACAAATTTTTTAATTAAATCGAATTTCTTACTTCTTTGGCTAACTGTTTCGGAGGAATTTCGATTTACTGCAGTCCTCCGATTTCCTGAAAAATTGGACAGATTCTCATTAATTTGTATTTAAATGTAAATGGGTGGCTCTAATGAATGGCTCTAAGAAGCTTTGTAAAAAGTTACAGCAAAAAATTATTTTGCTTTTTTTTGATATCATATTAATTCGAAAATCAATTGGTATTTTAGTTACTTCGAGAAAAATTTAACATTTTTGGAATAGTTTTCAAGTTTTTGCATAAAATATAAGCATGGGTAAAATTAGATTGATTCATAAATCTGTCAAATTAGGTAATTCTGTGTCATTCCAAAAAAAATGTTATACCTAGAATGGTCTGGCAAGGAAATTTAATTTTATGGGCGTGATTTCTCGAGCAGAACTCTATTAGGGTCTGGAAATTGACTTTTTTTGAATTTTCTTAAATTTAGGTTATTTTTAAGATTTAGTTTAGGATTCTAAACATGTTAGGTTTATACCCACATGCCTGAGAGTCGGGAATTAGTAAAATTTATTTTAAAACGCAGTCAACAAGACTTGTTTTTCTATAATGTGTAACGTAAATGACCCAGGCCCGTTCGTCTGTCGCGAAAAGCCACCGTGTGATCGTCTAGTTTTCCGAATTTCTCCTAATAGGACCGCTGTGTTTTCCTACGTTGTGTTTACCGTTGTCACCCCTGCTCTTTGATTGAGGTATGCCAGGATTACTATGGCCGAAACGGGGATGCGCAACAGAACCTACTATGACTCATTGTATTTCGGTTGATTGGGAAAAGCGGGGAAATTTACTGGGACTTGTTGTTTACGGTGGACTTCCTGTCAGGGAGTTTAAAAGTGAATGATGAGCGAGAGAATTTGTTTGCAAGGGCGTAAAATGGTGAATAATAATAATAATAATAATAATAATAATAATATTTATTTCCACGTTATGTAAATAATATGACATTTGTGGTCGTCAGTATAACACAATAATGATATTAATGTAGGCAGATATGCAAATATAAAATGAGAACGAGAAAAAAACAAAAAAAAACAAAAAACCCTTTTTTAAAGTTCTATAAACAAAACAACAATACTGTTCACAGATTGATCAGTGAGACCATAATTGTACTTTCTGTAAATATTCTTGAACAGTATAAAAGCTATTATCCAATAGATACTGCTTGACTTCTTTTTTAAAATTAGATAATGGTAAAGTTTTTATTCTATTTGGTAACACGTTAAAAAGGGCAACATTTGGGCTATTGCGCTTGGACGTCTCGAGCCTCACAGCCGGTATGACGATATCACACTTATTTCGTGTTTCATAATTATGTAACTCTGAATGAATTGAATATTTTTGTCTATTTTGATATATACCAATTACCGTTGACATGATGAATTCAGACGACAATGTAAGGATTCCAAGCTCATTAAATAAAGATCGACACGAATGTAGGCTGTTCTTATTACAAATAATTCTCACCGCTTTCTTCTGCAGCCGAAAGATCTTCTCTGCAGAAGCAGAGTTTCCCCACAACTCCAAGCAGTATTTGAGATTCGAGTGAAATAAAGCATAGTATGATACGAGTACTATATCCCTACTAACGCACTTCTGTAATCTTCTCAAAGCAAAAAGCTGGTGAGATAATTTTTTTGACAACTGATCGACGTGTTCCTTCCAGCGAAGGGAGTTATCTAGGGTTAACCCCAGCAGTTTTACATTGCCTTCCAGTTGTAATCTTGGATTCAAAGTAAAAATAATTTTCTGTGTCTTGTCACAATTTACCTTCAATTTATTATTGGTGAACCATTCTGACACACTCTCCTCGACAGAATTTGCTCCCCTTTCAATTTCGTTAAGGTCTCTACCGGAAATCATGACTGCAGTGTCATCGGCATACATGATGGTTTTTCCCTGTTTTATATAATTCGGTAAGTCATTTATAAAAATTATAAAAAGAATCGGTCCGAGTACCGAACCTTGTGGAACGCCATGCTTTACCTCCAAGGTATCAGATACTTCCTGCCCTATACTTACATACTGATATCTATTCGCGAGATAGCTAGCTAGAAGTTTTAGAGGTAATCCTCTTACACCGTACCGATCTAGTTTGGAAAGTAGTAACTCATGCGAAACGCAGTCGAAGGCCTTCTGAAGATCGAAAAGTAGAGCTGAGGTAAAATGTCCCTGCTCAAACCCATCTACCACCCCCTGTACAAGCCCAGCCAATGCTTTACCAGTCGAGCAGGATGAGCGATATCCAAATTGTGCAGGACTAAACAAGTTTCTGTTTTCAAAATACTTACAGATTCTGGACTTTATGGCTGATTCAAAAATTCGCCCTAGAAGAGGTGTTATCGCTATCGGTCTGTAATTCTGTACTAAGTTCCTATCGCCCTTTTTAAAAATGGGCACTATTCGAGACACTTTCAACGCGTTGGGAAATATTCCTTCAACGATACATCTATTAAACATTACCGTTAATATAGGTGTTATAATGTCTGCTATATTTTTTAGGACTTTCACCGTTAACCCAAAGTGATCGGCTGAGCCACTCCCTTTTTGTCTCATTATAATCTGGAATAATTCAGGTTCCAAAATGGGATCAAAATACATGGAATCACTGTAGTTATTACAGTTGTGTGAAAATGATCTCATACAGTTTGCGCCCTCCCCCTGAAAACTATTCACTAGAGACTCTACTTGTGAAATGAAAGAAACGGCAAAATCAGTGGCTTTAATTGTGCATTTTTTTGTACAGTTGGTCCTATTACATTCCGTATTAATCAGCTTCCAAATAGCTTTTTGTTTGTTATTTGATTGTAATATATAGGAGTTCAGTGCCTCCTTCTTCTGTACGCTGATAATATGAAGATAATATTTTTTGAAATTTTTGAAAGCAATCTGGTCATTGAATTGTTTACTTGTCTCACTGATAGTCTGTAGTGCGGCTAGCACGTTCCTCATTCTATATAGTTCCGGTGTAAACCACCCAACTTTGTGATCACTTTCATTTGTTCTATACTTTTTTATAGGAAATGAGAAATCTAAATAATGAGTGAGTAATTCCAGAACAGAATCAAAAACTTCATTCACATCGTTACCTCTATTCAAATATTCTTCCCAATCAACCGAGACAAGACAACTTCTTAACCTATCAAGACCTTTTTTTGTAACAGGACGACAAGTTCTGAGCCGGTCTACATTCGATGTCATTTTGAAATCAATCTGAACAGTGATAGCCCTGTGATCAGAGAGACAAGGCTCGGCTTCGCCAACCAAAAGTCTTTCATCCGCAAAATTTGTAAATACGTTGTCTATGCATGTCGCGCTATTAGCGGTAACTCTAGTGTTAAAGAACACTTTTCTATGTAGCCCAAATGTGCTAAAAAGCGTGATCAAATCCCTTGCGTTATTATCGAGATTACTATTAAAGTTGACATTGAAATCCCCTAATAGAGCGACATAAATATCTGTGGTTTTTCTAAAAATAAATTCCAATAAATTATTACAGTTTCGAAAAAATACATCAAAATTACCCCGTGTTGGCGATCTATAGGTAGCTACTATAATCACAGGCCTATCACCGACCAGCCTTATCGCACAGAACTCAGCATGTACACTTTCTGAGAGCTCCGACACGTCCAAAACTTCAAATTCAATATTGGGCCTTACGTAAATCGCAACACCTCCATGTTCATTGTTACCTCTGCTAAAATGTGTACCCAATTTAAACATAGGAAATTTCAATGAATTAATATGCTGATCCGTCAGCCAGTGTTCGGAAATGCATAAAACATCATAATTTAAAGAATTAGAATCAAAATATAATAATAGAGCTTCTACCTTGTTAAGCAAACTGCCCACATTATAACAAAATATGTTTATGTTATTGGATTGCCCTGGACAATTTGAGTCATGACTGTTGTTAATTGTTATCTTCTGCTTTCTTCCTCCTTGCCAGAAAAAACCTACTGATACGAACACCGGCTGGCCATGTCTCGGTCTTCGTTATCTTTTCACCGTTCGATTCGTGAATAGTTACCTTGAACGAGGCATATGATGCTGGATGAGATGATTGAAGCATTTCTACCTGCACTTCAGGAAATTCCGGTTTTAGGTAATCAATCATGTTTTCCGCTGTTGTTTCTGGATGAAGCTTCCACACATGATAAAATCTGTATGTCGGAGCCGCCTTCAGTTTGCAGCTATCACTGGATAGGCCACCAATCACAGGTTTATTAATTGATTTCTTCTTCTCGAATTTTTTAAAAACCTCAGAAAAAGTTTGACGTGGTTTTTCTTTAATTGAAATTTGTACCGATCTATGATCCTGATTAGGTTTCTGATTGTCAATGTCATAATCTTTAAATACTTCACTCTCGTTCTTTGAAGATTTTATCCTTTCTCTGTTGGAAGGTCTCTTATTGGTATTAACCGCTTCTTTGACACTAGTTGTGGCAACACTGCTTTCCTCATTGTTATAATCTTGAAAATTTTCAGGGAAACTAACCCTTTGAAAAAGATCCTGTTTCAAATACCTCAACTGTTCCTTCAGTGATCCAATTAGGTCAGCCTGATTGCTCACAGTTAAAGCCTGAGAACATATAATGGCATCTTTTTGTACGATAATTTCCTTCAGGTAAGCGACTTCAAGTGACGATGAATCCACAGCCATGTTCGGTGATTTCTGCATATCAACGTCCCCGACTGCAATCAATTCACTAATACAGCAAATAACTCTCCCATCACTCAGTGTTTTCACATTTTTCAACAATTTAACACAACTTTGGTGTGATGTAATCCCACACACTATACATTTTATCCCATTTAGGGCTTGTTTCTTACATTTTCTGCAATTATTCACCGGCACATCGACAATTCCGTCCGTACCCGGCGACATCTTGACAATGAATATGTGAATGGATATATGAATATGAATGAATATGAATGGCGAGATGGGCTGTGTTTTTGCATAGAGAGTACAAAAAAATGGAAAGCGAAGGGGGATCCCTATTAGCATAGAGAGCATAAAAAAAGTGGAAAATGAAAATAGATATATTTCATATATCTTTCACACTTCTATCTATTTCAAAAACCACTCTTTTGCACACCTGTGCTTTCTTATTATTTCGTCTTGCTTTTGTTTTGGTTTACAGACGACCCGGTATATTGCGGGAATGTCTTTTTATTTCGTTTTCGCTTTTATTTCGGTTACAGACTATCCGGTATATGCGGAAATGTCCGTGTATTGCCTTCTCGTACGAAATTATCGTGTATTTTCAACCGGGAGAATCAACCTGTATGTCTAGCTGAGTCGCCTGTGAGTCTGACGTGAGTTAAACATCGCGCCTGGACGGCTGGTGGCATATTGGTTGCCTAGCTATAATTGCCAACGGATTGAGATTCGGGCCGTTTAAGTTGGTTTTACCTAGCGAGTGGGTTCTGGTACGGGGTTGCCATTTCTCTTGAATGTTGAATTAGCATCTTTTATGAAATCGTTCTTTCCGATTCTCTTTTATTTAATGATTTTATTTTCACAGTTGATTTACCTGGGAGAGGGAATTATTTCACCTCCGTTTATTTAATTCATAACCTGGGTGATACTGTATTTAGTTATCACTTTGTATACCTTGTTGTTATTTGTCTTGTTCTACCTTTTATTGCACCCGTCGATGCTGCCTCGTCAGGCGACCTTTATGTCATATATGTTACCTTGCCCTTAGGCATTTGTCACTGTTATACCTGGTGATTTACCTTACTCGTCATTCGAGTGCTTTTCGGATTAAAACCTTAATCAACTGTATTATTGTAGATTTTTCTACACACCTTAATTTATTACCCAGAGCATGTTGGCTCCGTTCTCTCTCTCGAAGATCTTTGTTCCTCAACGTGATTATTAGCTGACCATACTACAGACCACGACTCTTTAACCATTAATCTAGTTAATGATTGAAAATGCTGGACTTTTATCCCTTATTCGTGTTTAGGCATGTTTACGGACAAATTTACTTATTTGATTGTACGGTACCAGCCACCGGTCCGCCAGTAACACGAGTACGTCGACCTATCAACCCAAAGAGCGTAGATAGTATGATGAGAAACATAATAATAGCGTTTGTCACATAAGATTCAGGTGTGTATAAAATCTGGTTAGAAGAGATTCGGAAAAACGACCTTATAATGATACTTTGGTTTCTGGACTTTTTTGCTTGGCTTTCCCATACTCGAGATTAATTTTGATTTGCTTTGGATTTTTATTTGTGAATTGCAATTCATGATCCTAACTTTATTTTTGTTATTGGATTTCCTGATATGTGAGGGCGGTTATTACACCTGGCAACCTTGTTTTGGTTTCTATTACGCTGTCCTACTCTGAGGGTGCTTTTGCCCTGTTGCGCTCCACGATTTTCACTTTAAAGAGCCATGCTCTTGTACTGGTACAACGAAGGTCTTCACCTGGACATCGAGGGGAATGCCTCCCCCAACGAGTGATAATCGAGCACCTATCACGAATCCTAATCAGTTGTTGCAATGGAATTTGTATTTTATAATAATGTGTAAAGGTAGCAGATGCCACATCTGACAACCCTGCTCGTTCCAGTTATGGCGCTCACAATGGGATGAATTGAATGGCTCCTTTCACTTTCGTTTTCTATAATGTCGTATACTTTAAAGGGACTACTTCCTGCCTAACATTTGCGCTAAATAAAAACTCGGACTCTTCGAAGAATAGGATGATTGAATCATGGGCCGTTTTGTTTACAGATTATTAATTCCTCCTCGGTCTGTTTTCGCTCCTAGCTCTATCTCACAAATTACAATTACAATTACAAATCTCGATTTCCTATACGTGAATATGCAATCATTCGTCGAAGAATTCCTGTTTCCTGCCTAACTTGGTTTATTTCTATTTATTGATGCAATTGCGTAGGTACCTACTGCGGTGCCGCCTAATAATTAGCTGATTATTTTGCCTGACTTAAAATGGGGCCTGCGCTCATGGATTTGGCGAGTCTGTTTAATTATTTATTGATGTGGATTTTGTTTCGAAGGGATATCTTCCCTGACTATTTTCTCAATGGATTTTCCCTAATTTGTGAAGGAAGTTCCTTCAGAATAGGCACTTTGCCACCTGCTAGTGAATTGGTTCGAGGAGAATTTGCCAACTGCGAGTATTGAGTTGTTTCGAGAAGAGATGCAAACTTATTAGTGTATTTTTTAACAAAAAAATACACTATTGAGGACGACATCACTTTTCGAAAATCACCCAAACTCATCAAATGTCCACCGATCATGACCCCCAGATCACGAAAAAGTGGTTTTCCAAAATTCACCTGCCCACGATATATATATATATATATATTTATATATATATTTATATATATATTTATTTATTTCTCCAAAATCACGATTTTTCGATTTTAAAAACGCTCCTGTAGCTTTATCTTTCAAGATTAGTGAACGAAATTTTGGATTCTTGTAAAGCTTGGGAATGACTTTAGATTTTCGTTGAAAAAAAATCCAAAAGTCGCGTTACTTCTACAGGGTGTCCTTTCAAAGTTCCCCAAATGCGGTCCTTGAGGCACGGTTTCTGGCCGCAGTTTTCAATCTAGGGGGCTGAAACTTTTGTGAGAGTAAGATGTCCACAAGGAGTGGTCTGGTATTGCACTTGAGCCAAATCGGCCGAGCCGTTTCAAAATGGCGGTCATTTGAATTTTTTGAACATTAACGGAAAATTGACAATTTTTTGAACCATTGTATGAGCAAGATGGCAAAAAAACTTTGAAATCAAATTAACAGGATTTGAAGAAAATTATTGGAAATTTCAGTTAATGCAATAAAATTAGCATATTTTCCATTAATAAGCCAGTGTCGTGGGTAGGAAAAAGGGTGAAAATGTGTCAATTCTATAACCGTTTATGAGTCCATTTTTGAAGAAGTTGAACCGAAATTTTCCATTTTTTTTTGCTTTAACATATAATTTGATGTCTTAGCTTCAATTCTCCTCGATTAATGTAGCACTTTAAACGAAAAACAAAAAAGTTTTTCGCTTGTGCAAAATTAGCTTGCACTTATTAAATCGATAAAATGGTTCGCAATTTCTTTTTTATTTTTTTTCACATTCAATTATGAATGGTTCTGAAAATTAGAAGAGCAATCGCAACGACAATTAAATCACCTACATGCAGGTGAAAAAAGTATTCAAATTGGTTTTTTAATAACTAAGATATGACCAGTTTAAAAAATAAAATGAGTAGATGTAGGTACCTGACGTACTACATATATCTACCCCATCATCACTACAAATTCGAAACGCACCGTGTGGCTCAGTTTGTTACATCCTTGACTTGCTAACTGTTGGAGCGGGTTCGCATCCACGAGAGGATCATTCTTTTTTTTTGTAGGTAGGTGGAGTTTTCCCAAAAAAAAATCGGATTATTTTTCATTAAATTCATTATAAAAAAAAATAGGAAGAAAATATTTATTATTGAATCGCATAAAAATACACTATTTCTGCGATTGATGCGCAAGAAGGTTTTTAAATTTCCATGGGAGTTTTTCTAAGGCGGATAACGGAATTTCTAATCGGAGCACGCTTATAGCATCGTCGCTAGCTGAATTTTAAAGTTTGGATGAGGATTGGGCGACCGAGAGTTCGCAAAAAAGAGCCCTCTCCCGGGTTTACGTCCAAAGGTAAAGTTAGATGAGGATTGGGCAACCGAGAGTTCGCTAAAGAACGCCATCTCCCGGGTTTACGTCCGAAGGGTTAGGAAGTCAGACTTGACCTGCTCGAAAGCTGATCTCATCTGCTTGGAGCGGCGGCAAGACGTCTGCTTTTATAGAAGCAGCGGTCCACTTTCTAAACACCACGCAACAATGCACCTTATTGACACTGCCTCATGTCGTGATTTCTTCTTTAATCGTATTTCCCTAAGTACGGGACTTAACGATTTGACCTCGCGGCTACTTTACTGAATTGTCCTAAACCTGAACTACCTAAATTTTCCTTCAAATCGGTCGACGTGTTCTATAACTTTCCATTGTTCCTAACTATTATAATTACACCGGCTCAACTTTCACTTCGCGTTTACACCTGCTTGCCGTTTAGGTACCGTGATGTTTTTCCGGCCACCTTCCTTTATTAATTCGCTTTATCGATTGGTGAAGTTTTCATTATCGTAGTTAGTATACCTAATGAGTTACCATTGTCTCTGCAAAGGCTTATTGTTTAATTCTGATTTCACCCGGTCTGTATCTTTCCACCCGTTCTTGTATGTAGGTCAGCCTGTCCTTTCAATAGGCGCGAGGCGCATTTACAATACCCTGCCTTACCATCTGGTCGTGTCTACCCTAGCCCGGCCGGTCCTTCGGATGTCTTTTAGAGGCTGGGATGAGCGATTTCTCTTTTCTGAATATTTAATGTGCAGGCAGGAATCGTTTCTATTGATGTAACGGCGGGTAGCTGTGTTTGAATTTTCTAACAATTTTACCTTCAGGTATTCACGTACCTATATTCTCGCACTGTTTGCTTTTTCGATTTGGGCTGATTTAATGAGGGAGATAGGAAATAATTTCCTTCTCATCCTACCTAGGTGATTTCAAATGTAGTTTTATGATAAGACAATTGAAAAATTTGAAGTACGACTTGCAGTATTTTCTCTCACATGACATAAGCTGTTCAATTTCTTTGTATGTTTACGTGAAACCTTTTTTTACGTGATACATGATTAACTGAACATCAGAGGTCGACAATTCGTTGAGCTCCAGGAAATACTAAAATTACTTGGTTAAGATAGAGAAGTGAGGGTTGAAAATTATATCAAATTTCACAGGAAAGTCTGTAATGCAACATTTGTAAGAAGTTTTGTGATTCAATCAAGTGCTGTCAAGTTATGATGGTATACAATAGATCACAGAGTGTGGAATATTGGGAAATGAATTGTTTTTAGAAAGTGAGATAAATAACAAAATAATTAGGTATTGAATAAACATTAAAAGTGATTATTAAATTTAATATATTAAAAGAATATTGATAGAAAAATAACCCGATTCACAAAAAAGAGAAGACAAAACGAACAAGAGGACAGAAACTGTGTCAAGGTGTGTAACCACTGCAAGAAGAGGGTTGTGAGTGATGTTTCCGGTATCAAGTGTTCCTATGTGCGAGTCTGAAGGGGATATGAATAGCACTGATAATAGTGCTCCTGGTGTACCTGGTAACCAAAGGCTTGCTTCTAATTCCAGAAAGCAGATTACTATATATACAAACAGGTAAAACAAGATTTAGTGAATCGGTTAGCAAGTGGAGAAGAAGCCACCAAGATTAAGTATATTAATGGAGTACTGTCTATAGTATCTCTGTAGATACCTAGTTAACAGGTGTTCCAGTATTTTAAACTTGGGAATCCACTTACTTATAACGTTTGAGTTAAAATTTGATCACATTCTAATTTTACAATACAAATTGCAAATGTTTTTTTCGTTCGTTACTTTTTAGGTATTTCAGGAAGAGCTTCGAAAAATTTTGTATTCCACTTCATCTTTTTATTACAATGTAAATATCTATACATAAATAAAATTCTTGAAAATGATAATATTAAACAATCAATTCGCATCATAATGATTAGTGAAAAACCTTCTTGCTCATCAATCGCAGAAATAGTGTATTTTTATGCGATTCAATTGTGAATATTTTCACCGCTTTTCAAATTGGCTTCTGAAATTTTCCATAGTCAGGTCATTTTAGCCGGCGTTTCTCAATTGGGCGAAATTACCTGAGTGACCCTTCGTCACGACGGGGGTCCTTATAATCCGGGAGCTCAATTGGGCGAAGGAATTTCTAAATCCCGTTGAGTTATTTGCATGCTCTTGTATGGCTACGTTGCCAGATTTTACAGAAATTCCGATTTTCTACATTAAATAAAATTGAAAAAAATAAATAAATAATATCAATACTTGATGCATTATTTTTTTAAGTTCTATCAAATACATCATCAAGCCCTTAGTGCATTTACAATTATTATTTTATACTATACCTACAGCAGAAACATGAAACATCAATAGAAAACTAATATACCTACATATAATGAATACCTATGGCGATACACATAATTATTAATTATAGTGGTATTTATTATTTTTTCCGCACTAAAACTCACCGGTAAGCCAGGTCTTTGGTCAGGGTAGGTTGGTTTTAAATTTTTTTTTCACCTGACCAAAGACCTGACTTACCGATGACGCTAAAGTGCAACATAGCCATAGGTAGGTACGTACCTACTGCGTACTCGACTTCAATTATTAATAATAAATTGATTAGGTATACCTATCCGATCTACTAAAAGCACCACTAAATAAATCTGGCAACACTGCTATATATATGGGCAAGGCCGCACATGTATTTCTTGTCTGTCCAGTTATCTCTTATAATCCCCTAGTTTCTCGTTTGTCGCCCAATTGACCCCTGTGATTAATGAATAACAAAATCCTTCGCCCAATTCGGTATCGCCCATTTTAGCGCAGTGGTTTACTGAGAACATTTCATTTAATTTCGTTTGAAAACGTGCCATGGATTTTTAACAATTTAACAATTTAACAAAACAGAAAAAATTGACCAAATCTAACAATTTTGTCCTTTTTCCTATGCCCGCCACCGGCTAACTTTACTTAAAAAATGCCTTTTTTACACTACATTTAATAAATTCGAAAAAAGTTACAGAGGAGTTTAAAAAACCGAAAATTTGAAATGTTAGAGAAATAAAAATCATGTAAAAAATTCGAATATCTCCTCCATTTTTCTCATTTGCTCCTTGAATTTTTTGAGGGGGAAAATTTGTTAGTATAGTTTTGTCTATTGTGAAAATTTCAGTTCAATTTTTTCAAAAACATGCTTATAAATATGCTCATATAGGAATTTAGCCATTATTATCTTTTTCAGTTGATAAATTTGAGTTGATGCAATTTAATTTGCATTATTTCTATTAATAAGCCAGTTGGAATAGGCTACAAAATGCCTAAATTTCTATAACCATTTATGAGCACATTTTCTACGGGATTGATCTAAAATTTTTACTTCGAATAACTTTTAACCTTTCAATAAGAAGCAAATAAAACAAATGGTGGAAATATTCTAGTTTTTTTACATGATGTTTATTCGTCTAAAATTAAAACATTTCGGTTTTCAAAACTTGTCTGAAACTTGTTTTGAATTTATTGAAGGTATTCTAAAATAAAACCATTTCTTAAGTAAAGTTAGCCGGTGGCGGGTATAAGGAATAGAGATAAAATTGTTAACTTTTGCTAAATTTTTTTTCGTAAATTAAAAAATTTATTTTATGGCACGTTTTCAACGAAATGAAATTGAATTTTCACAGTAAACCACTCGCTACGCTAATATGACCTGGCTATGGAAAATTTCAGAAAGCCAATTTAAAAAGCGGTGAAAATATTCATTAATCCAATACAATATTTGAATCCTCTAATTTCAAACTCCACTAAAATCACTCAAACGAAATTTTGAGAATCGCCGAAATTTTTTATTTTTTCTCAGAACTGTCTTACTAACTTCTGGCACCGATGACGAATGGATTTTTTTCCTGTAGGTTGGTAACTGCACCTAGTCAATAAACTGCATCAAAAACGACGTATAAATGTATAGGTTATCCTGTTATACTTATTAAAAATAAAAATGTACTTGGTGGCATTTGAAGCCAACTGCTGGATTTAGGGAAGTATGAATGTGAATGAAGTGGATTTGGGGGATTTTGAAGCTGAATAAATTGGGAAATGAATCATAAAGAGAAGATTACAAGAAAGAGCATAAAACATTATTAGAATTCCTCAAAATTTTGAATTAAACAACACTAACAGCTTCTTGTTAAACAACACAACGACTAGTATAGGTATGTTTCTGTTACTAGGTAATGTCAACTTTAAAATAATTGTTTTCGCGCGCAGGTCACATGTCCATAAATATTATTTTCTGATTAGCTGATGTGGATTTAGTGCTGTTTGATAATAATTTCAATGGATTTAGTGGAATTTGCATCTTATGTTACTCTTGAAAGAAGATTTTAGGCAAGATTTATTGGCCTCTGCAACTACTCAAGTAAACACATAGATGGCGAATTTCAAGAGGAACATTTTCACATAATATAACTAATTTTTCAACAAAAGTAGATTTAGCGGGTTTTGATACTAGAGGATTCATTTAAGCGATTGATGTGCAAGAAAGTTTTTGTAAAGGAAACAGTTACTCACCCTCACCCACCACAGGTAAAGACCATATACGACGCGCTAAAATGCTCAATAGAATCGCAATAACAAACGTATTCATAATAAGAAGGTAGATCGGTATAAGCTTTGCTTATACCGATCGGTGTATAAACTACTGATGCTAATAACTACTGACCTTCTAATCACCCAAGATTACATCACCGATTATTTTTGTCTATACAGGGTGATCAGTAACTCGCGTACTCACTCAGAGCATGCTGCGGTAAACTTTACTTTTTAAGAGTGGTAAATTTTCTTACTGCAGTGTTGTAAGTTCTTTTTTTCCATAAACATGACCGTTTTTATAAAAAAAAATGGCAACACTGCACTGAATATGTGAATAAGTTCGGGTTAGACGGTATTTTTATTATTTTTATTGCCATAGCAACGAAGGCATTTGAATATTTTATATTCTAAGTTGAGTTTAGGCGGTTGCCAAACCTCAAATTTCTTGCAGATTTAGGTATGTTATTAATTTTCAACATTCTCAATTCCTCTGTAAAGAGGTTTTGTGTAAAAAAAAAAGATGAATTATATGGTATCCGTTCCAGACATTACAGTAACCTGAATTTTTCTTTATTTTTTATCATACGGTTATTGAAAAAATTACCTTTAAACTCGGATGAGGGAAACTCTGTAACTTGAAAACCAACCATTGGATTCAATTTTTCTTTGTAGAATATCCCTAATTTTAATGGACTCTATATCGCCCTGTATTCGAAGTGCGCGAGTTACTGATCACCTGCATTGGTAAGATCAGTGGTTGTATGGATATGAAGAAATATACAGGCTGTATTTTTAATATTTCAAAATTTCCGGGTTTTTGAAAATAACTCAAGAACCGTTTGAGATCCAGAACTCAGCTTTTTTACATGTTTTATCTTTGATATTAGCTACCTTTTTATACCAATTCAGTTTATTCATGTGCCATTTGCGGATATCTTAGGAATGACCGAAGTTTTTTTGCCCTTCATTTTCCGACGCATGTTTTGAAACATCCAAAACGAGTTTTTCATCATAAATGGCCGTCTTTTACGAAAACGATTCACGTTAGCAGTTATGACCGAGTGTACCTTTTTTGTGTAGAAAATATTGGCGGTTAAAAAAACGCTTTTAAAATGTTAATTTTCTTAGCATTGTAGATATCACAGACAAAAAACCCACACAACCCTATAAAATCTCCGCCACTGGCACATGAAGAAAAAATTAATATTAAAAAATTACCTAATATCAATGATACATAAGATCTGTACAAAAGTTTGAATTCTGTATCTCATACGGTTCTCGAGATATCTTCAAAAAACTGTAAAAATAATTTTTTTTGCCACAATTTATCTCGACTGCCTTTGCAGACACACGTTAATGGGAGATTTTTTGTTTATTTTTCACCAGAGAATCTGCCTTTCAATTTTTTCGCAATATTAAAGATACAGCCTGTATATATTGTGTGGTGGGGACTCGAGAAATCTATAGATTTACATATAGGTACCTACCTGATTAACTGGTATTTCCAGAATATCCATGCACTTGGGAATCCATGTATACATAATGCTCAAACCAAAGTAAAATCAGGTTCAAATTATATAGTGTAGTCGCTGTAAAAGTATTGAAAACTTTTAAACTCGACTTCATCTTGTGATCCATGGTGATCCATGTTTCCTTCTCTATATTGCTATCTCGTAAACGCTAATAAGAGATACAGGCTCAGTTAAATTAGTGAAAAGATGTGCAATTTTGTGGCCATCTCAAATCCGTCAAGACATACAAGATATCTGTGACTGTAATAAAAAAAATAAGGGTGAAAATATAAAAAAATTTATGAGTCTTCTTCGGTACGACAAATTTATGCTTAATTAAAAAAAATATCCTAAAAAAACTGAAAACCCGAAATTTCTTATTTTTACCATATCTTTCTTATAATAATTGGAAATTATTGAATAATTTTTTGCAGGCTCTCATTAATCGGCAAGATCTACCCAACTGACGTTTCAAAAATTTTCAAAGCCGACTAGATCCCAGGATTTTCATACTCAATTTTTTTTTATTATACAGCCATACTATGCTGCTTGCTTTTTGGTTTTTTAATTTCTCTATGATATTCGGTCTAAAAAGTTATCTTTTTTTAGAAAAAAGAAGAACATGAACTTTTGAAATTTATTTTTTGAAGTTCATTGAATTTTAGTTTCCATTATTTTTTCATGCCGAATTACGACTACAGATTATATATATTGTAACGAAAAGAACCCAGGCCTCACGGTCTGTAGCGAAAAGCCACCGTGTGTGATCGTCTAGTTTCCCTGGGTTTCCCTAATAGGACCGCTGTGTTTTCCTACGTTGTGTTTACCGTTGTCACCCCTGCTCTTTGATTGAGGTATGCCAGGATTACTACTGGGATTTTTGTTTGGAAAAGCGGAGAATTTAACTGAGACTTGTTGTCAACGGTGGAGTTCCTGTCGGATGTCTAAAAGCGAGTGAAGAGCGAGAGAATTCGTTTGCAAGGGCGTAAAATGGTGAAGGACGAGATGGGCTGTGATTCTGCATAGAGAGTACAAAAAAAATGGAAAGCGAAGAGGGATCCCTATTAGCATAGAGAGCATAAAAAAGTGGAAAATGAAGATAGATATATTTCATATATCTTTCACACTTCTATCTATTTCAGATACCACTCTTTTGCACACCTGTGCTTTCTTATTATTTCGTTTTGCTTTTATTTCGTTCACAGACGACCCGGTATATTGCGGGAATGTCTTATTACTTCGTTTTGATTTTGTTTCGATTACAGACTATCCGGTATATGCGGCAATGTCTGTGTGGTTCACCTATTCAACAACTTTCCTTGCCTAATTTCCTTTTTCTAGTTTCTTTGATCTCACTTCAAGCAACGGCTTGAATTAATTAAAGAATATAACCATGTTGTTTACAGACTATCCGAGATAATGCGGAGATGTCTGAATGATTTACCTATTCGATGATTTTCCTTGCCTAATTTCCTTTTTCTAGTTTCTTTGATCTCACTTCAAGCAACTGCTTGAATTAATTAAAGAATACAACCACTCATTACCTATTCGAGTACAGGGTTGCCATTTCTCCTGAATTTGGATTTCATATCTTTTATAAAATCGTTCCTTCCGATTCTCTTTTATTTAATGGTTTTATTTTCACAGTTGATTTACCTGGGAGGATGAATTATTTCACCTCCGTTTATTTTTACTGGAAGAGGGAATTATTTCGCCTCCGTTTATTTTTACTGGGAGAGGGAATTATTTCGCCTCCGTTTATTTAATTCATAACCTGGGTGATACTGTATTTAGTTATCACTTTGTATTGTATACCTTGTTGTTATTTGTCTTGTTCTACCTTTTATTGCACCCGTCGATGCTGCCTCGTCAGACGACCTTTAGGTCACATATGTTACCTTGCCCTTAGGCATTTGTCACTGTTATACCTGATGATTTACCTTATTTGCTTTTCTGATTGAAACCTTAATCAACTGTATTATTGTAGATTTTTCTACACACCTTGATTTATTACCCAGAGCATGTTGGCTCCGTTCTTTCTTGAAGATCTTTGTTCCTCAACGTGATTATTAGCTGACCATACTACAGACCACGACTCTTTAACCATTAATCTAGTTAATGATTGAAAATGCTGGACTTTTATCCCTCATTCGTGTTTAGGCATGTTTACGGACATATTTACTTATTTGATTGTAACGGTACCAGCCACCGGTCCGCCAGTAACACGAGTACGTCGGCCTATCAACCCAAAGAGCGTAGATAGTATGATGAGAAACATAATAATAGCGTTTGTCACATAAGATTCAGGTGTGTATAAAATCTGGTTAGAAGAGATTCGGAAAAACGACCTTATAATGATACTTTGGTTTCTGGACTTTCTTGCTTGGCTTCCCATACTCGAGATTAATTTGTTTTTGGTTGCTTTGATTTCTATTTGCTGAATTGCCTATACTACAACTGCGGGTGCTTTTTTGCCCCGTTGTGTTCTACGATTCCACTTTCCGGTACAACGGAGGTCTTCACCTGGACATCGAGGTGAATCCCTCCCCCGTTTGGTAATCGAGCACCTACTCTAACTCCTAATTGGGTCTTGTAATAGAATTAGTATTTCCTGATAATATTTGCGAAGTAGCAGATGCCACATCTGACAACGCTGCCTTGTTCTATCTAGACCTGTAACCTACTGTGGCGAGTTCCTGTCATATAGCGCCACACAATGGGAAGAATGGCTCGTTTTCACTTTCTAAATCGTATTTAAAGGGACAGCAGGTGCCTACCTACTATTTGTACTACAGAAACTCGAACTTCTTTACAAATCGGATGGCTTGTGTTTATCTTCGTGGTCAATTGAATCATTTCTGATAATGGGTTGTTTTATTCACAGGTTATTAATTCCTCCTGGGTTTGTTTTCTCTCCTAGCTCTATCTCTATTTCCTATTTGTACATTTGTAACTTGGTTTTTCCTGATAATGTAAATGAGTGGCTGATGCTACATCTGACAACGCTGCCTAAGCTTGCTCGGCTCTGTTTGAGGGCTCAACCTACTGTTGCGAGTTCCTGTCATATAGCGCCATACAATGGGAAGTATTTCTCACTTTCACTCTCTAACGTATAATTTAAAGGGACAGCAGGTGTTATTACAATTACGGGACTTAGCGATTTGACCTCGCGGCTACCTTACTGATTTGTCCTGAACCTGCACTAACTAAATTTTCCTTCAAATCGGTCGACGCGTTTAGGTACTTCTCATTGTGTCTAGTTATTATAATTACACCGGCTCAACTTTCACTTCGCGTTTACACCTGCTTGCCGTTTAGGTACCGGGATGCTTTTCCGGCTGTTGCTATTTATTTATTCGTTTTATCGATTGGTGAAGTTTTCATTTTCGTAGTTAGTATAACTAACGAGTTACTATTGTTCTGCATGAATTTATTATGTGAAATCATGATTTCACCAAAATCTTCCATCCGGCGGTATCTTTCCACCCGTTCTTGTATGTAGGTCAGCTCTTCTTTTCTTTCATCACGCGGACCGACAGTGTCTCGACACAATGCCTGCCCTAACATCTGGCAATGGTTTATTTACCCTTGCGGTGGCCGCTTTCTCGAAGGACTGAATTGTGGCTAGCTCGAGCGATTCTATTTTATGAATATTTAATGTTGGACGGGGATCGTTTACTTGATGTAACGGCGGGTGGCTGCGTTTGAATTTTCGAACAATTTCACCTTTAGGTATTTACGTACCTATGTTCTCGCACTGTTCGCTTTTTCGGTTTGGGCTGATTTAACGAGGGAGGTGGAAATAATTTCCTTATCATCCTACCTAGGTGCGATCCATTTCAATATATATATATACAGGGTGTCCCAAGATTTCTTTATCAAGAGATATCCGCGTTATTTCAAAAAATAGACAAATGAAATTCAGGAAATTTCAACCATACCCCTAAGGCTTTGCAGCTGCACCCTCAATGCCCCTTTACGCCTTTCCACCCCTAAGTAATCATCCCCTACTTTTTTTTCAAATGACACCCCCATATTTTTTTTGCTCGACAGGATTGTTGACTTCTTTCTGAATACAATGTCACACGATTTTTTTAAATCGGGACATATCTAGCACGCTAAAAACAATATAATATCATAACAAACGAGGGTTGTCAAGGAATAACAATTAACATTTAATATGACATTAAAATCACAGAAGCAATTATTATTATTAGCGACTATACCAGTAACACCGGTATTACTAGTTAAGGTGGTTGAAGGAAACATTAACACAAAAAACAAGCAATTGCAACTCCTTGACGATCCTCGTTTGTTATGATATTCTATTGTTTTCGGCGTGCTAGATATGTCTCGATTTAAAAAAATCGTATGACATTGTATTCAGAAAGAAGTCAACAATCCTGCCGAGCAAAAAAAAATATGGGGGTGTCATTTGAAAAAAAAAAGTAGGGGATGATTACTTAGGGGTGGAAAGGCGCAAAGGGGCATTGAGGGTGCAGCTGCAAAGCCTTAGGGGTATGATTGAAATTTCCCGAATTTCATTTGTTTATTTTTTGAAATAACGTGGATATCCCTTGATAAAGAAATCTTGGGACACCCTGTATATATATATAATCAATAGCACAATTACCATTACATGGTGTAGTGACGACCACAGATTAATGCACATTAAAAAAAAAATTCATTATTTTATGTTATGTGAAAACTTTACAAAGAGTAGGTACTAATGATATATAAATATATAAAAACTTTAATTAAAGTTGTGCTGCCTGTGTAACACAGGTTGCTAAAAACACAGCATAACAATCAATACAACAATAGTAAAAAAGTAATTAACGAGTAACAATAAATTAAGTAAAGAAAATAAAGTAACATTTCAAATTTGAAGTCTTCGAAAAATTTAATAACACTGGAATTAATTGTACCAGAGATCCAAACCATAAACCTCGAACACTCCATTCTCTTTCGCCGTAAAGATCTAAGTATTTTTCTCGAAAATAAGGTAAACATTTGCTGTAGATTTTTTCCTTTTCTTGTTGAACTGTCTTGTCTTGTTCACTGGAATTTGTTTCGTATGGAATGGTAGGGTCTACGATCAAAGCTTTTTTTGAGTTCTTATCAAAAGCTAAAATGTCCACGAAACGATTTGAGCCGTCGCTGTCATATGCATGTACTTCATCATAGCAATCAAAATTGTTTTCTTTTAGAATAGCTGCAATTTTAAATTTTAGCCTATTATGTCTCGCTATTATCTTCGTATATTGTTTGAAGTACAGGAACCGGTAACATGACTGGAGGTTTCTCTCTCCTTACCGCATTTGCGGCAAAGGTCTGATTCTGTTGTAACTCCAGGAACACCATGAAGATTTGCGTAATTGCAATTAAGTTTAATAGCTGCAGTCCATTGAGATGAAGAAAAAGGATTTTTATTATACATGAAGTTATTAAATTTTTTATATGTTTGAAAATGAGTCACGCCAACACATTGAAAGGCCATATTACACCATTTTCTATAAAATATTCATTTAATCTAAGTTCTTGACGTTAATAAAAAAAACAACTGAATATAACATACCTCTTCATCTGGCATTTATATAGACTTTCATAAGGCGTTCGATTCGGTTGAGACGTGGGCGATCACCCAAGCTATACGATGCGAGAATATAGATTCTCGCTACACAAACCTATTGAAAAATATATACTCAAACGCCACTTTCCATGTCAAAATTAACGACGAATTAAGAACGGATAAAATCAAAATAAATAGGGGAGTGTGTCAGGGTGATACCATATCGCCGAAACTGTTTACCCTAGCATTAGAGAACATTTTTAACGTCCTACATTGGGAAACTAAAGGCATAAACATTGACGGGTCCTACTTGAACCATCTCCGATTCACTGATTACATCGTACTGGTGAACAGCAACATGCAGGAACTGAGCGATATGTTATTTGGAACAACTTGATAATGCCTCGAAGAATGTTGGCTTAAAAATGAATTTTTCAAAGACCAAAATCCTTAGTAACACCACAGAACGCATATATGCAAACGGCACGGAGAGAAAACGTAGACGAGTATGTCTATATTTAGGACATACAATAAGGATAGGCAAAGAAAATCAAACAGCGGAGATAACACGGAGAATAAGACAAACTTGGATAGCATTCGGGAAGTTGAGGTAGGTATATACTTAAAAACAATGACATACCTATCAATCTCAAGAGAAAAGTATTTGACGCTTGCATATTGCCAGTAGCGACATATGGCCTGGAAACAATGACACTGACAAAAAAGACAGCTAATCAGCTGAGAGTAATGCAAAGAGCCATGGAACGGACGATGCTTAACATAAGTCTTAAGGACAGAATAAGGAATGAAGAAATCCGACAAAAAACCTGACAAAAAAGACAGCTAATCAGCTGAGAGTATAATGCAAAGAGCCATGGAACGGGCGATGCTTAACATAAGTCTTAAGGACAGAATAAGGAATGAAGAAATCCGACAAAAAACCAAAGTCGTAGATATAATAACACGCATTGCTGAGTTGAAATGGCAATGGGTGGGACATGTAGCTAGACACGACCAATCGAGGTGGACGTCTAAACTGACACATTGGCGACCAAGACAAACCAAGCGTAGCGTGAGAAAACCGCAAAGAAGATGGCTGGATGATATCAGGCAACATGCGGGAAATAGGTGATTTCAGTTGGCATAAGACGAGACAGCATGGAGAAACATGAAAGAGGCCTACGTCCAGGAGTGGACAGCAGAAAATGGCTGAGGAAGCAGAAGAAGAACCATTGACATAAAAATATTCGCATATACAATATTAAAATACAAACTAGCATTACCTATCGTAACCGCTTGTTTGTACCTATTGCTGGAAAGTTAGTGTTTACCAGCCGATATAAAGGATGTTCCATAGTAAACGGCACAAGTAAGTAATTTTCTTGTGTCATCTTACAAATTTAAGTACGGTGGTATTATGTAATTAGCTTATTTTATTGAATAAGATACAAAATCGACATAAAAAAATGACTAACATTAAAGTGGTGCTGAATTAAACTTAAACTTTGTGATAATTAAGATGGAAAATTAATAGTATCGTCATTATCGTTGTTGATTTGGTCCTCTGGCCAAACTATACTCTCGATCCATTGTACAAAGGGTAATACATTGGTGTGGACAGATGGGTCTTCACTTGATGTGCAGGGTTTACCAAAAGCGGCCATTGAGATCAATTGGTAGGTGCAAAAGACTTTATCGTTATCAATTTGTGCTGCCCATCCAGATCCCTCCTGTAACATTCAATATTTTATACAAATTATTACCGTAGAGATCAAAGATAATGAATTCATCATTCACAGAAATCAAATAAAAAAAACTCACATTACATAATTTATCATCTTCCTTAGAGACTCCTATACATAATTGAGAATTATCTAAACCTCCTTTGGTAAATCGTCTGTTGGTTTTGTAGGCTTCATTGTTATTACACACGTCAACATTTAATTTTTTAATAGTATACTTTATAACGTTTTCAGTTCTTATTGAATCCAAGGAACCTCTGAGATCAAACCCGGCAGAAATAATGTCTTTATTATCAGGAACAGATTCTGAAGGCAAGCAAATAGGTTTGACTTTTGAATTTAGTTTTGCTTTCTTATCCAGTTTTACTAAGCCAATGTCGTTGTAGTAAGACCTTTTAGAGTAATCGGGATGCACTATAACTTCTTCCACGTTAAACTCTTGACGATCTTGGGTGTCATTAACGCTTGAAACTCCCATTCTGACATATGTAGGTGAGCTGCAAATTTTATAAATATACGTAAGTAATTGCTTTGTTATCAGTTTAATCTTGAAATCTTTACCCTTGAGGAGAAACCAAACAGTGGGCCTCAGTTACAACATATTGATCACTTATAAGGTTGCCAGTGCATGCCCATTGAATATCATCAGGTTTTCTATCTGATTGATAGCCCAGCAAAACCTGTAATAAAATTTATATCAATTAAAAAAAAATCATTTAATTTATTAAAAAATCTCAAGTCGGACATACCAGATGAGGAAATTCGTAAGGTCCAGCTCGATTGTCTGGAAAACTATTCCAATAATCAAAAGGACATGTCAATGGTCGTGTGTCTTCATCTTGTATTTCAGAAAATTCTTTACATTCTGAAATAGTGAAATTTAAAATGGATGACCATTTTTTTAATTAAACCGAATTTCTTACTTCTTTGGCTAACTGTTTCGGGGGAATTTCGATTTGTTGCCGTCCTCTGATTTCCTAGAAAATTAGACAATTCTCATTAATTTGCTTTATAAAGTAGATATCACTGGCTCTAATAAGTTTGATAAAAAATTAGAGCGAAAAATAATTTTTACGTGTTTTGATAGATACCACATTAATTCGAAAATCAGTTTGTATTTTAGTTGTCTCGAGAAAAGACGAAACTTTTTTAATGGTTTTCAAGTTATTTCATAAATTATAAGCATGAATAAAATTCGATCGATTCATAAATCTGTCAAATTGAGACATAATTCTGCAAAATTTTATCACAAAAAAAATGTTATAGAATAGTCTGGAGCAAGGAGTCTTGAGGATGTTAATTTAAATTTGAGTCTATGATCTCTCGAGCAGAACTCTATTTGAGTATTGAAATCGCTTGTTTTTAATTTTCATAATTTTTTCATTAAAGATTTTTACCCGCGTATAGGTACCTACCTAGTTTACACATGTCTGAGAATCGGAAATTAGTAAAAAATATTTTAAAACGCAATCAACTAGATTTTTTACTATGATGTTAGTTCTAAGATAACTTATTGGAAATTGGAAATTGAAAATTTGAAGTAATATTTGCAGTATCTTCTCTTACATGACATAAACGATTCATTTTCTTTGCATGTTAACGTGAAAACTTTTTCTTATTTATTGATTTTTTGTAAAGAAAATAGTTACTCACCGTTAGGTAAAGATGATATACTACACACCAAAATGGTTAATAGAATCGCAATAGCAAACGTATTCATAATAAAAATAAGGTATAAGTTTTAATAAAGTGAATTAACTACTGATGCTATTGTTACTATTCAAATCACCTAAGGTTATTCACAGCTTACAGGTTATTGGTAAGATCAATTATGGATATATGAAGAAATATATATAATATCTGGTGGGGAGTTTATAGATTTATATATAGGTATATACTTAACTGGTATTTCCAGAAATTAAACTTGGGAATCCACCAGAAGTTCAAACCAAAATAAAATGAGGTTCAAATTATATAGTGTACTCGCGAATAACAAATTTATGTATAACTATTGCGCAAATAGATATTGCAAATATTTTTTCGTTAATTTTCAGAAATTTGAGGTAAAAGTATTAAAAATCTGTAAATTCGACTTCATCTTTTTTATTATTACAATGTATATATTCGTAAATAAAACTATTAAAGTGATAATAATAGACAACAAATACGTACAAGTCTGATAATTATTTGCGAGCAAAGCGACCTTGACTTAATTTATTGTTATGAAATATGACTATAATCATAATGATTTGGATATGATATAACACAGTTGAAAGAACTATTAATTCAATGTGTTAAAATAATAAAAACAACTATTTGAATAAGCCTAAAATTTTTAGGACAGTTACTTCGAATTATATCCCCTTTTTCTGGTCAAGACTCCAAGTCTCTCTTACCAAATATTTCAATTTATTCTACTATTACAATTAGAATTCTTGACTATTTGGAAGACAGTCCTCTAGCAACAATTTGCAGAATTCTGAGAGACAATTCCGGTACTGCTTTTTGTGAGTGGGTTAATTGAAAACGATTCTTTGAATCTTACGTAAAGTAAAATTTTAGGAAAATGCAAAGTGTGAGAATGTTTTCGCGATACTAATTGCAGCTATTATGCGGAAAACATCATTTGTCTGTTTCTTCTTTTTCACTTCCAGAAATTGAGCTTACGGCCTTTTCTGATCACAATTCTGGGCATATTTTATCGAAAACTTTATTTTTCTACATTTTTTATTTAATATTTTTTATATAATATACAAGGTGATTCAGTAATGAGTACCATAAATGATACGGGGTGTACCTACTGTCAAAATAATACGAAAACCAAGAATAACTTTTTTTCCAAAAGTGCTTCCCTAACAAGATACAGGGTGTGAAAGGGTCGATTTGGAAAACACTTATTTGATCGTATCTTCTAACTGGGTTGAACTATTTAATTCATTTTTGGTAGACATCTACTACATAATAAGGACCGTAAACGGACAAAATTTTGTCGCATTTGAACAATCCAGTGGCGTAGAATTGGGGGTCATGTGACACTTTTTCCCCCAAAAAAAAGTTGCTGTTGGGTTTTTTCCCATTTTTATTTGGTTTTTAGTATTATTGGTTCAAATACCACAAAAAAGGTACACTTGTTTCATTTGCCCAGAAGCGTCCGTTTCCGAGATATTCTGACTTGCGTGTAACTATGTGAAATATTAAACTGCAAATAAAATTATCAAGGCGCCTTATTTATCAATAATTCACAATTAAAAAACTAACTTGTCAAAAAGTAAATTATCAAAAAAGCTAAAGACATGGAAAGGTTTTCTAATGGCGAGTAAAAAAAAAAAAAAGTAAAAAAAAATTAAATTAAATTAAATTAAATTAAAGTAAAACTTACTTTAATTTTATTTTTATTATTTTTCAGTTAATTATGAACTTACGTAGGTAGATGTATTCGACTTTAAGTATTTTATTTGGTTGTTAATAAAACTTTTTCTGTGATAATTTTGCAACTTGGTATTTCACATAGTTACACGCAAGTCAGAATATCTCGGAAACGGACGCTTCTGGGCAAATGAAACAAGTGTACCTTTTTTGTGGTATTTGAACCAATAATACTAAAAACCAAATAAAAATGGGAAAAAACCCAACAGCAACTTTTTTTTTGGGGGAAAAAGTGTCACATGACCCCCAATTCTACGCCACTGGATTGTTCAAATGCGACAAAATTTTGTCAGTTTACGGTCCTTATTATGTAGTAGATGTCTACCAAAAATGAATTAAATAGTTCAACCCAGTTAGAAGATACGATTAAATAAGTGTTTTCCAAATCGACCCTTTCACACCCTGTATCTTGTTAGGGAAGCACTTTTGGAAAAAAAGTTATTCTTGGTTTTCGTATTATTTTGACAGTAGGTACACCCCGTATCATTTATGGTACTCATTACTGAATCACCTTGTATATTCTACAACCAATTTTAATAAATTTTCTCCGAATATATGAAAAATATATAGAGTGTTAAAGTTAAAATAACACAGTTGACTGCTGTGGGCAACTTTTGGAACATCCATAATTTGCTTGCCTAGGACTATTACTAACTTCTGAGAAACCTTTTTATTTGAAGCAATTTTAGTGTATTTTTTAATAAAAAAAACTATTGAGAACGACATCACTTTTCGAAAATCACCCAAACTCATCAAATGTCCACCGATCATGACTCCCAGATCACGAATAGTGGTTTTCCAAAATTCACCTCCCCATAGTGTATATTTAGTGTACTTTTTTATTGAAAAATACACTAAAAGAAAGATTTATGACTATATCAACCTTGGAAAAAATCACCTAAAATAGAATTTTCAATGCTTCAATTCTTCAATTTCTCCACTATATGATTGCCACAAATAATTTTTTTTTTTAATTTGGACATTTGACACTAGCTTACTGCCTAAAACTTTCATTTTACTCTTCGAGCGAGCCGATCACAGGCTTATCTACACTACCAAAATCTCACGAATGTTGTGAAAAAATATTTTTTAAAAGGGCGCATCGCACATTTTAGACGACACTTTTTCTTTACTGGTTCAGAAGCACCGATCTCGATAATCGGGAGCTTCTGTCTCTAATAAAACAACTGCAAACCTAAAAAAAAAATTAAATGATCTAACTCAACCATTTCTACACCATTTTTTTTTACGATTTTTTCCAAATTCAAATATTCTTGAATCAGCACCTATTTCTATTTGAATGGTCAATTTTACTTATAAGATGCTCTAAAGTCTATAGTACAAAACATAACGAAAATCACCCTTGTTAGGACATCTGCACATCCTTCGGTTGTTACGAATAATAAATTAAGCTCAGTTTTTCCTACAAACTTTCCTTTTGGCGTCCAAAGTTTCTTATAATCCCACATCTCATTACCTCTCCAAAGTACTCAAAAGAGTACTTTTTCTACAAACCAGTGAGTTTTCTTTATTTATTTATTTATTGTTAATTATTGTTAAAATTTTTATGTTATTGTCTTTTTATGATTGATTGTTATGCTGTGTATAAAAGCAACCTGTCACAGACAGGCAGCACAACTTTAAATAAAGTATTTCTCTCTCTTATCTCTTTGGGAATTGCAAAACATTTTGTGTCTTTGGGTTGATGTGTTTCATGTTCCACGCCTTCAATCTTTTTTCCTTCATCTTGATAACACAATCCTCCAAAACATTTCGCATTTTTTCCTGCGTTATGCACTCCAGACACCAATTTTCCAACAACACCTGGAGCAAAACTGGGAAAATACTATCCTTCAACCAACATTTTTTATACTAACGGTTTGAGACCTATTCATTCAAATAATTAGTGAATATAAAAAGAGCTTCTCAGACTCTATGAACTTTTTTTTCCAGTCAAAAACCTATACTGGAGTTATCAAAAACAAGCGGCGAAAATATCGAAAAAGTCTTTACTAATAACACATATAATATGAAATATAATCAAACACGTCCACAACTTATCAATTATCAATAATATCATAACAAAAATCACAATACACGGTGTTGCAGCTTAGTCTACACCTCCAAATTCATTTTCGAATCGTGATCAATAAAAGCAATCTTGGAAGCTAGAACTGGTAGAAGGAAGTGTCGAGATTCTTGTCTCGCATATTGTCGTCGATCCAGTCTCTGAAGGAGGACACGTCTGAGTAGACTCCGGGCACGTCTGGGTCTCCGCACCTGATGCCCCAGGCGACAATTCCGGCGTGTTGGTACCGCTCTTTCTCACCGGGAATCGGGCAGACCAGGGGACTACCTCCGTCACCTTTGCACGTGTCTTTACCTGGAAGAAAAATTTAAATTATAAATTCTCCCTTTGCAAAAGCCTACGAGAGTGTCTAAACTGATTCCTAAACTCTGATGCTGAAAATTGGAGTTGTTAACTGGCTTCCAAATTGAAGCAAATTGTTGCAGTAAAGTCAAAAGTGGAATGTTCTGGGGAAAAAGAGGTCTTAGATCAGTTGACTTGGCCTGGATTTACCAAACCTGATGAGGGGCACTATGATTCTTTTTGTTCAATCGTAAGAAGTCCAAAAATATCAGAAGTAAATTTTTTTCTGTTAGGTATATTTTCTTTAAATGTGCATTTATTAGCTTGAGCCACTCTATTTGGTCCCTCTGTTTCAATCTTCTCCCCTGTTTTGCTCCTTGCTCTTTAACAACCCAAACTTAATGGTTTGGATCTCTCACAAAGGGTCAGGAGGTCCGGTTTGATTCCTAGTTGGGGTGATACTTTTGACTGATTAATTCAACTCCGTGTGGTCTAGAGGTTGTTCTTTTCATCGACCCCTTCCCGTACAAGAGAGCAAGAGGAATGGGGAAAGCTATATGATCGAGATTTTTATTCCAGTAATATTTTCTGTCTTCATGGGCTGACTACCCTGCCCCTGATCCGATTTTACTATTTTTTGACTTTATTTCAAAGTCTTTAACCATTTTTGATTTGATCATGTCGCTATTTACTGTTTTTGGTATCGTTCATTTGAGCTCTAGTTCCGACTCATTTTACCTTTTTCTCCCATTCACTCCCACTTAAGTCTCATTATGTCTTGTTTAGGCCCTTTATTTAGCCTCATTAATAATTTATAGCATACAACTTAAGAAACTAAAAACTCACCTTCTTCCCCTCCAGCACAGATGAAGCTCTTATGCAACTCGAAGTACTCTCCAAGACTGGTTTTCGTCAGCTGCATCTGGCACTTGTCCCTATCTATAACGGGCAAGTCTATCTTGTTCAGGATTACCTGATAGTCTCCTTCTTTACCGTTCTTCCCCCATCCAGTGGCGAAGCACCGCTCCCCATCGAAAATCGTGTCTTTCTTCGGCAGGCAAACCACGTCCACGTTATCTCCGATATTGAATGGAGAGTCCAGGAAGAGGATAGCGATGTCGTTGTGGAGGGCTTCTTCGTAGTACTGGGGATGGACCACGTATTCCTGGACTTTGCGGTCTTGGTGAGGGAAGAGCTCGTCTTTAGTGATAGTGTTCCATTCACCAGCTCTGATCTGGAAGATTAAAAACCACTTTAGTGTTATGGTTGAGACTATTTGCAGAAATAATAAAAAAGCAGTAAAAGGGACTCACCTTAAACTTCTTCTTTCCATTGAGGCAATGCGCGGCTGTTATGACAACTTGAGGGTGGATCAAGGCACCGCCACATCGGTAAACATTCAGGGCTGTGTTATTCCAGGATTCTTGGCTGAGCAACCCGACCATCCAGGGGAACTCCCCGTATTTAGTTTCGCTGTCGTCGTCACCATAGCTGGTTAAACCGATCCCGTCCGGATGTCTATAACCGCAGCCGTGCTTTTTTACCTTATTGAATAAAGAAAAACCTTCTTGCGCATCAATCGCAGAAATAGTGTATTTTTATGCGTTAATTCAATTTTATTATGAATATTTTCACCGCTTTTTAAATTGGCTTTCGAAATTTTTCATAGTCAGGTGATATTCGTGTAGTGGCTTACTGACAATTGCATTTCATTTAGTTTTAAACCGTGCCTTAGAATAATTTTTTTAATTTAACAAAACAAAAAAACATTGGCAAAATTGAACAATTTTGCTCCATTTCCTATGCCCGCCACTGGCTAACTTTACTTAAAAAATACTATTTTTTACACTACCTTTTATAGAAAGGAAAAAGTGAAAGGGGAGCTTTGAAAACCGAAAATTTTAAATTTTAGAGGAATAAACATAATGTAAAAATATTCGAATATCTCAGCCTTTTTCATATTTGCTTGTTGAAATTTTTTAGAGTTAAGTGTTATTAGTATTTATAGTTGTCTACTAGAAAAATTTTCGTTCAATTCCTTCAAAAATATGTTCATAAACAGTTATAGAAATTTAGCCTTTTTTTCCCTGTTCCTTCCCACGCCACTGGCTTAATAATAAAAATATTGCAAATTTTATTGCAATATTTTAACTCAATATTTTATAACTCAAATTTCAAATAATTTTCTTCCAGTAATGTTAATTTCGTTTAAAAGTTTTTGTTTCTAACTGGCTTATTTAGGGGTTCAAAATCTATCAATTTTTCCTAAAATTGAAAAGGCCGCCATTTTGGAACGGCTCTTCTGATTTAACTCAAATGCAGTACCAGACGACTACTTTCAGTTATCTTACTACCAAAAAAATTTCAGCCCTCTAGATTGAAAACTGCGACCAGAAACCGTGCCTCATACCCGTTTTTTTTTTTTTAATTTAGAGGGACACCTTGTAAAAGTAACGCAATTTTAGGAAAATATTTTGTTTTTTTAATCCAACGTCATCCCTAACTTTCACAAAAGCAAAAAATTTTCATTCATTAATCTTGAAAAATGAAGCTACAATAATAATACTTAAAATTTTAGAGAAATAAACATCATGTAAAAAAAAATCGAATATCTCCGCCATTTTTCTTATTCACTTCTTGAAATTTTTAAATGTTAAAGGCTATTAGTATAGTTATCTACTGTAAAAATTTTAGTTCAATTGCTTCAAAAATGTGCTCATAAATTGTTAGGGAAATTTAGCCATTTTTACCACTTTCCTATCCACGCCACTGGCTTAATAATAAAAGTAATGTAAATTTTATTACATTAAATTGAAGACCATAATTTCAAAAAGGTCTAAGTGCCAAAAATTAGAAAAATGAGCTTTGTGTAACAAATGGTTATTTTCTTTTAATTCTATATTTCTCCAAAAACGCGAAATTTAGAGTTTAAAAACGCTCCTGTAGCTTTATCTCTCAAGATTAGTGAACGAAATTTTCAATTCTTGTAAAACTTTGGAATGATGCTAGATTTTCGTTGAAAAAATTTCCAAAAGTCCCATCACTTCTACAGGATGTCCCTTCAAATTTCCAGAAATCCGGTTTTTGTCATCTCATTTCAGGTCGCAGTTTTGAACTAGGGGGCTGAAATATTTGTGGGAGTAAGAAATCCACAAGGAGTGGTCTGGTATTGCACTTGAGCAAAATCGGCCGAGCCGTTTTAAAATGATGGCAAGAAAAACTTTGAAATCAAATTAGCAGGATTTGAAGAAAATTATTGGAAATTTGAGTAAAACCCTGGCGGTCTCGTAGTTGCGAATAAGGAAGTGAAAAGGACAGCACCCGTTCCTATTTGACTTCTGTTGTATAGTTCGGTCCTTTGGAGAATTGGAACTGATGGGTGCTGTTGAGTAAAATAACAGTTCTTTAGTATTCTTCATTAAGAAATATAATATAATAGAGTAGTCGATCACACGTTAGACTCTAGGTAACCTGCGACGGCGGCGACACTCTGGGCTATCGGAAACATCATTGGTAAGCGCTGGACATTCAAATTAAAATTTATACCTAATTATTATTTGAAAAATTATTTTTACGGTTGTGTCGCCACTTCAACAAATAAACTTCGAGCATCAACATTAAACTTATTTATTCTTAATAGGTACCCATAATATATGCGAGTATACTTATTAATTACAAAAAATGCTTTCTACAAAATTTTCTTTTTTTCCCATTGTTTGAGGTTTCCCTCTCGAAGAGGGCCCGGTCACGTGAGCTTCTTTGCTTAATAAAATTCCCAATAATATTGTATCAAACTAAATAAGTATAAACAGAGAAGATAACACACCACAGTAAGTACATCTACATCTCAGCAACCAAAAGATTTGTATTCGCTTATCTACCTTCTAACAGCCAATATTATAAAGGCTCATTAGACTAACTGGCAGATTTCTGTGCTCGTTTTTGAAGCTAATATCGACGTCAAATGACTTTCTTTAACATTTTTGCAATTACTTTCATGTCAAGAATAGATAAATTTAAAAAATTTATTTTCTTGAGTTTTCAATACATAAGTAAAATATTGCTAAATCCATCGTTGTGATTAGAACTGCTTTCAAACCAAGACACAGACAGAACTATCAACAATTATTTCGCATTCAAAATGATTTTTTTAATTTATTTAAAATAATTTTTACTACTTAAAAGAGCTGGAATCTTAAACAGCATTGCACACACCTTTCAAAATGTCTACGAATAAGTGAAAGTTTTACGTTAGGTATATTGTTATTATTTGGGTAAATTATTATAAATTATATTTCTATAGTCCGATAAAGTTTAAAAAGTCATACGTATCGATTAAGAATACACATTGTTTTGATTGTTCGATTTATTTTGTTTCCTATACGTGGTTTTCATAGTAACCGTCCAGTTTGTCTAAACACTCCATCCCGCATAAATAAGTATACGTCAACATTGGTTTTGAATGAGAATTAAATTAACATCACAAAGGATAAAGTGTCATTACGTGAATAAATTTTCTGTAGTTGTCAGTGGCTCAATTCATTGTTTGAATGATTCCTTCAATAATTATTTACGCTCGTTCACAACTTGACATTTAACTGTTTGACATTTTCTGGTGAAATTAAAAATATTACAACGAGACCGCTCTGGAAAAATTCTATTCGTTTCTTGAAATTCTAGTCCGCCATTTTGCTTGTTTACATTACATTCCTTTTCTTTATACTGAGTTAGTCAATGACACGTTCGCGACAATTCCAGTCACATATCATATGACACATTGACAGACAGTTGTTAGTTCTATGGATTACTGGAGTGGTCTCGCCGAACAATCTGACATTTCCAGAATCCACGGCCGGTGTGAGTTGTACAACCTACGAGAATGTGCCTACTGTTTCGATGACGCGTCGGGGGACTATATAAGGGCCGCCGTATGGCTGCGAGTGAATAGTAGAATCTTGGATGTGAAATAGTAAAGCTGAGGTATAGTAAGGAAGACAGAGTAGTAAGTATCCTGGATACTTACCTAAAGCTAAATCTGGAAGTTAAGTCAATAATAATAATAAATGTATATTAAAGTTAATATTGATATTATTATTATTGTTATGTAATTCTACTACTGCAGCAAGCTTGATTGTGCAAGCGGTGCAAGTCTGCAGCAAGCCTTCAACGCAAGCTTGATGCAGGCTTGCACGACAAGCTTGCAGCAAGTGAATTTGCAAGTCTGATTAAAGCTTGCAGGCTTGCACTTGCAAGCTTGATGCAAGCTTGTATCAAGCTTGCAGTGCTATCTGGAAGCACCACAAGTATAAGTTATTGCTTATTGATTAGATTTGACAACACCGCTTCTATTCAACGTATACAACACTATGACGTGGATTGACAGAGTCAAAAGAAATTGTAGTGTGACGTCATCAGTTAAAACAGCTGGCTGATTGAAAAAATCAAGACCGGTGCATTGTAAGCAGAAATTGTTCCTGATCTAAAAAATGTCAATTATAAATCCAACAGATCCATTATTGCATAAATAAAATGCTACGCAACGCACCTGCATGACCCGACACTGGGTATTCCTCTTTCGTCGACTCCTGGAATTCCCCCTCCGTTATTGCCGTTGTTTCCGAAATTACCCTGGATTTGGTGTATCTATGACTGGATCTAGGGCGAATTATTATTATTATTGTTTACTTACGTCATCCGGATTGCTGACGATCTCTCCGATCAAACTATCGATGTCGGATCCTTGAGCTTGTTGAACTGACGCGGTGTACAGAGCGAAGGTGAGCAGGAGTAATCTTAGCAACATTGTAGAATCGTCCTAGAAAAGGGAAAGTTTATTATTGAATTACGCAAAACGTGGATAACGGAAAATATTAATTTATTATTTTGCTTTCGTTTTCCCAGAAATTGTATGACTGAGACTAAGAAGATAAATAATAAGTGGAGGAAAAATTACCTTTTGTACTTGTTGAGTTTTTTAACTTAGAAGGAATAACTATTTGCAAGAGCAGCTTGCGCAGGCAAGAGATATACAATAAGGCGTATCTTCGCAGCAGTTTAAACTCAAGTTTCTCGACCCTAGTCAGTAAAGCAAGCTTTCAATAAATAATTTTATATTGGCATGACTACTTATTGTTGTCTTATCTTGACACCGTAAGCAAGGACGTGGCAAGCAAGCAAGTAAGTCAAGTATTGGCCATCCTGCTAGCAGCAAGAATGGAGAAGGCAATAGTAGAAATATACATGTACGGGCGAAAGCGCTAGAGTCCGAGGTGCTGGAGAGGCTGATAAAAAAGAAAACGGTGCAGATCGTATTGGTTCCTACACTCATTCCTACACATTCCTATGCATACCGAGTGATGATCTAAAAGATCAACATGCGAGGGATCAAATAAAACTTCTCTGGACCGGAGTCTGACGAAAGGTCTTTCTAAATGAGGCTATATTAAGGAATAGGCCAAAAAAAGATGTAGAGAACAACATTTTTCGGCTGCAGACATGCGAGACTGTTTATAACCCGTACGGGCAGAAATCGGGTGTCATTTTTGCTAGCCATTACTGATCGTTATTGCTAGGGGTGGGAGGTTAATGATCCCAATAAATATTTGGTCAGAGATAGAATAATACACAGAGCGGGTCACATATCAGAGGGAGATGCAGCTGCTAAAGCATGTAAAATAGTACCGACCTCTCGCATTGCCCATTGGTAGGGGGAGTTGCTACAGCATTCAACGTATGTTTTATACCATAAGTCTTACAGAAGGTCTCAAAATTTTGTGACTTAAATGTTGCACCTTTATCAGTCATGACCCTGTTTGCTACTCCAAATAAATAAAACATATGTCGAGCAACGTCTTTGTTACATATCGTGCTTCCGTACTTTTTACTGTCTCATTTTGAACGTACTTTGTGAACGCATCAACGATGATCAGTAAATATTTATTGCCCCTTCGGCTGGTTACAAAAGGTCCTACGTGATCCATGTGCAAGATATAGAAAGGTGTACCTACCTTTTCTATTGGGTGTAACGACCCTTGTTTCTTTCAAGAACGACGTTTGTAATACTGACAGTTAAAACATGAAGATACATGTTCTTAAAAAAAATTCGCATTCCTGCAAAACCAGTAGTTTTCCTCAATTTTCTTTAAGGTTTTCTCTAGACCAAAATAGTGCTCAATTCAATTCTATTTATATCTAGAGAAAGTAAATTTCTGAATATAAACTTATCTTTAGTTTTTGTAATGATTACATTTCCATTACAGAGGTAATCACGTCCGATTATAAGATCACGACTCAAGTATTTATCATCAAGGACGATAGCAATGACATTAAAAACCGCTTCTTCGATTATTATTTTCAAATCGCATTTTCTGTTACACACTGTCATATTACGTACCCATGAAGCATTTAAGAGAAACGGGTTTATCATTTTCTTGAATAATTATAACTCTAGTAGGTATTGGAATGTTGTTGATCGTTTGATTTTCGCACAGTCGCTACCGCTATCCAGTAAACATTTAATCTTGAACGAATTTATTTGAGCAGTTTTAATAAAAATATTTGTTGTACCGGTACTATCTTGGATTTCATTTACACGTTTCGTTTTGTAACCTAATTTATCAGTACAAAATTCTTGAGTATGTCCGAATCAGTTGCATCCCTCATATTCAACCCTTGGCTTCTGACAATCCCGTACTCGATGATCTCCGCCACAATTTAAGCAGGATATTTTCTTAAACACATTCGTGGGACGAGGGTCTCCAGGTTTGGAACATCGTTCAGAAAATTAACTTTGGGATCGAAAATTATTTAGATAACCGGCACCATTGAAATTTGATTTCGGATTTGAAGTGGAAGGTTGGTATTTCGTTGACTACACATTACTGAGATAGTTTGCCAGACTACCAATTGTTTTAAAATTTGCCGCCCTTGCGAGTAAACCGTTTTGTTATCATTAATCCCTTCACTTACACTATCAATAATACATTAATCGGGAATTGCCAAATTCAAACGATTTAATTTTGCGGCCTTTTCATAACAATAGTCGCTCAAGTTTTGACCAGGACCAGGATATTTCTATGCAGAATACCATCTATGCAAAATGGCTAGTTCATCTATTTTGCGAACCCAGTCAGTTACACTTTGGGAACTTTCCATGCCAGGTTCGAATGCGGGTGTTATTACTGTTTCATTTAAATGCGTATCAGTACATTTGAATTGGTAGGTACTCACATTTTGCAGCAACGCCGCAAATTCCTTTTTTAACTCACTTATCGTACTACTTGTATCATCCTCCCTTACTGTTCTCGAGCTATGGGAGTGCCTGCACCTTGCTCGGCGGGAGTGCTGTGATTGCGAGCCGTGGCCCCTTTTGGGCGATCGCCCCATTATTTATCACTGTACCTACTTTAGTTTATAAACGTAGTAAAATTTTATTGTCTAATTATTATTAATAAACAAAAGAACTCAAACTTAGGGTAAAGCATCTTGGGGTTTATCCCACTCCTGATTTGTTAGGGAGTTTAGGGAGTTGGGGAGTTTAATAAAACTGTAATTAAATCAAACAAAGAGTTTTAATGGTTTTTTTTCATAGCGAAACACGTGTAACCTTTATTATTATCCATCGGTATACAAAGATTCTACAAAGTAAGGGTTGAAAACATAATTTTTTTTATTAGTATTGAAATATATCGGTGCTTCACGGTGAGCAGAGTGACTCAACCGGGTTTATCTACTAGTCAGTCACTTTTTTGTAGTCCAGTCGAATTAATGAGGCCGGTTTATAATAATTAATACCAATTATTACATCATTTAAATACATTCTATTGATGATGACTCCATATTTACAGAAACACATAATATTTACAACACTTACCTTAAACTAAATGATGAGCTGTCGATCACTTTAGATTCAAATTTAAATCATTTATTTAATAGTCTAAGGTATTAACTATACAAACACCAAACACCAACACCATCACCATCACCATGAAATGAACACATAGATCTTGAATGTGTTTTTGAGATCATCTTGGTTGAGGCGACTGGTCAAACCGCGTCTGATTTAATTGAGCTGGGCTCGGGGGAATTCATAATCCAAAGGCTAAAAAAATTAATTCTCTCATTCTAGTCCAGTCATTATACAGTGCATTTCAAAAGTAACGGATAAATTCATTTTCTCAGTTAATATTTCTAAAATAAAAAAATAAAAACGAAACAGGTCAAATTTTGAATTTAATTTATATTCTATTGACGTAACATTTTTTATACAGAGTGTTCCTTGGTTCAGTAATGACGTCTTGAATATTTTTTTTTAATAGGAGACCCTGGATATTATTACATTTTCGGTTTGTCTGAGAAAATCCAGTAAGAATGGTTTTTACTGTCGCAGTTTAAATTGAGTAGGTTACGAGTTATAAACAAATAAAAAACGGCTTAAATGTCCCTATCTTAACTTTTCACATGGTATCTTACTATGTGGATAAAATTATATATAATATACCTATAATACAAGGTGAAGGAAATAATCAGATTTTTAATCGCCCTGTATAATAATTTCAAATACACTCTAAAGTAACACATGAAAAGTTAAGATTTTTTCGATACGTAAGCCGTTTTTCGATATTTCGAGCCATTTTCAATGTGAGCTGCTTTGAAAATGGAAAATTGTGATTTTAATTTGTCTATAACTCGTAACCTACTCAATTTAAACTGCGACAGTAAAAACCATTCTTACTGGATTTTCTCAGACAATCTGAAAATGTAATAATATACAGGCTGTCCTATTTAAAAAATATATGCAAGACGTCATTACTGAACCAGGGAACACTCTGTATAAAAAATTTTACGTCAATAGAACATAAATTAAATTCAAAATTTGACCTGTTTCGTTTTTTTTATTTTACAAAATATTAACTGAGAAAATGAATTTATTCGTTACTTTTGAGAAGCACTGTATACATTTGGAAATGCAAATGAACCGAGAAAGCTTATTTTTGGAAATTGTATGAGAGGAAGCTTAGAAAAGTTTAACTTCAAATTGTCGAAAAAGATTTCCTATATGCATACTTCGCCATCTTGAAAAAAGTGTTAAATTTTGTTTTTTTTTTGCAATAACTCTGCTCCTCGTCGAGATACGAAAATTGCGATAGGATACTTTTTTGTTGATTTTTTACGTTCTACGATTTAAGTCATATACATTTTTCACCTACTGATCATTTTTTGGAAGCGATGTTAAATTTTCGATCCCTTTGTCAAATTAGTTCTTACCACCACGATCTATCTGACCTGACTCCAGGACATTATTTTCTTCCACTAGGTCCACTCACCAGCACCGCGCTTCCTTCTATTTCTTCGTTTTTTCTTCTCGATCTTCGGCATATCTTCTGAAATAGACTTTCTCATGGTGGATTCTCAAAAAATATTGACGTCAAGATTTTTGGAGATGATGATATTCCGAATTCTTAATACATTGCAACAGCCACTGGAATGGTTTCAGCATTCTGATTTTAGTCCATTTTCAAAATTAAAGATATAATTTCATCGTATAAAAACACCGTAAATATCTACAGTGTGACCCATTTGTTCTTGAAACACCCTGTAGAATCTTAATTTAAGGTGCGATTTAAAAAAAAATTCTTTTAAATCATAGAGCTTGATAAACTATATTTTGGGAGCAAAAAGCGTCTCATTCCTACAAAATCCAAGGCCTACTAGATCAGTGTTTACTTGTAAAATCTCAAAAATTCATATTAGCGATTTTTTTAGAAAAAAAACTGGGCACGCCACGGGATTCACCAGCCCACAAAACGGTACTGTACTAAATTTTATTATATATATATTCGTTTGAAATTACAAATTGCAGTCTTACGATACATGTTGTTTAGTTTATTAAATTACATATGATTGGTTTCGTCGATCATGGGGAAAAGAACGATCTGTAGGATATTCTGATGCGATGTTGACATCATGGTGAAGCATTTGCTTTGAGAGATATAGTCTAGGGAAAACCCCATTAAAAAACCTAGACACACCATCCTGTTGAGATTGGTTTGAAGTATTCCAATCATTTTGCCCTTCTGAGGTTATCTGGCTGTTAATGTAGATTTTGTTTACAAGAGCTTCAAATTCTGTAACCAGTCTATTGTTTCGGTGGAAATTTTATGAATTGCTTGAAAACCTCCAGAAAATTTGGTTAAAGGACATTTATTGACAATGTGATTGATGGATTCTTCAGGATGTCCGCAAATACAGGAAGCGCTTGGTATTAAATTCCATTTATGTAACATTGAATTACATCTACCGTGTCCTGTTCTTAAGCGATTTACTTATTATTTATTATTGAAAATGTCAGAGTAAAAAGGATCTTGTAGTTATTTTAGAAATTCATAATAATACTCCGAATTTTCATAAATTAATTTGAAAAAGGTCAAAAGCTATCATAGATAAAAATTTAAATAAAAGTAAAAAAAAATTAAAAAAAAAATTAAAAAAAAAAAATTAAAAATAAAAAAATAAAATAAATAAATAAAAAATTATAATTAAAAAATTAAAGTACCTACATTATCACCAACTAGACGTACAATTTCTATTTTGTCTCTCTTGACCTTTTCGAATAAATTAATGAAAATTCGGAGTTCTATTATGAATTTCTAAAATAACTGCAAGATCCTTATTACTCTGACATTTTCAATAAAATTTAGTACAGTACCGTTTTGAGGGCTGGTGAATCCAGTAGCGTGTACAGTTTTTTTCTAAAAAAATCGCTAATATGAATTTTTGAGATTTAAAAGTAAACACTGATCTAGTAGGTCTTGGATTTTGTAGGAATGAGACGCTTTTTGCTCCCAAAATATAGTTTATCAAGCGCTATGATTTAAAAGAAATTTCTTTAAAATCGCACCATAAATTAAGATTCTACATGGTGTTTCAAGAACAAATGGGTCACACTGTATAAGAAAATTATCTATTTGCATGCCAACAAAAAATCATCATGTTAACTGACGGATTAGCCGCATCCGCGGCAGTTTTTAGTAAACGACTGTGCTGGGCTTTAATAATAAAGCGTACGATTTTACGATTACTGCTCATCAGTGGTAATTTTAACATCCACATTATGTAAATTTTCTGTAAAATCGAAAAACTGTCAAAAGCTGCACTAATCAATAGATCATACAGTGTGTGTCACAGGCATGGTACATCCCCTTTTTTTTCTTTATTTTTGGAGATAATTTTTTGAAATTTGGTACGTCGCATATTCTCGATAGAGCGCACTTTTTAGCAGAAAATCGAATTTTGCCCACATCCGGTTTTTCCGGAAATGTTACCAACTTTTTATTTTTAAATGGGACATCCTATATATTATTATATTTTTGGATTCTATACATTTGTACAAATCCAACAATACCACATAAAGTACCATTTTAAATGTCAAATTTGTTTTTATTTAATTTTTTATTTCTCAATTATAGTGTGCCATGACTATTTCGTTTTACTTCAATTGGATCACCTAATGTTGAAGAAATCGAATTTTTGTTCAAAGTACTAAATTAAGTGATTTATGGATAAATTATGCGCACCGGAATGATTTTTTGAGCTGGATTCATTTTTTTCAAATGGTACCATATTGGTACCGAGGTACCATCTACTTGTACTCTTAAGAAGGAACATTTTGGTGTACTCATTTTGCATGTGTGACGAACACAACTGAAGTCATGGCACACTATAATTGGGAAATAAAAAATTAAATAAAAACAAATTTGACATTTAAAATGGTACTTATGTGGTATTGTTGGATTCGTACAAAATGTATAGAATCCAAAAATTCAATAATATATAGGGTGTCCCATTTAAAAATAAAAAGTTGGTAACATTTCCGGAAAAACCGGATGGGGAAAAAATCAATTTTCTGCTAAAAAGTGCGCTCTATCAAGAATAATAAAGACATCAATAAAGACAATTAACATAAAAAAAATAATTTTTTTCTTTATGTTTTGAAATATTTTTTTGAAATTTGGTGCGTCGCATAGGTATTCTTGATAGAGAGCACTTTTTAGCAGAAAATTGATTTTTTCCCCATCCGGTTTTTCCGGAAATGTTACCAACTTTTGCCTGTACACTCCCTTTTTTTTTTTCTTTATGTTTATTATTATCCCAACATGCCTGTGACACACACTGTATATCCATTGAGATCAATACACAAATGCATTTATGCAATCTCAAAATTCACGATCTTAACGTCATAAAAATTATTTGTTCATAGCGCTTTAAGGATACTAAAGGAAGGAGTATACCAGTGGGTAAACGAAAAACACCGATCGGTTTTAAATCCCTAAAATTGAGAATAAACGAACTCGATCCCGCTACCTGTGCTTTGTAAATTGTCTGGATTTATTTCCTAAACGTATCCTTTCTCGAGCACTCTTGGAATTTTGGAATTTTTTTTAAGTTTTTAACACTAATTCAATCTCGCAGCTTAAAGGAACAAAACAGAAATCCAACAAAAGTGGCTACAAAAAAATCATGCATTATTTAATAATATAAATTAAGAAAGGAACGAATTTTTTTAAATATAGGTACCTAAGTACCTAGATCTGCTACTTGTAAGGAATCGTGTATGGCTCATCATCTTCCAAATTTAAGTAAATTTCTTTATTTTATTAAATAGGATACAAAATCGATATAAAAAAGATGACTGAAACTAAAGTGAATCTAAATAGACATTTTTGTAAATACATATTAAGATGGAAAACCAAAAGGAACATCATAAAGTCACCTAGGATATACTTTTTCATTTGCCCAAACTACATTCTCAATCCATTCTACAAAGGGTAATATATTAGTGCTAACACCTGGGTCTTTCCTTGTAATGCAACCTAGATCAAAAGAGGCCATTGCGATCAATAGGTACGTGCAATAGACTTTATCGTTAAAGGTTTGTGCTGCCCATCCAGGTCCGTCCTGCAAGATTCAATATTTATTAAAAATTACAGTAGAGATAAAAAAAAATAATGAATTCATTATTCATAGAAATGAAGTAAAAATTCGAGTCACTAAAATAGATTGAATAAGTAGATAAGTAGGTACTCACATTACACAATTGATCATCTTCCTTAGGGAGTCCTACACATAATTGAGAATTATCTAAGTCTCCTTTGGTAAATCCTCTGTTGCCTTTGTAAGCAACATGGTTATTACACGCGTCAGCGTGTAATGTTCTAATATTATGCTTTACAACTTTCACAGTTTCTGTTACACCTCTGTTGACACTTCTGAGATCAAACCCCGTGGAAATAATATCCCTATTTTCAGCAACAGGTTCTGAAGGCAAGCAAATAGGTTTCACTTTTGAATTTAGTTTGGCTCTCTTATCCAGTTTTACTAAGCCAATGTCATTGTAGTAAGACTTGTTAGAGTAGTCGGGATGTATTATTATTTTTTCCACGTTAAAATCTTGACGATACGGGCTATCGTTAACGCCTGAAACTCCCAATCTGACATATGTGGGCGGTAAGCTGCAAATTTGATAAACAAATATTTTATTATTCCTTATTAAAATCTTAAAAGCCTTACTTTCGGGATAATGGCGGTAAATCGAGGCAGTGGGCCTCAGTTACAACATATTGATCACTTATAAGATTGCCGGTGCATCTCCATTTAATATTGTCAGGTTTACCATATGATTCATAGCCTAACAAAGCCTATAATGAAATAATGTAAGTACCGGGTGGGCATTTAAGAATGAACAGCGGCCATATCTTGGGAAATATTGATCCTACAGTTTCAAAATGAAAATTTTCCTGACATAAGTGACTATGCGAAATGCAATGAAAATATTTTCAAGATGGTCGCACTTCCGGAAATACCGGAAGTTGACACCTACTTCGTTATTTTAACGGGGACACCCTGTAAAATATTATATTTTTTAAATGTCTGAAGAAATCGAATACAGGTGGTTTTCACCATTGGAATTTAGATTGAGCGGTTTATGAGTTATAAACAAGTGAAAATCGCAATTTTCCAACTTCAAAGCAGTGTAGAACTAGAACGGCTCAATATATATAAGAACGGCTTACATGTCCCTATCTTAACTTTTTACAAGGTATCATACCATGTGGTTTGAATTTTTATACAGGGTGATGAAAATTAACAGATTTTTCATCACCCTGTAGAAAAATCTAAACTACATAATATAATACCTTGTAAAAAGTTAAGATAGGGACATGTAAGCCGTTTTTAGATATATTGAGCCGTTCTAGTTCTACACTGCTTTGAAGTTGGAAAATTGCGATTTTCACTTGTTTATAACTCATAAACCGCTCAATCTAAATTCCTGTGGTGAAAACCACCTGTATTCGATTTCTTCAGACATTTAAAAAATATAATATTTTACAGGGTGTCCCCGTTAAAATAACGAAGTAGGTGTCAACTTCCGGTATTTCCGGAAGTGCGACCATCTTGAAAATATTTTCATTGCATTTCACATAGTCACTTATGTCAGGAAAATTTTCATTTTGAAACTGTAGGATCAATATTTCCCAAGATATGGCCGCTGTTCATTCTTAAATGCCCACCCGGTACATTAGTTAGGAAAAGTTATTTAATTTACGTTCTCAACCCTTAGGTACTTTATAGAATTTCTGCATACTGATGGATGATAAATAAAACACTATTGTTTCAAAAATTCTACTGTATATGATGGATATTGTCAATGTTACACATGTTTCGCTACTTTTAAAGTAACATCTTCAGGCATATGTAAATGAATAAAATTATTGATATAGTAGCATAGCTATTACGGTAACCTAAGTGATCATAAAACAAGTAACTAAATTTAAATGACTTTCAATAGAACTAACTGGATCATAATATAATTTCTTCAAAATCTTCTTAGTTGTTGATATCAAGAAGCAAATCAAGAAATGGAGAACGATATGTTGTTCATTTATTATGACTGTGTTTTGTTGTTTATTTAAATGTTTTTAGATTTCAAGAGATCCAAGGAAATTTAATTTAAAGTAGTGATCACTGTGTTGAAGTAAGTAATTCAATTTTATTGTTTTGTTTGCTGTTTCTATTAAATGTTTCTGTTCTTATGAATGAAGAAGAAATTTTGAAGAAATTATATTATGATCTAGTTAGCTAGTTAAAAATTCATTTAAATGTAGTTACTTGTTTTATTATCACTTAGGTGATTTTATTTTAAATTTTATCCATTTACATATGTCTGAAGATGCTACTTTAAAAGTAGCGAAACACGTGTAACGTTGATAATATCCATAATACAGTAGAATTTTTTAAAACAGTAGTGTTTGTTTTATCATCCATCACTTATTTAATTTATTTAAAAATGGTAGGTCGTACATACCAGATGAGGAAATTCGTAAGGTGCAGCTTCTCTACCTAAATAACTATTCCAATACTGGATAAGGCATATCGGTGGTCCGTTCTCATTATTATGGCTTATATGAGTGGCATACTCAGGATCTCGTATTTCAGAAAATTTTTTACATTCTGAAATAGTAAAACTTAAAATAATTGACTAATTTTTTAATTAAATCGAATTTCTTACTTCTTTGGCTAACTGTTTCGGAGGAATTTCGATTTACTGCAGTCCTCCGATTTCCTGAAAAATTGGACAGATTCTCATTAATTTGTATTTAAATGTAAATGGGTGGCGCTCTAATGAATGGCTCTAAGAAGCTTTGTAAAAAGTTACAGAAAAAAATTATTTTGCTTTTTTTTGATATAATAATTCGAAAATCAATTGATATTTTAGTTACTTCGAGAAAAATTCAACATTTTTGGAATGGTTTTCAAGTTTTTGCATAAAATATACGGCGTTTCTCAATTGGGCGAAACTACCTGAGTGAACCTTCGGCACCACGGGGGGGGGGGGGCTATAATCCTACAGCTCAATTGGGCGAAGGAATTTTTAAATACCGTTGAGTTATTTGCATGCTTTAATGTGGCAACGTTGCCAGATTTTACAGAAATTCCGATTTTCTACATTAAATAAAACTGAAAAAAATAAATAAATAATATTAATATTTGATGCATTATTTTTTTAAGTTCTATCAAATACATCAAGCCCTTAGTGCATTTACAATTATTTTATACTATACTTACCTATACAGCAGAAACATGAAACATTAATAGAAAAGTAAACGACGTTGCTATACCTACTCAAATAATCCATAAAAAGCAATCAATTACTTGATTGCTTGAATAATTGATTTATCATAAATTTATCATAATTTTCAATTGACTAGGTTATTGCCTTTGAGAAAATCATGATAAATTTTCACGATGTTGTCAATTTCATGTTGCAATAATTATACTTTAGAAAAGTATTTATTTGCAGAAGTCTGTTTAAAATTTCTTATTTTTTGTTTACACATCTGAAAGTGCTGTGAAAAAATACCATTGCAATGACATACCTACCTAGTACCTATAAGGTACTCCACCGGAAGGATAGAAATAATAGAAAGTTGTGTTAGAACTCCCTAATATTATTTTAGTCGAAAATGTTTCCTAATTTTCACGAAAACGATCGATTGAACGATTCGATTGTATACTTAATAATTAATATAGCAGAAAAGACTTTTGTTTTAATTATTGAAAAATTATTCATTTAATATTTCTCTGTCAAATAATTAGGGGATTCAATATCTAAAATTAATCATTTCAACATAATTATGAAAATTCCTTATCCTATAGGTATGCGATAATAGAATTAACATTTTTTGTATGGGAGAGGATGATTAATACATATACCTATATGCGTTTTAGTTTTGAAAATAAATTTGTATTATTAAGAAGAAGTTTAATTTTTAAATTAGTAGTAAATTCCAGAGATATTTGGCATTGGAATTGCTTAGATTTAAAAACATGGTGAGTTTTCAGTAGAAAATATGGAAAACACGAAAGGTCATCATTTTGTTACTAAGCAATAAATCATAGTTCGTTAATACTATTCAACAATCCCTTGAATATAGTAAATGATAAATAACTTCTCTCATTGGCCACCCTTTAGTGTCGAACAAGTAGCAGTTATTGAAAATAAATCTGGCAACACTGCTATATATATGGGCAAGGCCGCACAATATGTATTTCTTGTCTGTCCAGTTATCTCTTATAATCCCCTAGTTTCTCGTTTCTCGCCCAATTGAGCCCTGGGATTAGTGAATAACATAATCCTTCGCCCAATTCGGTATCGCCCAAAATATAAGCATGGGTAAAATTAGATTGATTCATAAATCTGTCAAATTTGGTAATTCTGTGTCATTCCAAAAAAAATGTTATACCTACAATGGTCTGGCAAGGAAATTTAATTTTACGGGCGTGATTTCTCGAGCAGAACTCTATTAGGGTCTGGAAATTGATTTTTTTTTTAATTTTCATAAATTTTAGGTTTGTTTTAAGATTTAGTTTAGGGTTCTAAACATGTAGGCTTATACCCACATGCCTGAGAGTTGGGAAGTAGTAAAATTTATTTTAAAACGCAGTCAACAAGACTTGTTTTTCTATAATGTAGTTTTATGATAAGATAATTGAAAAATTTGAAGTACGAATTGCAGTATTTTCTCTCACATGACACAAACTGTTCAATTTCTTTGTATGTTTACGTGAAACCTTTTTTTACGTGATACAGAATTAACTGAACATCAGAGGGTGTGGTCGACAATTCGTTGAGCTCCAGGAAATACTAAAATTACTTGGTTAAGATAGAGAAGTGAGGGTTGAAAATTATATCAAATTTCACAGAAAAGTCTGTAATGCAACATTTGTAAGAAGTTTTGTGATTCAATCAGTGCTGTCAAGTTATAATGGTATACAATAGATCACAGAGTGTGGAATATTGGGAAATGAATTGTTTTTAGAAAGTGAGATAAATAACAAAATAATTATATTGAATAAACATTAAAAGTGATTATTAAATTTAATATATTAAAAGAATATTGATAGAAAAATAACCCGATTCACAAAAAAAGAGAAGAAAAAACAACAGAGGACAGAAACTGCATGTGTCAAGGTGTGTAACCACTGCAAGAAGAGGGTTGTGAGTGATGTTTCCGGTATCAAGTGTTCATATGTGCGAGTCTGGAGGGGATATGAATAGCACTGATAATAGTAGTGCTCCTGGTGTACCTGGTAACCAAACGGCTTGCTTCTAATTCCAGAAAGCAGATTACTACAAACAGGTAAAACAAGATTTGGTGAATTGGTTAGCAATAAGTGGAGAAGAAGCCACCAAGATTTAAGTGTATTAATGGAGTACTGTCTATAGTATCTTTGTAGATACCTGGTTAACAGGTGTTCCAGTGTTTTAAACTTGCATGGGAATCCACTTATAGCGTTTGAGTTAAAATTTGATCACATTCTAATTTTACAATACACTCGCAAATTGCAAATGTTTCTTTCGTTCGTTACTTTTTAGATATTTCAGGAAATCTTCGAAAAAATTTGTATTCGACTTCATCTTTTTATTACAATGTAAATATCTATACATAAATAAAATTCTTGAAAATGATAATATTAAACAATCGATTCGCATCATAATGATTAGTGAAAAACCTTCTTGCTCATCAATCGCAGAAATAGTGTATTTTTATGCGATTCAATTGTGAATATTTTCACCGCTTTTCAAATTGGCTTCTGAAATTTTCCATAGTCAGGTCATTTTAGCCGGCGTTTCTCAATTGGGCGAAATTACATGAGTGACCCTTCGTCACGACGGGGGTCCTTATAATCCGGGAGCTCAATTGGGAGAAGGAATTTCTAAATACCGTTGAGTTATTTGCATGCTCTTGTATGGCTACGTTGCCAGATTTTACAGAAATTCCGATTTTCTACATTAAATAAAACCTTCTTGCGCATCAATCGCAGAAATAGTGTATTTTTATGCGATCCAATTTATGAATATTTTGACCGCTTTTTAAATTGGCTTTCTGAAATTTTCCCTAGTCAGGTCATATTAGCGTAGTGGTTTACTGTGAAAATTGCATTTCACTTCGTTTGAAAGCGTGCCTTAGAATGGATTTTTAAATTTAACAAAACCAAAGTAAATGGTAAAACTGAACAATTTTGCCCCTTTTCCTTTGCCCGCCACTGGCTGACTTTACCTAAAAAATACTATTTTTTACACTACCTTCAATAGAACTGAAAAAGTGAAAAGGGAGCTTTGAAAACTGAAAATTTGAAATTTTAGAGGAATAAACATAATTTAAAAATTATTCGAATATCTCCGCCATTTTTCTTATTTGCTTCTTGAAAATTTTCAGAGTTAAGGGTTATTAGTATAGTTATCTATTGGAAAAATTTCAGTTCGATTCGTACAAAAATAGAAAAATAGAATAAACGGCTATAGAAATTTAGCCTTTTTTACCCTTTTCCTACCCATGCCACTGGCTTAATAATAAAAAAATGCAAATTTTATTGCAATAACTCAAATTTCAATAACTATTCTTCCAATAATGCTAATTTTGCTTAAAAGTTTTTGTTTCTAACTTGCTTATTTAGAGGTTCAAAATCTATCAATTTTTCCTAAAATTTAAAAGGCAGCCATTTTGGAACGGCTATTCCGATTTTACTCAAGACCGACTACTTGCAGTTATATTACTACAAAAAAAATTTCAGCCCCCTAAATTGAAAACTGCGACCAGAAACCGTGCCTCATGACCGGTTTTTTTTTGGAAATTTGGAGGGACACCCTGTAAAAGTAACAAAACTTTAGGAAAATTATTTTTACGAAAATCAAACGTCATCTCTAAGTTTCACAAGAGTAAAAAATTTCGTTCATTAATCTTGAAAGGTGAAGCTACAGGAGCGTTTTTAAAATTTTAGAGAAATAAACATCATGTAAAAAAAATTCAAATAACTCCGCCATTTTTGTTATTTACTTCTTGAAATTTTTAAGGGCTAGAGGCTATTAGTATAGTTGCCTACTGTGAAAATTTCAATTTAATTCCTTCAAAAATGTGCTCATAAATTGTTAGAGAAATTTAGCGATTTTTACCCTTTTCCTACCCACGCCACTGGCTTATTAATAAAAGTAATGCAAATTTTATAACATTAAATCAAATTTCAATTAATTTTCCTCCAATCATGTTGATTTAGTTTCAAAGTTATTTTTCCATCTTACTCATACAGGGGTTCAAAAAAAAGCAATTTTTCCAAAAATTCAAATGGCCGCCATTTTGAAACGGCTCGACCGATTTTGCTCAAGTACAATACCAGACCAGTTCTTATATATATCTTACTCCCACAAAAATTTCAGTCTCCTAGATTGAAAACTGCGACCTGAAATGAGATGACAAAAACGGGATATGGGGAATTTTGAAAGGACACCCTGTAGAAGTAACGCGACTTTAGGAATTTTTTTCAACGAAAATCTAACGTCGTTCCAAAGCTTTACAAGGATCCAAAATTTCATTCACTAATATTGAAAGATAAAGCTACAGGAGCGTTTTGAAAATCGAAATTTCGCGATTTTGGAGAAATATATATATATATAAATATATTATTATAATAGAAGTAATTGCCAAATAAATATATTAATGGAAAATTGTTAAGGGCTATAGGCAAAAGTCTTTTTTTAAAGTGTGGTCTTTATTATAATATCAACGTTTCGACCGAACAATTTGGGTCATCTTCGGGATTAATAATTTGACCAATTCAATAGGTCTGGAAACATTTGGTAATTAAAAGAATTAAAAAATTTGTAATTTCTCGTCAACTATTTTCTTTGACAGATGTTTTGTCATTTATTTATTTATTTATTTATTCCATTAATATATTTATTTGGCAATTACTTCTATTATAATAATTTAACAAACATGGGCTTTTTTCGTGATATATAAATATATATATACCGGGTGTCCCAGACTTAATTGACCAGGCCATATCTCATATACAGGTTGAGATAATCGAGCCGAATAAAAGACATATTATTATAATTTTTCAAGCTGTATAACATGACAGCATGAAAACAACCCCCACTCCAACATCCCCTAAGTTACAGCTCTCACCCTTAAAAAAATGAATAGCACCCTGTATATATTTTTGTATATTCAAAACCAGTATTCGATTGTCTATTCAGATGATTTTTCAGATTCAAAATTGGTTGACAAATAACCAAGAAAAGGTTCATCAAGGTGGTCATGACTTTTTATCTTTAACTTTCTCTGGATGACTTTTGCTGTCAAAATTTATCAATATTTTGGTCATAGTTTTTAATTAGCAGGTCACAGTCATCATAAGGTTCATGATAAAGTGCTTTGTCTCTTGTTTTATTTTTTAAAATTTCCCAATAATTCAGAATTATTAAATAAATTGTTTGGACTTTAATTATAATAATAACTATCACCTGCCTGTTAAAAACTATGACTATAAATATTGATCAATTTTGACAGCAAAAGTCATCCAGAGAAAGTTAAAGATAAAAAGTCATGACCACCTTGATGAACCTTTTCTTGGTTATTTGTCAACCAATTTTGAATCTGAAAAATCATCTGAATAGACAATCGAATACTGGTTTTGAATATACAAAAATATATACAGGGTGCTATTCATTTTTTCAACGGTGGGGGCTATAACTTAGGGGATGTTGGAGTGGGGGTTGTTTTCATGCTGTCATGTTATACAGCTTGAAAAATTTTAATAATACACCTTTTATTCGGCTCGATTATCTCAACCTGTATATGAGATATGGCCTGGTCAATTAAGTCTGGGACACCCGGTAGACATATTAAGAGCCCATACGAAGCCTAAAATGCTATGTTCAGTTGAGTATTCGAAGCCTGGACCTCCCATGTGAAGCCCGACTTCGGGCTTCGAAAATTTTAACGTGTATAAACGTCGTACAGCATGGCCATCTATCGGTGGAACCATTGGACAAATTTTGCCCAGGGCATCACTTTGACACCTGGGTACCCTAAAACATACGCGACATAGTTCAACGAAACGTTCTACAGAGGGAGCCGCGCACGTTAGTATATAATTGTGTATATGTCGAGCATTTTTCGAAGCCTGTAGACGCACAGCCGATTATTCGAGTCCCGGTAAAATTGGCAACGGTGCATTGAGTGATGATATGTTTACATCAATTCATAAGCATCACGAGCTCTTCAATCTCCTCTCCAGTAAAATAATTTAACCCGAGAGCAACTGTGTTTACAGTCGCCAGCGCAAGCATTACGAGCTGCGTTTCGTATAATAACCGCATAATAGCCAATCAACCATTCTTGGATCACCTCATAAATTCTTGGTATTTTAACAATTTTAGCACAGAACTTTTAAACTAAAATTCCTACGTATGCATAAGCCAACATTATTTTCAGCTATAGGTATAGGTACAGGTGTCCCATTTTTACCCGGTTAATTTTTTGAAATAGAACAACGTGTTTTTTTACATTATCGTGTTCAGATTTTCTGACTGTATTTTTGCGTTATAGCAATTTATTTAAAAGAAATATACCTTGCGACCTTGCTTTTTAAAACTAAAAGATGAAACTTGCGATGGTGGTAGTCAATCAAAGATCATCTTAATGTTTGAAAGTTGCGATTTTATGTTCACAAAAAAAACTTGGTAACTTTAAAAGTAGAGTTTATACAAAGTCAATTGAAACGACAAAAAACTAAGAAGCGCGGCTGATAATTCATAGTTCATTGATGAAACATATGCGGCGGTAAAACAAATTTAATAGCTATTTATGATATTAATGTTAGAAGTGAAGTTTTATTTTGTTAGTGAAAAGGTTTGTGAAATGAGCGAAGCGTAGCGGAGCGAATTTTACAAATTCACGAACAAAATAAAATCACTTTTAAGACGAATATCATACAATGGTTTTTGTAAAACTGCTCTATTTTGATAATAAAATTGATGAATTTACAATGACACTCAACTTCAAATTGCATTTTAAAATATTACAGACAAGTAAGTACAAGTAGTGTACTATGCAATAGCAACCGTTGCTGACGCTATGGTTACTAACAAATGCGTGCATACAAATAAAAGAGATGTCATAATAATTATTATTATTTGCAATTTCTGAACAATTATTATTGTCTTGAATTCTTGACTAGGTACTTATTTTTTATTAATATGTTTGCCAGTAATAAAAAGAATATGAAAAAATCTTATTACTTACCTATAATTTTGTCTGATTTCGTCATGAGAAAATGTAGTTTAAAAAGAGAATGTAAGTAAGTACAGATAAAGTAGATAGAATTACTTTTAACACGAGTGTTGTAATGTATTTTTAACACTGTTACAAATTTTTTTAACCCGCTTCCATGGGCTTCAATGGCACAAAAAAATGTTTTTGTGCAACTGCCATTAAAAGACACATACATCACTTTTAACGACAGCTGACAGTGTTAAAAGTGATTGTTTAAATGGAAGCGTGTTAAAAGTACTTTTAACACTAGTGTTAAAAGTACATTACAACACTCGTGTTAAAAGTAATTCTATCTACTTTTTCTGTACTTACATTCTCTTTTTAAACTACATTTTCTCATGATGAAATCAGACAAAATTATATAGGTACATAGTAAGATTTTTTCATATTCTTTTTATTACTGGCAAACATATTAATAAAAAAATACGTACCTAGTCAAGAATTCAAGACAATAATAATTGTTCAGAAATTGCAATCAATAATAATAATTATTATGGCATCTCTTTTATTTGTATGCACGCATTTATTTGTTAGTAACCATAGCGTCGGCAACGGTTTCTATGCATAGTACACTACTTGTACTGATCTGTAATATTTTAAAATGCAATTTGAAGTTGTGTCATTCTAAATTCATCAATTTTATTATCAAAATAGAGCAGTTTTACAGAAACCATTGTATGATATTCGTCTTAAAAGTGATTTTATTATATGTTCGTGAATTTGTAAAATTCGCTCCGCTACGCTTCGCTCATTTCACAAACCTTTTCACTCACAAAATAAAACTTCACTTTTAACACCAATATCATAAATAGCTATTTTAATAAATTTCCTAGCTGATATTATTAAAGTTTATTGAGAAATAACGCGCCAAACGAAAAATTTCAATTCGTGGTCACTTTTTTATTATCCATTTTTGGAAAAAAAGTTATTCTCCATAAAAAGTTGTGCTTGGTCTGAAACCTAAAATGGAATAGTCTGACATAAAATTTTTGCAATCGTATACGAGCTTTGTCCTAAAACACGAATAGTACCAAAGAGTAAAATAGTTATTTTATTATTTATTTATATTTATTGTTATAAGTAAAATGTTTTATTTTCGACAATATCAAAAATTGTTACTTAAAAATGTTGATCAGCACTGCAAATGACATTCAAATAAACAAAAACATGCAGTTGCGTGACTAACAAAAAACAACATACAAACTATACAGTGCATTTTTTTAAGTGTTGCCATAGGGAATAGCATGTAAAAATATGCACCCTATGTTAACTTAATGTCTTGTACCAACTTTGGAAGTCGTTTTTAATTTTCAATAATAGTACATGTCATCTACTTTACAATACGACCTTTCAGAAAAGCCGGTCGTCGTTTAATTTAATTATACTTGTCCCATTGAGGAAAAAAAAACTGCATGAAACTGTAAGAGATACGAAGTCGGTTACATTACAAAAAAGTTGCGCAGTATTTGGCAATTTTTTTTTCTCAATATTCCCAGAATTTCCTGAAATATCCTGAAAAAAACTTGAAACATGCAGATTTATTATTTTAGTCATATCTTCTTTATTATTGAAAAAAAAATTTTATGTAGGTTTACATAAGCCTTAATGAGCCACACATTTGACGTTTCAAAAATTTACAAAGCCGACTAGATCTTGGGATTTTCAAAGTCAACTTTTGTTTTTCTTATGGCCGCCATATTGTTTTTCATGCCATTCGCTATAGAAAAAATCCCGGAACCCAAAAATTGATCACATTGCAAATAAATTCGAAAAAAATGTAATCTTCTTTATTAAAAATAACGTAATAAAATTTTACCGAATGTCAAAAAGTGCATTTTTTAAGTATTTCCATAGGTAATAATATGTAAAACATTACACCCTATATTAACTTATGTTGTACCTACCCATTGTAACTTAGAAGTCGTTTTAAATTTTCAATACCTACATGCATGTCATGTACTTTACGATACAACATGTCAAAAAAACGGTCGTCTTTGAATTTTAATATTTCGTTCTCATTTGAATTAATAAACTTTAATAAAGGAGTCAGAATAAACAAAGTGAGTTAAAATTTTAAAATTTTTTTGTTTATTAATTTGTGGTTTCTTACATTGTGCATGGTACCTTATTAAAAAGATTTAGCTGAAATAAGATCTCGATTTTGGTTTTTTTATCACGATATTTCAGCAGCATCCTATTATTATCCTATTTTTTTTTTCAGATTCTCAATACTTCTCAATATTTAAAATTGTCCACATTTTTTGAAATTTAACAGACCCTGTTTTTTTTACTATTTCCGATGTCCACGTAGCGAGTCACGAATACCCAGTTAATGAACCTCGTATAATTAAATTGAATAAAGTCCGGTTTTTCCAACTAGTGGAGCGAAATGGGAAAGAAAATGTGTTGTTTTATTTTTGCGTAAAACCAGCTACCACTTATATGTATCATGTTTAGACTACTCCTAACATGAAATGTACATTTACGACTTTTTTTGCAGGACAGGACTTTTAGAATTACAAAAAATTCAAAAATTGATGATTCAGAAAAATTGCATTTTAAAAGTTTTGTGTGTGTGTATGTCGAATGTTTTGGCTACGGAAACTACGTCCATCCGCCTATTTCCCAATAATTTATGATACTTTTAATTTGAGACAGTATTCTACACCACTTTAATTGTATACCAATTTCTTTCTATGGTTTACTTTCTACTTATATGCTTAAATGTCCAGATTGCTGTTTTTTATATGTCTGACCAGTCTTTTTAATTCATCTGCGTTGGGGGTTCTTAGAATTTGTGTGAGGTTGAAAGGTAGGGTAATAGTGTTATTGTCATTGTAATATATGTCTTTCGTGTATCCATCTGTTTCGTTAGAGTTCAGACTGCAGTTAAGAATCATATGTTCCGCGTCCCCAATTTCTCCACAACGGCAATTTGGGGAGTCTGACAATCCTATTTTGTTTAAGTGTTGGGGTACCCGTCCATGGTTACATCTCAGTCTAGTTACCGTAGTTATTTCTGTTCTGTTCAAATTCATATTTTTGAACCAGGGATTTCTGAGAGGAGTTTCTTGTATATTTTTAATATAGAATAATCCTTTTGTGCTGTTGGTGTATTCTGTCGTACTTACCCTATCTTTCATGCGAACCATTATGTCTTGCCAAGGGTATTTATACTCTGCTAGCGTTCCTTTTCGTATGGATTCTTTTGCCATTTTGTCTACTATTTCGTTGTTTTTTACTCCACAGTGCGCTTTGACCCACACCAAGGATTTAAAAGTTTTAAATATTTGAAACTACTCAACTAGTTCGACGAAATCGACAAAATTTTTCATTTAAATTAAAGCGCTTCTGTTGGCGGTAAACTTGTTTAGGATTTTTATATTTGATTGTGAAATCAAAAGGTAATTGAAAATTTCCACAAAATTGTATCGATATTTTTTGAGTAAGTTAAAAAAAATAAAAGTTCAGCCCTGTGAAAAATCAATCCAACTAAACTGATTTCAATCAACAATCAGAGAAAAACAGTTCCAATACAAAAGGTTACCTAGGAAACAAAATCAAAATAACAGGAAATAAACGAAAATAACTCAAGTAATGTTTAGGTAGGTACTCGTAAGTTAAATCAAAAAACAAAGTTACAAAATACAGTTACTATTAAATAGGTGCATGCAGTATAGTTGGACCAGAGATATAACGAAACGACTTCTGTCATTTTATAAATTTTTGGATTATTGAAATATTGTTGAAGTCATAAAATATGACAGTTTAACAATTAGATCATTTCGTTATATCTCTTGGTCGACTATACCATACCTACCTTACTGACTGCAGTCGTCTTTAAACGATCACAAATTAATATGTAATTATAATTTGGTGATAACCAGTTAGGTACTTATGTACCTATATTTTCATTGATCATAATTTTAAAACTTATAATATTGTAGTTAGGTACTGTGATTTATAAGTTTGGTGGGTGGGTAGGTGAATATAAAAAAAAACCTATGAAACTTTCAAAATTTTTAAAAATACATGATAAAATTCTATAATATTATGCACAAACCCTTTCTAAACTATTTATGTACCTATTGTTTTTATAAGTTACTTTTCTAAGCGCGCTATAAACCTAGACGAACAAATTTAGCTCCAAAATGAAATTAGATTTTTTTGGTCTGATATTTCAGATAATTTATACTTTTGATTACATACTCGTATTAAGTATTATTACTTCTGATTACAGATATTCATTGATTTTAATTGATTTTAGATGAAGAAAAAACATTTGTAAAAAATTTTATAAACTTTTCTTTTATAAGAAAATGTATAAATGATTTAATGATGGCATTTCAATAGCACTAAATAATAATCGTGCTACTGTTAATTTCGAAGATATTCCTTGCCCTGAAAGTGAAGAAAAAAATAGCAATGCGACCGTCGTGCCACAGATGCCTTAGTTAGTGACCTTAATATTAGATTGCAATAACTGTTTTTAGCTTCTTACCCACCCAGCACCCCTATTTAATAATAATAATAATAATAATAAATGTGCTTTATTGACCATACGTAAGTATAATTTTACAACAAAATCATTATAATCCTGCATGATCAATCTCAAGGTGAGGTTCAGCTTGGGATATATATCCTTTACTGCTCTGCCACCTAAACCTTGTGATCCTAACAACTCAATAGATATAAAGTTTTCACCTAATACTAACCTAACCTACCTAGCCTAATCTGCAATCAGTAAAATCAGTAAGATAACAATAAGATAAAGACAAAATATAAAGTGAGTACAATTTCATTTCCGCTCTGACTCCTCTCCCCCCGCCACAAGCATCCGTCCTCCTATCCCCGACCCTGATTCCCATGACCCTACGAGTTTCCTATTGCTTACAGTATAGGTATTCACGGACTGTTTCTTTAAACTTGCGAAGATTAAGTTGTTTTTTCGCTCCTTGATCCAGAAAAAATTGATGGAACTTAGGATACGTGGATGTAAATATTTACAAAAGTTTTTTTTCGAAAAAAGAATATAATTAAAAATAAGGTCATTATATACATCCGCGGCTCATACAGTTTCACTATGGAACTTATATAGGGGTGGAGAACATACCTATAGTAACACCAGGAAGGTATTCATTTGCTTTGCAAATGAAAGGGAAAGCCACAAAACGGTGTAAAAAAAAACAGTTTTGAGAGTGCGGAGGGAGTGCGGACCTGACAAGAGGCACCGATTAGATGCCGCGATCCCGGATAAAACCACTTCATTATAATTGCCAAGTATTCTATTCTGTGTTAGAGGCTCACAGAGGCGGACTGGGCGATATATCCGCTTTCATTACGTGTCCAGTCCGCACAGGGATTGATGCAATGATTTTCGGATTATAAATTCAAAATAAATGCAAAATTCAAAATAAAAATCGTGGTACTGTTATTTTAGAAGATTTTCCTTGCCCTGAAAGTGAAAAAAAAAAATAGAAATTCGACCGTAGTGCCAAAGAGGCCTTAGTTGTGACCTTAATATTAGTTTGCAATGACTGTTTTTACTTTCTTACCCACCCAGCACCCCTATTTAGCTCCTCGGTCCCGAAAAAATTGATGAAACTTAGGAGCCGCGGATGTATACAATTACCAAAAATAATAATAATTATAAATATAAAAAATTTTTTGAATGTTATTAATTTTTGTTTCCTTGATTTTTATCTTATACCGAACGACATGAAAAAATCAATATGGCGGCCATAAGAAAAACAAAAGTAGGCTATGAAAACTCTGGAATTTAGTCGGCTTTGAAAATTTTTATAATGTGAAAGGGATAGCTTTTGACGACTAATGTAAGTCTACAAAAAATAATTAATTAATTTCCAATAATAAAAAAGATATGGCTAAAAAAAGAAATTTTGATTGTTCAGGTTTTTCAGGATATTTCAGCAACGACTGGAAATATTCAAAGAAAAAATTCAGATTCTTATTAAGCATTAAATTGTGCAGCTTTTCTCTAATTTAACCGACCCTGTATCTCTTGCCGTTTCCAAGATCCCCATGTAGTACTGCCACTTACAACTGGACACATTATTGTATAGGTTTAGGTAGGTCCTATAATAGGTAACATGCTAACATGCAATGATCAAAATATAGGTAAGTACTTTTAATGGCTTGAATTTTATTTTGATTAGAGCATAATAACGTACGTTGATTGTTTAAATTTTGTGTTTTTACAATAATTTCATAACACGGAATAAGTACCTACCGCGGGCTGCTTGCTATATTGACATTTTTTGCCCTCTTAGACCAGCATGCCAGCTGGTTAGTTCTCCAGCAGACCAACAGTTTTGTGATACTAGTAAAAGAATACACATACTTTACCTACCACCTAGAAATTGAAGAGTGAACTGGAAGACTGGAACTGACTGATTCTTTTGTTTGCTACTTACTCGTTTGTTCCTAAATTATGATTTCTGAACATAAATCCCTATCTGGTCGGCAGTAAAATAAACGCAAGTAAAACCGTTGCTGAATAAAATCTTATGTCTTCACACCCGTCTCATTTTATGGTACTTAACCACTGAATCATCTTGTTTTATAATATATTAAAATCTTTTCGTGAAATACACAATATGTAGTCCAGTCAGTAAAGTAAAAAATGAACCAAAATTTCATGAAAAATTAAAAAATCTTATTATATGAGATTTTTCTCCAATAAAATAAATATATAAATAAATATCGTATGGCTGTGGTAAAGCCCAAGTGTTGTTAGTGAATTAAATTGGGTAAATATTTACATCTACGTATCCTAAGTTCCATCAATTTTTTCGGGACCGAGGAGCGAAATAGGGGTGCTGGGTGGGTAAGAGCTAAAAGCAGCCATTGCAAACTAATATTAAGGTCACAACTATGGCCTCTTTGACACTACGGTCGCATTGCTATTTTTTTCTTCATTTCATTTTTCTTCAATAGTAGTACGATTATTATTTTGATTTTAATTTATTTTGCATTTTCATTCCAAAAAGCGTAACATCAGTCCCTATAATTTGGATACGATATGAGAAAGCTTATATCCGGCTTGACGTATTCATCACCTCTCTGGTCTGGTGCATGTTTATATGTGTTTATACGCCGCCTAACCAGGACCGGACTCCCTACTACGATTTTTAGTGCCATTTTTTTGCTAATCATGAATCTGCAAAGCAAATGAATACCTTCCTAGTGTTACTATAGATATAGATACGTCCTCTACCCCTATATAGGGTGCACCATAAATCCTTCTCATACAGGGTGCACCATGTATCCTTCTCTATATTGCTATCTCCTAACGCTAACAGATACAGGGTCGGTTAAACAAGTCCAAAGGAGCGCAGTTTTGTGGCCATCTCGAATCCGTCGAGACGCATACAAGATATCTGTGACCGTTCCTGAAATATCCTGAAAAAACTGAAAAATCGAGGTTTCTTATTTTTTCCATATCTTTTTTATTATTGGAGATTAATGAATAATTTTTTGTGGGCTTACATAAGTCGGCAAGAGCTACCCATCTGACATTTAAAAAATTTTCAAAGTCGACTAGATCTCAGAATTTTCATAGTCTTCATAGAATTTTTTTTTTATGTTTATTAATTTGTTGTTTCCATTATTTTTTTATATCGAATGACATAAAAAAATAATATGGCGGCCATAAGAAAAACGAAAGTTGACTGTGAAAACTCTTGGATCTAGTCGGCCTTGCACATTTTTATACTGACAGATGGGTATAGCTCTTGACGACTTCTGTAAGCCTACAAAAAATTATTTAGTAATTTCCAATTATCAGAAAGATATGGCAAATAATATAAGAAATCTCGATTTTTCAGTTTTTTTCAGGATATTTCAGGAGCAGTCACAGATATTTTGTATGTCTTGACGGATTCGAGATGGCCACAAAATTGCGCATCTTTTCTCTAATTTAACCGACGCTATATGCTATATCTCTTAGCGTTCAGGAGATAGCAATATAGAGAATAGGATATATGGTGCACCCTGTATTATAGGTGCCATAGTGAAACTGTAAGATACCCAGATGTAAATATTGACCAATTTTTTCATAATTAATTTATTAAAGGTCATTATTTATTTTATTATTTTGTTATTTTTTTAATATTATTTTACTATTATGTATTTATAAAATGATAAATGATATAGGTAGGTACTTAGGTACGCGGTGTCTCTAGGCAAGTGCCAATCAGTTGTTATTTTTTTTTAATAATAAAAAAAATCATTAATTTAAGTAATTTTAAAATGAGGGATGACTTCACTTTAGTAATTAGCACATTATTTGTGTCTTACATTTATACACAAATTGTAGATTTTCATTATCAAAATATGTATGAAATATCCACTGTTAATGTCGCCATTCTGTAGAAATTCTCGATTAAGCAGTAAGTAGCTGGTAGTCTATTTTTGCCGTACACCGAAGCGACATAATAATTGCTGTTTAAAGTTCCGATGATGGTATTAGCAATGCTTTTCGGAAACAGTTTTGATGTTTTTCTAACTTAACTATCACAGATACCATTTTGAGAAATTGGAACAACAAAGTTTCATTTATAAACTATCACATTTTGCAAAAAAATTGACAATTTTGAATAGTGCCTTTTTGCACAGGACGATTTTTTGACGAGAATTAGGTATTTAGCCCATTCCTGAAAATTTCAGCCATGTACCTACTCTAAAGGCCCACAGGGCGACAACTTATTGCTAGATTGGCACTCTAACTATAGAATACCCTGTAGGTATATGTAATTAATATAGAATAGATATGAATAGATATAGAATATATCTATAGAATAGATATCTTACTACCGGTTAACCGTTTTAGGTATAGTCCTCTCCTCTATCTATTTTCTAACTTAAAAAAAAAAATCGGCAGACTGCTGGTATAATAATCTTAAACGCGTATAAAATCCAATGAAAGGTTCCCGCAGTCGGATAGTCTGAACACTGGATGCAATCTTTAGACCCCTGAACTGAAATTTTGAGAAGTGGAAGTAGAAAAGGGTAGAAGATGGATGATTCTACTTTCAGAAAAAGAGGAAAAAAGAGAGAAATACAAGAGACACTAATCGCTGGCCCGGGATGTTGTGAGGAACCTTCACAGAGTAATGGATCATAAATCAGATAATGCAGCTTTTTATTGACTGCAAAAAATAATAATTGGGATTGTAAGGGATAATAAGGGATTGCTTAAAATTCAAATATGTGTACAGTATATACCTAAGTAGGTATCTTAATATTACAAGACTCACTGTCTGGTATATTTATTTACACTTCAGAGAGGAATTTGACACATTTTCTCAATAATTTCTTCACTTTTTGACGGTGGCCATCAGATCAGATGCGGTCGTCGGATTATTTTTTCCGGTTTGCTTGAGTTTGAATGAAGTACCTACTTCCTTAGTTTTTGTTTTTATTATTTAGAAAACAGGTTTCTGGAAGCTGTTTATGACTTTTTGTAGCGTAATGTGAGTAATGTGACATCATCCTGCTCCTGCATGTTGCATATCAATAAATCTTGATTTATAAGGCAGATTATGATAGGGCACTTATTCTGGTTCCTTTCATTTTAATGAATTGCTTTTGTTTGATTTTTATAATACAAAGTATTTGTTATTTATTTAAAATTAGCAAACAGTTGAACTTGAACATAATTACTTCAAATATGTTTGTAAATTTGGCATTAGAAGTAGGTACATAATTTTGTGCTAATTTTAATTGAATAAAATAATTTTATCTATTAAATTTTTATTACCGATAGCTTTTTATTTTTTACTGATGAAGAGGATAACCAGTTAATCGTCGGTTAACCGGTTAGTAATATTTCATAAAACTAAAACACACATGCAGCCCGAAAATAAGTAACGAGAAATAAAAAATCTTTATCTTTATATAGTTTAAGGGCTAGTTGCACGAAAGTTAATTAAAGATTTGTCAGATAATTACTGATTTTAAATTGCCAATTTTGAAACTATGGGTGAATATTTTGAATGATCTTTTATTGTTATTTACCCGTGATTTAACTCTTCTAAAGGGGAGTAGAATTTATTTCCTGACCTGACCAACATTTTGATAATACAGGTTTTTTTTATTTAAAATATGCATTTTAAAATCAGTAATTATCTGGCAGATCTTTAACGTTTGTGCAACCGGACCTAAGATTATTAGACTTATGAAAGTAAATCGAACTTACACTTACGTTTAACAGTAGTAATAACCCAAGGACATTGATAATTTATAGGCGTCGGTCTGTTGCCAAGCAACAAGCTTGAGAAAGTTGTTATAAAATTTTTGAGCATTTATCAAAGTTCGAGGGTTATCGGATACAAATTTTTTTGCTAATTATAATATGAAAAAATCAGAGCAAAAACAATTATTTATTTAAAGGTGCAATTAACTTTTGTGGCCATAAGAAAAACAAAAGTTGACTTCGAAAATCCCAAGATCTAGTCGGCTTTGGAAATTTTTGAAACGTCAAATGAGTAGCTCATTATTTGAGTAGCTCATCATACAAAAAATAATAAATCTTTTTTCAATAATAAAGAAAATATGGCTAAAATAATAAATCTGCATGCTTCAAGTTTGATCAGGATATTTCAGGAAATTCTGGGATTATTGGGAAACAAAAATTGCCAAATACTCGTCTCAAAACTTTTTTATAATTATTTAACCGACTGCATGAAAAAAACTGAAAAAACCGAAAAAAAACTGCATCAAAAGGTAAGAGATATGACTCTTACCGTTTCATTCAGTTTTTTACCTCAGCCTGTATCATAAAATTAAACAACGACCGACTTTTCTGAAAGGTCGTATTGTATTTATGGCTTATACAATTTATGGTAGTTATCTTATTAGCCTATTAAATAAAAATTTAATATTTAACTATTAAAAAAGTTAAAAACGCTACATTTGAATTTTTATCGAAAAATCCTATCGAAATTGTATAAGTAGGTACCTATATATGTCTTTTTTGCAGTACAATTTACAATGGCATACCGAAAATGTAATAAAAATAGTTTACCTTGTTGTACGAGACAAAAGATATGTCATGTGACCCGGACTCTGGGTGCAACTTTTTTTAAGTAAAAGCTTAATGAACGGAAATAAAATGAAATTAATGAATGTAATATACCTTTAATACTATTCAAACATTAATAGTTTCTACAATGGTTTTTTTTTAGTAGTAAGTAAGTATCCATTAGCGTAAGGATGATAATAATTGCGCTAGGACGAACCAGCCTGTACAAAGAGACAATTCGTCTATCCGGATCCGGGAACACTTAGATGTTCTGTACTGTATATCCACAGAATAGACATATTCTGTGCTAATACTGCTTATCCGAGGCCCTGAGAAGTGGCAACAAAGCAGGGTTTCCGGTAATCGGATGGGTATATACTTTTAGTGCAGTGGGCTATGTATTGACATAAGAACGTTCAGGGATTCTAAAATTCTTAAGGATATAACCAGATTTGTATGTTGTGAAATGTTTACCCCTCGCAGGTTGCTTCGATTAATATGATGTTTCTCTTCACTTTCAGTTATAATACACACCATCAAGTCTATTATTAAGGGCGGGACTCCGGTTACCTGTGCAACGTACCGGGCTTCGTGAAATAAGCTTAATGTGTATATATAAATATATATATATATATATCGTGGGCAGGTGAATTTTGGAAAACCACTTTTTCGTGATCTGGGGGTCATGATCGGTGGACATTTGATGAGTTTGGGTGATTTTCGAAAAGTGATGTCGTCCTCAATAGTGTATTTTTTTATTAAAAAATACACTAAAATTGAAAAAAATAAATAAATAATATTAATACTTGATGCATTATTTTTTTAAGCTCTATCAAATACATCATCAAGTCCTTAGTGCATTTACAATTATTATTTTATACTATACCTACAGCAGAAACATGAAACATCAATAGAAAAGTAATATACATATAATGAATACCTATGGCGATATACATAATTATTAATTATAGTGGTATTTATTTTTTTTTTCCGCACTAAAACTCACCGGTAAGCCAGGTCTTTGATCAGGGTAGGTTGTTTTTAATTTTTTTTTTCACCTGACCAAAGACCTGACTTACCGATGACGCTAAAGTGCAACATAGGTAGGTACGTACCATAGGTAGGTACGTACCTACTGCCTACTCGACTTCAATTATTAATAATAAATTGATTAGGTATACCTATCCGATCTACTAAAAGCACCACTAAATAAATCTGGCAACACTGCTATATATATGGGCAAGGCTGCACATGTATTTCTTGTCTGTCTAGTTATCTCTTATAATCCCCTAGTTTCTCGTTTGTCGCCCAATTGACCCCTGGGATTAGTGAATAACAAAATCCTTCGCCCAATTCGGTATCGCCCATTTTAGCGCAGTGGTTTACTGAGAACATTTCATTTCATTTCGTTTGAAAACGTGCCATGGATTTTTAAATTTAACAAAACAGAAAAAATTGACCAAATCTAACAATTTTGTCCTTTTTCCTATGCCCGCCACCGGCTAACTTTACTTAAAAAATGCCTTTTTTACACTACATTCAATAAATTCGAAAAAAGTTACAGAGGAGTTTAAAAGCGAAAATTTGAAATGTTAGAGAAATAAAAATCATGTAAAAAAATTCGAATATCTCCGCCATTTTTCTCATTTGCTCCTTGATTTTTTTGAGGGGGAAAATTTGTTAGTATAGTTTTGTCTATTGTGAAAATTTCAGTTCAATTTTTTCAAAAACATGCTTATAAATATGCTCATATAGAAATTTAGCCATTATTATCTTTTTCAGTTGATAAATTTGAGTTGATGCAATTTAATTTGCATTATTTCTATTAATAAGCCAGTTGGAATAGGCTACAAAATGCCTAAATTTCTATAACCATTTATGAGCACATTTTCTATACGGGATTGATCTAAAATTTTTACTTCGAATAACCTTTAACCTTTCAATAAGAAGCAAATAAAAAAAATTGGTGGAAATATTCTAGTTTTTTTACATGATGTTTATTCGTCTAAAATTAAAACATTTCGGTTTTCAAAACTTGTCTGAAACTTTTTTTGAATTTATTGAAGGCATTCTAAAATAAAACCATTTCTTAAGTAAAGTTAGCCGGTGGCGGGTATAGGAATAGAGATAAAATTGTTAACTTTTGCTAAATTTTTTTTCGTAAATTAAAAAATTCATTTTATGGCACGTTTTCAACGAAATGAAATTGAATTTTCACAGTAAACCACTCGCTACGCTAATATGACCTGGCTATATAAAGCCAATTTAAAAAGCGGTGAAAATATTCATTAATCCAATACAATATTTGAATCCTCTAATTTCAAACTCCACTAAATCCACTCAAACGAAATTTTCAGAATCGCCGAAAAACTGTCTTACTATAACTTCTGGCACCGATGACGAATGGATTTTTTTCCTGTAGGTTGGTAACTGCACCTAGTCAATAAACTGCATCAAAAACGACGTATAAATGTATAGGTTATCCTGTTATACTTATTAAAAATAAAAATGTACTTGGTGGCATTTGAAGCCAACTGTTGGATTTAGGGAAGTATGAATGTGAATGAAGTGGATTTGGGGGATTTTGAAGCTGAATAAATTGGGAAATGAATCATAAAGAGAAGATTACAAGAAAGAGCATAAAACATTATTAGAATTCCTCAAAATTTTGAATTAAACAACACTAACAGCTTCTTGTTAAACAACACAACGACTAGTATAGGTATGTTTCTGTTACTAGGTAATGTCAACTTTAAAATAATTGTTTTCGCGCGCAGGTCACATGTCCATAATAATTTTCTGATTAGCTGATGTGGATTTAGTGCTGTTTGATAATAATTTCAATGGATTTAGTGGAATTTGCATCTTATGTTACTCTTGAAAGAAGATTTTAGGCAAGATTTATTGGCCTTTGCAACTACTCAAGTAAACACATAGATGGCGAATTTCAAGAGGAACATTTTCACATAATATAACTAATTTTTCAACAAAAGTAGATTTAGCGGGTTTTGATACTAGAGGATTCATTTAAGCGATTGATGTGCAAGAAAGTTTTTGTAAAGGAAACAGTTACTCACCCTCACCCACCACAGGTAAAGACCATATACGACGCGCTAAAATGCTCAATAGAATCGCAATAACAAACGTATTCATAATAAGAAGGTAGATCGGTATAAGCTTTGCTTATACCGATCGGTGTATAAACTACTGATGCTAATAACTACTGACCTTCTAATCACCCAAGATTACATCACCGATTATTTTTGTCTATACAGGGTGATCAGTAACTCGCGTACTCACTCAGAGCATGCTGCGGTAAACTTTACTTTTTAAGAGTGGTAAATTTTCTTACTGCAGTGTTGTAAGTTCTTTTTTTCCATAAACATGACCGTTTTTATAAAAAAAAATGGCAACACTGCACTGAATATGTGAATAAGTTCGGGTTAGACGGTATTTTTATTATTTTTATTGCCATAGCAACGAAGGCATGCATTTGAATATTTTATATTCTTAGTTGAGTTTAGGCGGTTGCCAAACCTCAAATTTCTTTCAGATTTAGGTATGTTATTAATTTTCAACATTCTCAATTCCTCTGTAAAGAGGTTTTGTGTAAAAAAAAAAAGATGAATTATATGGTATCCGTTCCAGACATTACAGTAACCTGAATTTTTCTTTAATTTTTATCATACGGTTATTGAAAAAATTACTTTTAAACTCGGATGAGGGAAACTCTGTAACTTGAAAACCAACCATTGGATTCAATTTTTCTTTGTAGAATATCCCTAATTTTAATGGACTCTATATCGCCCTGTATTCGAAGTGCGCGAGTTACTGATCACCTGTATTGGTAAGATCAGTGGTTATATGGATATGAAGAAATATACAGGCTGTATCTTTAATATTGCAAAATTTCCGGGTTTTTGAAAATAACTCAAGAACCGTTTGAGATCCAGAACTCAGCTTTTTTACATGTTTTATCTTTGATATTAGCTACCTTTTTATACCAATTCAGTTTATTCATGTGCCATTTGCGGATATCTTAGGAATGACCGAAGTTTTTTAGCCCTTCATTTTCCGACGCATGTTTTGAAACATCCTAAACGAGTTTTTCATCATAAATGGCCGTCTTTTTCGAAAACGATTTACGTTAGCAGTTATGACCGAGTGTACCTTTTTTGTGTAGAAAATATTGGCGGTTAAAAAAACCCTTTTAAAATGTCAATTTTCTTAGCATTGTAGATATCACAGACAAAAAACCCACACAACCCTATAAAATCTCCGCCACTGGCATATGAAGAAAAAATTAATATTAAAAATTACCTAATATCAATGATACATAAGATCTGTACAAAAGCTTGAATTCTGTATCTCATACGGTTCTCGAGATATCTTCAAAATACTGTAAAAATAATCTTTTTTGCCACACTTTATCTCGACTGCCTTTGCAGACACACGTTAATGGAAAATTTTTTGTTTATTTTTCGCCAGAGAATCTGCCTTTAAATTTTTTCGCAATACACCCTGTATATAATATGTGGTGGGGACTCGAGAAATCTATAGACTTACATATAGGTACCTACCTGATTAACTGGTATTTCCAGAATATCCATGCACTTGGGAATCCATGTACATAAAGCTCAAACCAAAGTAAAATCAGGTTCAAATTATACAGTGTAGTCGCTGTAAAAGTATTGAAAACTTTTAAACTCGACTTCATCTTATGATCCATGGTGATCCATGTTTCCTTCTCTATATTGCTATCTCGTAAATGCTAATGCTGGGTTTCCACCAAACCGACAAAACACAAAACAGAAACAAAAACTGTTTTTCCGTGACAAATGAGCAATGTTTTGTAAAACATGAACTGTTCTAAAAACAGTTTTGTTGAAGAATTATGTTTTAAGTAAACAAAACACCTTCCCGGCTCAAGTCGGTACATCAAAGGAAAACAATGCGTCGGCTTAATCGGCAAATGACGTAAGTCCCAAATGCAAAATTTTACAGGAGACACTTAAAACTTAAAATAAACTAAAGTTCTTTATGTAATGTTCTAAAACTAAAATTTTCAACACAGAATTGTGTGTTTCTGTATTAAACTGGACAAACGATATTTTCTACACAGATAGATTTAGTCGGTTTCTAAAAGATGGCGCTAAAACCTCATTTTTTTTAAATAATGGTCTTACGTCATTTGCCGATTAAGCCGACGCAATGTTTTCATGTTGTTTTAGTTTGCATGGTTGGAACACGTCTGAATGTTTGTAGTGTTGTTCCTGTGTAGTTCTCCATTCAACCCAGTATCATCAGTCCTTAAATCATCTAATAATTCTTGTGTGCCGTAATTACTTCTCCTTTGTAGTAGAGAACTGACACAATTATCTTGTTTTTTTTTCTCTGGGACATCAAGTAAAAATGAGCCACAGCTCAATATAAGATAATCGTCGTCGGAAGATGATGACATTCTTGAGGGAAAAAACAAAATGGGGATAGAAAACAAACACTAGCAACAAAACTTTAAAAACAGTCTTTCAGAGCTGTTTAAAAAAACAAAACAAAAACCAAACATGTTTAGTTCTGTACGTCTTTAGAAAACAGAACTGTTTCTATAAACTGTCCGTTTGGTGGAAACCCGGCTTAAGAGATACAGGCTCAGTTAAAATAGTGAAAAGATGTGCAATTTTGTGGCCATCTCAAATCCGTCAAGACATACAAGATATCTGTGACTGTAATATATAAAAAAATAAAGGTGAAAATATAAAAAGATTTATGAGTCTTCTTCGGTACGACATATTTATGCTTAATTAAAAAAAATATCCTAAAAAAACTGAAAACCCGAGATTTCTTATTTTTACCATATCTTTCTTATAATAATTGGAAATTATTGAAAACTTTTTTGCAGGCTCTCATTATTCGGCAAGAGCTACCCAACTGACGTTTCAAAAATTTTCAAAGCCGACTAGATCCCAGGGTTTTCATACTCATTTTTTTTTTTTTTTATTATGCAGCCATACTATGCTGCTTGCTTTTTGGTTTTTTAATTTCTCTATGATATTCGGTCTAAAAAGTTATCTTCTTTTAGAAAAAAGAAGAACATGAACTTTTGAAATTTATTTTTTGAAGTTCATTGAATTTTAGTTTCCATTATTTTTTCATGTCGAATTACGACCACAGATTAATGCACATTTAAAAAAAAATCATACTTTTATGTTATGTGAAAACTTTACAAAGAGTAGGTACTAATGATATATAATGTAACGAAAAAGACCCCCGGCCCGTGCGTCTTTCGCGAAAAGCCACCTTGTGTGTGATCGTCTAGTTTTCCGAGTTTCTCCTAATAGGACCGCTGTGTTTTCCTACGTTGTGTTTACCGTAATTTTTACCGTAGTCACCCCTGCCCTTTGATTGAGGTATGCCAGGATCACTATGGCCGAAACGGATGCGCAAAAGAACCTACTGGGATTTTTCTTTTTGTCGGAAAAGCGGGGAAATTTACTGAGACTCGTTGTTAACTGTTGGCTTCCTATCAGGGAGTTTAAAAGCGAGTGATGAGCGAGAGAATTCGTTTGCAAGGGCGTAAAATGTTGAAGTGCGAGATGGGCTGTGTTTTTGCATGGGGAGTACAAAAAAATGGAAAGCGAAGAGGGATCCCTATTAGCATAGAGAGCATAAAAAAGTGGAAAATGAAGATAGATATATTTCATATATCTTTCACACTTCTATCTATTTCAGATACCACTCTTTTGCACACCTGTGCTTTCTTATTGTTTTTGTTTCGTTTACAGACTACCCGGTATATGCGGGAATGTCTTATTATTTCGTTTCGCTTTTATTTCGGTTACAGACTATCCGGTATATGCGGAAATGTCTGTGTGGTTCACCTATTCAACGATTTTCCTTGCCTAATTTCCTTTTTCTAGATTCTTTGATCTCACTTCAAGCAACGGCTTGAATTAATTAAAGAATACAACCATGTTGTTTACAGACGACCCGGTATATTGCGGGAATGTCTGAATGATTTGCTATTCAATTTCTAGTACGAAATTATTGTGTATTTTCAACCGGGAGAATCATCCTGTATGTCTAGCTGAGTCGCCTGTGGATTTGACTCGGGTTAAATATCGCGCCAAGACGGTTGGTGGCAGTTCGGCTACCGAGCTACAGCGGTTCGTGTTCCGTTATGGGAATTCGGGCAGCTGAAGATGCGAGGCTCAGTCGAGTACGGGGTTGCCACTTCTCCTGAATGCTGACTTGCATCTTTTATAAAATCGTTCCTTCCGATTCTCTTTTATTTAATGATTTTATTTTCACAGTTGATTTACCCGGGAGAGGGAATGGTTTCGCCTCTGTTTATTTTTACTGGGAGAGGGAATTATTTCGCCTCCGTTTATTTTTACTCGTGACCTGCTTGATAACTCATATTATTGTTATTTGGTAAACCTTGTTTGTTTACTTTGGTTTAACCTTTTGATTACCTTTTTGCCCCTGTGGGCTACCTGGCGAAGAATTGAAATGTTGGAATTTTTAGTTTGGTACCTCCTGGAACCGGCATATTTGCGGATATCGAGACCAACCATTGATTCCACCGTGTTCCTGGTTTCTACCCCTAACTACCCTAGTAGCATAGAATATTAAAGTAATGTGACTAAAATATTAATAAAACATTACAATATTTCTAAATGTTTTTAATATTTGACTTACATTATATAAATATTTTGTTATATATATATATTTTTTCATATTTAAAAAATATTTTGCTAATATGAGATAAAAAATATTATTCTTCCAATATTTCTAAAATATTTTACTAACATGAGATAAAAAATATTAATCTTTCAATATTTCTAAAATGTTTTACCAATATGAAATAAAAAATATTTTTCTTCCAACATTTCTAAAATGTTTTACCAATGTGAAATAAAAAATATTATTCTTCCAAAATTTCTAAAATATTTTACTAACATGAGATAAAAAATATTAATCTTTCAATATTTCTAAAATGTTTTACCAATATGAAATAAAAAATATTTTTCTTCCAATATTTCTAAAAATGTTTTACTAATAATGAAATAAAAAATATTAAACTTTAAATATTTCTGAATAGGTAGGTATGCAATAAAAAATATTATTTCCAAAAAGTACCTATAAAAGGCCCATTAAACTAACGGGCGGATTTCTGATCCCTACCATTTTTAAAGCTATAATACCTACCTTAGGTAGGTATCGACTTCAAATAATTTTTATAAACATTTTTGTAATTCCTTTCAAGCCAAGAAGCATTACTTAAATTGATAATTTTCTACGTACGGTGGATATAGGTACAGGTACCTTTTCTAGAAACGCCCCTAAATGAGCCCTAATTATTATTATTATACCGGCTGTTAATCTTGTTTCTATAGGTAGGTAGGTAATATTTGACTAATATGAAATAAAAAAACGTATTATCTTTCAATATTTTTAAAATATAAAAGTAATATGAGATAAAAAATATTATTCTGTGAATAATATTTCGTGGCCTACCCCCATTCCATATCATCAGCACACCAGCGCCAACGCAAGCGCACAGCTGCGCAGCTACAGCAGCCGTCGTTGCCGCTGGCCGTTGGGTCGTCGCCATTTTAATTTTGCATTTGCTTGCAGCATGCACGTGTTGTAGCGTAGCTTGTGGCTGGTGGCTTTATTTTACCTATTATTACCTAGCACCACAGTGTACTTGATCGTTATCGTTGAAATTTCGGTAAGTACCTACCTAAGTAATACAATTTATGAACTTTTAAATTGGCATGGATTCTAATTTATAATGTATTTAATGCTATTTTATAAATACCTATATTGAATCGGTCAATAATAATCATAGGAACAGGAACAGGGCAGTTCGAGAGTCGTAAAACGGGTATAATACCTAGGTAGTTTAGTTTTACGAAATCATGACAGATCTATTATCTCTGTCTACTTTCTATCTAATTGGTTATCAATAATTATTATCATCGGATGTACGAAGTTATGATTTCGTAAACTAAACAAATTTTACGATGAACCTCGTGAATAATTATTATTCCCCTAATGTTATTGAAGGCCGGTTTGTGTGATTATGATTTATTTGTATTGTAGGTTAATTCACGGATAAGGTACCTATATTAGGTATAATGGAAAATAATAGTAGACGATGTGCTAAATATATAGATTTATAAAAAATTCTATGAGACAATTTGCTTCTGTTGGTGATAATCTTAACCTCACTACACAGATGTCGATAATATTCAGCAGACACCCGCCACAATAAATTCGTCAAGATCGAGAAAACCATTTATATATTGTCGAAGAGTAAAACTCCCAACAGGAAGGGGGAAGGAAGGAGGCTCGCTCGACTCAACAAAAAGCTACCACAGCCTGAGGCAGCAGTATATAAGAATTTTTTAAGTAAATTTTCCACATTTAATTGTTTTGTTTTAGAGTTTTTTTAGAATTTTATTGTTTATTTTTTATGTTGTGTGTCATAGTTTTTTTAGAATTTTATTGTTTATTTTTTATATTGTATGTCATATTCGCGAATGCAATAAAATAATTTATTTCAAGAACTGTTTTATTTATAAAATATGAAGAACTTCAAATATCTGCAATAGAACATTTTTAAAAGATTTTTCACAGACATTAATGCAATATATGCTACAAATGTTTTCCCAATATTAGTTGGAAATATTTTACTAATATGAGTTCGAATTGTTTTTCCAATATGAGTTCGAAATGTTTTTCCAATATTTGCTACAAATATTTTTCCAATATTTGTTAGAAATATTTTTCCAATTTTAGTTGAAAATGTTTTACCAATATGAGTTCGAAATGTTTTTCCAATATTTGCTAGAAATATTTTTCCAATATACAAGATAAATATTTTAGAAATGTTTTCTATAAATATTTATTTTTTATTAAAAAAAGTGTCACAATAATATTTTTTAAATATTAAATAAAAATATCTAGAAAATATTTTCTTGCTACTAGGGTAGTCAGTACTGATAAAAATGCTGGAATTTGTAATTGGTACCTACTGGTGCCGGCTTGGTTTCGGGAATACAATTGTAACGAGACCAGCAATCGCCCCCACCGTGCACAGTATTGCCCTATATACCTGTTGACAGTACTGATTGTTATTCTATTGGTTGCAACCTGTTTGTTTTACCTTGCCTCTCGAGGCAATGAGTTATTTGATTGGTCATTTGAGTTATTATATTGTCGCTTTGATCAACTGTGAATGTGAAGAGTTTGCTGAATACCTGATGGTTTGATTGCACAGGACAATTTTGTCTCTGTTTAAATAGAAGAGCCTCGGAAAAACGATCTTACAATGATACTTTGGTTGCTTGACTTTCTTTCTTGGCTTTCCCATACTCGAGATTAATTTGAGGTGTTTTGGGTCTTTATTTGTGAATTGCCTATCATGATACTAACTTTATTTTGGTTATTGGATTTCCTGATATGTGAGGGCGGTTATTACACCTGACAACCTTGCTTTGGTTACACTGTCTTACTCTGAGGGTGCTTTTGCCCTGTTGCGATCTATGATTTCCACTTTCCGGTACAACGGAGGTCTCCACCTGGACATCGAGGTGAATGCCTCGATTAACCCCGGGGGTTAATCGATTACCTATTTTAACTCCTAATTGGGGTTGTAATGGAATTAGTATTTCCTGATAATATTTGCGAAGTAGCGGAGGCTACATCTGACAACGCTGCCTTGTTCTATCTAGACCTGTGCTAACCGGGAGTGCTCTGCTATGTGATCTTTATTTATGGTGTCATATAATGGCAAGAAACTCCTTTCACTTTCTAACATTGTATATTTAAAGGGACTGCTTCCTGCCTAACCATCTGCGCTAAATAAAAACTCGGACTCTTCGAAGAATAGGATGATTGAATCATGGGCCGTTTTGTTTACATTTTAATTCCTGACCTGGGTCTATTTTCGCTCCTAGCTCTATCTCGATTTCCTATGCGTGAATATGTAATTATTTATTCCTGTTTCCTGCCTAACTTGATTTATTTCTAATTATTGACGTAATTGCGTAGGTACCTATTGTGGTGTCGCCTAATACCTAGTTGATTACTGTGTCTGATTTAAAATGGGACCTGCGCTCATGGATTGGGCGAATCTGTTTAATTATTTATCGATGTGGATTTTGTTGTGAAGAGAGTTTGCCAACTGTGAAGTTTGAGTTGTTTAGAGGAGAGATGCAAATTTATATGGGTAAAGTTTAGATAAGAATTGGGCGACCGAGAGTTCGCTAAGACGCTTTCTCGTCGGGTTTACGTCCAAAGGGTTATGGAGTCAGACTTGACCTGCTCGAAAGCTGATCTCATCTGCCTGGAGCTCCGGCAGGACCTCTGCTTTTATAGAAGCAGTCGCCCGATTTCTAAACACCGCGCAACATTGCACCTTATTGACACTGCCTTCATGCCGTGATTTAGTCCTTAATCATATCTCATTTGTCTTGAGAATTGGCGAGTTGACCTCGCGGCTACCTTACTGATTTGTCCTAAACCTGAACTATCTAAATTTTCCTTCAAATCGGTCGACGCGTTTAGGTACTTCTCATTGTGTCTAGTTATTATAATTACACCGACTTAACTTTCACTTTAGGTACCGGGGTGCTTTTCCGGTTATTGGAGTTTATTAATTCGCCCTACCGATTGGTGAACTTTTCATTCTCGTAGGTGTAATAACTAATGAGGTACCATTGTATCTGCTTGAAGCCATTGTTTTGTTCTGATTTCACATTCCTTCACCCGGTCTGTTTCTTTCCACTCGTTCTTGTATGTAGGTCAGCTCTTCTTTTCTTTCATCACGCGGACGGAGAGTGTCTCCACACAATGCCTGCCCTAACCATCTGGTCGTGTCTACCCTAGCCCGGCCGATCCTTCCGATGTCTTTTTAAAGCGCTGGAACGAGCGATTTCTCTTTTATGAATATTTAATGTGCTGACGGGATCGTTTACTTGATGTAACGGCGGGTGACTGTGTTTGAATTTTCTAACAATTTTACCTTTAGGTATTCACGTACCTATATTCTCGCACTGTTTGCTTTTACGATTTGTGCTGCTTTAACGAGGGCGATGGAAATATTTCCCTTATCATCCTACCTAGGTGCGATCCATTTCAATAAATATATAAAAACTTTAATTAAAATTGTGCTGCCTGTGTAACACAGGTTGCTAAAAACACAGCATAACAATCAATACAACAATAGTAAAAAAGTAATTAACGTGTAACAATAAATTAAGTAAAGAAAATAAAGTAACATTTCAAATTTGAAGTCTTCGAAAATAAACCTCGAACACTCCATTCTCTTTCGCCGTAAAGATCTAAGTATTTTTCTCGAAAATAAGGTAAACATTTTTTGCTGTAGATATTTTCTTTTTCTTGTTGAACTGTCTTGTCTTGTTCAGTGGAATTTGCTTCGTATGGAATAGTAGGGTCTACGATCAAAGCTTTTGTTGAGTTCTTATCAAAAGCTAAAATGTCCACGAAACGATTTGAGCCGTCGCTGTCATATGCATGTACTTCATCATAGCAATCAAAATTGTTTTATTTTAGAATAGCTGCAATTTTAAATTTTAGCCTATTATGTCTCGCTATTATCTTCGTATTGTTTGAAGTGCAGGAACCGATAACATGACTGGAGGTTTCTCTCTCCTTACCGCATTTGCGGCAAAGGTCTGATTCTGTTGTAACTCCAGGAACACCACGAAGATTTGCGTAATTGCAATTAAGTTTAATAGCTGCAGTCCATTGAGATGAAGAAAAAGGATTTTTATTATATATGAAGTTATTAAATTTTTTATATGTTTGAAAATGAGTCACGCCAACACCTTGAAAAGCCATATTACACCATTTTCTATATTCATTTAATCTAAGTTCTTGACGTTGATAGAAAAAACAACTGAATATAACATACCTACCTCTCCATCTGGCATTTATAGACTTTCATAAGGCGTTCGATTCGGTTGAGACGTGGGCGATCACCCAAGCTATACGATGCGAGAATATAGATTCTCGCTACACAAACCTATTGAAAAATATATACTCAAACGTCACTTTCCATGTCAAAATTAACGACGAATTAAGAACGGATAAAATCAAAATAAATAGGGGAGTGTATCAGGGTGATACCATATCGCCGAAACTGTTTACCCTAGCATTAGAGAACATTTTTAACGTCCTACATTGGGAAACTAAAGGCATAAACATTGACGGGTCCTACTTGAACCATCTCCGATTCGCCGATGACATCGTACTGGTGAACAGCAACATACAGGAACTGAGCGATATGTTATTTGGAGCAACTTGATAATGCCTCGAAGAATGTTGGCTTAAAAATTAATTTTTCAAAGACCAAAATCCTTAGTAACACCACAGAACGCATATATGCAAACGGCACGGAGATAGAAAACGTAGAAGAGTATGTCTATATTTAGGACATACAATAAGGATAGGCAAAGAAAATCAAACAGCGGAGATAACACGGGGAATAAGACAAACTTGTATAGCATTCGGGAAGTTGAGGTATATACTTAAAAACAATGACATACCTATAAATCTCAAGAGAAAAGTATTTAACGCTTGCATATTGCCAGTAGCGACATATGGCCTGGAAACAATGACACTGACAAAAAAGACAGCTAATCAGCTGAGAGTTTTGCAAAGAGCCATGGAACGGACGATGCTTAACATAAGTCTTAAGGACAGAATAAGAAATGAAGAAATCCGACAAAAAACCAAAGTCGTAGATATAATAACACGCATTACTGAGTTGAAATGGCAATGGGTGGGACATGTAGCTAGACACGACCAATCGAGGTGGACGTCTAAACTGACACATTGGCGACCAAGACAAACCAAGCGTAGCGTGAGAAAACCGCAAAGAAGATGGCTGGATGATATCAGGCAACATGCGGGAAATAGGTGATTTCAGTTGGCATAAGACGAGACAGCATGGAGAAACATGAAAGAGGCCTACGTCCAGGAGTGGACAGCAGAAAATGGCTGGAGGAAGCAGAGAAGAACCATTGGCATAAAAATATTCGCATACAATATTAAAATACAAACTAGCATTACCTATCGTAACCGCTTGTTTGTACCTATTGCTGGAAAGTTAGTGTTTACCAGCCGATATAAAGGATGTTCCATAGTAAACGGCACAAGTAAGTAATTTTCTTGTGTCATCTTACAAATTTAAGTACGGTGGTATTATGTAATTAGCTTATTTTATTGAATAAGATACAAAATCGAATTAAAAAAGTGACTAACATTAAAGTGGTGCTGAATTAAACTTAAACTTTGTGAAAATTAAGATGGAAAATTAATAGTATCGTCATTATCGTTGTTGATTGGGTCCTCTGGCCAAACTATACTCTCGATCCATTGTACAAAGGGTAATACATTAGTGTGGACAGATGGGTCTTCACTTGATGTGCAGGGTTTACCAAAAGCGGCCATTGAGATCAATTGGTAGGTGCAAAAGACTTTATCGTTATCAATTTGTGCTGCCCATCCAGATCCCTCCTGTAACATTCAATATTTTATACAAATTATTACAGTAGAGATCAAAGATAATGAATTCATCATTCACAGAAATCAAATAAAAAAAAACTCACATTACATAATTTATCATCTTCCTTAGAGACTCCTATACATAATTGAGAATTATCTAAACCTCCTTTGGTAAATCGTCTGTTGGTTTTGTAGGCTTCATTGTTATTACACACGTCAACATTTAATTTTTTAATAGTATACTTTATAACGTTTTCAGTTCTTATTGAATCCAAGGAACCTCTGAGATCAAACCCGGCAGAAATTATGTCTTTATTATCAGGAACAGATTCTGAAGGCAAGCAAATAGGTTTGACTTTTGAATTTAGTTTTGCTTTCTTATCCAGTTTTACTAAGCCAATGTCGTTGTAGTAAGACCTTTTAGAGTAATCAGGATGCACTATAACTTCTTCCACGTTAAACTCTTGACGATCTTGGGTGTCATTAACGCTTGAAACTCCCATTCTGACATATGTAGGTGAGCTGCAAATTTTATAAATACGTAAGTAATTACTTTGTTATTAGTTTAATCTTGAAATCTTTACCCTTGAGGAGAAACCAAGCAGTGGGCCTCAGTTACAACATATTGATCACTTATAAGGTTGCCAGTGCATGCCCATTGAATATCATCAGGTTTTCTATCTGATTGATAGCCTAACAAAACCTATAATAAAATTTAAATTAATAAAAAAAATCATTTTATTTATTAAAAAATCTCAAGTCGGACATACCAGATGAGGAAATTCGTAAGGTCCAGCTCGATTGTCTGGAAAACTATTCCAATAATCAAAAGGACATGTCAATGGTCGTGTGTCTTCATCTTGTATTTCAGAAAATTCTTTACATTCTGAAATAGTGAAATTTAAAATGGATGACCATTTTTTTAATTAAACCGAATTTCTTACTTCTTTGGCTAACTGTTTCGGGGGAATTTCGATTTGTTGCCGTCCTCTGATTTCCTAGAAAATTAGACAATTCTCATTAATTTGCTTTTATAAAGTAGATATCACTGGCTCTAATAAGTTTGATAAAAAATTAGAGCGAAAAATAATTTTTCCGTGTTTTGATAGATACCACATTAATTCGAAAATCAGTTTGTATTTTAGTGGTCTCGAGAAAAGACGAAAATTTTTTAATGGTTTTCAAGTTTTTCCATAAATTATAAGCAATAATAAAATTCGATCGATTCATAAATCTGTCAAATTGAGACATAATTCTGCAAAATTTTATCACAAAAAAAATGTTATAGAATAGTCTGGAGCAAGGAGTCTTGAGGCTGTTAATTTAAATTTGAGTCTATGATCTCTCGAGCAGAACTCTATTTGAGTATTGAAATCGCTTGTTTTTAATTTTCGTAATTTTTTCATTAAAGATTTTTACCCTCGTATAGGTAGGTACCTACCTAGTTTGCACATGTCTGAGAATCGGAAATTAGTAAAAATAGTATATTATTTCATACGGAGGGAAAGTGACACTTTTCATGGCGCGCTCGTGTTTATCAGCCGAACGAAGTGAGGCTGATAATAGAGAGCAAGCCATGAAAAGTCACTTTTCCTCCAAATAAAATATACTATTTTTTCTTCAAACGTGGGCAAATTTAAGCAAGAACATAATTTTTAATTGAAGGAAAGCGAATTTTCAAAAGGTTTGGACTGGTATAAGTAGGTGAGTATGGAGTATGGGCTGCTTCTATAGAAACGCGGCGCTGTCAAATTGACACTGTCATCAACGTCAGTGAACATCGAGAAATTATTATTGAAATTATTAAAGAAAAATAATAAAATAATAATTATGTAACTAAACTACTAATCATCGCAAAATCGAAATTAAAAACGTTATAAAAGTTTGTAAGTAAGTTATAAAATTAATGATAACATCTACCTACCTCTTGCTAGACCCTGCTTGGTCAATTTTTTCATTTTCTGTTAATGATGATGCCAGTCAGTCAGAAGTTGAGTGTTAAATATGTAGGTCATAACTGTGCACTAATACCTACCTAATAATAAAAATATAAGATGTTGGATTCCTTTATCAATATTCAAATTTCAATACGGAATAATAATTATTTTTGTTTACCTCGCAATAACCCAACTTTTTTTCTGACGTTTGAGCCGAAGCCGACTGAGCCGAGCACGAGCTCGACTCGACTAAAGTCGACTGTCGACCGTCCGGCTTCGGGTATAATTATGACGTTTCACAGAATTACTTCGTTTCGGTGCAGATTTTCCAAATAAGATTATGTTTGATTAATACCGAATTCCTTTTAACCTTATTAGATAATAATAAACTAGAGAGTTTTCATTTATCTTAGGTTGAATTTTATTGATGAATATACGGGCCTACATTAATAAAATTTCAATAGTTGATTCTTAATACAGGTATAGCTATGTGTTTGTATGTTGATGTTGCTATGGCACCACTTTAGCTCCGGCGGAGGTAAAGTGTTGCTTGGCAACACTTTAGCTCCGGCGGAGGAAAAGTGAAACTTTGAGACCGGCTACTGAGTCGAGTAATGTCTGATTTACTGACGTTTGAAGAAAAAATATTTTAAAACGCAATCAACTAGATTTTTTACTATGATGTTAGTTCTAAGATAACTTATTGGAAATTGGAAATTGAAAATTTGAAGTAATATTTGCAGTATCTTCTCTTACATGACATAAACGATTCATTTTCTTTGCATGTTAACGTGAAAACTTTTTCTTATTTATTGATTTTTTGTAAAGAAAATAGTTACTCACCGTTAGGTAAAGATGATATACTACACACCAAAATGGTTAATAGAATCGCAATAGCAAACGTATTCATAATAAAAATAAGGTATAAGTTTTGATAAAGTGAATTAACTACTGATGCTATAGTTACTATTCAAATCACCTAAGGTTATTCACAGTTTACAGGTTATTGGTAAGATCAATTATGGATATATGAAGAAATATATATAATATCTGGTGGGGAGTTTATAGATTTATATATAGGTACTTACTTAACTGGTATTTCCAGAAATTAAACTTGGAAATCCACCAGAAGTTCAAACCAAAATAAAATGAGGTTCAAATTATATATAGTGTACTCGCGAATAACAAATTTATGTATAACTATTGCGCAAATAGATATTGCAAATATTTTTTCGTTAATTTTCAGAAATTTCAGGTAAAAGTATTGAAAATCTGTAAATTCGACTTCATCTTTTTTATTATTACAATGTATATATTCGTAAATAAAACTATTAAAGTGATAATAATAGACAACAAATACGTACGAGTCTGATAATTATTTGCGAGCAAAGCGACCTTGACTTAATTTATTGTTGTGAAATATGACTATAATCATAATGATTTGGATACAACACAGTTGAAAGAACTATTAATTCAATGTGTTAAAATAATAAAAACAACTATTCTAATAAGCCTAAAATTTTTAGGACAGTTACTTCGAATTATATCCCCTTTTTCTGGTCAAGACTCCAAGTCTCTCTTACCAAATATTTCAATTTATTCTACTATTACAATTAGAATTCTTGACTATTTGGAAGATAGTCCTCTAGCAACAATTTGCAGAATTCTGAGAGACAATTCCGGTACTGCTTTTTGTGAGTGGGTTAATTGAAAACGATTCTTTGAATCTTACGTAAAGTAAAATTTTAGGAAAATGCAAAGTGTGGGAATGTTTTCGCGATACTAATTGCAGCCATTATGCGGAAAACATCATTTGTCTGTTTCTTCTTTTTCACTTCCAGAAATTGAGCTTACGGCCTTTTCTGATCACAATTCTGGGCATATTTTATCGAAAACTTTATTTTTCTACATTTTTTATTTAATATTTTTTATATTGTGACAGGCCGCCCTGGGGCTTGGGGAAAACTTACGTAAGTCGGCGGAAATTCTTCTCGGGCGCCAGATTTTTGTGAGGGTTTACTCCCTGGGGAAAGTTCTCGCAGCGTTTTCCCTGTGCCTGATGCACAATGGTACTTTCTTAGTACCCTTGTCCCTAGGGTAGCTCGTGGAGAAAGGAAAATGCCAGGGGTCGGATTAAGTTATCACCAGGTTAAAGGAACTAATCAGGGCGATGTTCTTTACGCACCTACCTGGTAGACTGGCACGTTCACGGAGCTAAGATGTCGGCGAGATAACGGGGAAATGATATAGAATACGACTCAAAATTAAACAAGTTTATTCAAATTGACAACAAAATAAAACACAGTGCAACTTCCTTCGAAATAAATCGGAAGCTGGTAGGTACTTACGTGAACGAATAAAACCTTCTTGCGCATCAATCGCAGAAATAGTGTATTTTTATGCGATTCAATTATGAATATTTTCACCGCTTTTTAAATTATTGGCTTTCTGAAATTTTCCACAGTCATGTCATGTTAGCGTAGTGCTTTAATGTGAAAAATTTTCTGTGATAATTTCATTTCATTTCGTTTCAACACGTGCCTTAGATCGGATTTTTAAATTTAAAAATCAAAAAAATTGGCAAAATTTTACAATTTTGTCCCTTTTCCTATGCCCGCCACTGGCTAACTTTACTTGAAAAATACTATTTTTTACACTACCTTTAATAAATTCGGAAAAAACTGAAAGGAGAGTTTTGAAAACCGAAAGTTTGAAATTTTAGAGGAATAAACATCATTTAAAAATATTCGAATATATCTCCGCCATTTTTATATTTGCTTCTTGAAATTTTTGAAGGTTAAATGCTATTAGTATAGTTGTCTACTATCAAAATTTCCGTTCTATTCCTTCAAAAATAAGCTCATGAATGTTTATAGAAATGTAGACATTTTTACCCTTTTCCTACCCACGCCTCTGGCTTATTAATAGAAATGATGCAAATTGTATTGCATTAGCTCAAATTTCAAATAAGTTTATTCCAATCTTGTTAATTTTGTTTAAAAGTTTTTGATCTTGCCTATTTAGGGGTTCAAAATCTAGCCATTTTCCAAAAATTGAAAAGGCCGCCATTTTGGAATGTCTTTACCTATTTTACTCAAATACAGTACCAGACGACTACTTGAGGGTATCTTACTACCAAAAAAATTTCAGCGCTCTAGATTGAAAACTTCGACCAGAAACCGTGCCTCACGGACGGTTTTTTTTCTGAAATTCGGAGGGACATCCTGTAGAAGTAACACAACTCTAGGAAAATGTTTTTTACGAAAATCAAACGTCAGCCCTAAGGTTTATAAGAGTAAAAAATTTCGTTCATTAATCTTGAAAGATGAAGCTACAGGAGCGTTTTTAAAAATTTAGAGAAATTAATTTAAAAAAAACATCATGTAAAAAAAAATCGAATATCTCCGCCATTTTTCTTATTTACTTTTTGAAATTCTCAAGGGTTGAAGTCTATTAGTATAGTTGTCTACTGTAAAAATTTCAGTTTAATTACTTCAAAAATGTGCTCATAAATTGTTGGAGAAATTTAGCCATTTTTACCCTTTTCCTACCCACGCCACTGGCTTATTAATAGAAAAAATGCAAATTTTGTTGCATGAAATTAAATTTCAAGTCATTTACTTCCAATATTGTGAATTTGATATAAAACTCTTTTTCTATCTAGCTTATACAGGGGTTCAAAAAATAGTCCTTTTTGCAAAAATTAAAATGGCCGCCATTTTGAAACGGCTCGGCCGATTTTGCTCAAGTGCAATACCAGACCACTCCTTGTGGATATCTTACTCCCACAAAAATTTCAGCCTCCTAGATTCAAAACTGCGACCTGAAATGAGATGACAAAAACCGGATACCTGGAATTTTGAAGGGACACCCTGTAGAAGTGATGGGACTTTTGGAAAGTTTTTCAACGAAAATCCAACGTCATTCCCAAATTTTACAAGGACCCAAAATTTCGTTCACTAATCTTAAAAGATAAAGCCACAGGAGCGTTTTTAAAATCGAAATTTCGCGATTTTGGAGAAATATATATATATATATAAATATATATATATATATATATATATATATATATATATATATATATATATATAAATATATATAAACACACCAAGAAATAACTCCGTTATAACGTGATACACCAAAACTGGTTAAGGGCTGGAACGGCACCAATAAAACGGGCTAAGTTTCTGAGTACTCTATTTATTCAAGGTCAACGTTTCGATTCCGTTTAGAATCTTCATCAGGACATCTACAATATTACAATCTTAGTATCTTACGGATATAACTTTTATTTATCTCTAAACTTACCAAATAGTTGAGGATTTTACTAATAGCTAACATTTTTTCTTTGGGGACTAGAGTAATTCACTACTGGGTGCATTCTACTATTTTAAATTTAAACAAAAACACATTAAAACTTAAGTTAAAATATCATAAAATTAATTTCCCTGTTTACTACATTATTGCACTTCTTCTTATCTATTGGTCCAGTTAATCACAGCTATTACAATTTATTATCCTATAAATTTTACATTTTTGACTAGGTAACACATGTGCTCTCTATGTATTTTAAGTTGGTTATAATTTCTATTCTACTCCTTCTATTAACTGCTGATCTTTTTTTTTTTTTTGACAAGAGTGACAGCTTGTCACCCGGAAGAAGGCGACTTCTTTTATATGATTGATGACATATGTCGATTGTCTTCTTTTTCTTTATCCTGTCTTAAGCTCTACGGTATTATGCCAGTACTTACATCCCTTAACCTAACTATTTTTAAATTTTTTTTTTTTTTTTTGACTTCCCTATTGTAACCTTTCTTCTATTGCTTCATTTTAACATTTACAAATTTTAATTACTTACAATAGACAATCTAACCTACTATTTAATCCTTACCATCAATAATATCTACCTATTATCATGGAAAATCAAATATGAATAAATGCTACTAATATTTTGAATATCTGTTCTAGAGTTCATCGAATTAGCCTGTCTTTTTATGTGGTACATTTCTTTGAAAGCTCTTTTTCTTTCATGTCTCTCGACCTCCAAAACTCCGGCATTTTCATAATTCATTGTGTGACCTGTTTTTCGACAATGCTCAGCCAGTGCGCACTTTTTTGCAGGATTTTTTATATCACTTTTGTGTTGACACATCCTTCTAATTAATTGTTGTGATGTTTGGCCCACATAGACCTTTTCGCACGCAGAACAAGGAACAATATAGACTACATCTGACATTTTTTCAAGTGGAATTTTGTCTTTTGTTTTACTAAATATTTTTCCTACTGTCCACTCATTTTTTCTCGCAATTTTCAAGCTCTCATCTCTCAATATATTAATTAATTTAGGTGTTAAATCACTTATCATTGGGATTGATGCATATTTTATTCGATTAGTGTCATTTGTTAACTCATCACTCACCACCGGAACGTCTGCAACTCTCTCTTCGTTATTAAGTACATTAGATGCTATCTTTCTTAATAGCGATTTTGGATACCCATTCTTAGTCATGATATCCAGGAATTCATTTATGCTGTTTCTCTTTAGTGATGGGTGTGCTATCTTCGCTATCCTTCGACACATCGCTCCCACCAAACTTAGTTTTTGTTGCATCGGATGATTAGATTTGTAGTGAATGTACCTACCTGAACTCGTTGGTTTTCTATACCAGTTTAGAATTATTTTATTATTTTCATTTCTTATTAATTTTGTATCTAAAAACGGGACTGATCTGTCAGTTTCCCTTTCGATTGTAAATTGAATATTAGCGTTAAAACCGTTAAATATGTTCAACGTATTACTAATTTCATTTTCTGGGACTGCACAGATTATGTCATCTACATATTTTTTTATAAATGGGAGTTCGAAGGTCAGAAGTGCAGTAACCGAGTCAAGCACAAAATCCATCACCAATCTCGCTATTATTGGGCTTAAATTCGATCCCATAGGTGAACCAAAAATTTGTTTATACAATCTACCATTATATGAAAAATAACTTGAGTTGAAAACGAACCTAACTATGGTGAGAAACTCGCTTTTTGGAATGTTCGTGTTCTGAGCGATGCTCTCCCAATTTTTTTCTATTGCTTGAATAGCTAATTCTATTGGGATGTTACTAAACAGTGACACAACATCAAAGCTTACTACTACGTAGCCTTCAGGAAGTTGAAAATCATTCATAAAGCTCGAAAATTCAAAAGAATCCTTTACAAAATATCTATTTTGGTTGTCAACTGACTTATCTAGGATTTTAGCTATAAAAATTGAAATTTTAGTAGTTGGAGTATTTATTGATGAAATAATAGGTCTTAGTGCAAGCTCTTCTTTATGTATTTTAACTGTTCCGTAGAACCGTGCTGGAATTGATTTATAATTATACAACGACTTGCCTATTTCTGCTGTTATGAATTCTTTTTTTACTAAGTCTTTTATCAGCTCATTGCTCCTCGCTTGAATGGTCAATGTGGGGTCAGTTGTAAGTTGTTTATAATATTTATCATCACTTAATATCCCACTGGCTAACCTATCGTACTCATTTTTTCCAATACCTACGGTCACATTACCTTTATCTGACTTTAAAATTAGTAAATCCGGATTCTCCCTCAAGTACCTCCGGCACTCGTAGAACTCCTTCTGTAAGTTATTTTTATTATAATCCACTCTCTTAATGTGATTAGTAATTTCGTTCGTCGTAATAGATCTCAGAATGTTTTTTTCATCGTCATTTATTTGTTTATTTTGGATTATGTGTTCCACGGATGCCAGAAGACCAGACATGGAGATCTCTTTTTTTGGTATGTCAATGCCAAACTTGGGGCCCAGGGACAAGAAATTCTTAATTTTATCAGGAATTTGTAAGTTACTGCAATTTTTTTGAACCAAGACTGCTGTGTCTTTACTTCTGTGAATTGTTCAACTTTCAATCTATTAATTTTATTAAGGTTTGTTGTTTTTATGTTATGAAAAATTCTATTATATTTTATTGTGTGGCGTCTATGAAACTCATTAAGTATTCTCCCAGGTAGAGACTGTTCAAGCTGCAACCACAGCTCCGAGCACTCCCTCTCTGTTTTTTTCACATTTTTCACAGCAATCTTAATCTCTAAATTAAGGATTTGATGTATCACCTTCCTCCTAGTTCTCTCCGTCTCTCCTGCCTGTGCCATGTCGTTTATTGAACCATATAGACACCTGATGTTGTTCATGATGTGTGTTGGTCTTATTCCCTGTCTTTTGCACTCCAGTAGGTAGCTCCTCCTGTTCCTCAAAGATGCCAGCTTGATGTTGTTATTTGCCCATGATTTCAACCACCTAGTAGTCTCGTTACCATATTGTAGTTGTATGTCTGCATAGAAACCCATGCTGTAATGTAAACACACCAAGAAATAACTCCGTTATAACGTGATACACCAAAACTGGTTAAGGGCTGGAACGGCACCAATAAAACGGGCTAAGTTTCTGAGTACTCTATTTATTCAAGGTCAACGTTTCGATTCCGTTTAGAATCTTCATCAGGACATCTACAATATTACAATCTTAGTATCTTACGGATATAACTTTTATTTATCTCTAAACTTACCAAATAGTTGAGGATTTTACTAATAGCTAACATTTTTTCTTTGGGGACTAGAGTAATTCACTACTGGGTGCATTCTACTATTTTAAATTTAAACAAAAACACATTAAAACTTAAGTTAAAATATCATAAAATTAATTTCCCTGTTTACTACATTATTGCACTTCTTCTTATCTATTGGTCCAGTTAATCACAGCTATTACAATTTATTATCCTATAAATTTTACATTTTTGACTAGGTAACACATGTGCTCTCTATGTATTTTAAGTTGGTTATAATTTCTATTCTACTCCTTCTATTAACTGCTGATCTTTTTTTTTTTTTGACAAGAGTGACAGCTTGTCACCCGGAAGAAGGCGACTTCTTTTATATGATTGATGACATATGTCGATTGTCTTCTTTTTCTTTATCCTGTCTTAAGCTCTACGGTATTATGCCAGTACTTACATCCCTTAACCTAACTATTTTTAAATTTTTTTTTTTTTTTTTGACTTCCCTATTGTAACCTTTCTTCTATTGCTTCATTTTAACATTTACAAATTTTAATTACTTACAATAGACAATCTAACCTACTATTTAATCCTTACCATCAATAATATCTACCTATTATCATGGAAAATCAAATATGAATAAATGCTACTAATATTTTGAATATCTGTTCTAGAGTTCATCGAATTAGCCTGTCTTTTTATGTGGTACATTTCTTTGAAAGCTCTTTTTCTTTCATGTCTCTCGACCTCCAAAACTCCGGCATTTTCATAATTCATTGTGTGACCTGTTTTTCGACAATGCTCAGCCAGTGCGCACTTTTTTGCAGGATTTTTTATATCACTTTTGTGTTGACACATCCTTCTAATTAATTGTTGTGATGTTTGGCCCACATAGACCTTTTCGCACGCAGAACAAGGAACAATATAGACTACATCTGACATTTTTTCAAGTGGAATTTTGTCTTTTGTTTTACTAAATATTTTTCCTACTGTCCACTCATTTTTTCTCGCAATTTTCAAGCTCTCATCTCTCAATATATTAATTAATTTAGGTGTTAAATCACTTATCATTGGGATTGATGCATATTTTATTCGATTAGTGTCATTTGTTAACTCATCACTCACCACCGGAACGTCTGCAACTCTCTCTTCGTTATTAAGTACATTAGATGCTATCTTTCTTAATAGCGATTTTGGATACCCATTCTTAGTCATGATATCCAGGAATTCATTTATGCTGTTTCTCTTTAGTGATGGGTGTGCTATCTTCGCTATCCTTCGACACATCGCTCCCACCAAACTTAGTTTTTGTTGCATCGGATGATTAGATTTGTAGTGAATGTACCTACCTGAACTCGTTGGTTTTCTATACCAGTTTAGAATTATTTTATTATTTTCATTTCTTATTAATTTTGTATCTAAAAACGGGACTGATCTGTCAGTTTCCCTTTCGATTGTAAATTGAATATTAGCGTTAAAACCGTTAAATATGTTCAACGTATTACTAATTTCATTTTCTGGGACTGCACAGATTATGTCATCTACATATTTTTTTATAAATGGGAGTTCGAAGGTCAGAAGTGCAGTAACCGAGTCAAGCACAAAATCCATCACCAATCTCGCTATTATTGGGCTTAAATTCGATCCCATAGGTGAACCAAAAATTTGTTTATACAATCTACCATTATATGAAAAATAACTTGAGTTGAAAACGAACCTAACTATGGTGAGAAACTCGCTTTTTGGAATGTTCGTGTTCTGAGCGATGCTCTCCCAATTTTTTTCTATTGCTTGAATAGCTAATTCTATTGGGATGTTACTAAACAGTGACACAACATCAAAGCTTACTACTACGTAGCCTTCAGGAAGTTGAAAATCATTCATAAAGCTCGAAAATTCAAAAGAATCCTTTACAAAATATCTATTTTGGTTGTCAACTGACTTATCTAGGATTTTAGCTATAAAAATTGAAATTTTAGTAGTTGGAGTATTTATTGATGAAATAATAGGTCTTAGTGCAAGCTCTTCTTTATGTATTTTAACTGTTCCGTAGAACCGTGCTGGAATTGATTTATAATTGTAGCGTTGCCGTTCCAAAGGGGGTAAGTGCCAAAATTTTAGAAACATGTATTTTTGCATTAATAGGTTGTATGTACCATTGCCGTGTTTCTATAAAGAGGGCAAGTGCCTTAAATTTATTCTAATAATATTCAGCAAACATAAAAAAAATAACGCAGTTGTAACTCCAGAGCAATTTTCTTTGAAGATGGGGTAAGTGCCATTGGCGAATACAGTCAACACAGAGTAGTTTTGTGAACTGTTCTGTGGTAGTTTTGTTTGTCATTCTATTTGATCTGAGCATTGACGTTTACATCATTAATTACCTGTTTTTGGTTACATTATTGTATTAATAACTGGTATGGTGACTCTTGAAGTTAATATGGAGTCTAGTAATAATAATGAACATTTTATTACATTAAATAAAATCAAAGGAGGAAAAAAAAGCAAGCATCTCGTAATAGAGTTAGCGGTAAGCAGTATAAAACCTGCAAAAATAAATCAGTTAATGAAAAAAATTCGCCAAGGGATAAGATAAGTTATAATAAGCTTAAAAGATCGCGCACACTATTTCTGCATAGACCGATCCAGCAAAAAATGCCCGCGAAGACGCACTCTTTAATATGTACTATGTAATCGAGTAACGCACATATTAGCCCAGCACTAACCCGTAGCGTCACCAAAAAAGAATGTCAGAACAAAAAAGCTACAATAAACATTTCTTTCTTCGAGCTGTACACATCCATTTTGCACACTAAAAAATTGAAATTTTTTAGCTGCAGTCTGGTTAAAGTGGCTGGTTTGCGCTGCTAAAATGTGCGAGGTCATGCAGGATGCAGGTTAGCGCTGTACTGGCCCGTGCCGGAAATGTGTTCGAACTTTTGATGGAAATTAAATACACATGCGTGATATAAATGCTCGAATATTTTGCTATAGGTGTCTTGCAAGTGCTATTACCAATGCAAGGCCTTATCCCCTGAAGTGAAGACTTCATTGTTCAAGCAATTTTACGGGAGTAATGAAGCTACACAAGGGAGGTTTTACTGTTTTTTTGGTGTATTTTTTTGGTTGGTGTACGACGACAACGGCTCAAGATAGAGAAAAACGGCTTAGGCATGTCCCTATTTCAACTTTTTATGTACTATCCCATGATGTAGATGAAATGTTTATACAGGGTGATAAAATTAAAAAAAAAAATCTAAGATACCTCCACGAGTAGCCAAATAAAAAAAAACAAAGAAAGTGCAAATATTTCTATATAGGATAGTACATATAAAAAAGTTAAAAAAGAGACATGTACATGTAAGCCGTTTTCCTCTATCTTGAGCCGTTTTCGTTGTACAGAGCTTTGAACTTGAGAAATTACGATTTTCACTTGTTTATAACTCACAAACTTTTCAATTTAAACAGCAACTGTAAAAACCAATCTTATTATTTTTTCTTCTCAGATAATCTAAAAATACAATAACATAGGAGCATTCAATTTAAAAAACCATAGCTTTGATATGCCACTCTCATATGGGACACTCTGTATAGTTCAAAATAATTTTAAATTATGGCCATTGTGATCGTGTACTTGAATTTGCAAAACTTTTTTTGAAAAAATCCATCGTTTGGCCCACAGAGACCGCTTCGAATGAGCTGGGACACCCTGTATAATAATATAATAACCTTGAGCACCTATCACTTTTCTAAAAACTTTAATTCTGGGCACTTTTTTTTCTTAAAAAATATTTATTCTGCGCACTATCACTTTTCTAAAAACGTTGATTCTGGGCACTTGCCCCTTTTTTAAAATATTTATTCTGGACACTTACCTCTTTTCTAAAAACTTTGATTCTGGGCACTTGCCCCTTTAAAAAAAAATTATTCTGGGCACTTACCCCTTTTCTGAAAACTTTAATTCTAGGCACTTACCCCTTTTTAAAAAATATTTGTTCTTGGCACTTGCACCTTTTCTAAAAACAATATAGTTTTTTATTTATTTCATAAAAGACCTCACAGCATAGAATTTTAGTTTCAGTTAGATTTATGATCCCTTGCACTCATTAACATGGTCAACATATGAAAATAATTACATTTATTAAATTAAAAAATTTATAAGCTTTTTCATCAATATCTCTGAAAGATTATTTTGGCACTTACCCCCTTTGGAACGGCAACGCTAGAATTATACAACGACTTGCCTATTTCTGCTGTTATGAATTCTTTTTTTACTAAGTCTTTTATCAGCTCATTGCTCCTCGCTTGAATGGTCAATGTGGGGTCAGTTGTAAGTTGTTTATAATATTTATCATCACTTAATATCCCACTGGCTAACCTATCGTACTCATTTTTTCCAATACCTACGGTCACATTACCTTTATCTGACTTTAAAATTAGTAAATCCGGATTCTCCCTCAAGTACCTCCGGCACTCGTAGAACTCCTTCTGTAAGTTATTTTTATTATAATCCACTCTCTTAATGTGATTAGTAATTTCGTTCGTCGTAATAGATCTCAGAATGTTTTTTTCATCGTCATTTATTTGTTTATTTTGGATTATGTGTTCCACGGATGCCAGAAGACCAGACATGGAGATCTCTTTTTTTGGTATGTCAATGCCAAACTTGGGGCCCAGGGACAAGAAATTCTTAATTTTATCAGGAATTTGTAAGTTACTGCAATTTTTGAACCAAGACTGCTGTGTCTTTACTTCTGTGAATTGTTCAACTTTCAATCTATTAATTTTATTAAGGTTTGTTGTTTTTATGTTATGAAAAATTCTATTATATTTTATTGTGTGGCGTCTATGAAACTCATTAAGTATTCTCCCAGGTAGAGACTGTTCAAGCTGCAACCACAGCTCCGAGCACTCCCTCTCTGTTTTTTTCACATTTTTCACAGCAATCTTAATCTCTAAATTAAGGATTTGATGTATCACCTTCCTCCTAGTTCTCTCCGTCTCTCCTGCCTGTGCCATGTCGTTTATTGAACCATATAGACACCTGATGTTGTTCATGATGTGTGTTGGTCTTATTCCCTGTCTTTTGCACTCCAGTAGGTAGCTCCTCCTGTTCCTCAAAGATGCCAGCTTGATGTTGTTATTTGCCCATGATTTCAACCACCTAGTAGTCTCGTTACCATATTGTAGTTGTATGTCTGCATAGAAACCCATGCTGTAATGTAAACACACCAAGAAATAACTCCGTTATAACGTGATACACCAAAACTGGTTAAGGGCTGGAACGGCACCAATAAAACGGGCTAAGTTTCTGAGTACTCTATTTATTCAAGGTCAACGTTTCGATTCCGTTTAGAATCTTCATCAGGACATCTACAATATTACAATCTTAGTATCTTACGGATATAACTTTTATTTATCTCTAAACTTACCAAATAGTTGAGGATTTTACTAATAGCTAACATTTTTTCTTTGGGGACTAGAGTAATTCACTACTGGGTGCATTCTACTATTTTAAATTTAAACAAAAACACATTAAAACTTAAGTTAAAATATCATAAAATTAATTTCCCTGTTTACTACATTATTGCACTTCTTCTTATCTATTGGTCCAGTTAATCACAGCTATTACAATTTATTATCCTATAAATTTTACATTTTTGACTAGGTAACACATGTGCTCTCTATGTATTTTAAGTTGGTTATAATTTCTATTCTACTCCTTCTATTAACTGCTGATCTTTTTTTTTTTTTGACAAGAGTGACAGCTTGTCACCCGGAAGAAGGCGACTTCTTTTATATGATTGATGACATATGTCGATTGTCTTCTTTTTCTTTATCCTGTCTTAAGCTCTACGGTATTATGCCAGTACTTACATCCCTTAACCTAACTATTTTTAAATTTTTTTTTTTTTTTTTGACTTCCCTATTGTAACCTTTCTTCTATTGCTTCATTTTAACATTTACAAATTTTAATTACTTACAATAGACAATCTAACCTACTATTTAATCCTTACCATCAATAATATCTACCTATTATCATGGAAAATCAAATATGAATAAATGCTACTAATATTTTGAATATCTGTTCTAGAGTTCATCGAATTAGCCTGTCTTTTTATGTGGTACATTTCTTTGAAAGCTCTTTTTCTTTCATGTCTCTCGACCTCCAAAACTCCGGCATTTTCATAATTCATTGTGTGACCTGTTTTTCGACAATGCTCAGCCAGTGCGCACTTTTTTGCAGGATTTTTTATATCACTTTTGTGTTGACACATCCTTCTAATTAATTGTTGTGATGTTTGGCCCACATAGACCTTTTCGCACGCAGAACAAGGAACAATATAGACTACATCTGACATTTTTTCAAGTGGAATTTTGTCTTTTGTTTTACTAAATATTTTTCCTACTGTCCACTCATTTTTTCTCGCAATTTTCAAGCTCTCATCTCTCAATATATTAATTAATTTAGGTGTTAAATCACTTATCATTGGGATTGATGCATATTTTATTCGATTAGTGTCATTTGTTAACTCATCACTCACCACCGGAACGTCTGCAACTCTCTCTTCGTTATTAAGTACATTAGATGCTATCTTTCTTAATAGCGATTTTGGATACCCATTCTTAGTCATGATATCCAGGAATTCATTTATGCTGTTTCTCTTTAGTGATGGGTGTGCTATCTTCGCTATCCTTCGACACATCGCTCCCACCAAACTTAGTTTTTGTTGCATCGGATGATTAGATTTGTAGTGAATGTACCTACCTGAACTCGTTGGTTTTCTATACCAGTTTAGAATTATTTTATTATTTTCATTTCTTATTAATTTTGTATCTAAAAACGGGACTGATCTGTCAGTTTCCCTTTCGATTGTAAATTGAATATTAGCGTTAAAACCGTTAAATATGTTCAACGTATTACTAATTTCATTTTCTGGGACTGCACAGATTATGTCATCTACATATTTTTTTATAAATGGGAGTTCGAAGGTCAGAAGTGCAGTAACCGAGTCAAGCACAAAATCCATCACCAATCTCGCTATTATTGGGCTTAAATTCGATCCCATAGGTGAACCAAAAATTTGTTTATACAATCTACCATTATATGAAAAATAACTTGAGTTGAAAACGAACCTAACTATGGTGAGAAACTCGCTTTTTGGAATGTTCGTGTTCTGAGCGATGCTCTCCCAATTTTTTTCTATTGCTTGAATAGCTAATTCTATTGGGATGTTACTAAACAGTGACACAACATCAAAGCTTACTACTACGTAGCCTTCTTCCGGGTGACAAGCTGTCACTCTTGTCAAAAAAAAAAAAAAAAAAAAAAAAAAAAAAAAAAAAAAAAAAAGATCAGCAGTTAATAGAAGGAGTAGAATAGAAATTATAACCAACTTAAAATACATAGAGAGCACATGTGTTACCTAGTCAAAAATGTAAAATTTATAGGATAATAAATTGTAATAGCTGTGATTAACTGGACCAATAGATAAGAAGAAGTGCAATAATGTAGTAAACAGGGAAATTAATTTTATGATATTTTAACTTAAGTTTTAATGTGTTTTTGTTTAAATTTAAAATAGTAGAATGCACCCAGTAGTGAATTACTCTAGTCCCCAAAGAAAAAATGTTAGCTATTAGTAAAATCCTCAACTATTTGGTAAGTTTAGAGATAAATAAAAGTTATATCCGTAAGATACTAAGATTGTAATATTGTAGATGTCCTGATGAAGATTCTAAACGGAATCGAAACGTTGACCTTGAATAAATAGAGTACTCAGAAACTTAGCCCGTTTTATTGGTGCCGTTCCAGCCCTTAACCAGTTTTGGTAAATATATATATATATATCGTGGGCAGGTGAGTTTTGGAAAACCACTTTTTCGTGATCTGGGGGTCATGATCGGTGGACATTTGATGAGTTTGGGTGATTTTTGGAAAGTGATGTCGTCCTCAATAGTGTATTTTTTTGTTAAAAATACACTAATAATACAATGTTATAAAAAAAAATTACATACGGGTCATAGGGGTATAAATAAAACACAGATCAGTCTTTATTATGGGTACACTGCCAGTCCAAAAATAATACAATTAAATAAAATAACTCGATGATCGAAATAAATTAAGTAGGTACCTACCAGTATGAGATCGGAACGAGCGACTGGTAAACTCCCTGAGCGGCGGTGGTACGTCGAATTAAGAACAGCAAACAAGGCGGAAAAGCCGGCGAGCCGTGTGTGCGTGTAAGAGCGTGTGTTGTATGTGTGCCTGAATCTGAGGCCAGGCTCCAAGAACACCGGGTCACTTCTGTGTGCAACGGGCTAGGGTTAACTTCCCGCCGAGCGTCCGGGGCCGGATAATCACCGCACCCAAGCAAAGAACGGTGGGTAGGAAACCGCAACTCCCCCAGAAGGTCGTTGTACAGGAACCGGCCAACAGAGAGAGGACTTTTAAATTCAAGTGGGTTGTCGTAGGTGAATGTGGGGTGTAAGGCTCGGCTTTATTACAATTATGAACGTACCTTGTTTCTGCGAAGCGGAGCGGTGTCGGTGCGGTAGCGGGCGGTTCAGGGGCGTCGCGGTCCAGGCGCTGCACGGGGCACACGGTGAAACACAACGGACGGCGTAAACACAACCAGTTTGGGGAATGATCACTGACTCTATTCAAACAACTTGCGACTACTGCAAGTTAATATAAGAATTCCCTAAAACTGCACGGGTCACAACCCTCAAACTACGGACGGACGCGAAATAATAAATTCAGAACTGAATCTCGGCTAAGTACTACACAAGTTACGGACACACCAATAATCAAGAAACGATCCGGTACAGACGAAGAAGTGACCGAGAAAATAAGTGACGACCAAGTGAACTATCTCGGAGGGCTCTGCTACCTTTTATAATAAATGATGACATCATCTATCTTCAAATGGCTAATCGGCGCGTTTTCATTGGTTGTAATTGAGAAAATGATTTCTAGAAATAATAATAAACGTCGATACGGAGTTGACTTTTTGCGGGATGCAAAAACTGCAATCGCCTGATTTGTATTAAATATTTACCTCTGGTTTGTATTTATTTCGCGTGTTTACGGACGCAAAAAATCTATTGGAAGAAAATTCCCATCGCTTCTAAAGAATAAAAATAATGCTCGACTGAATTAAATAAAACCAGAAAACAGAAATGTTATTATAAATTTAATAATTCCTGCCGCGATCTCACGGCGTAGGTAGGTAGGTAGGTGTAATCGGCTATCGCAAGCGATAGGTTCACGACACCCGGCCAGCGGGGTTTCTGGAAATGCAACGACCGGATGAAACCCTTCCTATTCGACATCTATTTATTAAGTAATCTATCACTCCTCGCACCCGATTTTATTTAAGAGAATTTTAGAAATGCTAAAAAGTAACATCAATGACTCTGGACCTGAAATCACCTATTCCTTATCAATTTAAACGGGGGAAAATTATGAGTATGCCTATTAAAACGGAGCAATTTTCATTGCTTCGTTACAATATAATATAGTATATTCTACAACCAATTTTAATAAATTTTCTCCGAACATATGAAAAATATATAGAGTGTTAAAGTTAAAATAACACAGTTGACTGCTGTGGGCAACTTTTGGAACGTCCTCTATAACTGAAGATAATTTGCTTTCCAGGACTATTACTAACTTCTAAGAAACCTTTTTATTTGAAGCAATTTTAGTGTATTTTTTAATAAAAAAAAACTATTGAGAACGACATCACTTTTCGAAAATCACCCAAACTCATCAAATGTCCACCGATCATGACTCCCAGATCACGAATAGTGGTTTTCCAAAATTCACCTCCCCATAGTGTATATTTAGTGTACTTTTTTATTAAAAAATACATAAAAGAAAGATTTATGACTATCAACCTTGGAAAAAATCACCTAAAATAGAATTTTCAATGCTTCAATTCTTCAATTTCTCCACTATATGATTGCCACAAATAAATTTTTTTTTTTAATTTGGACATTTGACACTAGCTTACTGCCTAAAACTTTCATTTTACTCTTCGAGCGAGCCGATCACAGGCTTATCTACACTACCAAAATCTCACGAATGTTGTGAAAAAATATTTTTTAAAAGGGTGCATCTCACATTTTAGACGACAATTTTTCTTTACTGGTTCAGAAGCACCGATCTCGATAATCGGGAGCTTCTGTCTCTAATAAAACAACTGCAAACCTAAAAAAAAAAAATTAAATGATCTAACTAAATGATCATTTCTACACCATTTTTTTTACGATTTTTTCCAAATTCAAATATTCTTGAATCAGCACCTATTTCTATTTGAATGGTCAATTTTACTTATAAGATGCTCTAAAGTCTATAGTACAAAACATAACGAAAATCACCCTTGTTAGGACATCTGCACATCCTTCGGTTGTTACGAATAATAAATTAAGCTCAGTTTTTCCTACAAACTTTCCTTTTGGCGTCCAAAGTTTCTTATAATCCCACATCTCATTACCTCTCCAAAGTACTCAAAAGAGTACTTTTTCTACAAACCAGTGAGTTTTCTTTATAATCTCTTTGGGAATTGCAAAACATTTTGTGTCTTTGGGTTGATGTGTTTCATGTTCCACGCCTTCAATCTTTTTTCCTTCATCTTGAAAACACAATCCTCCAAAACATTTCGCATTTTTTCCTGCGTTATGCACTCCAGACACCAATTTTCCAACAACACCTGGAGCAAAACTGGGAAAATACTATCCTTCAACCAACATTTTTTATACTAACGGTTTGAGACCTATTCATTCAAATAATTAGTGAATATAAAAAGAGCTTCTCAGACTCTATGAACTTTTTTTCCAGTCAAAAACCTACACTGGAGTTATCAAAAACAAGCGGCGAAAATATCGAAAAAGTCTTATAATATGAACTATAATCAAACACGTCCACAACTTATCAATTATCAATAATATCATAACAAAAATCACAATACACGGTGTTGAAGCTTAGTCTACACTTCCAAATTCATTTTCGAATCGTGATCAATAAAAGCAATCTTGGAAGCTAGAACTGGTAGAAGGAAGTGTCGAGATTCTTGTCTCGCATATTGTCGTCGATCCAGTCTCTGAAGGAGGACACCTCTGAGTAGACTCCGGGCACGTCTGGGTCCCCACACTTGATGCCCCAGGCGACAATTCCGGCGTGTTGGTACCGCTCTTTCTCACCGGGAATCGGGCAGACCAGGGGACTACCTCCGTCACCATTGCACGTGTCTTTACCTGGAAGAAAAATTAAAATTATAAATTCTCCCTTTGCAAAAGCCTACGAGAGTGTCTAAACTGATTCCTAAACTCTGATGCTGAAAATTGTAGTTGTTAACTGGCTTCCAAATTGAAGCAAATTGTTGCAGTAAAGTCAAAAGTGGAATGTTCTGGGGAAAAAGAGGTCTTAGATCACTTGACTTGGCCTGGATTTACCAAACCTGATGAGGGGCACTACGATTCTTTTTGTTCAATCGTAAGAAGTCCAAAAATATCAGAAGTAAATTTTTTTCTGTTATATTTTCTTTAAATGTGCATTTATTAGCTTGAGCCACTCTATTTTTTGGTCCCTCTGTTTCAATCTTCTCCCCTGTTTTGCTCCTTGCTCTTTAACAACCCAAACTTAATGGTTTGGATCTCTCACAAAGGGTCAGGAGGTCCGGTTTGATTCCTGGTTGGGGTGATACATTTGACTGATTAATTCAACCCCGTGTGGTCTAGAGGTTGTTCTTTTTATCGACCCCTTCCCGTACAAGAGAGCAAGAGGGATGGGGAAAGCTATATGATCGAGATTTTTATTCCAGTAATATTTTCTGTCTTCATCGGCTGACTACCCTGACCTTGTTCCGATTTTACTATTTTTTGACTTAGTAGTCTCATGTTCTTAAGTATCTCGATTTCTTTATTTCAAAGTGTTTAACCATTTTTGATTTCATCATGTCGCTATTTACTGTTTTTGGTATCGTTCATTTGAGCTCTAGTTCCGACTCATTTTACCTTTTTCTCCCATTCACTCCCACTTAAGTCTCAGTATATCTTGTTCAGGCCCTTTAATTAGCATCATTAATAATTTATAGCAGACAAATTAAGAGACTTAAAACTCACCTTCTTCCCCTCCAGCACAGATGAAGTTCTTATGCAGCTCGAAGTACTCTCCAAGACTGGTTTTCGTCAGCTGCATCTGGCACTTGTCCGTATCTATAACGGGCAAGTCTATCTTTTTCAGGATCACCTGATAGTCTCCTTCTTTACCGTTCTTCCCCCATCCAGTGGCGAAGCACCGCTCCCCATCGAAAATCGTGTCTTTCTTCGGCAGGCAAACCACGTCCACGTTATCTCCGATATAGAATGGAGAGTCCAGGAAGAGGATCGCGATGTCGTTGTAGAGGGCTTCTTCGTAGTACTCGGGATGGACCACGTATTCCTGGACGTAGCGGTCTTGGTGAGGGATGAGCTCGTCTTTAGTGATAGCGTTCCATTCACCACCTCTGATCTGGAAGATTAAAAACCACTTTAGTGTTATGGTTGAGACTATTTGCAGAAATAATAAAAAAGTAGTAAAAGGGACTCACCTTAAACTTCATCTTTCCATTGAGGCAATGCGCGGCTGTTATGACAACTTGAGGGTGGATCAAGGCACCGCCACATCGGTACACATTCAGGGCTGTGTTATTCCTGGATTCTTGGCTGAGCAACCCGACCATCCAGGGGAACTCCCCGTATTTAGTTTCGCTGTCGTCGTCACCATAGCTGGTTAAACCGATCCCGTCCGGATTTCTATAACCGCAGCCGTGCTTTTTTACCTAATTGAATAAAGAAAAACCTTCTTGCGCATCAATCGCAGAAATAGTGTATTTTTATGCGTTAATTCAATTTTATTATAAATATTTTCACCGCTTTTTAAATTGGCTTTCGAAATTTTCCATAGTCAGGTGATATTCGTGTAGTGGCTTACTGACAATTGCATTTCATTTAGTTTTAAACCGTGCCTTAGAATGAATTTTTAAATTTAACAAAACAAAAAAACATTGGCAAAATTGAACAATTTTGCTCCATTTCCTATGCCCGCCACTGGCTAACTTTACTTAAAAAATACTATTTTTTACACTACCTTTTATAGAAAGGAAAAAGTGAAAGGGGAGCTTTGAAAACCGAAAATTTTAAATTTTAGAGGAATAAACATAATGTAAAAATATTCGAATATCTCAGCCTTTTTCTTATTTGCTTGTTGAAATTTTTTAGAGTTAAGTGTTATTAGTATTTATAGTTGTCTACTGGAAAAATTTTCGTTCAATTCTTTCAAAAATATGTTCATAAACAGTTTTAGAAATTTAGCCTTTTTTCCCTGTTCCTTCCCACGCCACTGGCTTAATAATAAAAATATTGCAAATTTTATTGCAATATTTTAGGTCAATATTTTATAACTCAAATTTCTAATAATTTTCTTCCAGTAATGTTAATTTCGTTTAAAAGTTTTTGTTTCTAACTGGCTTATTTAGGGGTTCAAAATCTATCAATTTTTCCTAAAATTGAAAAGGCCGCCATTTTGGAACGGCTCTTCTGATTTAACTCAAATACAGTACCAGACGACTACTTTCAGTTATCTTACTACCAAAAAAATTTCAGCCCTCTAGATTGAAAACTGCGACCAGAAACCGTGCCTCATACCCGTTTTTTTTTTTTTTTAATTTAGAGGGACACCTTGTAAAAGTAACGCAATTTTAGGAAAATATTTTGTTTTTTTAATTCAACGTCATCCCTAACTTTCACAAAAGTAAAAAATTTTCATTCATTAATCTTGAAAAATGAAGCTACAATAATAATACTTAAAATTTTAGAGAAATAAACATCATGTAAAAAAAATTCGAATATCTCCGCCATTTTTATTATTCACTTCTTGAAATTTTTAAATGTTAAAGGCTATTAGTATAGTTATCTACTGTAAAAATTTTAGTTCAATTGCTTCAAAAATGTGCTCATAAATTGTTAGGGAAATTTAGCCATTTTTACCACTTTATTATCCACGCCACTGGCTTAATAATAAAAGTAATGTAAATTTTATTACATTAAATTGAAGACCATAATTTCAAAAAGGTCTAAGTGCCAAAAATTAGAAAAATGAGCTTTGTGTAACAAATGGTTATTTTCTTTTAATTCTATATTTCTCCAAAAACGCGAAATTTAGAGTTTAAAAACGCTCCTGTAGCTTTATCTCTCAAGATTAGTGAACGAAATTTTCAATTCTTGTGAAACTTTGAAATGATGTCAGATTTTCGTTGAAAAAATTTCCAAAAGTCCCATCACTTCTACAGGATGTCCCTTCAAATTTCCAGAAATTCTGTTTTTGTCATCTCATTTCAGGTCGCAGTTTTGAACTAGGGGGCTGAAATATTTGTGGGAGTAAGAAATCCACAAGGAGTGGTCTGGTATTGCACTTGAGCAAAATCGGCCGAGCCGTTTCAAAATGATGGCAAGAAAAACTTTGAAATCAAATTAGCATGATTTGAAGAAAATTATTGGAAATTTGAGTACAACCCTGGCGGTCTCGTAGTTGCGAATAAGGAAGTGAAAAGGACAGCACCCGTTTCTATTTGACTTCTGTTGTATAGTTCAGTCCTTTGGAGAGTTGGAACTGAAGAGTGCTGTTGAGTAAATAACAGTTCTTTAGTATTCTTCATTAAAAAATATAATATAATAGAGCAGTCGATCACAGGTTAGACTCTAGGTAACCTGCGACGGTGGCGTCACTCTGGGCTATCGGAAACATCATTGGTAAGCGCTGGACATTCAAATTAAAATTTATACCTAATTATTATTTTAAAAATTATTTTTACGGTTGTGTCGCCACTTCAACAAATAAACTTCGAGCATTAATATTAAACTTATTTATTCTTAATAGGTACATAATATACTCTCTGTACACTGAGAGTTGTCCGTTGTCATGCCGCACTGATTCTGACTAAACAATTTCATTTAATTCGATTTGAATCGTACACTTATTTCTAAGTCGAACCAGATGTGGTATCGCAGTTCGTGTCAGTGGCGTGTGTTGAGGAATAATGAATATCCTACAAATATATTATTTCGACAAGTTATTGACGAAGTAGTGCCTTGCAACTTTTTGATAACAAATATTATATAATGCAAGTAAATAAGAATGATAATAATTATTGTTATCATCATGATAGAAATATCATGTCACCTACCTGCTGGTTGCCGTTTAAAAGAAAGAATAACACCTCCGTTTTCTTATTTGCAAGTAAAATATTCCAGCAATTTTACCACAAGACCACGTACTAGGGAGTTCAATCGTTTCCCAGGCAAAACAAGGAAATAGATTTTTAGGCATTCGCGAAATTAAGTTACTCATAGTTTAAGTTTATCACACCGTACAATATAACACAGGTAATTCTGCTAATTCCGTATTAAAAACGTTTCAAATTACAACAAAAACCTTATTTAGTATATTTACCGCTGACACTGACACTTGAGAGTAGCGACGATCGTAATATCGTATCAATCTAAGCGTATCAAGACGCGAGTCGATACTTCCGTCTCACTCTCGCTCATCCTTTAAGAATTGCTGACGATTCAAACGTATTTCTGACAATACGTCCCATTTTAACTCGATTGGGTATGCAATGCAATAGAAGGAGTAAGGAATATAACGAGATGATGTATCCTTAGTTCTCACAACAGACAACTCTCAGTGTACAGACTTTATATGCGAGTATACTTATTAATTACAAAAAATACTTTCTACAAAATTTTCTTTTTTTCCCATTGTTTGAGGTTTCCCTCTCGAAGAGTGCCCGGTCACGTGAGCTTCTTTGTTTAATAAAATTCCCAATAATATTGTATCAAACTAAATAAGTATAAACAGAGAAGATAACACACCACAGTAAGTACATCTACATCTCAGCAACCAAAAGATTTGTATTCGCTTATCTACCTTCTAACAGCCAATATTATAAAGGCTCATTAGACTAACTGGCAGATTTCTGTGCTCGTTTTTGAAGCTAATATCGACGTCAAATGACTTTCTTTAACATTTTTGCAATTACTTTCATGTCAAGAATAGATAAATTTAAAAAATTTATTTTCTTGAGTTTTCAATATTGCTAAATCCATCGTTGTGATTAGAACTGCTTTCAAACCAAGACACAGACAGAACTATCAATAATTATTTCGCATTCAAAAAGATTTTTTTAATTTATTTAAAATAATTTTTACTACTTAAAAGAGCTGGAATCTTAAACAGCATTGCACACACCTTTCAAAATGTCTACGAATAAGTGAAAGTTTTACGTTATATTGTTATTATTTGGGTAAATTATTATAAATTATATTTCTATAGTCCGATAAAGTTTAAAAAGGCATACGTATCGATTAAGAATACACATTGTTTTGATTGTTCGATTTATTTTGTTTCCTATACGTGGTTTTCATAGTAACCGTCCAGTTTGTCTAAACACTCCATCCCACATAAATAAGTATACGTCAACATTGGTTTTGAATGAGAATTAAATTAACATCACAAAGGATAAAGTGTCATTACGTGAATAAATTTTCTGTAGTTGTCAGTGACTCTCTAACTGACGTAAGCAGTTCAATTCATTGTTTGAATGATTCCTTCAATAATTATTTACGCTCGTTCACAACTTGACATTTAACTGTTTGACATTTTCTGGTGAAATTAAAAATATTATAACGAGACCGCTCTGGAAAAATTCTATTCGTTTCTTGAAATTCTAGTCCACCATTTTGCTTGTTTACATTACATTCCTTTTCTTTATACTGAGTTAGTCAATGACACGTTCGCGACAATTCCAGTCACATATCATATGACACATTGACAGACAGTTGTTAGTTCTATGGATTACTGGAGTGGTCTCGCCGAACAATCTGACATTTCCAGAATCCACGGCCGGTGTGAGTTGTACAACCTACGAGAATGTGCCTACTGTGTCGATGATGCGTCAGGGGACTATATAAGAGCCGCCGTATGGCTGCGAGTGAATAGTAGAATCTTGGACGTGAAATAGTAAAGCTGAGGTATAGTAAGGAAGACAGAGTAGTAAGTATCCTGGATACTTACCTAAAGCTAAATCTGGAAGTTAAGTCAATAATAATAATAATAAATGTATATTAAAGTTAATATTGATATTATTATTATTGTTATGTAATTCTACTACTGCAGCAAGCTTGATTGTGCAAGCGGTGCAAGTCTGCAGCAAGCCTTCAACGCAAGCTTGATGCAGGCTTGCACGACAAGCTTGCAGCAATCTTAACTAGTAAGTCTGATGCAAGCTTGCAGCAAGTGAATTTGCAAGTCTGATTAAAGCTTGCAGGCTTGCACTTGCAAGCTTGATGCAAGCTTGTATCAAGCTTGCAGTGCTATCTGGAAGCACCACAAGTATAATATAAGTTATTGCTTATTGATTAGATTTGACAACACCGCTTCTATTCAACGTATACAACACTATGACGTGGATTGACAGAATCAAAAGAAATTGTAGTGTGACGTCATCAGTTAAAACAGCTGGCTGATTGAAAAAATCAAGACCGGTGCATTGTAAGCAGAAATTGTTCCTTATCTAAAAAATGTCAATTACAAATCCAACAGATCCAATTATTGCATAAATAAAATGCTACGCAACGCACCTGCATGACTCGCCACTGGGTATTCCTCTTTCGTCGACTCCTGGAATTCCCCCTCCGTTATTGCCGTTGCTTCCGAAATTACCCTGGATTTGGTGTATCTATGACTGGATCTAGAGGCGAATTATTATTATTATTGTTTACTTACGTCATCCGGATTGCTGAAGACCTCTGCGATCAATCTATTGATGTCGGGTCCTTTATATTGTTGAGCTGACGCGGTGTACAGAGCGAAGGTGAGAAGGAGTAATCTTAGCAACATTGTAGAATCGGCCTAGAAAAGAGAAAGTTTATTATTGAATTACGCAAAACGTGGATAACGGAAAATATTAATTTATTATTTTACTTTCGTTTTCCCAGAAATTGTATGACTGAGACTAAGAAGATAAATAATAAGTGGAGGAAAAATTACCTTTTGTACTGAGACAACCCGACCATACCCCAACAGATTTTTTCGCCCATTTCACGAGTGTTATTTTTATCTCGCTACATTTTTTCCACTTATCAAGAAACGAATTTAACAATAATGGAAAATTAACATAAATCCTTCAATGAAATACAATCTCTGGGAACAACGCATTTTAGAATCCAAGTAGGTTATTTGTCACGGCGACGGAGAATGCAGCAATCACATCTGGCGCTTTTAAAAGGGTGCAATTCGATCAGCCTGAAATCTTTATAAATGCATAAGAAAGAAACACGTGGAGGAAAGGACCACCTCGAAGGGCTAGCGAATACCTTACATATGCATGGCACGGAAATATAAATCAGGTCCCAATGTTTAGATAAGATGTAACCTTCGACAGTTCGAACAAGTGGCTAAAGGAGATCCATCGCAGAAAACAACAAAAAGGTTTACTTTTGACTGTGAAGTGTGAAATTTATGACATATAAATTTAGACTAGAAATTGCTACGCTTGACAGAGGCAATTAAGAGAACAAGCTTTGCGAAGATGAACTGTCAGACTCGAGGCGTATGTCTGTGATGGCAACCAGAAAGTAGTAGTGTAGTTAGCATGTACTTAGTAGTAGAAAAATGTGAGGCCACGTATGAGAAACACCTGTACCTTCTTATGGACGTATCAGCCCGCGGATTTGTAGGCAATTAACGAATTATTCGTCCTCATCACCTGTTAGGGAAATCACAGCAATTTCGACTTCCCAGTGGAAGTTTGGTGATCAGATGGACCGCTGGCATGACATTTTTTGACAGGTTGTCGGACTGCCCTAAGCAGCCGAAGAGTACGCACTTTTCTGAAGGGTATAAACTCATGTCGGGGATTGATCTCCCCTTATACTTCATATTTCATCCAATTTTAATTAACGAGATTCTCGTTCATTATTATTTTCGCCTATTATTTAATTTAACAGTATAGCTGATGGGAACAAAGCTCAACGGCATTCCTGGAACAAAGGACTTGCCGATAACTATATTTCAACGTCATCTTTTATTTCTCTTTACAACAATTTTCTGTCAGAGAATGAAAATTACCTATGGCCAATGTCGCCAGTTGCTGGATGGATTTCAGAATCATTTTATCAGGGGGAGTGAATGCCTCCCAGCTTTTGACAACAAAAATAGTAAGAAAGTTTTAAGGGAACAAGGGAGCTTTTCTTTCACAATTCATGATTCGATTTTCGAATAAGGAAGGTAGTAGTTGGCTTTTCGGGGAAACGAGTGGGTACGCCCGGAGTCAGCGGTCACTTTCCACATTAGGTTATGTAGGGTGATAGGAGCACCTTACTCCGATGTGATGCCCTAGGCCGTCGGACGTGCGACTATCACGATAGGTGTTCTAGAGGCCGAACACGCTAAATCTGTCACCGTGTTGCGAACTCTCGCCGGTGACAGTCCCTGTTCGAAGACCCCAAAGTCAAAGTGCTACTCCAGAGTAAATTCGTCACCATGTCCCAACGTAATCCGCGAGCTGTGGTTTCACACCGATAAAATAATACAATCTGGCTATCATGCCCAAAACTATAAACAATTTCCGCTAAACAGCGATGCCGCCAGGTGCGATGTAAACAAACCAAACAATTTAAACCAAACAAACATTCCGCTGAATCAGCGATGCCGCCACGTGCGATGAAACCATTATAAATATTATTACGGCAAATGCGCAATTTACCTAAAATCCTTCCTGAACCTTCCAAAAGGGGATTATCATACCACCTACCATCTCGGAATAATTCGTTAATCACACGAGAGAGGGAAAACTCGGAGTCTCATCAGTATAGTAATTGTTATAACTATATTATTTAAGTAGTTACACTCTTATTATTAATTATTTAAGGAGCTGTTAATAAAACGTACATGCCAGTTTCCATACTTATTTATTATTGGTTACAGTTCCAATCTGGTGGTTCAACCCGGACATGTATAACGGGTTGTCTACCATCACATCTCCCTTTTTATAATATGTAACTAAAATTATGATGCTTACTTACTTAATCTTAACTTCTTAACTATAGAACTAAATTTTAAATGCTTTACAAATTCAATCTGTTAGGTTTCACAATATGTCTCCCATAACGAGAGTAGATATGATTATTCTCACTTTCTTCTGTATCTGTACTCTCGCCTGAATAATATTGCTCTGAAGCTCCATTGCTAGTTTCAGATTCAGATTCACTTACATGAACACTATTTTCTTCTATAATACTGTCTCTGTCTTCTTGACTAATATTATTTCGCTTCAAACTTTCAATTAATTCATCATCAAATAAATCATAATCATTATCGGATTCCGAGGCATCTCTCATTATCTCGACTTCAGTTGGTTTCAAATATTTCCGATTTCTAATGAGATATGCTCCATCCTCCTTCTTAATTTTATAAGTTCTATTTCTAAGCTTTTCTATAACTACTCCATATTTCCACATACTTTTTGGTTTCATTTGGTATTTTACATTTTCTCCTATTTTTAAATCTCTAAGTTCTCTTGTTGCTTTTTTATTATAATTATCTACATATTTTCTTTGATTTTCTTCTATTCTGTTATCGACCTCTTTAAAATTAACAATATTTGGTTTTAACTTATTTTCATTAACAGGTAAGTTATCTCTAACATATCTCGACATTAATAATTGAGTTGGCGTATAATTATTAACAATAGGTGTATTTCTGAAATTTAAAAGAGCCAAATCCAAATCCTGATCTGTTTCCTCACACTTTTTAATTATTTTTTTAATTGTTTGAATGGTTCTCTCTGCTAATCCATTAGCTTGTTGATAATGCGGTGATACTACCACATGTGTGAAAACCCAATCTTTAGCAAAATTTTCAAATTCTCTACTAGTAAATTGAGTACCTCCATCGGAAACCACAACCACCGGTATGCCGTGACAACTAAAGATTGATTTCAAGTTTTTTATAATGTTTTGTGATGTCATATCTTTCCCTAAATTTTTAACTTCTACATATTTCGAAAAATAATCAATTAATAACAAAAAATTCTGTCCATTATAATAAAATATATCCATTCCTAATTTAACCCATGGTTGTCTTGGTATTTCATGAGGGATTAATTTTTCTGATGGATTTGATTTTTCGTATGTTTGACAGGTCCTACATTTATGAATCATATTTTCAATTTGTTGATTCATTTCTGGCCAATAAAGTGTTAAATTAGCTTTTTGTTTACATTTATTTATTCCCATATGACCCACGTGAATCTTTTCCAGAATTAATTTTTGCATACATTTTGGAATAATTAATTTATCTCCGTTAAACAATAAACCCTGATTTTCTGTTAAATAAGCTTTGTGCTTGTAATATTTTCTTATTTCTACAGGTATTTTATTTATATTATTTGGCCAACCTCCTCTAATATAGTCATAAATTAATTTTAAACTGTTATCATTTTTAGTTTTTTCTTTTATTTCATTTAGTCGGGAATCAGTAATTATTAAATTATCACTTATTAAACAAATTTGATCTAGTTCTAAGTTATCTTCATATAATTTCTTACTATTAGCTCTAGATAAAGTATCTGCTACTACTAATTCCTTCCCTGGTTTATGTATTGCCTCAAAATCGTATTTCTGTAATGTTAATAACATTCTTTGCAATCTTGCTGGGCATTCATTTATTTGCTTTTGTAATATGGGTACTAATGGTTTATGGTCAGTCTCTACCACAAATTTCCTTCCATATACATATTGGTGAAATTTTTCTATTCCAAATTTGATTGCCAATAATTCTTTTTCAATTTGGGCATACCCTATCTGCGTTTTTGTCATTGAGCGAGAAGCAAATGCACATGGTTTTTTATTTTGGAGTAATACAGCCCCTAACCCTGCTTGAGATGCATCTACTGACACAACCACATTATTTTCTTTGGGATCAAAATAATGCAGGATTTTATTTTCTATTATTTCTTTCTTAATTTCTTTAAAAGCTTTTTCCTGACTCTCTTCCCATCGGAATATACTATTTTTTTTTTATTAGATCGCGAAGTGGTTGAGTTTTTTCTGAAAGATTTTCAATAAAACGTCCTACATAAGTAACAAGTCCTAAAAATCTTTGTAATTCTTTTTTATTAGTTGGTGTTGGTATTTCTTCTATCGCTTCAATTTTACTTCTATCCATTCTCATACCTTGTTTTGAAAATTTATGCCCCAAGTATGTAATTTCTGTTAGTGCAAACTTGCATTTATTTAGATTAAATTTCACATTATTTCTTTTCGCTGTTTCTAGAACTTTTCTTAATCTGATATTATGTTCTTTTTCTGTCGCACCCCAAATTAGAATGTCATCTATATAGACTTCTACACCAGCAAAATTGAATATTTCTTTAAAGCGTTTATGAAAAACTTCTGGTGCAGATTTTATTCCATATGGCATTCTGAGAAATTTAAAATTACCAAAAGGAGTACCGAATGTACACAATCGACTACTTTCTTCGTCCAAAGGTACATTCCAGAAACCGCTGTTTGCATCTAAAATGGTGAAATACCTAGCTCCGTTTAATTTTGATGATATTTCATCAATTGTTGGGAATTTATAATATTCTCGTTTAATTATTTTATTTAAGTCTCGTGGATCTAAACATATTCGTAAATTACCATCTTTTTTCTTAACTAAGACCAATGGGTGGATCCAGTCTGTACTACCTTTTACTTTAGCTATAATATCTTGTTTTACCAACTTATCTAAAGTATTTTTGAATTGATTTTCTATTGCAAAAGGAATTTTTCTTATCGGATAAGCCTTTGGTTTGGCACCTTCTTCAACTTCAATATGGTATTTTTCACTTAATTTACCTATACCTTGAAAAGTTTCTTTGAATTCATTTATCATGTCTCCATGATTTAAAGAGCATGACTCAATTTCATCAATTTTTTGAATAATTTTTAATTTCTGACACGTCTCTAAACCTAATATTGATCTATAGTTGTTTTGAACAACATAAAAATTCAAACAATACTCATCCCGTCTTTTATAAATAGCTTTTAGAGTACACATACCTATCACTTGTATTTTATTTCCTGTATATGAAATTAACTGTTTAGTAGCGGGTCTCAATTTGACTGATCTGTCATTATTTCTAATCTGTTTGAATTGCTCATTATTAATTATATTCACATTAGCTCCAGTATCAATTTTAAAACTAAAGTTACAATTCTTAATTTCTAAATTAACATTCCAATCAGAGCCTACAATACTACTTACAGTATGTACAGCGTCAATAATTACATTATCCATGTTCTGCGGTATCTCTTCATCTTCGATAGCTCTTACTCGATTATTATTTCTGTAGCACTTCTCTGGCAGGTGATTTAATTTATTACATTTCACGCATGTCTTACCATAGGCTGGACATTTATTTATTTCGTGATTTCTCCCACATCGTCGGCAATTATTTATTAATTTGTTAGCAGTTTGGAAATTATTATTTCTAGATTGCCCTGGTCGCCGTTGATTTCTGGAATCAGCTGTTTCACTTTTCTTAAGCCCTTGATTATGTCGGTAGCCACTACTGTACCCAGTTTGCCAATTTGAATTTCTAGATTCACTCTTCCTTGCGACATCTCGAACTACTTGGATGCTGTTCTCCTTTTCCTTGTTCATTTCCTTATTCTGACTTTTCGTGTGCTCACTGATTACACAGAGTTGGATCGCTTTATCTAGGTCAACATCTGCATTTTGGAGTAATTTTTCCCTGAGTTTCTCGCTTTTGATTCCGATCGTCAACATCGTTTTTGTTAACCCATTTTCTAAATCATTTAGTTCACATCTTTTAGCGGCATTCTTTAATCTTGTTACGAATTGTTCGATTGTTTCATTTTCGACTTGCCGTAGTGTGAAAAATTTGTACCTTTCGTAGTCCGTACACTTTTTTGGAACAAAGTGATCAGTTAATTTCTTTATTAAAATCTCAATTTTATTTTCTTCTCCCTCGGCGAACTCTAGTGAGTTATAAACTTTCAGTCCTTCGTCTCCAATGAAGTATTTTAACTGAGCACATTGGATGATTTCTGATTTTTTATCTACCTCTGTTGCGATTAGGTAATTACGAAATTTATTGACCCAATCTTTCCAATTTTCAGATTGGTTGCCATTTATTTGTAGACACGGTAAAGCTTTCGTATCCATTTTTCACTTATTAATTAATTTATTTAATTTATTAATTTAAATGCAGTAAACAGACGACGCCATGATTTGCACTCGCCAATACCAATATGGCGTATTTTCAATTTCACAATTTTATTTTAAACCCGGCTTGAATTTATTATTAGCCACATTTATTACACACAGTTTACTTTATTTATTAAACCGTTACTGACTGCGCCATGTTATAACTATATTATTTAAGTAGTTACACTCTTATTATTAATTATTTAAGGAGCTGTTAATAAAACGTACATGCCAGTTTCCATACTTATTTATTATTGGTTACAGTTCCAATCTGGTGGTTCAACCCGGACATGTATAACGGGTTGTCTACCATCACAATTATAATAATTAATAAATAATTACTTCAAACATGTACGACTTGCCAATATTCATCATACCGCCGAGTATAGGCGAAACATAATTATAACCAAGCCTAAGCAGGCTATCCTCACCTAAATATTGCAAAAATCTGCAATCTTACCATTCCGCCGAGTCGGCGAAGACATAATCAAAACGCAGCCGAAACCGGCTAATCAAGCATACCTAAACAATGCAAAATATGCGAAACCTAACTAGAGTTCAGCCTCAAACAGGCTAATCAAACTCTTTACCAATCAATGAAAAATACTAAATATTTTCCGCTAAGTCAAGCGAAGACATTATACCTAAAACAAAGCTTAAGCAAAGTTAATAAATAATAACCCATAAATAATGCAAGCAAGCATTTGCACAAGTGCAACAATAACCAAAATCCAACAATAAATTAAACCAAATAATCAACCAGTTACATTTGTCAAGTGTGTTCAACCAACCAAGGTATGAAAATATGTAAATAGATGAACAAATCTTTGTCCAACAAAGACCACATTCGAAAACAATATTAATAACTCCAAAGAGTTCACAAAACTCAAAGAGTAACTAATTAATCCTCAAATTAAACAATTAAAAGGTTAACTGGACCCGACTATGTGTACCTTAATTAGCATTCGATACTACGAATTTAATAATGAACCACTCTAACAAAAGAATAATCATAATTATTCTTATTTATCAATATTTCCTCTGACACAGCTGAGGACTGTCATAGTTTCGTTCTAGATTAGCTAGAACCAATTTTGTTCAAACTTGGATACTGTTGAGTTGAAATTTACAGCTAACCGGGATTCGAACACGATACCCGACAGCGAGGGGGAGGACTGCCTTTCTTCAATGATTCAAACAATGAACCAGATCAATGTCAAATTACTGTCAACCAGCTTAAATAAGAATGCATTCTCGAGGTATTTCAGGTCCACGTTAGTAATTAGTACAACCGAGTGCCGAGTGGTAATCTGTGTACCATGTGCTCGGATTAAGTGAAATGTTCAGATAAGCCCAGAAAAGATACTGCCAAGAGTAGGCTCACTTTTAGTTTTAATAATTAGGGATTTAAATGTAATCAAAACCATAGATAAATAATTTGTAAATTTGAATATTTCCTACTTTTGTCAGTCTATGTTAAATAAACAGGGCTAGTGGAAACTATAATTTTGGTATCATTTCTCTAGTGCTTCCTCCCATACAAATTTTCCTCCATCGTTCAACGAACCAAGGCAGGGTTTTCAGGAGTGTTAAGGTATTTGGGTCACCTCCTGTATAGGCCCAGGTAAGCAGCGTCTCAGTACTTGTTGAGATTTTTAACTTAGAAGGAATAACTATTTGCAAGAGCAGCTTGCGCAGGCAAGAGATATACAATAAGGCTTATCTTCGCAGCAGTTTAAACTCAAGTTTCTCGACCCTAGTCAGTAAAGCAAGCTTTCAATAAATAATTTTATATTGGCATGACTACTTCTTGTTGTCTTATCTTGACACCGTAAGCAAGGACGTGGCAAGCAAGCAAGTAAGTCAAGTATTGGCCATCCTGCAAGCAGCAAGAATGGAGAAGGCAATAGTAGAAATATACATGTACGGTCGAAAGCGCTAGAGTCCGAGGTGCTGGAGAGGCTGATAAAAAAGAAAACGGTGCAGATCGTATGGGTTCCTACACTCATTCCTAGACATTCCTATGCATACCGAGTGATGATCTGAAAGATCAACATGCGAGGGATCAAGTAAAACTTCTCTGGACCGGAGTCTGACGAAAGGTCTTTCTAAATGACGCTATATTAAAGAATAGGCCAAAAAAAAGATGTAGAGAACAAAATTTTCCGGCTGCAGACATGCGAGACTGTTTATAACCCGTACGGGCAGAAATCGGGTGTCATTTTTGCTAGCCATTACTGATCGTTATTGCTAGGGGTGGGAGGTTAATGATCCCAATAAATCTTTTGTCAGAGAGAGAATAATACACAGAGCGAGTCACATATCAGAGGGAGATCAGCTGCTAAAGCATGTAAAATAGTACCGACCTCTCGAATTGCCCATTGGTCCATATGTTTTATACCATAAGTCTTACAGAAGGTCTCAAAATTTTGTGACTTAAATGTTGCACCTTTATCAGTCATGACCCTGTTTGCTACTCGTCCAAATAAATAAAACATATGTCGAGCAACGTCTTTGTTACATATCGTGCTTCCGTACTTTTTACTGTCTCATTTTGAACGTACTTTGTGAACGCATCAACGATGATCAGTAAATATTTATTGCCCCTTCGGCTGGTTACAAAAGGTCCTACGTGATCCAGGTGTAACATATAGAAAGGTGTACCTATATCTTTTCTATTGGGTGTAACGACCCTTGTTTCTTTCAAGGACGAGGTTTGTAATACTGACAGTTCAAACATGAAGATACATACTTCTAAAAAAAAATTCGCATTCCTGCAAAATCAGTAGTTTTCCTCAATTTTCTTTAGGGTTTTCTCTAGACCAAAATAGTGCTCAATTCAATTTTATTTATATCGAGAGAAAGTAAATTTCTGAAAATAAACTTATCTTTAGTTTTTGTAATAATTACATTTTCATTACAGAGGTAATCTCGTCCAATTATAAGGTCACGACTCAAGTATTTATCATCAAGGACGATAGCGATGACATTAAAAACCGCTTCTTCGATTATTATTTTCAAATCGCATTTTCTGTTACACACTGTCATATTACGTACGCATGAAGCATTTAAGAGAAACGGGTTTATCATTTTCTTGAATTATAACTCTAGTATGTATTGGAATGTTGTTGATCGTTTGATTTTCGCACAGTCGCTACCGCTATCCAGTAAACATTTAATCTTGAAAGAATTTATTTGAGCAGTTTTAATAAAAATATTTGTTGTACCGGTACTATCTTGGATTTCATTTACACGTTTCGTTTTGTAACCTAATTTATCAGTACAAAATTCTTGAGTATGTCCGAATCAGTTGCATCCCTCAGATTCAACCGTTGGCTTCTGACAATCCCGTACTCGATGATCTCCGCCACAATTGAAGCAGGATAATATTTTCTTAGACACATTCGTGGGACGAGAGTCTCCAGGTTTGAAACTTCGTTCAGAAAATTAACTTTGGGATCGAACATTATTTAGATAACCAGCAACATTGAAATTTGATTTCGGATTTGAAGTAGGAGGTTGGTATTTCGTTGACTACACATTACTGAGATAGTTTGCCAGACTACCAATTATTTTAAAATTTGCCGCCCTTGCGGGTAAACCGTTTTGTTATCATTAATCCCTTCAATTACACTATCAATAATACATTCATCGGGAATTGCCAAATTCAAACGATTTAATTTTGTGGCCTTTTCATAACCATAGTCGCTCAAGTTTTTACCAGGAACCGGATATTTCTATGCAGAATACAATCTATGCAAAATGGCTAGTTCATCTATTTTGCGAACCCAGTCAGTTGCACTTTGGGAACTTTCCATGCCAGGTTCGAATGCGGGTGTTACTGTTTCATTTAAATGCGTATCCGTACATTTGAATTGGTACTCACATTTTGCTGCAACGCCGCAAATTCTTATTTTAACTCACTTATCGTAAGCTACTTGTATCATCCTCCCTTACTGTTCTCGAGCTATGGGAGTGCCTGCACCTTGATCGGCGGGAGTGCTGGAATTGCGAGCGGTGGCCCCTTTTGGGTGATCGCCCCATTATTTATCACTGTACTTTAGTATATAAACTTAATAAAATTTTATTTTCTAATTGTTATTAATAAACAAAAGAACTCAAACTTAGGGTGAAACATCTTGGGGTGTATTCCACTCCTGATTTGTTAGGGAGTTTAGCAAAAGTCAATAAGACTGAAATTAAATCAAACAAAGAGTTTTAATGGTTTTTTTTATAGCGAAACACGTGTAACCTTTATATGCTGTGCGAAAGTTTTTCTAATTTGTTCTGTAAAGAATCTTTAGTGGCAAATTTAAATTAGAACCTAAATCCCAATAAAATTCATCAAATACTTTATATTATCCATCGGTATACAGAGATTCTACAAAGTAAGGGTTGAAAACATATTTTTTTTATATTAGTATTGAAATATATCGGTGCTTCACGGTGAGCAGAGTGACTCGACCGGGTTTATCTACTAGTCAGTCACTTTTTTGTAGTCCAGTCGAATTAATAAGCTGTTTATAATAATTAATACCAATTATTATTAGAAACACTAATTTTACAGAAACACATATTTACAACACTTACCTTAAACTAAATGATGAGTTGTCGATCACTTTAGATTCAAATTTAAATCTTTTATTTAATAGTCTAACGCCCGTATTCACAAACGATAATTTCCTAAATAATTACGTAATCAATTATCTCCATCTCATTCTATTGCAAAAAAACTGGATATCTCCATCTCACTCATTTAAATAATTACGTAATTATTTAGGAAATTATCGTTTGTGAATACGGGCTTGAGTCTAAGGTATTAACTATATACAAACACCAACACCATCACCATCACCATGAAATGAACACGTAGATCTTGAATGTGTTTTTGAGATCATTTTGTTTGATACGACTGGTCAAACCGCGTCTGATTTAATAGAGCTTGGCTCGGGGGAATTCATAATCCCAAGCTAAAAAAAATTAATTCTCTCATTCTAGTCCAGTCATTACACAGTGCTTCTCAAAAGTAATGGATAAATTCACTTTATCAGTTAATATTTGTATAATTTAAAAAAAAAACGAAACGAAACGAAGTCAAATTTTGAATTTAATTTATGTTCTATTGACGTAACATTTATTTTTGTATACAGAGTGTTCCTTGGTTCAGTAATGACGTTTTGAATATTTTTTTAGGTCATTATATACATCCGCGGCTCCTACAGTTTCACTATGGCACCTATATAGAGGTGGAGGACATACCTATAGTAACACCAGGAAGGCATTCATTTGCTTTGCAAACGAAAGATAAACGAGCAAAAGGGCATCAAAAGTCGGTCTTCCTGAGTGCGGGCCTGTTTAGAACAGCGAAAATCACATAAGAAACATGCAAGTTCAGAATGTCGAGTGAACGGAATTATTAAGCGGCCGGAAACTCATAATTATACACCAGGGCCGGTCTTAACATACGAACCGCATTCAAACGTACTCGGCGAACAATGTTACGTATTTTGGAATATAAATGCAAAATAAATGCAAAATTCAAAATAAAAACCGTGCTATTGTTAATCTCGAAGATATTCCTTGCCCTGATAGTGAAGAAAAAAATATAAATTCGACCGTAGTGCCAAAGAGGCCTTAGTTGTGATCTTAATATTAGTTTGCAATGGCTGTTTTTAGCATTCTTACCCACCCAGCACCCCTATTTCGCTCCTCGGTCCCGAAAAAATTGATGAAACTTAGGAGCCGCGGATGTATACATATAATTACCATTTTTTAAATAGGACATCCTGTGGACATCGAATTTACCACTCCTAAAAAGTGAAGTTTACCGCACCATGCTCCGAGTGCGCGAGTTACTGATCAGCCTGTATAGGATGTTCCATAGTAAAAGGTACGAGTAATTTTCTTGTGTCATCTTACAAATTTGAGTACGGTGGTATTACCTCATGTAAAACTTGTTTTATTGAAAAGCATACAAAATCGACATAAAAAAGTAACTATAGTCCGATAAAGTTTAAAAAGTCATACGTATCGATTAAGAGTACACATCCTTTTGATAGTTCGATTTATTTTGTTTCATGTACGTGTTTTTATAGTAACCGTCCAGTTTGTCTAAATACTCTATCCCGCATAAATAAGTATACGTCAACATTGGTTTTGAATGAGAATTAAATGCACAGCACAGAGGATAGAATGTCATTACGTGAATAAATTTTATGTAGTTGTCAGTGGCTCTCAAACTGACGTAAGCGATTTAATTCATTGTTTCAATGATTCCTTCAATAATTCACGCTCGTTCACAACTTGACATTTAACTGTTTGACATTTTCTGGCAAAATTAAAAATATTAATTCGGACGGTTAGTGTGACGTCACATCTGACTTTTTAAACTTAATCCTACCATAACATTAAAGTGGTGCTGAATTAAACTTAAACTTTGTGATTATTCAAATGGAAAATGAATAGTATCGTCATTATCGTTGTTTATTTGGTCCTCTGGCCAAACTATACTCTCGATCCATTGTACAAAGGGAAATACATTGGTGTGGACAGATGGGTCTTCACTTGATGTGCACCGTTTAATACCAAAAGCGGTCATTGAAATCAATTGGTAGGTGCAATAGACTTTATCGTTATAAATTTGTGCTGGCCATCCAGATACATCCTGTAACATTCAATATTTTATACAAATTATTACAGTAGAGATAAAAGATAATGAATTCATCATTCACAGAAATCAAATAAAAAAACTCACATTACACAATTTATCATCTTCCTTAGAGACTCCGATACATAATTGAGAATTATCTAAACCTCGTTTGGTAGATCGTCTGTTGGTTTTGAAAGCTTCATTACACACGTCAACGTTTAATGTTTTAATAGTATAATTTATAAGTTTTTCAGTTCTTGAATCCAAGGAACCTCTGAGATCAAACCCGGCGGAAATAATGTCTTTATTATCAGGAACAGATTCTGACGGCAAGCAAATAGGTTTGACTTTTGAATTTAGTTTTGCTTTCTTATCCAGTTTTACTAAACCAACGTCGTTGTAGAAAGATCTGTTAGAGTAATCAGGATGCACTATAACTTCTTCCACGTTAAACTCTTGACGATGTTGGGTGTCATTAATAACGCTTGAAACTCCCATTCTGACATATGTAGGTGAGCTGCAAATTTTATAAATACGTAAGTAATTACTTTGTTATTAGTTAAATCTTGAAATCCTTACCCTAGCCGAGAAACCAAGCAGTGGGCCACAGTTACAACATATTGATCACTTATAAGGTTGCCAGTGCATGCCCATCGAATATCATCAGGTTTTCTATCTGATTGATAACCTAACAAAACCTATAATAAAATTTATACAGGGTGTACAATGTAGGGGACACTCATTAAAGTACGGGAAAAATAATTTTAACAAATCCAGATATACATTTTAAAAGATATAAGCAAAATATTGAACAATAAATTTGGCAACGTTTAACACGATAACAGTTGGTATTTGGTAATTTCGTCCAATTTCTAACAATGCAGGTAGTCAAGGTATCAAACCCGTTGTTGTCAAATGCTTTTTTTTCAGCATCTTAGAAAATAAAAAAAATTGTTATTAAATTTTCCAAGCCAGTAATACATCTTAAGCAATTTTTTTAATTGATAACGATTAAAGTACCCTTTTTATATCTGTAAAATCATCTAGTTTTTGCAAATACTGAAAAACAAAGATAGTAAAATGTTAACTTTGGCATTTTTTATTTTTTATGTCACCAAATTGAAGAGCAGAATTTTTAAAATTATTTTTCCCGTACTCTACTGAGTGTCCCCTACAATGTACTGAAGAGTTTATCCGTCATTTTCTTAACACCCTGTATTAATAAAAAAAATCATTTAATTTATTTAAAAATCTCAAGTCGGACATACCAGATGAGGAAATTCGTAAGGTCCAGCTCGACTGCCTGGAAAAAAATTCCAATACTGAAAAGAGCATGTTCCTGTGTCTTCATCTTGTATTTCAGAAAATTCTTTACATTCTGAAATAGTGAAACTTAAAATGGATGACTATTTTTTTTAATTAGACCGAATTTCTTACTTCTTTGGCTAACTGTTTCGGGGGAATTTCGATTTACTGCAGTCCTCTGATTTCCTGAAAAATTAGACAGATTCTCATTAATTTACTTTTAAATGTGACGCTGGCTCTAATAAGCTTTATAAAAAGCTAGAGCGAAAAATTATTTTGCCGTTTTTTGATACCATATTGATTCGAAAATCAGTTTGTATTTTAGTGGTCTCGAGAAAGACGAAAATTTTTTAAATAGTTTTCAAGTTTTTACATAAATTATAAGCATGAATAAAATTCGATCGATTCATAAATCTGTCAAATTGAGACCTATTTCTGTAAAATTTTATGATTTCAAGAAAATGTTATCGAATAGTCTGCAGCAAGGAGTCTTGAGGCTGTTATAATTTAAATTTCAGTCTATATGATTTTCTGGAGCAGAACTCTATTTGAGTATTGAAATCGCTTGTTTTTAATTTACGTAAATTCTTCATTAAAGATTTTGGTAATTGTATACAAGTAAGGCCTCTTTGACACTACGGTGGAATTTATATTTTTTTCTTCACTTTCAGGGCAAGGAAAAGCTTCGAGAATAACAGTAGCACGATTTTTATTTTCAAATTTGCATTTATTTTGCATTTATATTCCAAAAATCGTAACATCAAATTCTGTGTTCTGGTTACGATATGAGAAAGCGGTTATATTGGGAGTCCGCGTCTGTATACGTTTGGAAGCGGTTTCCATTGTCATAAGTGGTTTCATCCATAGTGTAGTAGGAGCCGCGGATGTATATACTGACCAAGATTTTTACCCACGTAATAGTTTACACATGTCTGAGAATCGGAAATTAGTAAAAAATATTTTAAAACGCAGTCAACTAGATTTTTTTACTATGATGTTAGTTTTATGATAACTTATTGGAAATTGGAAATTGAAAATTTGAAGTAATATTTGCAGTATCTTCTCGTACATGACATAAACGATTCAATTTCTTTGTATGTTAACGTGAATCCTTTTTCTTATTTATTGATTTTTTGTAAAGGAAAAAGTTACTTACCGTTAGGGAAAGATGATATACTACACACCAAAATGGTTAATAGAATCGCAATAACAAACGTATTCATAATAAAAATTAGATATAAATTTTGATAAAGTGAATTAACTACTAATGCTATTGTTACTATTCAAATCACCTAAGGTTATTCACAGCTTACAGGTTATTGCTAAAATTAATCATGGATATATGAAGAAATATATATAATATCTGGTGGGGAGTTTATAGATTTATATATAGGTACTTACTTAACTGGTATTTCCAGAAATTAAACTTGGGAATCCACCAGAAGTTCAAACCAAAATAAAATGAGGCTCAAATTATATAGTGTACTCGCGAATAACAAATTTATGTATAACTATTGCGCAAATAATATTGCAAATATTTTTTCGTTAATTTTCAGAAATTTCAGGTAAAAGTATTGAAAATCTGTATTCGACTTCATTTCTTTTATTATTACAATGTAAATATTCATAAATAAAACTATTAAAGTGATAATAATAATAGACAACACATAGGTACGTATACGAGTATGATGATAATTATTTGCGAGCAAAGCGACCTTGACTTAATTTATTGTTATGAAATATGACTATAATCATAATGATTTGAATATAATATAACACAGTTGAAAGAACTATTAATTCAATGTGTTAAAATAATAAAAACAACTATTTGAATTAGCTAAAATTTTTAGTACAGCGCTTTAAATTATATCCCCTTTTTCTGGTCAAGTCTCTCTTACCATTTATTTCAATTTATTTTACTATTACAATTAGAATTCTTGACTATTTGGAAGATAGTCCTCTAGCAACAATTTGCAGAATTCTGAGACGCAATTCCGGTACTGCTTTTTGTGAGTGGGTTAATTGAAAACGATTCTTTGAATCTTACGTAAAGTAAAATTTTAGGAAAATGTAAAGCGTGGGAATGTTTCGCCATATACTAATTGCTGTTACTATGAGGAAAACATAGTCTGTTTTTTTTTTCACTTTCAGAACTTCAGCTTGCGGCCATTTCTGATTGCAATTCTAGACATATTTTATAGAAAACTTTATTCTTCTACTTCTTAAACGTTTAGCCCAGTCATTACATATATCCAAAAAAAATTGGCCTGAAATAAGAAGAAATCCGTTTTCGATTTTTCTTGTTCTATCCATTTAGGGGAGCTCATCGCCGGTGGTCTAAATTCTATAAATGGCGCCAGACTTAGTTGCGCATCAGTCCGCCGTTTCGAATTTTATGAAAAATAAGTAACTCTTCATTAGATTTCTTACGGTTTACTTGAAATTGTTATTGTTATACAGGATGATGAAAATTATCACATTTTTCATGAATTTTATCAGATTTTTCATCCCCCTGTATATAAATTGCATCCACATAATAGGATACTACGTTAAAAGTTAGGATATGGACATGTAAGCCGTTTCCAACGTGCTCTGCTTTCAAAATATAAAATTGCGATTTTCATTTGTTTATAATTCATTACTCATAAATAACAAGTAGGTAAGCCTAAACTGTGAAAACCATTTTTAATCAATTTTCTGAGAATATATGAAAAATATACAGAGTGTTCCACTTAAAATAAAACAGTTGACTGCTGTTGGCAACTTTTGGAACAGCCTCTATAACTGAAGATAATCTGCTTGCCTAGGACTATTACTAACTTCTGAGAAACCTTTTTATTTGAAGCAATTTGAAATTGCAAACGGTTTATACTATATTCGGATTCGTGAGCTACATTGCGCGTATACATTGTTATTAACATGTATGAATGTGAATTATTGGCCGGTTAACACTATTAAACGTTTTAGAGGAACGGGTGTTTTAACACTTATTTAAAATTTTAAACAACGGGCTCTAAAAAAATTATTTATTAATATAAATTTATAAAAAAAAATTGGTCGATGAGGTAGGGGGTCCAGGAGAATTGCGCGTTAAAATGAATTAAATTCTATGAGAAAAATGTATTCTATACAAAACTTAATCAATATTATTCCATTATTTTTTACCTAGATCTATTAAATTAGGATTATTAACCTAATATGTTTACAGCAAAAGTAACATTAAACTAAATAATTTTCTCAGTGTAGGTGTTAATATAACAACAGCATCCAGGATCGATCAGTTCTTCTCAGACGACTTTTAGTTTGGTCCCCCACAAGTTGCCCAAATTAAACTTTTCATTCTCCAGAATTTCAACTCCAAACGTGATGTTCGATCCAATCAATAAAAGCAGAAACTCTGGTATAAATTCCAGGTACATCTGGTATACCACAACCTTTTCCAAACGAAGTTATGCCCACAATATAGAACATATTTTCCAGTTTAATTTGTAAAGGTCCTCCTGAATCGCCCTTGAAATTAAAATATTGACCAAACATTATTGTAGTGCATTTATTTATTTTTTTTACCTGGCAAGTATCCTTCACTTGGGTACCATTACCACCCGCACAAATCTGAGATCTGTTGTCAATTCCGCGGGGTAGTTTTCTTTTGTCTACGTACGTGTCTTTGCAATCTTTTTGAGAATATAAAATCAAATTGGCGCTGATTAAATCGTCGCTTGCTTTTCCTCCATATTCTGTGCTTCCCCATCCTATTACAGACATTACTTGTTTTAAAGAAAGATCAGTTGATAAGCAGGCTGGAAAAATTTCATTTGAAAATTTTATCCGATTTTCCAATTGTAGTAAAAGAATGTCGTTGTACTTTTCTGGAGGGCTAAAACCTGGATGTGAGATGATCTTTTTGACTTTTATTGTTAATCCTATATTGTTTACGCTCAGACTTGTTGTTCCAAGTTTAGCAAATTTAACAGATCCCCTGAAAACAATGGATGAAATATTATGCAGTGAAATTTACAATTCTAGAAAAAGTTTTTCAACAATATGGTATTTTGATCGACGTGATTAAGGCGTTTGATCTGTGAAGATGATCTGGGGGATGGTGACTCTAGGAAGAGAAGCTAGGTGTTGGTTTCAGTCTGGCGTGTCCCGATCTGATCCTTTTCAGCTTAACCTGATCTTGTCTGTTGGTTGGGACGAGTGGGCAGCCAGTGGCCGAGGGTTCAGAGTAGGTTATTCCATTTGGGCATTCTGGAAGTTTGGCCGATATTCGTTTGATTAGAGGGTTGTTGACATAAATTTGTTTAACTGGGAGAGGGAAGCTCTCTAAGGATGGCATAGCACTTATGCAGAAAAATTCTGCGTATTTCATTGTGCTCTGAAACGAAATAATGCACCTTTATCTCAACACTTGAACGTGAAGAAATATACCTTGACAGTAAATCCTTGCTCGTTAATAGATGGAAATACATCTTAAACTTCAATGATTGAGCAAATCTCCCCTATGTCATTTTACATATCCCTTGAGACATCCAGGGTGAGTAACTAGAACTTTGGGACGTAGAAAACAACCAAGTTGTCAGGCCAAGAGGCAACCAAGACCGAGACGAGCAAGTGAATCAGTAAGCTAGAGAATGCCAACCAAAGAAAAAACTAATATGTAGGTAGGTAACTAAATCAGTAGGAAGGAATCCTTGAAATGGGATATGCGAACGATCATTGGACAAAATGGATATATGATATACGGCAAGACCAAAATATCGAATAAGAGAAAAATTATATGAAATAGAAGCGAGGAAAGGTAAACCCTTAGCAAGAAACATGGTGATAGTACGCACCTCATAAAAATAAAAGTTCACGCGGAAAAAAGGCCTATAGAAGATTCACCTACAAGGTGGACAGTATAGCAAAATGAATAAGCTCGAATCCTTGACAAAAAAAAAACTAAGTATTGGAGAACATCATGTAGTCCACAACACCAACTTTAACAAACTATTCATGTGATCGACTTGGTTGACAGCCTAAGCTTCCGTTCTACGGCCCTGGTTCACTTGTCACATGTTTTGCTCGATGAAAAATAATTTCATTTAATTGAAATTAAAAATTCCAAAAAAATTCAGATTGTGGAACAAGGAAGTTCTGAGCAGAATGAATAATACGAATAATAATAAGAATAATTACATATATCATGCGCGGAGACAAATATGAATTATTACAGCGGATAATTCAAGGTAAAATTGACAGCAGGAGGGGCCCTGAACGTAAGAGGAATTTATAAGAACATGGTCTTGAAAAACAACAGCTGAACTATTCAGAACAGCAGCTTCGAATGTAAAATTCTCTTATTAGTCGCCAAGTCGTAGTGCGCATCAATCGCAGAAATAGTGTATTTTTATGCGATTCAATTCTGAATATTTTCACCGCTTTTTAAATTGGCTTTCTGAAATTTTACATAGTCAGGTGATATTCGCGTAGTGGCTTACTGACAATTGCATTTCATTTCGTTTTAAACCGTGCATGCCTTAGAATGAATTTTTAAATTTAACAAAACAAAAAAAATCATTGGCAAAATTGAACAATTTTGGCCCATTTCCTATGCCCGCCACTGGCTAACATTACTTAAAAAATACTATTTTTTAGACTACCTTTTATAGAACGGAAAAAGTGAAAGGGGAGCTTTGAAACCCGAAAATTTTAAATTTTAGAGGAATAAACATAATATGTAAAAATATTCTAATATCTCCGCCATTTTTATTATTTCCTTCTTGAAATCTTTGAATTTTGAAGTTTATTAGTATACTCGTAGTTGTCTACTGGAAAAATTTTCGTTCAATTCCTTCAAAAATATGTTCATAAACAGTTATAGAAGTTTAGCCCTTTTTCCCTTTTCCTACCCACGCCACTGGCTTAATAATAAAAATATTGCAAATTTTATTGCAATATTTTAACTCAATATTTTATAAATCAAATTTCAAATAATTTTCTTCCAGTAATGTTAATTTCGTTTAAAAGTTTTTGTTTCTAACTGGCTTATTTAGGGGTTCAAAATCTATCAATTTTTCCTAAAATTGAAAAGGCCGCCATTTTGGAACGGCTCTTCTGATTTAACTCAAATTCAGTACCATACGACTACTTGCATCTTACTACCAAAAAAATTTCAGCCCCCTAGATTGAAAACAGCGACCAGAAACCGTGCCTCATACCCGTTTTTTTTTTTGGAAATTTGGAGAGACACGTTGTAAAAGTAGCGCAATTTTAGGTAAATGTTTTTTTGTGAAAATCAAACGTCATCCCTAAGTTTCACAAAAGTAAAAAATTTCGTTCATTAATCTTGAAAAATTAAGCTACTGGAGCGTTCTTAAAATTTTAGAGAAATAAACATCATGTAAAAAAAATTCGAATATCTCGGCCATTTTTCTTACTCACTTCTTGAAATTTTTAAGTGTTAAAGGCTATTAGTATAGTTATCTACTGTAAAAATTTCAGTTCAATTGCTTCAAAAATGTGCTCATAAATTGTTAGGGAAATTTAGCCATTTTTACCACTTTCCTATCCACGCCACTGGCTTAATAATAAAAGTAATGTAAATTTTGTTACATTAAATTAAATTTGAAATAATTTTCTTCAAACCCTGTTGATTTGGTTTCAAAGTTTTTTTTCCATCTTGCTCATACAGGGGTTCAAATATTAGCAAATTTTTCAAAAATTAAAATGACCGCCATTTTGAAACCGCTTGACCGATTTTGCTCAAGTACAATACCAGACCAGTTTTTATAGATATCTTACTCCCACAAAAATTTCAGCCCCCTAGATTCAAAACTGCGACCTGAAATGAGATGACAAAAACCGGGTTCATGGAATTTTGAAGGGACACCCTGTAGAAGTGATGGGACTTTTGGAAAGTTTTTCAACGAAAATCCAACGTCATTCCAAATTGTTACAAGGACCCAAAATTTCGTTCACTAATCTTGAAAGATAAAGCCACAGGAGCGTTTTTAAAATCGAAATTTCGCGATTTTGGAGAAATATATAAATATATATATATATATATCGTGGGCAGGTGAATTTTGGAAAACCACTTTTAGTGTATTTTTTAACAAAAAATACACTATTGAGGACGACATCACTTTTCGAAAATCACCCAAACTCATCAAATGTCCACCGATCATGACCCCCAGATCACGAAAAAGTGGTTTTCCAAAATTCACCTGCCCACGATATATATAAATATATATATATATATATATATATATATATATATATATATATATATATATATATATATATATATTTATATATATATTTATATATTTCTCCAAAATCGCGAAATTTCGATTTTAAAAACGCTCCTGTGGCTTTATCTTTTAAGATTAGTGAACGAAATTTTGGGTCCTTGTAAAATTTGGGAATGACGTTGGATTTTCGTTGAAAAACTTTCCAAAAGTCCCATCACTTCTACAGGGTGTCCCTTCAAAATTCCAGGTATCCGGTTTTTGTCATCTCATTTCAGGTCGCAGTTTTGAATCTAGGAGGCTGAAATTTTTGTGGGAGTAAGATATCTATAAAAACTGGTCTGGTATTGTACTTGAGCAAAATCGGTCGAGCCGTTTCAAAATGGCGGTCATTTTAATTTTTGAAAAATTTGCTAATATTTGAACCCCTGTATGAGCAAGATGGGAAAAAAACTTTGAAATCAAATTAACAGGATTTGAAGAAAATTATTGGAAATTTGAGTTAATGCAATAAAATTAGCATATTTTCCATTAATAAGCCAGTGTCGTGGGTAGGAAAAAGGGTGAAAATGTGTCAATTCTATAACCGTTTATGAGTCCATTTTTGAAGAAGTTGAACCGAAATTTTCCATTTTTTTTTGCTTTAACATATAATTTGATGTCTTAGCTTCAATTCTCCTCGATTAATGTAGCACTTTAAACGAAAAACAAAAAAGTTTTTCGCTTGTGCAAAATTAGCTTGCACTTATTAAATCGATGAAATGGTTCGCAATTTCTTTTTTATTTTTTTTCACATTCAATTATGAATGGTTCTGAAAATTAGAAGAGCAATCGCAACGACAATTAAATCACCTACATGCGGGTGAAAAAAGTATTCAAATTGGTCTTTTAATAACTAAGATATGACTAGTTTAAAAAATAAAATGTGTAGGATGAAGTATTGGACGTACTACATATACCTACTCGATCATCGCTACATATTTGAAAGGCACCTTTAGCTCAGTTAGTTAGGCAAGCGAACCCTTGCCTAAATAGTAAACTGTTGATGCGGGTTCGAAACCACGAGAGGGCTATTCTTTTTTTTTGGTAGGTAGGTGGTTTTCCGCTTTCCCCCCCCCCCCCCAAAAAAAATCGGATTATTTTTTCATTATATTCATTATAAAAAAAAAATAGGAAGAAAATATTTATTATTGAATCGCATAAAAATACACTATTTCTGCGATTGATGCGCAAGAAGGTTTTTTCGTAATCTGGGGGTCATGATCGGTGGACATTTGATGAGTTTGGGTGATTTTCGAAAAGTGATGTCGTCCTCAATAGTGTATTTTTTTGTTAAAAAATACACTAAAACGGTCGTTGTCCTTGATGACGATATCCAAGCAGCCCCAAGCTATACAGGGTGATTCAAAATTGAGTGCAAATATTTTGAGGGCTTATTTACCAGCCAAAAATAAGAAGTTTTTGTCATATAATCGTATGTCCTAACTTGCTTCGTTTTCTAGATACAGGGTGTAAAATTTTGAAAAAAAATCGATTTTTATAAGTTTCTCAAAAACCTCTCAACCGATTTAAATAAAATTTTATAGGCGTATTTGTTATCATATAAGGGCCTTCCTTTGATGGGAATAACATGAATTTATTAATTCCAGTGGCGTCTCAGGGGGCTACCTGAATTAAATTAAATGAATCTCAATAATCGATGTGAATTTATTACTTTGTTAGTGTATTTTAATTGGTCCAGGGACAGATTTTGATTTTTTTCTTTGAAACAAAGCTAGATACGAGTAAAGCTCAGGAGGCAAGAAAGTTACAATATTGACCGCTTAATCTAAAAAAAATATAAATTGTCAAAAGAGCAGTGGCGTATCATAATTTTACCTATAAGTATCAAGTAGGTAGCCCTCTGAGACGCCAATGGAATTAATAAATTTAAGTTAATCCCATCAAAGGAAGTTCTTTATAACGACAAATAAGCCTACTAAATTTTATTTAAATCGGTTGAAAGGTTTTTGAGTAATTAATAAAAAATCGATTTTTTTTCAAAATTTTACACCCTGTATCTAGAAAACGACGCAAGTTAGGACATACGATTATATGAAAAAAACTTCTTATTTTGGCTGGTAAATAAGCCCTTAAAATATTTGCACTCAATTTTGAATCACCCTGTATATTAAATCCAGCTATCAGTTTCCAAGTTAAAACAACTGTAGGTTCTAAAATCTTTAGGACATTGGATATCACTGTTAGTCTTTGTTTAGTTAAATGGATCGCTTGTTGTCTCGAAATAAACGAAACTGTGTAGACTAGACAAAGATCGATCCTGACAACATTGCAATCAGTTCAAGAGATACCTACACATACGTGCGTAGATACATAAAGGAAACAATTAATTAGTAAAACTTCGTGGTAAAAGCAATTAATTATAAGAAAGACCAATCTTTAAAATAAGGGCTGTGCAACTTCAAGAGAATTTTTAAGTATCTACACTTACTACTACACCAATAACACTTAAATTGTATTTAATTTATATTCCGCGATTCATTTAGAAGTGCAGAGTTTTTTTGAATTATTGTAAGACAATTTTGCTTCTAAAGTAAATTACACAATTCTACACACATCGTTCAAATCTTGTTGATTTTATTTAAAGATTCAAAGTTTTACAGTTTGTATATAATTTATGCATTGTGAGCTACCTCATATTTATTAGTCTATTCGTATAATTGGTAAATCAGAGCTGAGCTTCAAAAATCAAAATGGAATTATTAATATTATAACGACAAATGGAAAAAGTTTGTTACTTACATTAGTGCTCCATTTTTTGTATGAAAACAAATAGATAGCGATAATTTTAGAGATGCTGTTAATTTATAATTCTTTAGAACTTACCTATCCCTTTTGATTTCGCAATGACCAGCTGTGAGTACAAAATCTTCACTTATCAAAGTACCACCACAGTTCCACTCAATGGCATCTATATCACCAAAACCCAAAGCTACCTAAAAATATATTAGGGAATTTTACCTTATAATAATTATTACGAATAAGGATCTGTGTGTCCCCGGATAGGTGAAACGACTCTTATAAAAGACACAAATTTTTTGATTTTAAATTTAATTTTTTGGGGTTCAGCCCTGCTTGGCTAAAGAGTAATTTCTAACAAAATTTTAGTTTTGAAAAATCAAGCATACCTTGGAAATTTCCAAGAAACCGGTTTTTCTGTTGAGTAAAGTGCCTTTTATGTGGCAAATACGACAAAATGTTATTTGAAAAAGTTGTTCAGAATCAACATTTAGGTCCGTAGCACAAATTTCAAAATCATAGGCCAACTTTAATTTTTTTCATTTATTTTTATGTTTTATTTCACAAATCCAAGAATTTCATTTTGTAACAAAGACTGCCATGGAAAAACCAAATTGTATCCATAACAACAGCAATCTGTCAATATCAGTCTTTGTTACAAATGAAATTCTTTGATTTGTGAAATAAACACAAAAGAAATGTAGAAGATCAAAGTTGCCTATGATTTTGAAATTTGGTATACGGGCTTAAATTTTGATTCTGAACAACTTTTTCAAATAACATTTTTTCGCATTTGCCACATAAAAGACACTTTACTCCACAGAAAAAATGTTTTTTTTTTTTTTTAATTTCCAAGGCATGCTTGCTTTTTCAAAACTAAAATTTTGTTAGAAATTACTCTTTAACCAAGCAGGGCTGAACCCCAAAAAATGAAAATTAAAATCAAAAATTTTTTGTCTTTTATAAGAGTCGTTTCACCTATCCGGGGACACACGGTATATGTATACCATATGTGGAAATTCTTCTTTTTTAGATTTTCTTCCTCCTAAGACATGTCTCTTGTTTTGCTGATGGAATTCTTTCTTCTTTTTTGTATATTCCTCACACTCTGATAACATAAAAAATTAAAATATCACAAAATTCAAGTACCTATATTTTTTTTATATTTTACTTATATTAAAAACTTACTCTGAATCGCTTTCTGTTGACTATTCACTTCTGTTGCGAAAATAAGATAAAAAACTAAAAAAAATATTATGTAAAAGTTCATTTTAATCTGTCTAGGATAACGTAATAATTATTATTCAATAAAATTTCATTCTACTTGAATCTTCTGATGGTACTGAACTGAGTTGAAATTAATGGAAAATGTATTTTATATAACAATAACTTGATTCACAAAAGCAGGCCTCTCTACGAAATAAGAGGTGGTTCCATATTTCTTATTTGACATCGTAATAACTACCTATGCAGTACCAGTGAAAATTAATCGCTATCATATGGTATTAATAAAATTTAGGTAGGTACCATTATTTATTTTAAATTTACGTTTAATTAAAGAGAAATTATTTCTAAGAAACTTGATCAATATCTTTGTATAAGAAATATTTCCAACAACTGTCTCTTATTTTATTTTATTTTTTTGTTTTATCAGTTTAACAATATAATATGGTTTCGTTGTCACGTATAAATTATATTCTCAATCCATGGCAGATAACTGAAGACGTCAGTATAAATCCCTGGTGAATTCTTATAACCACAATATCCCCCAAAAGAAGTTACCGCAATAACACTATACATACAGTAAGGATATTTCAACATAATCTGTAGAGGACCTCCTGAGTCACCTTCGCAAGTATCTCTACGTCCGTCTAGTGAACCTGCGCATAATTGCCCCTCCTTAATACCCAAAGGAGTCACGAAACTCGTTCCTAGTAATTGTTTACAAATATTCATCGGTATAATATCCAAAACAACTTTCAGAAGGTCGGGACTTTGAGAAGAACTGACTAAAATGTTCTTTATTAATATTTTGAAAATACTTTAATTGTTCGTTTTGCTTACTCACACATAGAGGTTTTTCCAAATCCTATTGCCTGAGCTTGTGGGGTTTTAATGTAGGGGTAGAAATTTAAACATGCAGGACTGACGAATGCGTTAAATGTTACAGCATTTGAAGTTTTGATTAAAGCGATATCGTGATACTTTAAAGGTGGGTGGAACTTGGGATGCTTTATAAAATTTTCGATGTGGTATTGTTGCATCTGATCGCCGGGATTTATTAAATTGATCATCCCTAAACGTACTTTTTGGGCCTTGCCACTACAAAAAAATATTTTACGAATACATTTTTAGTATAAGTAATAATGTCACAATATATTCTATGTTTTATATTATTATAAGTATGTACCTAAATACTGACAATTCCAATGTTGACTTATCAAAAATCGCGATTTGCTTCCGGAAAAATAAAAAAAGAAGAAGTAAATTTATAGTTCTTTTGGAAAACTGATAGTGATCACTTGTTGATTCACTAGTACTAACCGATTTAAGAATATTAAAATTAAAAAAAAAAACTTACTATTCTTGAGAATCAGAACAATGGGCGGCTGTAAGGATATATTTCTCGCTAATGAGTGATCCTCCACAAAGCCAGGTTAAATTTTTGTCATCAGGAGTAAATCCAAAACCAATGGATGCCTATAAATAGAGATAATAGAGATTCAAAGTGTTTTGGGATGCCGTGAGAGAATAATTATAAAAATCTGCGCGACTTTAAATGGCGGGTCAAAATCAAAAGGTTGAAAAGGTAACACTTTCATGAGAATCTTGTTAGAGACGTATTTTTGAAGCGGAGATAAATACTCGTTAGCGCTTCGGTCTCGGACGCGAATGTGGTTAAGATAATTTCGTAAAAACGATTTAATTTCTGGATATGTATATAAGAGTTATGATAAAAAGGTAATAGGTAAGAAAAAGATAATGTGCATGAGAGGCTTGCCTTTCTCCGTTCACCCGACCGCTTTCTTCTCCTCGCCTCATCCTTCTGTCTCTCCGACGCTCCCTCTCTCTACTCTACTGTGCGTCGTTCGTCTCTTCTCCAATGAGGACACCTTATGGCATTTTCGGCCTACCCTATTCGCAATTTCCCACACGTCTGTTCTCTTCTCTTTCTAGATTATCGCTTTAGGTATGTATAAGGTCCGTAAATTTGTTTTTACTTTGACGTTAATATACGCATAGATAGACTTTAACGTCACTAATGCGTTACAGTGTGGTTGATAATTTTAAGAAAATCTTTGTGTAAACAAAAAATGAATGTATGATTATGGACATCAGGAGGAAGTAAAATTTCAGGAAGGCTCTTCTAGGGAATTTGAAGCCACTAGAGTAGTTCTTTCCTAATTAATATAACAAGAAGAGTTTATGCCCGAACCAGTTTCGTATTTTTCAGAAAGTGTAATTACTATACAGGGTATACCTTTGGGAGATGATACCATTTGTATAGGCTAAACTGTCAGTCTGACAGTTCTAATTTTTTGCATATCTGTATTATAGAAAAAACACAACATTTTAAAAATATTTTCGGCACAACAACACTTACGGTTATAGCGGAAGTAAACACCAACTTCGGGTTTTTAAATAGAACACCCTGTAAAACTTTACATTTTTTAAATGTCTGAAGAAATCTAATACAGGTGGTTTTCACCATTGGAATTTAGATTGAGCGGTTTATGAGTTATAAACAAGTGAAAATCGAAAATTTTCAAATTCAAAGCAGCGTAGAACTAGAACGGCTCAAGATATCTAAAAAAGGTTTGCATGTCCCTATCTTAACTTTTCACGTCGTATCCTACTATGTGGTTTAAATTTTAATACAGGATGATGAAAAATCTGATAATTTTCATCACCCTGTATTAAAATTTAAACCACATAGTAGCTAGGATACTATGTGAAAAGTTAAGATATATAGGGACATGTAAGCCGTTTTTAGATATCTTGAGCCGTTCTAGTTCTACGCTGCTTTGAAGTTGAAAATTTTCGATCTTCACTTGTTTATAACTCATAAACCGCTCAATTTAAATTCCAATGGTGAAAACCACCTGTATTAGATTTCTTCAGACATTTAAAAAATGTAAAGTTTTACAGGATGTTCTATTTAAAAACCCGAAGTTGGTGTTTACTTCCGGTATAACCGGAATTGGTGTTGTGCCGAAAATATTTTTAAAATGTTGTGTTTTTTCTATAATACAGATATGCAAAAAATTAGAACTGTCAGACTGACAGTTTAGCCTATACAAATGGTATCATCTCTCAAAGGTATACCCTGTATAGCATACCTACATATTACATTTTTGAACGTTTATATTAACAGAGCTTAGAAAGTTCAGTTTTTTTTTCTACCCTAAATTAGAATTATTAAATTTGATATCAATGGTAGCACATTCTTGACAGTTATTATAATTACCTTTTAAAGACCCTTATATCTTACTTACTTACCATATGAGGAAATTCTTTTAGTATAGCCTTGACTCCAATATCGGAATTTTCAGGAGATGATATTTGACATTCATGCCTTATGTTTCTTTTAATAAGATAAGTCTTGTTGGCATATTCTTGGCATTCTAAAATAGAAGTTTATTTTATTGCAATTTTTTAAAATTTCTTACTCGCTTTTAATTGCAAGGTCCTGCTGTTGGCTTATTTCCATCAAAAAAAATAGCATACTTAAAATTTGATATAAATGAATCATATCAATTCATGAATGATTATTATCCAGCTTGCAAATATCAACAGGAACGTGTTATTTTTAAAAAAAGACTCATTTTTATAAAAACCTTTGCCAATCAGAAATAAGAAAATGATAAAACTTGAGTTATTATCTTTCTACAATAATTATGTACTTGTTGTAAACCTACTGTTTGATATTAAATTGCAAGTTTTATAATCCTGAAAATCGCTATACAACATTCTTCTACAAGGTGTCTCAAATAACTTGAGAGTGTACAGGCTGGTCAATCACTTATGTCCACCCCCGAAATATAGAGGTACATTTTAAAAATAAAAATTGAAAAGGATTTTTTTATTGAAGATTTAATTGAATTGAAGATTTGAAAATACGACAGAATGACATAATCAGTTTCATTTATTTTTATTTTTTTCGTTCGAGCACTAGCGATTAAAAAACTGAAATTTAGTGGAAAAGTGACGAAAAAAAATTAGGTTTTCTTCCATACATCGGTAGATTTTCCATAAGAAAAATACATATGTGACATATGGGTCGCCGATCTCATGTTTCGGATTTATTGAACCTCTTCAGGGAAAAATAAATCAACTTTGAGGTTCCATGTATATAGATTTATATTTGACACTTTTGACACCTTTTTCGCCAAAATATTTTCAAACTAGCTACTCTTCTTTCATTTTTTGAGACTAAAAATGTGAAAAATTCAATCGTAAGCAGTGTTTGTACCTTTTTTAAAGCGCTGATTTTAATCATTTTTTCAAATGACATGTTCTAATGATTGTTTACAATGAATAGTTACCATTATCATATCATTTTTTTTAATTTATTAAAAATAAGAAATACACGGTGGACTCGTCTTGCATCATAGGATACACCCCAGGCAGCCACAAAACCCGAGTGTAGTTTACCTCCCCCCCCCCCCCCCCCCCCGGTGTTCGTGGAAGTGTAGACGATGGCCTACTACTAGCTAGGTAGGTATTTTTAGACAAAGAAATGAATGACATACAGGATGTTTCCTGTAAGGTTGGCCAAACTTCACAGGCTGATTCTTCAGACTAAAATAATGAAAAAAAAATATATACAGGCGTGTCCGGAAACACTTCCTAAGAAAGATATAGGTAAATACGCCTTCAAAGTTTTAAAAATTTCATTTTAAAATTTATGAAACGATAAAAATAATAACAGAGGCTATGGTTACTAATAATGAATGGTCACTAATAATTCTTATATACAGGGTGTTTACTGTAAGGTGGTTCCGTTATTATTTTTATCATTTCGTAGATTTTTAGAATGAAATTCTTGAAACTTTGAAGGCGTATATCTTTCTTAGGCAGTGTTTCCGGACACAGTATTTTAGTCTGAAGAATCAGCCTGTGAAGTTCGGCCAACCTTACAGTAAACACCCTGTATATTGTACTAGTCATATTGGTATGCACCAAAACGCATATTGGCAAGCGTTTTGGCTGCCTAGGGGTGTATCCTATGGCGCAAGCCATATCCACCGTGCATTTTTTATTCATTTTTTCGATTCTCTCACTAAAGTTAAGTGATCAAAATCCTGCTGTGTTATTAATAAGATACATTGTGCTGATGTATTCGAGTAAAACGAAATATGTGTCTAAACAATTCCCACCTTTAACTCACAGCGCTACATCAATGAATGGCATATTGTTTTGCAATAATATGTCATTCATCTCTTATTAAGAAAAAGGAATTCAATCGCGTGTTGTAACATGTAATTGAATTCATTTTTTAAAAGTACTTTTTCGGTAGGTATAATAGGAACTGTCATTTGAAAAATTAAGAAAATCATCACTTTGCGAAACGTGGCAGCACTGCGTAACAATTGACTACTCAAAAAACACTACTCATAATGACATTTTTAGTGCAATACAAAATTAAACTGACTTTTATTACATAAAACATTAATTCAAATGAAATTTTTGGTATTATCAACGGAGATAATTATTAGGTATTGCTGTATAAATTATCGATTTTTAAAATGCCTCATTGCAAGGTAAGAGCCTCTAATATTAATTATTTTAAACTATTTACATTTCAAAACTAGGAAATCAAATTGGGCGACGTCTGGAGAACATGTAACAAAATCAGGGCCGCAATATTTCGAATAGGCCTGAATCTTTGGGAGTATTTTGGACCCCTCGATCCTAATCGAAACTGCCTGATTTCGGGTACCTATAAGAATCATTAATGAGAATTGCATCAATTCAAATAACGCGCGTGTCTTATTCCAGAATCCCAGTTCCTTTCGGTCCTTTCTGGGCAACTAAGGGGGACGATAGGACTCTCTGAACAAGAAATATCAGAACTAGCTGACTATTTCAGAGTGCAAGATGGACGAATCTTTTATACACAACTTTGTGAAGTAATACACAACAGTGGTTAGTACTTATAAAATTTTGCTTTTAAAAAAGAGATTGATATTTAATTTTTTTTTTCTAGTACCGGAATTTTCAAAAAATGAGTCACTAGTAAATGGTCTAGAATGGGAGGACCCGCTGCATGTGAACAGACTAAGCATTAGTGAAGAAAGACGTTTGGGATTATTAATTACGAAAATTGCGTCCGTGGTAAACATGAGGAAACTAATCTTGAGACCATATTTTCAAGACTATGAGCTGGTGAATTAAAAATGAAATGAAATAAAATATTGATGATGAAATAAATTTTAATAACTGCGCAGATATCGAAAAATAATGGATGTGTGACCACTGCACACTTCGCAAGAATTTTAGCATATTTGGAAATTTTAGTGTCGGCGGATGATTTCAATCTTTTAGTAAAAAAGTATCTCAAAGATAGTTACACAATTAATTACGTAGCATTTATCACAGCAATTGATGAAGTCGTGCAACAACTCAACAAACAAGGAATTTTAGATTTGGGAGGTGTAAGTAGTGCAGCATTGAAAAAGTATAATAACAGCTCATTACAATGATAATTGCAGGATGTACTAAGTTTATTCCCTGGAAGAATTCTGAATGCTGAGCTTCCTAAACTGCCTAGACCAGAAATAGGAAAAATCATAGCCTCTAGTATATTCGGGAAGCAAAATATTTTCCATCCAGCTTTGAATGAACCTAGAGAACATCAAGATCGATTGGCTATCATAAGAAGAATTCAAAGACATGTTCTAGAAAATCGTATCCGAGTCAATGAATTTTTTAGGGTGATTTGCTTACTGAATTAGCTTTTACCTTTTATTAAAAATAAATTAACATTTCCAGGGATTCGATCCGTTAAACAGCGGAAGAATTACAGTTTCTCAATTCCATCGAGGCTTAGATGCTTTAGGACTAAGCGGTATAAATAGAATGTATATGTCACTGCCTGAAATTGAGTCTATCATGATTCAATATAGAGATCCTTGCGATCCTACTAGAGTTTGTTGGAAAACATTTGAAGATGATATCGATCAAGTCTTTACGACAAAAGTGAGCTTTTCATTTAAATTAACCTTATAACAATTACAATTTTTTTGTAACATTTATTTGTTATTTGTTTACACAGGAACTAGAAAAGTGTCCCTGTTTAGAAGTTAAACCACCACCACAAGAAGTATTAGAGCTGCGAAGACCAGGTGGTAAGAGTTGGCGTAATGTGAACTCGTCCATGAGGGATCTCTGTGAAGAAGCCGTAGAAAAAGTCAAGCAAAAAACTATGAGAAGAGGAATTCTACTAAAGCCAGTTTTCAGAGACTACGACAAGTAATTCGAATACCTACCCAATTTGTCTCGATAAATAATATTAAATAATTGTTTTTAGGACAAATAATGGCCACGTCTCTCGTTCTCAGATGCGACAGTGCTTACTCTCAAACGGTATTCTTCTCTCAGATGAAGAGCTTTACGCTCTCGAAGAAAGATTCAACAATGATATGGGTTTCAATTACTTTTGGTTCTTGAGAGAAGTTGAACCAAAGAAACATGAACTACCACTGGTGAAAATAATGAAATTCCTTTATCAATTATTATTGATTACTCAAATTTTTATGTCTTTAGTACGCTGGGTTCGTGAATGATATGATAAAATTGAATGTAGAACATCCCAAATCGCTTCCAAATCGACAAGAAAAGGATATCGTGTTGATCTTGGCAAAAATTAAAGGAAAAGTTGTGAGAGAAGGAATCCGTGTACTTGAATTTCTCAGAGATTTTGATTACTGCAATAAGCAGGTTATTAGTAGGGATGATTTCAAACGAGGTTTATCAATATGCAGATTTGATTTGTCGGTTAATGAAGTTGAAACATTGATGGACGTGTAAGTGATGACTTGTAAATAAAAAACTGACAGTTATATAATACTTATTATTCTACAGATTTGCTTCCCCTTTACAAAAAGACTGTGTGGAATACAAAAGATTTTCCGATGTAGTAGAAGAAGCATTTACGCAACCGTGCTTGGAGAAATCACCTTTAATTGTTCCTCTCCAACATATCCCCACGAGAGATTGCGAGAAGAATTTCTTGAACTTTGATGAACGTAGAACTCTTTCCATTGCCATGCAAAAACTGGCCAAGAAACCGGAACTGCAGATGAACTTGTTATCCATCTTTAAGGTGATGATAATAATATGTCAATTAAAATATTTTAGTTGGTAATATCGCGAAGGCTAACATTTATTAAGCTTTATAAGTGCCGGTCGACCTCCTCTTACGTCGTTTTGTGAGGTGTAAACATCATAAAGATAATGACGAAACTTCAAGGAAGCCTTATTAAAAGTTACGAGCGCAAGGAAAACAAAATCAAGTCCAATTTCTGTGTCGATAAACCGATCTCTTCCACGCCTTTGTAATTTACACAAAAGCTAATCTTAAACATTCAACAGACCAACTAAAATAAATTTGATCAATGTTCTAATTATTCTAAGCCACATAACCAAATAGAACAAAAGTATTCGTCGTCTAAAAAAAAGCTTTATAAAATGTTTTCAATTATTATTAATTTCGAAATATTATTTTCAGGACTACGATAGGACCAACTGTGGAACGGTATCCAAAGAACACTTCCTTAGAGCTCTGTCTATCAGGGGCATGTACAACATAATATCGAGTACTGAATTTGATTCTGTATGCAAATGTTTCGGTTTCGAGAGAGGACTTAGAAATGAAGTTGACTATAGAGCTTTTATTAAGGCTTTAGATATCCTTTATGCTACAGAAAAATATAATCCTTATTGAATTGGTTTAGTTGTTTTATTTTCAATGTTCGGCATTCAACCGATATTCTATAAATATGAAAGACATTAGAAATTTTCGTTTCCTTTAAAAGTAGACATTTCTCGCCTGATAAAATTGGCATTGATCAATGTCTACGGCTGCGGTAGACACCATCAGTTGAAATGGATCGCACCTAGGTAGGATGATAAGGAAATTATTTCCATCTCCCTCGTTAAATCAAACCAAACCGAAAACGCAAATAGTGCAAGAATAGGTACGTAAATACCTAAAGGTAAAATTGTTAGGAAATCAAAACACTTCCACCCGCCAGCGCGGCAAAGAAACGATTCCGTATTCCGTCAGCTCATTAGATATTCATAAACATAAAAGTTCTCGCCCAGTAACATTCCAGCGCTTAAAGAAGACATCCGAAAGAACGGCCAAGCTAGGGTGGGGAGTCGCCAGATGTTGGTAGATGTATTATGAGACACTCTCGAAACGCGAGAGAAATAATAGCATGACCTAGATACAGACGGGAAAGGAAAGTTACGCGCCACAAGACAAACAATAAGCCCTTGCAAAGACAATAGTAAGTCGCTAGGTATTCCACCCATGGTAATGAAACTTTAATCAATCCATAGGGCGAATTAATAAACTGCAATAGCCAAAAATCCACCATGGTCCCGAAACAGTAAGTAGGTGAAAATGCAAAATAAAGGTGGAACCGGTGTAATTATCATAGATAGGAACAATGGAAAAGTATAGACCGCGTCGGCTGATTTTGAGGAAAATTTAGGTAGTTGAAGTTCAAGACAATTCAGTAAGGTAGCCGCGAGGTCAAAATGCCAAGTCTTACGAGAGGTGAGATATGATAAGAAACAAATCACGATATGAGGCAGTGCCAATAAGGTGCATTGTTGCGTGGTGTTTATAAAGCGGACCAACGCTTCTATAAAAGAAGACGTCTTACCGCAGCTCCAGAGAGATTGAGATCAGCTTTCGAGCAGGTCGAATCTAACTTCCTAACCCTTTATACGGTACCCAGAGATGGCATATAGTGGACTCCGGGATACCTAATGCTTATCTAAACCTGAAAATTCGAATCCAGAGATGACATTATAGCGGACTCCGGTCGAATTTCCCTTATCTACCTTGGAAAAACTCCAGTTGAAAACCCGAAAAGGGCAAATATCGTTTCACGCCAATTTCAAATCACAATTCTAAACTTCCTTAATAAAATTCGAATCCACAGATGGCATTATAGCGGACTCCGGTCGAATTTCCTTTATCTACCTTGGAAAAACTCCAGTTGAAAACCCGAAAAGGGCAGAAAATCGTTTAAAGCCAATTTCTAATAACAATTCTAATAAAATTCGAATCCAGAGATGGCATTATAGTGGACTCCGGTCGAATTTCCTTTACCTATCCCGGGAAATTCCAGTGAAACATATTTCATTCGCGTCTCGAACTCAATACTCGCAGTTGGCAAAATTCCCTTCGAACTAATTCACTAGTAGATGGCAAAGCGCCTATTCTGAAGGAATTTCCTTCACAAATTAGGGAAAATCCATTGAGAAAATAGTTAGGGAAGATCTCTCTTCGAAACAAAATCCACATCGATAAATAATTAAACAGATTCGCCCAATCCATGAGCGCAGATCCCATTTTAAATCAGGCAAAACAATCAGCTAGGTATTAGCAGGCGGCACCACCAGTAAGTAGTAGGTACCTACTCGATCACGTCAGCGAATATTAGGAAAGAGAAATACTTCAACAAATAATTACAAATTCACGTATAGGAAATCGAGAAAGAGCTAGGAAGAAAATGGGCAGGTCAGGAATAAAATAACCTGTGATGATAATTAAAGCGGCACGTTATTAGAAATAAACCAAGTTAGGCAGGAAGCAGTCCCTTTAAATTATACGACTTTAAGAAAGTGAAAGCTAGCAATTCCTCTCATTGTATTGCACCATGAATGAAGCGGAGCTGCACTCTCCGATATACAACAGGTCCAGATAGAACACGGTAGCGTTGTCAAATGGTAGCATCTGCCACTCGCATATATTAGCAGGAAATACTAATTCCATCACAATACCGATTAGGATTTATAATAGGTACTCGATTACCACACGTTGGGGGAGGGATTCATCTCGATGTCCAGATGAAGACCTCCGGTGAACCAGTAAAAGAGCATGACTCTTTAAAGTGGAAATCGTAGCAAGCAACGAGGCAATAAATCACCCTCAGTTGTAGATTAGAGCAGGCCAAATCGAAGCAGAGCTGTCAGGTGTAATACCTGCTCATCAAATATCAGGAAATACAATAACCGAAATAAATCTCGGATTACCAATTGCTATTCAGCAAATAGGAATTCAAAGCAACCAAAAACAAATCAGTCTCGAGTATGTGAAAAGCCAATCAAAATCAAGCAGCACAAAAACTCCTTTAGCACATCATACGAATGTCAACTTCAATCAAAATTTTAAAAACAAACTCCGCAGAAAATTGCTATAAAATGTTATTGCCAGTCTGGACTGAGTTATCTGCTTTCTAAACAGGTGTTAGGGGTAAAACCTCGGACCACGGTGAAATCGATGGTTGGTCTCGATTATAAAACCCACCGGCTCCAATATAGGTATTCATAAAAATTCCAGCATTCAATTATTACCCAGGCAAGCCCACGGGAACCCTGAGGAATAATTATAGAATAGCGGCCTAGTTTGGTCAGTTGGTCATCACATTTAAAATAGCAAAACAAAACTGCGAATTGCAGAGAACGTCATATTCGAAATGATAAGGTATATTAACTCATCGCCCCGATAGGTCAGGTAGAACAAAAAGGTAGACGCAGGGCAAATAGGTATTGACGGTCCAAAAGTGGCCAAATAAAGGTAGCCCAGTGAGGCAAAACGACAACACAACAAATAAACAAAATTAGTTAAAACAACTATCATGAGTATGACGTCAATTCAGGAAAACCCCGCTTTCACAATTGAAAAAGCAAATTGGAAAGACATTCGGATAATGTTTAAAGAGGAGGTAGCAAATCAAACAAACATGGCAACACTGCTCTCGATATCCAAGCCAAGCTAGCAACTCGACAAAAAGACAGACATTCCCGCCATAGCCCGGGTAGTCTGTAACCAAAGTGGTTGTATTCTTTAATTAATTCAAGATGATGCTTGAAATGAAATCAAAGAAACTAGAAAAAGGAAATTAGGCAAAGAACATCGTTGAATAGGTACCAGACAGACATTTCGCCATATACCGGATAGTCTGTAACCAAAGTGGTTGTACTCGTCAATTAATTCAAGCTGATGCTCAAATGAAATCAGACAGACATTCCCGCAATATACCGGGTAGTCTGTAAACGAAACAAAAACAAAACGAAATAATAAGAAAACACAGGAGTGCAAAAGAGTGGTTTCTGAAATAGATAGAAGTTTGAAAGATATATGAAATATATCTATCTTCGCTTTCCACTTTTTTATACTCTCTATGCAAAATCACAGCTCCTCTCGCCCTTTACCATTTTACGCTCTTGCAAACGAATTCTCTCGCTCATCATACGCTTTCAGACATCTGATAGGAAGTTCACAGTCAACAAGTCTCAGTTATTTCCCCGCTTTTCCGAAAGAAATCCCAATCAACCGAGATCCAATGAGTCATAGTAGGTTCTTCTGCGCATCCGTTTCGGCCATAGTAATCCTGGCATACCTCAATCAAAGAGCAGGGGTGACTACGGTAAAAACTACGGTAAACACAACGAGGAAAACACAGCGGTCCTATTAGGGGAAACCCAGAGGTAAACAGACGATCACAGTGGCTTTTCGCGAAAGACGAACGGACCAGGGGTCGTTACGTTACACAGTGGTTACGTGTGCGCAAGCGATGCTTTCATTCCTCGTATTCCCTGATAACTGATTGAACAGCCGGGAGAGCGATCCTATTTATAGGGAGTTGTGGTGAGTACATGGTGGAAAAAAGAGGTGATGTCCCTAGGAAATATGTGCTGAATTTGTTGAAGGGTTTCGTCGATGGGCACCATGGTGAAAAGGAAAATGAAATCGAAACTGACGAGATCGCTAAATAAGAGCGCTTGCTGTAGACGAAACGTCAAGAGCAAATCTCCATGGACCACGGCACAATAGCCCGGAATCAATTACGATTTCAATGAAAGCCGGTCGTGAAAGTCTATACACATCAAATTTGGTCGTTTTTGCCGAACATTTTTCTTTTATCGACATTCTTCTTTGAATAAATTCCTCATCTACAACTGACAAAAAAAACTGCATGGTAATTTACTGTATTTCAATACTTAGTGCCAATTAGTATTATTGAATGTTTTTCATTCTCAAAAATTCATTGATCTCTTGTAGAGATACTTTAAAGAGAAATTAATTTCTTAGAGATTTATTAAAGTTCTTTGAAATAGAAATTTATTTACTTAGTACATACATACTTCTATTAAATCATGGAGTGTGTAAAAGAGTTTTAAAATTAAACACTCTTAATTTGATAATAGGTATTAGGTATTCTTGGTAGCTTTTTACAGTGGCAATTACTGGCCATTCTTGGGTAAAATGACCTTTATAAATTGTTCCCTGCTCCCAAACGTATAAGAACGGGAATATAAATTCTGATCAAGAACTATGAGCCGTAATTATCTGGCAGGAATCAGGATTCACTTCTTACCTTTGGAATCCCAAGTTAACTTCACCATTTGTTTTCGATTTAGATATCTAAACTTTTCCACGCTAGGGCAAAGTAAATAATTGACTTGCGGAAAATTTGTAGCTCTTTTATCAAAATTTTCTATCGCATTGTTTCAGCTGAGATTTTGTTCTTCGTTGCTAGTTTATTTCGCCTCATTATTTATTTTCCTTTCCTCTTGAATTCCATATTATATGTAATATATCATTGACCTCAAAATCAATTTATTCTCAGAATTCTTCATTTCCTTCGGTCCATTGTTATGGATTTGACCCTAGGGAATGATTTAACCTTTGGAGAAATTGCATTAAGAGAAACGGGATCAAAATTCATAGCTATGTCTAAAGATAGACTCATTGAATTTTATGCCCATTTTGTCCAATATAGGTGCAACAATTCTATTGATTATCAATAATATAGTCCTTTCTTGTTAAAATAGAAACGCCCACTCATAGAAAAATTCCAGATTGTTACCCAGTGGCATAGAAACAGACACTCGTCAAATGTTTTCACAATAATCTTAAATTAGCTGAAAATGATTTCAAAAAAGTAATAAACTGAACATTCATCAATAAAAACAGTTCAACCAAGTAACATTTATTTTATGTAAAGTACTCAAATACAAAAATTAATTATATTTTTAAAACATGATAAAGCAGTACAATGATTCCATAAAAGCAATACAATTTCATAAACAATAAAGGTATGCAGGCGTTAAAACTTATCTCAGCTTTCGACACAAATTTCCTTACGCAAACGTAAGTATAAAAAAGTTGTAATTTTTTTAAATATACAGTGTGTGTCACAGGCATGGTACACCCCCTTTTTTTTCTTTTTTTTTTGAGGTAATTTTTTGAAATTTGGTAGGTCGCATATTCTCAATAGAGCGCACTTTTTAGCAGAAAATTGAATTTTTTCCCACATCCGGTTTTTCCGGAAATGTTACCAACTCTTTATTTTTAAATGGGACACCCTATATATTATTATATTTTTGGATTCTGTACATTTGTACGAATCCAACAATACCACATAAGTACAATTTTAAATGTCAAATTTGTTTTTATTTAATTTTTTATTTCTCAATTATAGTGTGCCATGACTATTTCGTTTTACTCCAATTGTATCATTTAATGCTAGAAAAATCGAATTTTTGTTCAAAGTGCTAAATCAAGTGATTTATGGATAAATTATGCCCACCGGAATGATTTTTTGAGCTGAATTCATTTTTTTCAAATGGTACCATATTGGTACCGTTACCGAGGTACCATCTACTAGTACTCTTAATAAGGGACATTTTGGTGTACCCATTTTGCATCTGTGACGAACACAACTGAAGTCATGGCACACTATAATTGAGCAATAAAAAATTAAATAAAATCAAATTTGACATTCAAAATGGTACTTATGTGGTATTTTTGGATTCGTACAAATGTACAGAATCCAAAAATATAATAATATATAGGGTGTCCTATTTAAAAATAAAAAGTTGGTAACATTTCCGGAAAAACCGGATGTGGGAAAAAATTCAATTTTCTGCTAAAAATTGCGCTCTATCGAGAATATGCGACGTACCAAATTTCGAAAAATTATCTCGAAAAATAAAGAAAAAAAAGGGGGCGTACCATGCCTGTGACACACACTGTATTACGGTGGGATAGTGAAGTAATTTTCCGAAGCTCTCAACTTAAATCATTGTGGTCAATTAATACCAATTATTGTTTTAGATTCAAATTAAAGGGAATAAAAAAAATCTTTGTTGGTGTCATTAAAGGAAAAGGATGGCCGTTCCCGTCCATATGATCTAATGACAAAATGTCTGGGAAAAGTTTTGCCCAAAAACGTATAGGTACAGTTCTACCTATCTTTGTACCTATAGTTGTAGAAACTAATTTTCATTGACCTCTGAAGTTTTAATTCATTAGTATGGTATTGATTCATGTACTATTTTTGATAAAACATGTGAAAAAATCTTTTCAATATTTATTTTGAGGTGATTGTTCCAATGGCCGATAATGGCATCTTCGCTCTTGTCCTTAAAATTGGCGTATTTTACAAACATTTACTTTGCAGTAATTTTCACGAATATATGGGACTTGTAAGCAATTATTTCTTGAAGGTCGTAACAGAAACTGCAATTATGGAACTTCAAAGTTATTTTAATCACAAAGTACCAAATGGGACTAAAGATCGATACCTGCAAGTCGCCGACAGTACTTGGCGAGTCGCTGGAACTTAGCCACATTCATCTCATCGTCAGTGACACGGATTCACTTGTCACTCCGTTACGCCAAAGTATTCAAAAATTCAAAAAAAAAAAAAAAAAGAAAAAAAGAAAAAAAGGACGTTTAAATATTACGTGTAATTTATTTCTCTGTGCGAGTTTAATTTTCTATAAAATGGTGTCGAATGCCTGTAACTTTTACTCTTTTTGGTTTTGGAAAACTTGTTATGCTCCATTTTTAATCTCACTTCTTCGCCAGTCGCCGACATAAAAATAATGTTCCATGGATAGTTGTCACCCGGCGGAACCATATAGTGTAAATTACTTCATGGTTAATTTTAACGATTTCTGCTACTAGATAGTAACAATGCACGGACACATTCACTTCTACAGGTAGCAGAGACATAACTGCCACCACTAAAGCCACCAACAAGTCTCACAACTGAGAAGACCCAGTTAGAGGTGGCCAGATGTTGCGGCAATTATCAAAACTACTTTTAAGTAAATGGAACTTTGAAGACGCTAGTAACATTAGTTAATTACTGTCACCATAATTTGCCATCTCTTTGCCACCTTTGAGTTCCAAATACTTTGTCGTTATTCTACTAGTAACTACGACGTCTTCAATACCTTGAAGGCTACTTTAGGAGTTATTATAACAATAGAGCATCATTAAAGGTATGAATTACGTTTTGGCGACGTTAATAGTGGAAAACAAAGTTATTTTTACGAAAAAGTCGTGGATTAAGTCGTGGTTACGTATTTATAACCATGTTCAAGTACCGATCTCGGTTGCTGTCACTTTAGTGCTAGTTGGGTGCACCTTCGAAGCTTACCTCGTCCTTTCTGTTAGTACCTACCGCGACGAATCTCTCGATGTACTGCTTGAAAGTTCCATTGATCATTTTAAAATAAGAAGCAAATAAATTGCATTTAGTTTCGACCTAAAAATTTGATAATTTCCAACTCACAACATTTTTCCCGTATTTCGGAACTCCTTTTATACATTCCTCAGATGTGAATTTCAAATACTTGATTGTTTCATTTTCAACAATCTTTTTTTAAATTTTAGAAACCCTACTTAAGTACCTATACTGCTCAAACCTTTTCAAATGATTTCCGAAATGGCATGGCATGATACTAATTTTTTTTGCAATAATTTTGAATACTACATATTATACCTATAAGAATAATCGTTGCCAATAAGAAAGAAAAAATTAAAGTACAAGTAATTAGGACTTTAAAATGTTAGCTAAACATATTTGCCCCGTTAGGTAGGTATAAAAAATTCGGGCGACGATACCTTTATAGTACGAGGAGCCCACGACCAAAATTTTTGTCTCATAGCAATACGACCAAAACCGCATCAAATTAATAGATTCGATTATTCTGAACCCGAAAATCGCAATATCAGAAATTTTCCGTGTATCGTCCGACCTAACCAAATTTTCAAAAATGTCAAAAAATTTTACCAAACTATATCATAGCAATCCGTCTGATTTTCAGAATATAGTTAAATGATACCTCTAAGATATCGAAAATAAGTTTTTCAGACGCCACTAGCGTAGCGTGTACCCGGGAGACCACTTAAAAAACTTAAAAATGAGACAAAAAAAAAGTATCATAGCAAAACATCTGAAAATGATTTTCACGAGTGAATTTGGGTCAGTGTATATGAAATAATCATTTTTCAGAAGAAAATGTGAGCACATTAAATTTTGAGACCGTTTTGAAAACGTTAAAAAAATTTACCGATCGGTAACATAGCAATTCGTCTGAAAATTGTTAGACGTGATAAAATAAGTTGTCTAGATGTAGAAAAAATTTATATCAGACAAATTCAGTGTAGCACCTTACTAATCAGACAACTTTTCGATACTCCGAAATCATTCAAAAATCGTATTGAGGCGATTGAAGTCTATGTTATTACGAGCCAATGAATAAGTTTTACTTATTTTACCTACTCGTTTTCCTGTATTTCTAGCCGTTATCAACGTTGCTTTCAAAACAGAAAATTACCTACCTACCTATTCACTACACATTTATTGGATTTTTTCAAAACTTTAATTTTTAAATACTTTATCGAATATTTTCTTTCTTTTGTTCCTCACTAAGATATTTATCAGCAAATGCTTTGTGTACGTCCGATAACGGACTCTCTATGGACATCCGATAACGGACTCCCTATTGACGTCCGATAAAGGACTCCTTACGGATGTCCAAAGTTGTGACAAATGGACACTGAATGGACGTCCCATGGACGTCCATAGGACAAAAACGGACTTCCTATGGACGTCCGTTGGTACATAGAGGGATGTCCATTGGACTACTTTGTGCTGTTTGGGATGACGTCACATATGACTTTTTAAACTTAATCGTACAATAGCAATCTGAATGAACGGTGTGAGCGTCGTTACAACTGTCAGAATAGCCTGCTGCCGCATGCGCTGTAATGATGCAAGGGACAGGAGCGTAAGAAGTAAATAGCCTTTCTTGCCATAGGATTGTAACAAGCGCCAGGGCGTTTGCCGGGCGACTCCGGAACGTTCTTTTCATTTTTGGGATTATAGGCGACATCGGAAATGTCTGAAAACAGTATTTTAGCAATCCCGGAAGCCATAAAAAAGTTTAAAAAAAAATTGAACCGGGTTGCTATAATACAGTTCGGCTAAATTTTTTGACATTTTCAAAAATGCGCTCAGGCCATATGCTACGCGCAAAATATCTGAAAACAAACATTTTCGTTATAAAATGACAAAATCTATGTACATTTTCAATATCAGACGTAATACGATAATACCGTCTGCCTATTTTTTTTTTACATAGCAGAAATGGCCTCCACACAGTTGCTACACTTTTGACCGTTACCACCCACCTAGTAGGGCTCAGGATCATCTTATCTAACGACTTGATACGGTTTTGGCCGTAAAACGATGATACATGGTTTTGGTCGTGGGCTCTCGTACTATTACCTAGGTGGAATGAATCTTCTTATAAATAGATTATAGACATGATTACTCACTATAAGAAATCATTTTTATCACCTACCTACCTAATTGTCCATCATAAAGTCCAACGAAGCAAACGAAAAAATATATGATTGGGTTATATGGTCCATTTTTGTTGACCAGATTTGTCGAATTATTTTTTTGTAAAAAAAAATTGAAATGCGCACAATAATGATAAATTTGAAGCACATTCATTATGAAAGAATTTCTGGAGTTGGGGGCAATAAAATGCAAATGAAAGGTTCGTGGGAAACTCGTATAAAAACCAAACAGTCGACCTTTCAACGAAATTAAAATGGTCAAAACTAGGATAAGGAGATCTATTGGAAATCTCATAATCTCTCGCTATAACATTTGAAAATCGTGGAACAAACCACTAAAGCTTTTCAATATAACTTCATTTTGGATTAAAATTACATCCAGTAGGCGGTAATAACGAATATTATGTGTTCATATAATGAAACCCTAAGTGTCTTCGTGGAAGTCGTAAAAGAACGCCTTTGAGAGATTTATCGCTCTCAATCGAGACCCTCTCTGTTTGTTGTTCAATTTATAAGAAGCAATTTACGCCTGGAGGTGTCCACTAATCCAGCGACTGCGCCCCCAGGTGAGACTTCGGGTGAAGAAGTGTCGTACAGTCTTTTATGGTGAACGCGTCGTGATCACTCAGTCGAGCGCCGATCTCTGCTTGATTGGATGCTGCCGAAAGGGCTTTACTAGTGGTGGGCTTTTCTTCATCCAGGTTATCCAGGCTTGATATCGGTGCTCGCATATTGCCTATAGATGTGGATTCCGGTGTCAACCGTGGCTGCCCTTTTTGTGCTCTTTGCTGATGGAACGGACGGAGATAATGATTTGGAACTTATCTTCAGGGATAGGTGAGCACAAATTTATTAATTAAAATATTTGTCGAGATTTTTTTTTCAATTGTGTGAATTCATCTCACAACTTTCAGTAAGAATAATAATTCAAGGTGGCTGGATTCCACATAAATTTTCCAGAGAAATTGACATCGATTGAACTTTTTCCTCATCAGTTAATTGACACTTAAAATAGTATGGGATGTTTTCACGTACCTATCCTCAAACTTAAAAAAATGTATCTAAATCGGTATCCTTCGGATAAAAACTAATTAATTTGGAAGAATACAACGTAGGTATACCTAAGTTAAAAATAAAATTACATTTCAATTATTCGTCATTTAAATTTAACTGCAACAAAATGCAATTTTAATTAAAGTAATTAAATTTTCATTAATTAATACATACGAGTAGGTACCTACGTTAAAATTAATTGACTTGAAGTTGATGATGCCTTACAAAAACACCCGACGTATTTTAAAGCATTTTGTTATACTAATCAATTTCAGTTTTACCAATAATGTTACTCTCACTCCTTTTCACTACTTCAAATTAACAAAATTATTTTAATAAACTTTCATCTCAACATTCTCAACTGATATACAGGGTGATCCTGAAATGGTAGACACGATATACACAGTGTGGCAGAGAATATTCAGAAAGAACATCGATTCATTGGTGACGGAATTACAAGCAATCACAGTCTAAAACTTTGTTGGATTTCATATGTTTCCATCATGGTAACATCTTATTGGGTATTATAGGCCTACACACTATTTTTCTTCCTGAAGAAAGTGTATATCAAGTACCTACAGTGTTGTGACTTTTTTATCCATATAAAAGTGGTCATATCTTCCCTAATAATAGGAGTTCGCAATAAAATTAGCATCATCCTGAATTTATTTTTAAAGGCAATAATCATCCTTGGAAAATTTTACCTGACAATGGGACGGATAAGATTTAAAAAATTTCAGCAAAAACTTCAAAAATTAGTAATAATAATTATTGCACTTTCAGTTCTCCAAGAAGAATAAGAAAGCGAGCTAATGTCATATTAATGTTCATAGTTATAGTATAGTACCTACCTTAGGTACTTTTTCGGTTTAAAGAAAATCAATGACATTCCCTCTCGACATTTTGCTAAGAAAATAGAAAATAGAAAATTTTGCTAAGCAAGAATTCTTTCGAATTTCTTCCACTTCGGTTTGTCTACATTCACCGGCAGTTCGTTGTGATGGCGGTGGCTCAAAACATATAAGTATAAGAATCTTGATGGTATTCTTTTAGCATGATGGATTCTTCTAGCACTATAGACGAATTTTTATCGGCGAAAGAACAGAAAACTCGCAACATTAGACATTGCCCAAATTAAGTAAGTTATTGGACATTACTTCTCTTCTTTCATATTATAGGTGTTCTTAATTCCTTCGAATTTTCAGTAGGCGCCTTGGGATCGATAATCTTCTGGAAGGTCGAGAACAATCATTTTTGATAGGTTCATTCTTTGTCAATTGTCACCCTTTTGGGAATATCGCCGAGTTCATGATGCCATCATTGTATTATTGAAATAAGCCATACGCAAAAAATGCTTCATGTTATTAGCATTCCTTATATACAGGGTGCACCATGTATCCTTCTCTATATTGCTATCTTCTGAACGCTAAGAGATACAGGGTCGGTTAAATTAGAGAAAAGATGCGCAGTTTTGTGACCATCTCGAATTCGTCAAAACATGCAAGATATCTGTGACCGTTCCTGAAATATCCTGAAAAAACTGAAAAATCGAGATTTCTTATTTTCATCATATCTTTTTTATTATTGGAAATTAATAAATCATTTTTTGTAGGCTTACATAAGCCGTTAAGAGCTATCCATCTGACATTTCAAAAATTTTCAAGGCCTACTAGATCCAAGAGTTTTCACAGTCAACTTTCGTTTTTCTTATGGCCGCCATATTATTTTTTTATGTCGTTCGATATGAAAAAAATAATGGAAACCAAAAATTGATAAACTTCAAAAAATAAAATTTTTTAATTTTTATTCTTAATTTTTCAAAGAAAAACCAAATAAAAAATCGTCGAAAAACGTCAACATTTGTAAAATACGCCGAAATAGTGCTTGCCTTATAGTTTTTTAATTTATCTATGAAATTCGGTCTAAAAATGTGTCTTTTTTGTAAAGAAAAAAGAAGAATAAAATTTTTTTTAATTTATTTTTTGAAGTTTAAAAATTTTTTGTTTTTATGATTTTTTTTATACCGAACAACATAAAAAACACTATGGTGGCCATAAGAAAAACGAAAGTTGACTATTAAAATTCTGGGATCTAGTCGGCTTTGAAAATTTTTGAAATGTCAGATGGGTAGCTCTTGACGACTTATGTAAGCCCACAAAAAATTATTCATTAATCTCCAATAATAAAAAAGATATGGAAAAAATAAGAAATCTCGATTTTTCAGTTTTTTCAGGATATTTCAGGAACGGTCACAGATATCTTGTATGTCTCGACGGAATCGAGATGGCCACAAAATTGCGCTCCTTTGGACTTGTTTAACCGACCCTGTATCCGTTAGCGTTAGGAGATAGCAATATAGAGAAGGATACATGGTGCACCCTGTATATTATACTCTCTCTATTTTCACTTTAGATTTTCTTAGGGCCACTTTCCACTTTCACTATCAGTGAATGGATATTGCAAGTTGTTTTTTTTTTGTGTGATAAATAATGCTACCTATCCTATATTCAAATTAAGAGTCGAATAATAGCTCAATTTTCAGTTGAATAGGTATATATACTTCCTTACTTATAAAATTTCATATTTTAGAATAAGAAATGGAAAGCACTGATTTTTTAAACCAAAGATAAAATCTTTAATACTTTCTAAGGCATCAAAAGTTGTTCTTAAGAGACAAAAAAAATTGTCTTGATTTGATCTTCTTGAGAAAATTGAGGAAACCATTATTTTTTCTATACCATTCCTAAGGTAATAGATACATTATTCACTTTTTGGGTTCTTATTTATTTCCTTATGACGCTAATATGAGTGCAAACTGAAATGAATATAAGAAAAAAAAAGTGAAAACGGAGATGTAACACTGGTGCGTGTGCCCTCCATAGTGTGATGTTAGAATACCGACCGTGTGCAGAAGATCGAAGGTTCGATTCACTCCCTGCACACATTCAATTTTCCTAAATTCCTAAACATGTTCCCAATTAGTTCTTTTGTTCTTATTTGCCACATTTTTTGATGTCGCAAAAGTATTCGAGAGTATTTAGTATAATAATTATTCTCGTTTTCATAATAATCCACTTTTTTAATTTGAAATTCTTGTTTGGAGCTTTTTTCATCAGACTTCTTTGCACACCTAGGCACCACTAAATGCAAAATTAATAGGTATACCTAGACAGTAGGTAAATAAAATAGGTGCCTACATAGATACTTTCGGTTATAGATTGAGAAAATATACCAGGGTGTCCCTAAAAAAGGTACGCACCACTGATTCCCTAGTAAAAAATATGACGATTTACCTACCCGAAATTATCTATGTCCAAAATGGCACCCTTCTCAAGATACAGTCCTTAAAAGGGGGTCAATCAAAAACACGTTTTCCAGAATAAGTCAAAAATGGATTAACTGATGAGAAACTTCAAAATTGCACCGCCTACTACTAACTATTGTTAAGAGCAATAAACATGCATAGTTTTGGAAACATTGACGTACAGGGTGTTTCTGTTTTTGATATCACGTCTCACTTCTTACTCCAGAACTTTTTTATCCACAAGCCACTGAATGATATTGTATTGTATTCAAAGCAGCGCCGGATTACCCACAAGGCTACCTAGGCTGTAGCCTAGGGGCGCAAAGCTTGGTGGGGCGCCGGAGGCGCCCTTAAAACTTGTAAATGCATGTGTAAATGCATAAATACTTAGGTACTAAAAATAATGAAATATACATTTCCGAGTTAGGATAATATAATACCTACCTACTGCCCACACGCAGGCGACAAGTTCATAGGGGCGGCGGGCGAGAGAAAAAAACATCTTAATTCATAACAATAACAAAAATTATCAAAATATCATGATAAAATTAATTACTGGGAGGGTAGTGTATAGCCAAGGAGGCGGGGGGCGCGTGCAGGATCCTGGGAAACTTTTCACAATATTACATAATCAGGGCCTTTCTAACCACAGAATTAATAGGGCTGTAGGCAAGGGGCGCAAGCCTTTGGTGGCGGATGTTTTTATTGAAGTATAATATTTTATGTGATTATTTATTAGTCATTTAGTTATTATAGTTTTCACATCTCAGTACCTACATGTTTAACTAAGTAGTGGGAAATTGCGTAACTTTTAACATTGAAAATAATTTCGCTTGCTGATGCGCATTTTCTTTGGAGCCGGACATACATAACTAGTGTTAAATTATTTAGAATTCATACTGCACTAACTTATTTGTAATCCATCAGTCGTCATTGGCTTATTCCCAGCGTTAGCTATCCTTTACGCATTTCATCTGGGAAAAGGGCACATAACTTTCAGTGGCCCATAGGCCCCAAATATCTTAGAACAGCTCTGGCCTGTACAGACTACCCGCGGAACGCCGAACCTGATTCATGTTCTTCTATAATAAAATTAGGTACCTAGAGTTCTATACTATTTTCCTTTTCTTGAAAAATTCGTGATACATATAAATGTCTTGGTTCTTGAATTGACGATATCGAACAACGAAGGCTTTGGCCATATTAAAACCAGATGGTGGCTCTAACCCAACTTCTATTCAACTCTATATATTATCCGGCGGACCTTTCCAATGCTTGAACGTAATGCGAAAATGTATAGCTAACAGTATAAATGCAGTTATTCCTTATAGTGTGATTAACATTTTCGCACTTGTTTTTTCAAAAATTTTCTCGGGGGAGAACCCCCGAACCCCCCTCATTCCTGGGGGATACTCCGTACCCCCCAGACCCCCCGGTTGGACTCTATAATGCTAGCATATCTTTGACACAATTCACTCACAAAAAGCGCAGCAGAATTTACCTAATGAAATACCTACACATTTCTTTCTATTAATGTCTAATTTTACATACAAAAAATTGCTCTTTGCCATTCCTTAGATAGAGATTTTTCCATAAGAGGGGAGAGAGGGCGACAATTACTAAAATTCAACTAAAAAGGGGCGCTGTTATTTAATTAGCCTAGGGCGCTGCAAACCTCTAATCCGGCGCTGATTCAAAGGCTAAAGTATTACAAAACTTTTTGCCCTTTTATACGAGTTTCGTAGGGACCTTGAATCGTTTTCCCGTAATTATTTTTTTATGATCGACCTTATCTAACTACACTACTGAAAACGTATTTGTGAAAATCTCTTTTTTAATTTAAATATTAAATTTCAACAACAACGTTCCACCACGGAATCTTGGGTTAAAAATACGCCGATTTAACTGAAATTATTTATGTCTAAAATGGCCCTTTTTTCAAGATTCTTTTGAGCTGAATACACATTTTTCATAATTAGTAAAAACTTGAGTAAAATAAGAAACTTTAGTTTCACCGCCTACTATACGAATATTCTCAAGGCCGTGTAAAAAAAAATTGTTTCTATGAAATAAAAATTATTATTTTAATTAAAATAAGATTTTCACAAATACGTTTTCGTGGTAAAAGTCCATCATTAAATATTAATTATGGGAAAACCATGCAAGATACAAAACTTTTACAAAAGAGAGCAACAAAAGATGCAGAATCCATCAGTAGAAGCGGATGAAAAAGTTCTTAGGGTAAAAAGTGAGACGTGATATCAAAAACAGAAACAGCCTCTATATCAATGTTTGCAAGACTATTGTCAGTTTATTGGTTTCAACATCAGTAGTGCTGAAATTTTGAAGTTTCTCAGTTAATCCATTTTTGACATATTCTGGAAAACGTGTATAGGGTACATTTTTAAAAAGGTGCAATTTTTGGACATAGATAATTTGGGTTGCATCAACATATTTTTTACTCGGCAATCTGCTGTGGTAGAACGTTAGTGGTGCCTTTTAACGACACCCTGTATAACATTTAAATATTGAACAATTTATTAATTTAACAAAAATAAAATGTACCTTGACAGAATAATCGACTTTGAACACGGGTCACGGGTAAATTTTTTATTTATTTATTTATTTATTTATTTTATTTATTTATTTTGTTTATTTTAATGGATTTATTTAATCCATTAAGGGTTGTTATTTCAAAACTTGATGTCAATAACTATCATGATTTTTTGATTGACTTTTTTATTCCAGATCTAAAGCGGATTGGGAAGTCCTCTGGCATAATGAAAGGCATGTGAGATGCAGGGAATCTCTGGCAAGACATTTATACTGGGCATGCGAAAAAGATATTTACCGCCTCACGCGAAGAAGCGGTGGAAACGAAGAAAACAGAAATGACAATTACCGCAATAGTATAATCGAAGGTAATATTTTTACATTTTTATCATACGATTTTTTTTAAGAGAGCATCGGTCTTAACTATGTAGCTAAGACACAGGTCGTCCCGCTCGGGTAATTCGGCTGCGAGAACGAACCCATGCATGCCACAGAGACATTTATAAAGAAATAAATAGTTTGTATATAAAAAAAAATCAACCAAACCTAGCTGGGATTCGAACCCCAGACAGTGGCAGCGTCAACGGCTTCATTCAGCAACCTAAACCATCTCGCTACCGCGCCCGCGTAATCATACGATTTATTAATAATTCGAATTTAATTTTTTTTCACTCATTAACGAATAATAAAATCAAGCGGGTATACAGGGTTATTTACGGTATACGCCACGGAAGATTATGGCCGTGTCTCTGAATTTTAGGATCTTTTTATTTTTGGAGTGGATAGAGACCCGGCAGAGGTACGTTTTAAAATTATATTCATAATGTACAGGATGTCCCAAAAGCAAGAAACATATCAAAGTTATGTTTTTTTAAATGGAATGCTCCTATGTTATTGCATTTTTAGATTGTCTGAGAAGAAAAATAAGATTGGTTTTTACAGTTGGTGTTTAAATTCAGAAGTTTGTGAGTTATAAACAAGTGAAAATCGTCATTTTTCAAGTTCAAGGCCTTGTACAACGAAAACGGTTCAAGATAGAGAAAAACGGCTTACATGTCCCTATTTTAACTTTTCATGTACTATCCTATGGTAGAGAAACATTGGTACTTTCTTTGATTTATTTATTTGTCGACGCGTGGAGAAATTTCAGAATTTTTCAAATTTTTTATCACCCCTGTATAAATATTTCATCTACATCGTAGGATAGTACATGAAAAGTTAAAATAGGGACATGTAGGCCGTTTTTCTCTATCTTAAGCCGTTTTCCTTGTACAGGGCCTTGAACTTGAAAAATGACGATTTTCACTTGTTTATAACTCACAAACTTCTGAATTTAAACACCAACTGTAAAAGCCAATCTTATTTTCTCTTCTCAGACAATCTAAAAATGCAATAACATAGGAGCATTCAATTTAAAAAAACATAACTTTGATATGTTTCATGCTTTTGGGACATTATGAATATTATTTTAAAACGTACCTCTGTCGGGTCTCTATCCACTCCAAAAATAAAAAGATCTTAAAATCCAGAGACACGGCCATAATCTTCCGTGGCGTATACCGTGAATAACCCTGTATTATTGCGCCCACGACATGTCCGAAAAACAACTTTTATACTAACGATTTTGGAAAAAAAAGTTATTTGTTTAACTAGGCAGCAAAAATGCGGATGAATTTCATAACCGAGACGCAGTAGAGGCTATAAAAAACCAGCCAAGGCTCACTGCTATGGGTTGAGCACATCATTTTTTTTTTGTCAATTCTTCTTTAATGAATTTCTTCACATTTTTTACGTGTAACTTCGTGTTTTATCCTTAATCACTTGGCAATTACATGTAATCTAAAAAAAAATTACCTTCGCTGCCTTGGCAGCAAAAAAAAAATTTTCTGTCAATCATGAAGCAGCAACCACCAAAGTAGCATATGTTTGGTGTAAATTTTGCAAAAAGCTCCTTTTGGTACCTATAGACAGCAAATGTATCATTTTACTGGCGTGATCAGGCACCAAATTTTGGATTAAATTTTGTGTTACATCTGGATCGCTACAAGTTCCAAGGGCTGAATCTAAATTAAATTTTTGACCAATCAGATATTCAATTTAACAAGTCAAATCATCGCGATTTTTTGTGAATACGGAGGCTTAAGGCTTGTTAATTTTTCAATGTCAATTTTGCCATATTTTTGAAATATCTTCCCATAAACTGAACTACAAATTATAAAAGTAAAAGGATGAGCCTAAATTTTGCATTCGGTTCTTAAGGGCTATACGGTGTGAACACCTACAACTAATGTTGCGGTTGAGAAAAACTCGGTCTGTTTCAAGTGAGAATAAGATTACTGTTCCACTATAAATAGAGATTTACTGCCTGCCTTAGAATAAACATTTTTGGGTCAGATGCGACAATCGAGGATCAACTGAGATTCCTTTCATTGTACTTTATTCCAGTGTGCAGTAGAAATCTAAACGGTGAATGTACCAAAAGTTGGAAATGCAAAAAAGACCCTGCTGAGAGTAAATTAAACTAAGAATTAGGAACAGAAAGAAAGAAATATTCTTAATACATTTTTGCCGTTGAAAAAGTATAGTTAAAAATATTAAATATTAAAAATATATTAAAACTTACTTTCAATGTTTCAACAGCAAATTTTCAGGTAGGTAACGGGATAATCCAGACAATCTAAACTATACTTTTAAGCTATCATTTTATTGGGGTGGATTTCAATCTAACAAATTAGAAAGTATTTATTTTTAAACCAGCAGCCTGCTTCAGTGCTTCGTATATCCCTATATGGATTCACACGGCAAGTGGTAATTTTACAAATGTCGCTCTTTATAGAATTATTAGCTCTGATATAGCATGCAGGGTCTTATTATAGTTGTTATTATTTATATCCCATTTCCTGGAATCGAGCACGTTTGAAAACAGGCGACTGGTTAACGCAAAAGGGGTTCAAAGATGTGACGTGCGTCGATAAATCGGGGCTAATCATCAGAAACAAGAAATGGGCCACGCTATGACGCCGCAAGACGAAAGCAAAATACCTCTACCTCAGGAAAGACTCTTTAAAAATGGATTAAATCAAGGGTCTCTAAAAAATATATTATGAGGTTTATAATTTCCTCAGTTAAATCCCCCATACCCCCTCTACAGTTAACGGAATGTACTACCGTACATATCGTTTTATTTCTTCCGCTTCCCCATATCCACTTATATGGCTTCCTCTCTAATAAATGTAACATGTACGTAACTGAGGTGTATTTCTAATCGTATCCTAAATTATATTTTTCATAGGGAGAGCTGAAAAACATTATTGCGCCTCGGTTGAAAATGTATTGTAGCTAAACACGATTTCGTTAAATAAATTTTGACTATGGAAAAAATACACTAAAACAGAATCCTCTTACATTGAGGAGGTGTCGGGAAAAAATCACCCTCTCTGAGTCTCTGCTACAATCCAGATCTGTATTTTCTTGATATTGTTGACATATTTTCTTTAATAAAATAGATATACAGGGTGTGAATTTGAACACTTGCACCCCTGAATTATCCCTTCAAAAATGTTTCTCAAATAAATCCCGAAACAGGTCATTTTTTTAAATTTATGTTCTATTGACGTAAAACATTTTTATAGAGGATGTTCGTTGACATAGTAATGACGATATTTTCTATGTTTTGTTTTTAAACGAGACAGCCTCTGGAGGTATATTAATACATTTTCAGATTGTCTGAGAAAATCCAGTAAGAACGGTTTTCACAGTCGCAGTTCAAACTGAGTGGCTTTGGAGTTATAAACAAGTGAAAATCGCAGTTTTTCATTTTCAAAGCCGCTTGTTTTGAAAACGGCTCAAGATATCGGAAAACGGCTTACATGTCCCTATATCTTAATTTTAAACCGTTATCCTATTGTGTAGGTGAATTTTTCATACAGGGACAGGGTGAGGAAAACTCTATTAATTTCAATCACTCAGTATAAAAATTTTAAGTATGCTGTAAGGTAACACTTGAAAAGTTAGGATAGGGACACTTAAGCCCTTTTCCGATATCGTGAGCTGTTTTCAAAACAAACTGCTTTGAAAATGAAAATCTGCGATTTTCACTTGTTTTATAACTCATAAAAGCTAAGCATCTGAAAATGTATTAACATACAGGGTGCCCCATTTAAAAAAAATAGACAATGTCGTCATTACTGAGTCAAGGAACACCCTGTATATTTTTTTACGTCAATTAAATTTTTAAAATTTGATTTTTCGGGATTTCTTTGAAAAAAAAAAATTTTAAGGGAGAATTCGGGGGTGGTAAATTTTCAAATTGACACCATGTTATGTATTGGTGCCAAATAACTCCAAAATAGGAATCACAACGATTTTTAATTTGAATTTTGTTTCAAGGGAAATGTAGAGGCTTCTGTCCACAATTTTTTTTTTTTTTTTGATTTTGTGTTAATTTAAATCGTTTGTATTTTGGTGCTATTGACTGAAAATTAAATCAAGCTCTACTTTTTTCAACTTTCATTCAAAATTAATCAGTCAGAAAGATACCAAAACCAAAATATCATTTTGGAATTTGGACACAAAATTTGACATAAAAATGTAATTTTAGATGCTTTGAATCTTATTGAAACATTTACTTCTTAAATGTGTATCCTGCTCTGGGAGTTTCTTCTTTGAATAATTTGGATAAAATAATTTAAAAATGAAATAAAAATCTAAGTGAAAATTTCAAACCATCATATTCCCTAATTAGATAATTTATTTTTAGAGGAGTATCCCTGGATAAATCCAAAAAGAGCTCACAAAATGCTTCGTTTTCGTCGCCAAACCAGCAGAAGATCCGGAACTTCGATCTCGGCAGAATGTTGCAATTCGTCTGGATGCACTTGGGAGGAATATGCTGAATATTGTCCAACTAACACGCGATATACTTTAATGTAATTCAATTAATAAATTTTCAAATTTCACTATAAATTTAGTTAATTATATTAATATGTTAATTATTGTGTAAATTTAATTTATTTATTATACCACTACCTACTTACTATAATATACTATTTTGTTAAATTACACTATTTACAAATATTTAAATAAATGTTCTTCTTGCAAAACCAATAAATGTTACAAATATATAACAAGTAATTTAAGCATCTGATATGTAAGTATTTTTTATTAATAATAATAATAATAATACCAATGGGTGCTCACTTCTATGGTACCTTCTATTTTAAGGAATTGAAATAGAGGAAATAAAAATCAAAAATATTTTTTAACTTTTTTATTACTTTTACTTGGAGCATAATCCACTTTTTTATTTAAGAAATGTATATAATATCTAATCCAACAATATATCACACCAATTGAACAATAAACAGATGTAATTAACAATGACAAAAAAGGTAAAAATTTTTCAATTCCCAGTAGGGAATGAACAAAATTTTCATACATAAAAATTGGAATTAATCCTAATAAATAAATACTTTCCAGTGGACTTGTTAATGGTAACGAGTACTGATATATCGACAATGGGTAAATTTTTGATAAACTATGAAATGCGTATGTGGAATGCAAGATCAATAATAATGCTTTAATGAGAATTAAATCCTTGGAAAAAAGTAAAGGAAACAATGAAAAATGTCCTACTGTACTCAAAATTAGGAAAATCTTGGCATCAAATGATTCCATTATACAAAGGATGCTAAAATGAAATAAAATCACAATTATTACTATTTCAAAGGTACATCTTTAATAAAAAAATTACCTCAAAGGTATTATTGCCATTAAAATAGCTTTTTCGTGTACGTGCCAGCCAAATAGGAAAGATGTCAACGTGCAAAGTACGATACATCTTAAAAAATGTACAGGCTGCTTATTAAGAAACCATAACTTGATTAAGGCAGGCAACATAAATACACCGGTTAGAACCATTGTCATCAATGGAGAGATACTCCAAAGGACCGAATGAGGATATTCTTGAACCAAACCACCCGTCATAGTTGCTACTCCAGCAAAGTTTTTACCAAATCCAAATTTCCTGACTAAATAATAATTTCTAATAAAAATAATCAATCTAAATTTAAAAAAAATCAACTTACAAATTATAGATAATACTTTATCCATGACATTATAAACTGCCCAAAAATTTGGAGCCCAATATGCATGGCATAGACCTCGTTTAAAAGGAAACATTCTAGTAAACACCTAAAAGTAAATAAATTGAGATGTCAATTAAACTTGTACATACAGCTACATTCTACTCACCTGTCCCAAGTGATCATAAAAAGGTAAGAAAGTTACAATAAAAACAAATAAAACCGAGCAGCCGAGAGAAGTGAATTTCTTCCAATTGATTGAGGGAAAATAAGTTTTTACTTTAGATTTCGCATCCATGCAATAATATCGAAGCAAATACACAAAATAGGCTGGAGCGAGATAGATGTATATGTGCTTCATATTAAGAAGAACGCTGAACCATAATGATCCAGCGATAAAATTCCCCTGCAAAATATTTCATCAGTGAAATTAGAGCAAAAAGAATCAGGTAAACACTCACAGAAATTATATCAGCTAGTGAAATGAGCAGTATACCATATAATAATCCGTTATATTGAAAATGAATGTGATCTAGCATAATAAGTCCACAATTTGTTACTAATAAGACCGGAAGAACAACTTCGGTGCGCCAGTTCTTTGGTTGTGATACGGACACTCTAAGTAGAAATAAATTAAATTAGCATTTGATATGAGGTACAGGCTATCTACTAATAAGTAACAATACGTATCATGTAACCCAAATATCTGACAAAAATAATATGTTTACACACAGGATGCCCTTACGTATATTGTAAGTGTAACAAAAACAAAAAAAAGTGTAACAAATAAAATAAAAATAAAACAGAGACAGAGATGTTTAACTTTTGTTTAAAGCTCATCAGTCTACCATATCAAACAGGAACCAAATAAGAGATGAGTGCGCCCAATAAAGAGGGAATCCACAAAACTAAAAAGTTCATTGAATGAAGTTAAAAATTACGAATGTCTCATATTAACTCTTCGGAACACTTCTGTCCTTGTGACTTGGTCAATAGGACAGACTCGTGAGCTTTGATGAAAGCGAAACAAGGATGTCTCTGTCTGCATCAGACCATATTATGTTGTTCAGAGAAATTAGAATTTATGAATAGCAGTCTCTGTAACTTCGCCATTTGTGAGTTAAAGTCCGTTTCACCGAAACTTGTGCAAAAGTCATAAGCCCGTCACAGGTAATCCCACCCTCTGGCCCAGCCTGTCGTCGTCACACAATAGAAGAACTATTTACTTTTCTGACGTAAAATTTTGAAGAAAAGGTAAGTCGCAATGCAGATGTTTATGAAGAATAAGGAGAGGAATATATTCAGGCCTTTTAGCAAACAACCAGTAACATGGCATATTTTAGATTATAGGGGTAAACCAGAAATCCCAAACATTTGTTATAGCCAGGTATACCAAATATTAAGTGTATTTATAGCAAAATGCACGTTTGTAAGTAGGTATGTTTAGGACCACTGTACTACTTTAGGCGGAGCTTCAAAACTGATGACATTTATGGCTTTTGCACAAGTTTTGCTGAAACAGACTTTATCAAAAAAATGCTTTAGTACATTGGTTAATTATTCGAGTAGAACGATATCCTGACTTCCCTATTATAATGGAACCCACTTAAAAGTGAAAGTCCAACAACTCACCACTCTGTAGACAAACGTTACTTACATACCTATAAATTCCATAGGCATAAATTAAATCACCAAAAATGACGGATAATCTCTGAAATAGCACAGTTTTGTCTGATTCGTAATTAATGTTTTCAACATTCAACATTTCCGGATCAAAATACACGGCAATATGGGATAAAATATACTCGAACCAGGCAAAAAGTGGTGGATAATCTAATGTCCATTGCGAAGTATCTTCAAAGTACCATTTTTTGAGCGGTAGGCTATAGGTAATGGCTAACCAGTTTCTATGTACTTCAAAGTCTGTGGAATGACTAAAGCACAAAAAAAAAATTATCAGTGGATAAAATAGAAGGCGACCAGAGTATGAGTGAATACTTACTATGCGGGCAACAAAAGAAATTTCAAACAAGATGTTAGCACAGTAGCTGTGTAGATCATTTTTAAGTTTATTTTATTCAATATGAAAGGCAAACAAAAAGCACTTATCCGGTATTATTTTAGAAGGTGTATCCTGAGTGGTGCTAAAAATTCAAGTAAAGCTAGTTCACCTTTATAAAGCAGAGGGTAAAATTCATTAAAAAAATAAAAAAAAAACTAACCCATTTCCCCACATGGGTTAATTTACAAAATTATGAATTTTTGAAACAAACTATAAAACTTGTAAGCTGGTCAAATAATTATTCTAATCCATTGTTATTGTTTCTTATGTTCTTTCTTCATCAATCTTCTAACACATCTGTTTGAAACTGAAATAATAATTACCCTTTAAATCTTTAAATGCAAATATCAATTCCTACTTTCTAAAGTCTAAAAATTAAGTACAAAATTAGAAATTGAAATTGAAATATTCCAAAATAAATTTATAACATAACCCTTTAAATAAAGTTCTTCTTAGTTCTTCTTATTTCTTCTCATCGCTGGGTTTCCTGGCCCTTTCTTTAGTCTTTCCTTTTCCATCTCCTATATCCTGTATTCTTATAATAAGATCCATCCTGAGAGCTTACCTGCTCTAAGTTCTAAATATGAACTCTGTTAGTAATGACGTCAGTGGGCGGAGCTAACAGAAATGGTTCCAAGTAAACAAGTAACTGACAGTTGCAGGTTTGCCAATTTCGCGGTAAACTTGTCACGTCAAACATCAAAGCTCCGAATCCTCATTATAACATTGGAACAGGAGTGCTGAAGAGAGCGTTGTTAGTTGTTTCTATTTCTATTACATAGAAGATATTTTAACCAGGTTTTTTGATAATCACTTTTAAAACTGAAAATAGCGAAAATTGTTGTAAAATCGTATCGTAGATATGCTAGATTACAGTAAAAGCGGTATTTTTAGTAATAAAAAAAAAATACCGCAGACGGCTCAAGCTCGACGGAAAATAATATATGATTTTGTTGAATTCAATCGAATTCAAAATTAAAGTTGAAATTCGAAAAAAGTTTAAATTCAATTGAATTCAAAACTGCCTAAAAACAATAAGGTGGCCTCAATAATTCAGACTTCAGGACTTCATATACACGACATGAACTTAAACTTCAGATAAAATCGCGACAACTGACAACAATGGCAATTTCAAAGATTTGTTTATTTGGAACCATTTTCCATTTAGCTCCGCCCAATGACGTCATAGTGGCAGCATTCTATTGATGAGAAGATTATACAATTTTTTAGATTATATGCCTCTTTTTTTAATTAGATCTCAAAAATGTTTACTTTTATTCTTTGGTTTTATGAAAAGTTGAAATACCGGTGCTGGTGGAAGCGACGATATATGTCATTTTGAAGCTCCTATATTTGTCACCTTGGACTTTGACAGTTGATAAATGGACATTTGCTTTTTATGGGACTAAAATTATTCATGTTTCTTGATACACACATCTTAATTTATTGTTAGTTTAGTTATGGCGCTTAGGCGTCTAGTTCTAGTTGAATAACTTTCCATCATCAGTAAGTATAGCTATATAGCTAGTAGGTACATTGGTACATTAGTAAATAACTTGATTAGTACGCCAAATACCGGATATGTTTTAACCATCATTTACAAGCCCAAACTGACTGTCGCAGTTGCAGTTGCGTTGGTATACTCTTACTTGATATTATTTATTTAAAGGTTATTCCAAATTACGAAGATTGACAGGTTTCAGTCGGTTTAGTTGTTGATATAAATGGCAACGACGTAATAAATTGTAAAGTGAGTTCACATTGACAGTTAAAATACCAACAATTTTAATGGGAATAATTCGATAATCGATATAGTACTACAGCGTATTTGGTACTACTATCAATATTTTTGTAAATAAGTACTATCATTACGTAAACAACGATAGTAGTACTATCGTTGTTTACGTAATGATAGTACGATAGTACGACTGTTATTGATAGTTTTGACTGTCGATTGTACCAAAATTATCGATAGTCTGCTTTTGCTTATACCGGTACCACTTTTCCATTAGAGTACAGAGTTTCCCCAAATACTCTTTAATAATACCTACAACTTGCACTGAAAATTGGCACCGGAAGTTACTATCGCCCAAGCGGCTGGACCTGTAAGTTAGCATTGATTTAAATAAATGTCAATTTAATTGAACGAAACGTCAATCTGTCGTTGGCTTGTCATCTACAAAATAAATCATTTTGATATTCTAATCATATATCTATTACTCCTATATCGCCAGCCTCCTATCCTAGCCTGTAAGTGGAAAGGTAGGTTCCTTAGTTCTCTTTCTTCGTAGGGTGGAATCATAATGCACGTTTACGTTCATATGACTTGCACAATGTGGAACCAGCGCGCGGCCCCAGTCAGCTGTAACCAATTATTTACTCCCGAGACGTCCGGTGCGCCCTCTTATGTCGCGACAGCAAACCACGATTACATAGGTGAAATCCAAGACTGTGCAACAGAGAGACGATCGTCTGCACTCTACTGTCGGAGACAAGCCTCTCTCTCAAGCTGGCTATACATGTATAGGAGTAATAGAATGATATATGATTCTAATGCTTTAAATCTGAATTTATGTAATCAGATGTAGAAATAATGAATTATTGACGTGTGTACATTACTAAAGCCCATATGTAACGATCCATTTTTTAGTACAAATTTTAGTCAATTTTTTAGGATACTAAATTTAGGACAAATTCATACAAGTTATTTTGTCTCCAATTTTTGGTCAATTTTTTAGTTTAGGGAAGTTGTCCTTTTTTTTTTAAAAAAAAAAGGGGGAGCATCGGTCTTCACTATGTAGTTAAGACAAAGTCGCTCCACACCGGTAATATGGGTTTGGAGCCTCTTGCTCATACACCCAGCCCAGCCTCAAGTGTGCCAAACAAATAGTAGAACGGACAACACAGACACCCAGAGCCTTCACCGAGAATCGAACTCAGACCGCCAGTTTCAGTGATTCAGCAGACCGCCCACTGAACCACTCGGCCACCGGTGTGCTCAAAGTTGTCCTATTTTTCGTCAATTTTAATTGACAAGGCAAATTTTTAGAACTTGTCCTATTTTTCATCAGTTAAATGACATAACTGAAGTGGAAATCTGGGGAAATTGTTGTTTGTAGGATTGTAGGTTACAATATTGAGATGTTGGTAGCTGAAGTCGACTTTCTAACCTAACCAGTAACAGTAACCTCAGTTTATATTTGGAAGTGTACGTGAAACATACGGTAATCATTGAAATTGAATTGAAAACTTATCCACTTATCAGTTATCACAATATGTCTTGGTCTCATAATCAGGTTATTTCTTTAATAGAATTATATAGAGAAAGGCCTTGCCTCTATCAGGTAAAAAGTTGGATGGCTCCTTTTCAATAATATCAGTTCTCACCAAGCTAAGCAGAAAGTTGAACTGATCTTCTGATACCCGTAAAAAATTTTTGTAAGAGTCTGCGCGTCTTCTACTGCCAGTTCTTCATTAACCATTTTTAATATACCAGAGCTATTTTCACTCCTTCTTTTCAACCATGGTTTTCTAATCATCTTTTTTCTTACTCTCCTTTTCCTTCTAACATTTATTATCATGATATTAATAATTATTGCTGCCCCACTCAATAATAAAGACTCCCTCTATCCATGTTTTAATATTCTATCTACAGCAATGCAATAAGTTGAAGTTGTAGTTAAAATGGGAAAAATAATCAGAGTTAACCTAAAATATGCTCGTCAAAAGCCTATGGCTTCCTAAATAAATGACAGAAATTTGGAAGGTTGCAAGCATACAAATTTTTAGTTCAATTATTATTTAGTGTCCTAAATTTAGTATCCTAAACAATTGACTAAAACTTGTACTAAAAAATGCATCGTTACATAATATGGGCTTAAATACTTACACGAAAGTGATAATTATTATTACCCGAAGTCGGTTACATTTGCACTATATTAGGTATATCCTTGATTTTTTAAATTACCCAATTCCCGGTTCTGTGTAATTAACAATCAAGGCAACAGATGACGCTACTCTTTAACCCCCATTTTATCACATGTAAATTGCGGAAAGCTGCACGTATATTTATCTCTATCTATTTGTTCCCCAATTTCCACTGCCACTTGCCACTTGCCAAGTTGGCAAGTTGCCAGTTGCCACTGTAAGCGTCAAGCGTTTAGCCACTAGCCACAGAATAATAATTGTGGTTTATGCTTCGTAGTTCGTAGTGTAGGGTTTATGGCTTATGGTACTAGACACTAGACTAGTAGTGGAGCGGAAAGAGGCTGAAAATATACACAAAAAATTTTTCGGAGTAGAAAGATATGGGACCGGTATCATCATGTTAAGGGATCTTTGGGGCACTAGAATCTCGTTTTACGACAAGCTCCCTTGGTGCTGACAAAAGTTACAGCCCTTTGAATCTCAGATTTGTGATTTTTTTTTCACGAGTAATAGCTTCGCAAAGTATTTTTTTTCTCCGTCACCGGTTGACATTGGGGACTCTAGTTTTGTTTTTCCTTTATAGTTATGATCAGTGAACGAAATGACGTATTTGAAATGCAAGAAGTTTGTTCAATTTTCAAAATATTCAGTGTTTTTGACCGATTAAACACACAATTTCTGCAAAGTTCCGACTTTGAACACCTTTAAATTTTTTTTTCACGATATCGATTTCAGTTTTTTTGTTACCATCTGATAAAATGAAGCTTTGTGAACATTTTATTTCGTATAACATGTAGTCGCGTTTCAAAAATAAACTTTCTAGAGCCGTTTATATGAAACCCTGAAGTTGAACAGATATGTTTAGCATAGAACGGACGGAGTGCGAGTTATAGCGCGGCGACGGCTGTTGAACAAGGAACGGCTGAGGATAAGATTGTTACTGCGAGTGTTACTGTTATGTACCTATTCAATAATAATTTAGGGACGTTTATTTATTGTAATATTGTTTAAATAAGGCTTTGTTATTTATTAAATATTTTAACACGCTTGAAATTCATTGAAAATATTCATATTTTCAATTGGTTAATATACCTAAAGGGCAATAGAAAGCAAGGTACCTATTTATAATAGGTATACCTATCTACGACATGCGGTTACACCTATTACACCTTAGAGCGGCTGGTCGTCATATAATTATTATGCGAAGTATGTTCTGTTTATTCTGTTTATCTCTCCGATATGAATAAATTGATAACCAAAAATTCGAAAATGTATGATTTCTTAAATGAGGGTAATTTCGTAGTCAAAAAGACTGCAGAAAAGAGATTCAATTGTGTAGCTTTCGACATGGCATTAGAGCAAAGCATTAATAGAGACTGCAAAAGCCTCGGCAAAAGCTATGGGGGAAGGGGGTAGTGGGCTTCACTAAAAAACAAGAAACCTTATTGAGATGGTTAGTAACAAGACATTCACTTGGTGATTATGTAAAAAAAAAATGAAATATGTACTGTCCCGAACTGATCACCGTCAACGGCAACAGTTCAGTACTGAAAAATAACGGGATGAAAAAGACATACAAAAAATGATGGAGCTATTTGAAGAGCAATGGACAAATCCATTTGATTGTCGATTATTCCCGAGAATATAATTAATATTACTACTGGGTGGATCGCATCAAAAGAAATTGAAAATAGCCTGATGACATGGTGTCTTATTGATGCCAAAAAGAACCACGAGGACTTCATGAAAAATACTTTTTATGCAGAGACTTTTTTGGCAGGTGTTGGGTCCGCAGCTATGTTTAGAAGAGTTCTAACCATTACTCGCTTAAACCTTTAACTGATACGTCAGATATAATGTCATATGAATTATCTTCCTGTTCCTTTGTCAATATTTCATGAAGATTTTACAACGAGAAAAAACGTTAAGTCGGATTTAAAGTCAAGACTGAAGGGACACTCTACTTCGGTTTTGTATCAAATTCCCGATATCGTTGACTCTATTCTAATAGATGGGATGGCAATGATTCAAATCAGTTAAAGAAACAAAGCGAACATTTAATGATCTCTGCAATTTACTTTTGACAAAAATTAGTATTGCCAACATACTTCGCATAATAATTATGACGACCAGCCGCTCTAAGGTGTAATAGGTGTAACCGCATGTCGTAGATAGGTATACCTATTATAAATAGGTACCTTGCTTTCTATTGCCCTTTAGGTATATTAACCAATTGAAAATATGAATATTTTCAATGAATTTCAAGCGTGTTAAAATATTTAATAAATAACAAAGCCTTATTTAAACAATATTACAATAAATAAACGTCCCTAAATTATTATTGAATAGGTACATAACAGTAACACTCGCAGTAACAATCTTATCCTCAGCCGTTCCTTGTTCAACAGCCGTCGCCGCGCTATAACTCGCACTCCGTCCGTTCTATGCTAAACATATCTGTTCAACTTCAGGGTTTCATATAAACGGCTCTAGAAAGTTTATTTTTGAAACGCGACTACATGTTATACGAAATAAAATGTTCACAAAGCTTCATTTTATCAGATGGTAACAAAAAAACTGAAATCGATATCGTGAAAAAAAAATTTAAAGGTGTTCAAAGTCGGAACTTTGCAGAAATTGTGTGTTTAATCGGTCAAAAACACTGAATATTTTGAAAATTGAACAAACTTCTTGCATTTCAAATACGTCATTTCGTTCACTGATCATAACTATAAAGGAAAAACAAAACTAGAGTCCCCAATGTCAACCGGTGACGGAGAAAAAAAATACTTTGCGAAGCTATTACTCGTGAAAAAAAAATCACAAATCTGAGATTCAAAGGGCTGTAACTTTTGTCAGCACCAAGGGAGCTTGTCGTAAAACGAGATTCTAGTGCCCCAAAGATCCCTTAATATGATGGTACCGGTCCCATATCTTTCTACTCCGAAAAATTTTTCTACCTTAAATAAGCGAGATAGCGGGCTCTTTCCGCTCCACTATAGCACAGTAGCACAGTATAGAGCCAGGTCATGACCTGGCTCTATACTGTGGTACTAGTTCTAGTTCTCTGTTCTCTAGTCCTAGTACTCCTACGCCCGTATTCACAAACGATAATTTCCTAAATAATTACGTAATCAATTATCCCCATCTCATTCTATTGCGAAAAAACTGCATATCTCCATCTCACTCATTTAAATAATTACGTAATTATTTAGGAAATTATTGTTTGTGAATACGGGCACTAGTCTAGTCTAGTGTATACTGTATTTGCATTTGCATTTGCTAGCCGATCGATACCTAGTTTGATATTGATAATCGATAGCGATACCAATAAATTAATAAGTAATAAAATAATAATAGAGCGTAATTAATAGAGGTATTAGCTTAGCTTCATCCTCAATACCGCCATGAGCCTAAATGAGGGCAGTAATGATTATCCTCCCGTTCAACATCAGCAGGTGGAGAAAATGATCATCAAAACGGATGCCTCAGATGAGGATGATCAGTTTATGGCGTCCGAGGAGGAGGAGGACTTCGTGTTACTCAACTCGGCGAAGTTGAAACGTGAAGATAAACCAAAGAACGATGATGGTTGCGAGCCGCCTTCTAAATTAAATAATTTTGAGAACACTTTTGAGGCACCTCTTTCAATAAAACAAGAACTGGAAGACTCATTGATGTCGGCCTTGAAAGAAGAGATCGACATCGAGGACCACAAACCAGGCTGGGAGCAGCTGACCGGGAGTCGTGATAGCCATGGAATTGTTAAGGGTGGACTCGATCCTTGTGAGTCCGTTCAAGAAAGTGAGCCACGATCTTCTGAAAGTAAGAGCGGAGGAGATTTGAAGTATAACTGTGCCCATTGCGCGTATAAAACAAATAATAGATCTAATTTTATCATACATTATAAACGTAAACATTCCAAAGATGCCAAAATGTACAAATGTGGAGAATGTTCATATGAGACCGGAATCAAAAACAATTTGGCCCAACATTACCGTAAACATTCCAAAGATACTAAAATGTACAAATGTGGAGAATGTTCATATGAGACCAGAACTAAACATAATTTGACTGGACATTATGAACGTAAACATTCCGAAGATGCTAAAATGTACAAATGTGGAGAATGTTCATATGAGACCAGAATTAAAAACAATTTGTCCCGACATCATAGATGTAAACATTCCAAAGATACTAGTAAACATTCCAAAGATACTAAAATGTACAAATGTGGAGAATGTTCATACGAGACCGGAATTAAAAACAATTTGGCCCAACATCATTACCGTAAACATTCCAAAGATGCCAAAATGTACAAATGTGGAGAATGTTCATATGAGACCAGAATTAAAAAAGATTTGGCCGAACATCATTACCGTAAACATTCCAAACATACTAGAATGTACAAATGTGGAGAATGTTCATATGAGGCTGGAATTAAAAAATATTTGGCTAAACATCATAAACGTAAACATTCTACTAAAATCTACAAATGTGGAGAATGTTCATATGAGACCAGAGTTAAACATTATTTGCCCCAACATCATAAATCTAAACATTCCCATAAATGTAAACATTCCAAAGATACTAAAATGTACAAATGTGGAGAATGTTCATATGAGACCGGAATTAAAACTTATTTGGCCCGACATCATAGATATAAACATTCCAAAGATGCCAAAATGTACAAATGTGGGGAATGTTCATATGAGACCAGAATTAAAACTAATTTGGCCCAACATCATTACCGTAAACATTCCAAATATACTAAAATGTACAAATGTGGAGAATGTTCATATGAGACTGGAATTAAAACAGATTTTGCCCAACATCATAAACGTAAACATTCCAAAGATACTAAAAATGTACAAATGCCAGGTTAGGTCGAATTCTGCACGTGAGAGAAAGAGGGAGACCTTACAGTCATTTTCTTTTGGGTTTTCTTTTTTGTAATTTGCTTTTCAAAATTTGTGAAATGCTTATTTTCCCATTTATCAAGCATCAGTGTACTTTTTCAAATGGAATTCCTCTTGTCAAATTAGATTCCCTTTACACCAAATGCTTTTCCAATGTTTATCAGACTGTCACTGCACGTAAATAGGAAAAGCAATTGACATAAAGTGAAACTGATTTGATATAAAAGGATATTGATTGATAAATCAATGACTACAATTATTATTGATATCATCCCTAATGTACTTACCAAATGATTTAGCAAAACGAACAGATGTAATTAATGAAATTTTTTAAAATGTCGGTAAATATCTGAAGGAAAGTATGTTAGGGGGGAAAAAGAAATTAATATCAAATTTCCATAATAATTTTAGGAATGATCAAATTTGTGATAAATGTTCATTTAAACATATTTCTTAACAAATATTTTAATCTTCTAATTAAGGCTTATATAAAACAAAATGAATGAATGTAAAAAAAAACAGAATTGGCGAAAAAATTAAAATCAAAAAATATTAAATTAAAAAAAAATTCTCACTATTTATGCATTTTTATTTATCTCCTGTCCAATTAAAGTAACTTTCCTCATTGTCTTCCAAACTCTTTAAAAAAATTTAATGCTAAATACCTATTCAATAATAATTAAAATGTACAATAATAATTATTATAACAGTTTACCTGTATAGGGTCAACCGACCAGTAAATGAACACTAACCAGTGAATGAACAAATAACTACTTTTTGATCAAAAATAAGGATAGATTGTATTAAAATATATTTATCTCTATAAATAACACGTGGCGCGCATGTCCTCAATGAAAATCACTTATTGGTTTCATTAAATGGATTGGTATTGTATAAGAACTGACAAGAAGTTGTAGTTAGTGACAAGCAGTCGAGCAAAGGCGCCATTTTTTCTTAAGGAAAATATGAACTCATCTCAACTATATGACAGCTTAATACTCAAACAATAACACATTTTGTCATTTAAAGAGTTTTCAATTACTATACAGGCTAAGAATGATCGATTTACATACAAATAATGTTGTTATACTTTACATATTCGTATTTTTTGGCCTGTTCAAATACTGGTTTGAAAATTTCAAAAAATCTAATGAATGAACAGTATGTTCATTTACTGGGTTTTGAGGTGTTATGCAGGTCCTCGCTAAAATGATTCTTAAGATACCTTTGTTTTGGTATTAAACTTCCTTGGCTAATATATTATGTATAAATACTGCAAATCCAGTGAATGAACACTACTCTCTTACTGTATGATTATGTTCATTTGCTAGCGTTCATTCACTAGAATATAGATATAGATATACCATTTGCTTTGGAAATTCAAAATTCCCCAAAAAATTACTTTTTATTAGATAATACTGAGAACAGCTCTTCCTCATCTTTTTTTTCAGTGTTATACCCAGTGGTTATACCTATTGGCGCAACTGATAAATTATAATACTCAATCTTTCTATATCTAAAGTATTACCTATGCCAATTTTGATGGTGATTACCAATGTTTATATCGAATATTGAAGTATAATAATATTATGATTTAAAAAAATGGTAAATAGATTTAAATTATACTTATTCTCTTTTTTTTCAAAATTGAAAAAAAAATGAAAATAAAGTAAGGTAATTTATACTAGTAATACCACCTATATTTTGCGTTCATTTACTGGGTTTTTTTACTTTCATTCATTGGGTCAGCTTGTTCATTCACTGGGATTTTCGACATCTGGTCATGAAATTTAAGTTAAAAAATAGAAAAATTAACTTTATCTAAAATGTTTAATTTTTAATATAAAGTCAGATAATCCAACTAATCTACCATGTTATAATAAAAAATATTTTCTATCATTTTAATTGCAAACAAGGCAGTTGAAGTGACGGTTTCTCTTATCCGTTCATTCACTGGTCAGTTGACCCTATGATGTATTTAGATAATTCGATATTTTATTTATAATACAGTAGAGTTCCGCTAATCCGAATATCCTCGTAGTCCGAACAACCCTCCAAATTTCTAAAGAACTTTCTTTTTCTCTTAGTCCGAACAGTCGTCTAAAAATATCCTTATAATAATCCGAACAGCCTACCTCTTCAAGCAAATATATTGATAAAAATAATAAAATTGTGTGTGTGAGATATGTAATATAAATGTTTTAGTAGGCTGAACAAAATTTACGACTTCCAGGAAATAAAAACAACCGAATGGTGGAAACAGGTCCATTTGATCGAGACAATAATTGCCTGTTCGAGCATTTTTCTGATCAATCAGTCTTCATTACTTTTTGTATACTTTTTTCCGAATAACATACAAAAATGCATAGGTACATAACTATTTTATTTTCTATAAAGTTTTTTCATGATTTTCAGTATCTAATTCGCACGCACTCGCGGAGTAATGATTTTAGATTCACTAATCCGCGAATACCTATTCGGACTAGCGAAATACGGGCTAATCCGAATATTCGCTACTCCGAACAACCATGTGCCTGATATGATTCGGATTAGCGGGACTCTACTGTAATATGATAAATAATATTTTTGATAAGATAATTTTAAAACAGCTGATTAATTTAATTTTGAAGCAGTTAAGAATATAAAATCTTTACTATAGTAAGGGCCATCATTGCTCTTATAGTGCTCATAGTTGCCGCTTAGGTCGCACTTCTGGAAAGCAGGCGTCCAGGAGCGTACGCTCTTCATTTTGAAAATTATTTAATTCTTCTGCATTTCTGGAAAGTTTGGTAGGTACCCAAGACTAATCTCACTCTCTTAACGTTGATTTCGTTCTTAATGAGGATTGCACAACATAGAACAGTACAGTGAAAATTGAATGTTCTTATCCGATTTTAATTTGTTTTCAATATTTGCATATTCCAAATTTGAATAAAGTGTGTGGCATTTTGTAACACCTACAAACTTGAAAGCAAACATTCAATCACTGTCACAGTAAATGACACATTATCAAAACAACAAAGCTGTCAAAATAAGCCTCGAACTTTGCATACCTACTCTGATTATGCGGAAATTTTTATGCAAGTGGAATTCTAGATAGATTTTTTTAATTACATCATAACTTGAAAACAAATGAAAATCGGATAAGAGCATTCAATTTTTTTAAAATTATTTTTACATGTATAGTACACTCCTGAAGTTTGGGTCGTTCCTCCCGACTCACCCTGTATAGTATTCGTTTTATTCACTTCAGCGACCTGATCGCAAATCCGGTCGGATATATTTAATTTTAATTATTTGCCCCTACAAGTTCCTGAATCTGACCTGACTTAAGCCCTGTCGAAAATGAACTCTTCTGCGAGACGTCATGTGTGATACACCATCTGATAGGAATAAAATCAAGATTTGCAAAAATGGAAACCTCAAAGTGGTTAAAAAAAACCTCAGGTTAAAAAAAATTCGAGTTATGCAAATAACCTATTTTTCATTGCGAATGCTTCGCGCACTGGTGGTAATTATATTTTGGCATTTATAGTGGATTGTGCAGATCTCTAAGGGGCTACTGCTGGTATACAGGGTAAGTCATTGATATGGTAAAGCTCGATTGCACCTACACCATTAAAGATACCGAAATGAACCAAAAAGTGCTGTAAATGGGAGGGTAAAGTGCAGTTTGTAAAATTATTTTCAGATACACAGGGATGGCCCAATATCGCTGTACGCCATACAACTTTGTAATTTTAAATAGGACACCCTCTATATTATTACATTTTCATATTGTTTGATGAAAGTCAAAAAGAATGGTTTGTAAAGTTGAAGTTTGTAATGAGCGATTTATGAGTTATAAACAAATGAAAATCGCGATTTTTCATTTTCAAAGCAGCTTATATTGAAAACGGCTCGAGATATGGAAAAACGGTTTACATGTCCCTATCTTAATTTTTAATTTGGTATCCTATCATGTAGCTGAAATTTTTATACCGGGTGATGAAAATAATCAAATTTTTTACCACTCTGTATAAAAATTTCATCCATCCAATAGGATACCGCTTGAAAAGTTAAGATAGGGACATGTAAACCGTTTTTCCATATATCGAGCCGTTTTCAATATAAGCTGCTTTGAAAATGGAAAATCGCGATTTTCATTTGTTTATAACTCATAAATCGCTCATTACAAACTTCAACTTTACAAACCATTCTTTTTTACTTTTCTCAAATAATCTGAAGATGTAATAATATAGAGGGTGTCCTATTTAAAATAACAAAGTTGTATGGCGTACACCGATATTGGGCCATCCTGTGTATCTGAAAATAATTTTACAAACTGCACTTTACCCTCCCATTTACAGCACTTTTTGGTTCATTTCGATATCTTTAATGGTGTAGGTGCAATCGAGCTTTACCATATCAATGACTTACCCTGTATATGAGTTGTTTATTGTTATAATATAGTTTGTAAGATTTTTATAACAAGTTTTAAAATTTAGAATTACAACTTCACTCACAAAAAGTGCTAAAATGCACGATGTGGGTTAAATTAATTTTGCCAGAAAGCCGATAGGTGTATTTATGACATAAAAAACATTTTAAACAAATTTTGAGTTAGAGTTACAACATTGTCGCAGAACACCATCCATGTGTTGTATGTTCGTTTATGTTGTATGCATTCAGGATATAGGACGCTTATTATTGATTGGTCATTAATATATTAGGACATGGTTTCTCGAGTGTAATTTTATATTTTGAATTACAGGGGGTTAGTTTCAAGAATTATTTTATTAATCATTCAATTATTTTAAACAAATTTTGGTATGTCTCGGTACAGAAAATCACTTTGAATACAAAAAAACCCCAACACCAGTGCAACTGGTACCGGTTCTGGTAAGTGTAACTTAAAAATGGAGAGAAAAGATTAATGTTCCCTACAAAATGTTCCAAATTGTATAAATTGCATTAGTCTCTAACCGTAACATAATATTATTATAAGGGAGCCTAACTGATTAATCGAATTTGAATCAGAATTTGTTTTATTTTTCAGGTTTCAGAAGTTGATAAAGGCGATAGCCAGAAACAACAAAGATACGAGGTTATAATATGTAGAGTGCGAGCTCACCTTATGCCTTTGTTGTTTATATCTGGGCTATCACCTGAACTTGGACATCAAAGTGTCAGTGTAGGTGCAAAGTTTTATCAAATAATATCAAACAACCTCCATTGATACAAAAAGGGACACTCAAACATTTAGAACACTTCATGCAGTTTGTCTTCTTATTAATGTTCAATGGTGTTTGTTGATTTTTGGGTAAAAGTAAGAACAACGTATATGAACTTAGCGAAACACTTTCAACAAATCGACGCGCGCATAGTGCCATTATTTGCCGTTTTTTTGCCGTTAATTAATTGTGCAAAAAAAAAATTTGCCGCTCTTATTTTTTAAAAAATACAGGTGTTTCGCTAACTTCACGTGAAGTTAGCGAAGCAGTTTCTGCAAATGATTTGCAAATCGCCGCGCGATAGTTGAATCATTTGCCGTTTTTTTGCCGTTAATTAGTTGTGCAAAAAAAAAAATTTGCCGCTCTTATTTTTAAAAAAATACAGGGTGTTTCGCTAACTTCACGTGAATTTAGCGAAGCACTTTCTGCAAATGAATAGCAAATCGAGGCGTGAGAGCTGAATCATTTGCCGTTTTTTTGCCGTTAATTAGTTGTGTAAACAAAAAGTTTGTAGTTCTTATTTAAAAAAAAAAAAAAGATTCATTAAAAAAAACTAAAAAAGAGTGTTTAACTGTGGCCAAGTATGCATGGAGACATCGAAGCATATTTATAAAATGAAAACAGCAAACAGCTCTGGCCGTTAATTTCTGCCCAAACAAAAAATTACACTGCTTGATAAACGGTTTTTAGGGTGTCTCGCTAACTTTCATTGGCACTAAGCTTAAATATTGTTTTTTTTTTTAATTAATGAAAATATATAACGGCAAAATCCAAAAAGGTGTGAATAATTAAAACAGCCCTAGCGGCTAATTCCTGCACAAAAAAATATAAAAATGTTTGATATACGAAGGGGTTTTAGGGAGTGTCTTTACTAATTTTCGTCCGCTCTGAAATTGAATGTTTTTTTTTTTAATGAAAATATACAACGGCAAAATCCAAAAAGGTGTGAATAACTAAAACAGCCCTAGCGGCTAATTCCTGCACAAAAAAATATAAAAATGTTTGATATACAAAGGGGTTTTAGGGAGTGTCTTTACTAATTTTCGTCCGCTCTGAAATTGAATGTTTTTTTTTTTAATGAAAATATATAACGGCAAAATCCAAAAAGGTGTGAATAACTAAAACAGCCCTAGCGGCTAATTCCTGCACAAAAAAAATATCAAAATGTTTGATATACAAAGGGGTTTTAGGGAGTGTCTTTACTAATTTTCGTCCGCTCTGAAATTGAATTTTTTCTTTTTAATGAAAATATATAACGGCAAAATCCAAAAAGGTGTGAATAATTAAAACAGCCCTAGCGGCTAATTCCTGCACAAAAAAAATATCAAAATGTTTGATATACAAAGGGGTTTTAGGGAGTGTCTTTACTCATTTTCGTCCGCTCTGAAATTGAATGTTTTTTTTTTTAATGAAAATATATAATGGCAAAATCCAAAAAGGTGTGAATAACTAAAACAGCCCTAGCGGCTAATTCCTGCACAAAAAAAATATCAAAATGTTTGATATACAAAGGGGTTTTAGGGAGTGTCCTTACTAATTTTCGTCCGCTCTGAAATTGAATTTTTTCTTTTTAATGAAAATATATAACGGCAAAATCCAAAAAGGTGTGAATAACTAAAACAGCCCTAGCGGCTAATTCCTGCACAAAAAAAATATCAAAATGTTTGATATACGAAGGGGTTTTAGGGAGTGTCTTTACTAATTTTCGTCCGCTCTGAAATTGATTTTTTTTTTTTAATGAAAATATACACCGTGTTTTAAATTAAGTCGGCACTATTGCTAACTTCGTTATTATTTGAGCTAGAAAGTCGGTTAAATTAGCAAACTAGTAGTATTTTTTCTCCTGAATAAAACGATGAAAACAGGAAAACAATTGAACAACGCGTTTTCGATATATTTAAAAAAATGGATATTTTTTATGGAACACCCTGTATATTTTTAGATAGATCGGTTGCAAAATTTTTTTTAAAGGAAAAAGTCTCTATGCACTATGATCCTAAAATGATAAAATTTTACACACAAACAAGTTCTGTTATTTGTTTATGTAAAATTAAATCCTTATCAAGGTAACAACTCTTATTTTTAGTGTATTTTTTTATTGAAAAATACACTATTGAGGACGACATAATTTTTTTACCTTACATTACGTAGGTACACTAAATTACAATAATTGTCGCAGCCTACTTTGGGAGTAATAAAATAATGAATAATTAATGAATTTATTATTTTAGGATCATAGTGTATAAAGACTTTTCCCTTAAAAAAAAATTTGCAACCGATCCATCTAAAAATATACAGGGTGTTCCATTAAAAAAATTACATTTTTTTAAATATCTCGAAAACGCGATGTTCAATTGTTTTTCTGCTTTCGCCATTTTATTCAGGAGAAAAAATACTACTAGTTTGCTAATTTAACCGACTTTCTAGGTTAAATAATAACGAAGTTAGCAATAGTGCCGACTTAATATAAAACACGGTGTATAACGGCAAAATCCAAAAAGGTGTGAATAACTAAAACAGCCCTAGCGGCTAATTACTGCACAAAAAAAAATATCAAAATGTTTGATATACAAAGGGGTTTTAGGGAGTGTCTTACTAATTTTCGTCCGCTCTGAAATTGAATGTTTTTTTTTTTTTTAATGAAAATATACAGGGTGATCCCGAAATGGCGGACACGGAATACAGGGTGTTGTAGAGGATGTTCAGAAAGACTGTAAATTTAAAACAAAAATGTGTTCCTCGGCTTCGTTACCGAGATGTCCTTTTTCTAAAATTTAAATCGAAATGGCGGTCAAATTTAAACAACCTCCACTGGCAAAGCACATGATTTCACATAACTATTACAATAGTGTTTGCTTTTTATTTTTTTTATTATCGGGAACGGAATTACAGGCATTCAAAGTTTACCTATTCTCTGTGTTCAACAAAATTTTTCAATGTGGCATCGTTGTTCGAATTCGAGATTTTGAATAATATTATCGACTATGTCGTATCCGCGCAACGATTATTGTTTTAATATTTGTTGTGTTTCCATTTCATATGTTTCCATGGTAACATCTATCTGGGTATTGTAGACCTACACATTACTTTTCTGCCTGAAAAAAGGTATCCAGTGCAGTGTTGTGACTTTATTTTCTACAAAAGTGGTCATATCTTCTTAAGGGAGCCATACTGGAGAAAACAGCAAATAAAACTTAGAATCTTTAATCCACAATTGACGCTGTGGTGCTGTCCGTGTCCGCCATTTCGGGATCACCCTGTATATTTTCATAAAAAAAAAATTTCAGGCTGATGAAAATTTTCAGATTTTTCATCACCCTGTATAACAATTTCATCCACATCATAGGATACCTTGTAAAAAGTTAAGATAGGGACATGTAAACCTTTTTCTGCTGTCTTGAGCCGTTTTCATTGTAAGCTGCTTTGAAAATGGAAAATTGCAATTTTCACTTGTTTATAACTCAAAAACTATTCACATTATACTGAAACTGTGAAAACCATTCTTACTGATTTTTTTTCAGATAATCTGAAAATGTAATAATATATAGGGTGTCCAATTTAAAATAATAAAGTTGTAAGGCGTACAGCGATATTGGGCCATCCTGTGTAGCTGAAAATTATTTTAGGTTGAAGGTCTCTTCAAACCATACAATTTTTCTCCCTCATCTTTTTTTATAGCTTCAAAAGTGAAGCTGCCAGAGAAGAATCCCGCACTAATGGGACACCCGGTATATTTTCATTAAAAAAAAACATTTAATTTCAGAGCGGACGAAAATTAGTAAAGACACTCCCTAAAACTCCTTCGTATATCAAACATTTTGATATTTTTTTTGTGCAGGAATTAGCCGCTAGGGCTGTTTTAGTTATTCACACCTTTTTGGATTTTGCCGTTATATATTTTCATTAAAAAAAAAAACCATTCAATTTCAGAGCGGACGAAAATTAGTAAAGACACTCCCTAAAAACCCTTTGTATATCAAACATTTTGATATTTTTTTTGTGCAGGAATTAGCCGCTAAGGCTGTTTTAATTATTCACACCTTTTTGGATTTTGCCGTTATATATTTTCATTAAAAAAAAAAACATTCAATTTCAGAGCGGACGAAAATTAGTAAAGACACTCCCTAAAAACCCTTTGTATATCAAACATTTTGATATTTTTTTTGTGCAGGAATTAGCCGCTAGGGCTGTTTTAGTTATTCACACCTTTTTGGATTTTGCCGTTATATATTTTCATTAAAAAAAAAAAAACATTCAATTTCAGAGCGGACGAAAATTAGTAAAGACACTCCCTAAAACCCCTTCGTATATCAAACATTTTGATATTTTTTTTGTGCAGGAATTAGCAGCTAGGGCTGTTTTAGTTATTCACACCTTTTTGGATTTTGCCGTTATATATTTTCATTAAAAAAAAAAACATTCAATTTCAGAGCGGACGAAAATTAGTAAAGACACTCCCTAAAACCCCTTTGTATATCAAACATTTTGATATTTTTTTGTGCAGGAATTAGCCGCTAGGGCTGTTTTAATTATTCACACCTTTTTGGATTTTGCCGTTATATATTTTCATTAAAAAAAAAAACATTCAATTTCAGAGCGGACGAAAATTAGTAAAGACACTCCCTAAAACCCCTTCGTATATCAAACATTTTGATATTTTTTTTTGTGCAGGAATTAGCCGCTAGGGCTGTTTTAGTTATTCACACCTTTTTGGATTTTGCCGTTATATATTTTCATTAAAAAAAAACATTCAATTTCAGAGCGGACGAAAATTAGTAAAGACACTCCCTAAAACCCCTTCGTATATCAAACATTTTGATATTTTTTTTGTGCAGGAATTAGCCGCTAGGGCTGTTTTAATTATTCACACCTTTTTGGATTTTGCCGTTATATATTTTCATTAAAAAAAAAAACATTCAATTTCAGAGCGGACGAAAATTAGTAAAGACACTCCCTAAAACCCCTTCGTATATCAAACATTTTTATATTTTTTTGTGCAGGAATTAGCCGCTAGAGCTGTTTTAATTATTCACACCTTTTTGGATTTTGCCGTTATATATTTTCATTAAAAAAAAAAACATTCAATTTCAGAGCGGACGAAAATTAGTAAAGACACTTCCTAAAAACCCTTTGTATATCAAACATTTTGATATTTTTTTTGTGCAGGAATTAGCCGCTAGGGCTGTTTTAATTATTCACACCTTTTTGGATTTTGCCGTTATATATTTTCATTAAAAAAAAAACATTCAATTTCAGAGCGGACGAAAATTAGTAAAGACACTCCCTAAAAACCCTTTGTATATCAAACATTTTGATATTTTTTTTGTGCAGGAATTAGCCGCTAGGGCTGTTTTAATTATTCACACCTTTTTGGATTTTGCCGTTATATATTTTCATTAAAAAAAAAACATTCAATTTCAGAGCGGACGAAAATTAGTAAAGACACTCCCTAAAAACCCTTTGTATATCAAACATTTTGATATTTTTTTTGTGCAGGAATTAGCCGCTAGGGCTGTTTTAGTTATTCACACCTTTTTGGATTTTGCCGTTATATATTTTCATTAAAAAAAAAAAACATTCAATTTCAGAACGAACGAAAATTAGTAAAGACACTCCCTAAAACCCCTTTGTATATCAAACATTTTTATATTTTTTTGTGCAGGAATTAGCCGCTAGGCTGTTTTAGTTATTCACACCATTTTGGATTTTGCCGTTATATATTTTCATTAAAAAAAAAAACATTCAATTTCAGAGCGGACGAAAATTAGTAAAGACACTCCCTAAAACCCCTTCGTATATCAAACATTTTGATATTTTTTTTGTGCAGGAATTAGCCGCTAGGGCTGTTTTAGTTATTCACACCTTTTTGGATTTTGCCGTTATATATTTTCATTAAAAAAAAAAACATTCAATTTCAGAGCGGACGAAAATTAGTAAAGACACTCCCTAAAACCCCTTCGTATATCAAACATTTTTATATTTTTTTGTGCAGGAATTAGCCGCTAGGGCTGTTTTAATTATTCACACCTTTTTGGATTTTGCCGTTATATATTTTCATTAATTAAAAAAAAAACAATATTTAAGCTTAGTGCCAATGAAAGTTAGCGAGACACCCTAAAAACCGTTTATCAAGCAGTGTAATTTTTTGTTTGGGCAGAAATTAACGGCCAGAGCTGTTTGCTGTTTTCATTTTATAAATATGCTTCGATGTCTCCATGCATACTTGGCCACAGTTAAACACTCTTTTTTAGTTTTTTTTAATGAATCTTTTTTTTTTTTTTAAATAAGAACTACAAACTTTTTGTTTACACAACTAATTAACGGCAAAAAAACGGCAAATGATTCAGCTCTCACGCCTCGATTTGCTATTCATTTGCAGAAAGTGCTTCGCTAAATTCACGTGAAGTTAGCGAAACACCCTGTATTTTTTTAAAAATAAGAGCGGCAAATTTTTTTTTGCACAACTAATTAACGGCAAAAAAACGGCAAATGATTCAACTATCGCGCGGCGATTTGCAAATCATTTGCAGAAACTGCTTCGCTAACTTCACGTGAAGTTAGCGAAACACCCTGTATTTTTTAAAAAATAAGAGCGGCAAATTTTTTTTTTGCACAATTAATTAACGGCAAAAAAACGGCAAATAATGGCACTATGCGCGCGTCGATTTGTTGAAAGTGTTTCGCTAAGTTCATATACGTGTAAGAACACTCTTCACAATTCAGTTGCAAGTTGTATCTTATGGTTTTGGTACACACTAGCTCCTTCTGATTGAGTGAATGGACTTGAAATGTCCGATGAGGTTCATTTTAATGTTCATTTCATACTGACATTCGGCACATTTGTACGGATCTGCATCTTTGGAATGTTTAATTTTATAATGTCGAGTCAAAGAACTTTTATATCTTGTTTCATATGAACATTCCCCCACATTTGTACATTTTAACTTCTTCTGCATGTCTGCATTTATAATGGTTGATCAGAAAATCTTTCCTCCTTGTTTCGTATGAACATTCCTCACATTTGTAAACTTTGGAATAAACATTCTTTGGAATGTTTATTGTTACAATGTTGGGTGAGATTACCTTTGTATGTTGTCTTAAAAGAACATTCCAGACATTTGTACACTTCACCTTCTTTTGTATGTTTATGTTTATAATGTCGGAGCAAAGCAGTTTTATATCTTGTTTGATACTAGCATTCCTGACATTTGTACATTTCAGTATCTTCGGAATGTTTACGTTTATAATGTTTGTTGAAATTATATTTATCATTTGTTTTATACTGACAATCCGCACAGTTCTTCAACTCTCCTCCGCTCTTACTTTCAGAAGATGTGGCTCACTTTCTTGAACAGCAACAGACTCACACCGATGCTTGAAAATTTCAACGCTCCCACGACTCCCCGGTCAACAGTTCCCATCCCGGTTTGTGGTCCTCGATGTTAATCTCTTTTTTCAAGGCCGACGTCGATGAGTCTCTTCCGGTTCTTGTTTTATTGAAAGAGGTGCCTTAAAAGTGTTCTCAAAATTATTTAATTCAGAAGACGACCCGCAACCATTTTGTTCATCGTCTTCACCACACTTCAACTTCGCCGGGTTGAGTAGCGAGGAGTCCTCCTCCTAGGACTCCATAAACTGATCATCATCTGAGGCTTATGTTTTGATGATCATTTTCTCCACCTGCCGATGTTGAAGGGAACGATAATGATTATTGCCCTCATTTAAACTCATGATGGTTAACATTTCTTTGAATGAAACTGAGGCTGATTCTGATATTATCATCACAACCCCATGCCCCATACCCGTAATATCAAATCAAGTGAAATTTCGAAATTTCAATTAATTCTCATTATTGACGTTTATTTTTTAGGTTATATTTCTAATACTGTCATTTCTGTCATCTATTCACATTCGACATTGACAATTATCTACTGTCATCAATATTTTGAAAAATAAAAATTCCCGCATGAGCACACACCGGTGGCCGAGTGGTTCAGTGGGCGGTCTGCTGAATCACTGGACCTGGCGGACTGAGTTCGATTCTCGGTGAAGGCTCTGGGTGTTTGTGCTGTCCTTTCTACCACGATACACATATACACGGTATGCCGATAGACGATGACGCGCAGGCTGCGTTCCGGTCTTGTGACGTCACGTGGATCAGATATTACACATGAGATTGCTCATATTATCTATTTTATTGTTGGAAATAAGATAATTTTTTGTACACATTGCTTTTATGGCTATTTCTGATATTCGGTTAAACGTGAAGGTGGAGATTTATGCTATATTTAATCATAATCATAGGTTAATTATTTAAAAGGGAATATTTTAAAGGAATAAGTATAGGATATAAATATGGTGTCCCAGCTTATTCGAAGCGGTCTCTGTAGGCGAAACGATAAATTTTGAATTTTGCAAATTCAAGCACAGAATCACAATGGCCATAATTTAAAATTATTTTGGAGCATACAGCGAGTGTCCCATATGACAGTGGCATATCAAAGTTATGTTTTTTTTTAATGGAATGCTCCTAGGTTATTGCATTTTTAGATTGCCTGAGAAGAGAAAATAGATTGGCTTTTACAGTTGGTGTTTAAATTCAAAAGTTTTTGAATTATAAACAAGTGAAAATCGTCATTTTCAAGTTCAAGACCCTATACAACGAAAACGGCTGAAGATAGAGAAAAACGGCTTATATGTCCCTATTTTAACTTTTCATGAACTATCCTATGATGTAGATGAAATGTTTCTCCAGGGTGATAAAAAATTTGAAAAATTCTGAGATTTCTCCACGTGTCACCAAATAAAAAAATTAAAGGAAGTACAAATGTTTCTATACCATTAGGATAGTACATAAAAAGTTAAAATAGGGACATGTAAACCGTTTTTCTCTATCTCGAACCGTTTTCGTCGTACAGGGCCTTGAACTTGAAAAATGACGATTTTCACTTGTTTATAATTCAAAAACTTCTGAATTTAAACACTAACTGTAAAAGCCAATCTTATTTTATCTTCTCAGACAATCTAAAAATACAATAACATAGGAGCATTCCATTAAAAAAAAAAAGCATAACTTTGATATGCCACGCTCTGTCATATGGGACACTCTGTATACTCCAATATAATTTTAAATTATGGCCATTGTGATTCTGTGCTTGAATTTGCAAAATTTTTTGGGAAAAAATTTATCGTTTCGCCTACTATAAGACCGCTTCGAATAAGCTGGGACACCATATTTATATCCTATATACAGGGTGTCCCATAATATGTGGGCAATCTCCCGGATTTGGGTAAATTTCGTAAAAATAAATGAAAAAATAGCTATAAAATTAATTCCTCAGAGACACCCCTACAAAGATATTAGCTGTTGAAGTTGAGGGTTGAAAATCAATTTATTGCAATAACTTTTTTATTTCTTGACCGATTTTGATAATTTTTGGTTTTATTTTGTATTATTTGGGATTGTTTAGAATAGTGTTTCATAATCTTTGGTAGCACATACATAGACCTCGGGATGGCATAACCCCCTCATTCACTTGAAAGAAAACAATAAAAATAATAATTTTACAGTTTTTTAAGGTTAATTTTCTTTTTATTTGACATTTTTTACATAAAAAATGTATCTTTATTTATTTCGATAGAGCGAACCGTTATCGAGATAAACGTCCTTCTAATAGGTGATGCGTCGCAGGAACTTTCTAAATTTCAAGTAAATTTTAACAAGATGGCTGACCTTTGACAGTAAATTGAGCAGGAAACAAAACAATACCTTAATTAAATACACGTCAAATAGTGTCAAAGATTTTATTTCATGCAGATTCAATTCTAACTGATTTTAAAATGAGTTACAGAAACGCTGAATACGCAGAAAATCAGTTAGAATTGAATCTGCATGAAATGAAATCTTTTGACACTGACGTGTATTTAATTAAGTTATTGTTTTGTTTCCTGCTCAATTTACTGTCAAAGGTCAGCCATCTTGTTAAAATTTACTTGAAATTTAGAAAGTTCCTGCGACGCATCACCTATTAGAAGGACGTTTATCTCGATAACGGTTCGCTCTATCGAAATAAATAAAGATAGATTTTTTATGTAAAAAATGTCAAAAAAAAAGAAAATTAACCTTAAAAAACTGTAAAATTATTATTTTTATTGTTTTATTTCAAGTGAATGAGGGGGTTATGCCATCCCGAGGTCTATGTATGTGCTACCAAAGATTATGAAACACTATTCTAAACAGTTCAAAATAATACAAAATAACAACAAAAATTATCAAAATCGGTCAAGAAATAAAAAAGTTATTGCAAAAAATTGATTTTCAACCCTCAACTTCAACAGCTAATATCTTTGTAGGGGTGTCTCTGAGGAATTAATTTTATAGCTATTTTTTCATTTATTTTTACGAAATTTACCCAAATCCGGGAGATTGCCCACGTATTATGGGACACCCTGTATATTTCTTTAAAATATTCCCTTTTAAATAATTAACCTATGATTATAATTAAATATAGCATAAATCTCCACCTCCACCTTTATACCCGAATATCAGAAATAGCCATAAAAGCAATGTGTACAAAATATTATTTACTTATTTCTAATAACAATAAAATAGATATGAGCAATCTCATGTGTAATATCTGATCCACGTGACGTCATTGCGCAGTAGTTGACCAAAATAGAAAACGCTATCGGCATACCGTGTATATGTGTATCGTGCTTTCTACTATTTATTTGGCATACTTGAGGCTGGGTGTATGAGCAAGAGGCTCCAAACCCATATTACCGGTGTGGAGCGACTTTGTCTTAACTACATAGTGAAGACCGATGCTCCCCCTTTAAAAAAAAAAAAAAATTCCCGCACGCCCATGCCAATAATGAGTCTGCGCAAGCTGCGTTCCGGTCTTCTGACGTCACGCGTTTGAAAGACTACACATGAGATGGCTCATACCTTTTTTATTGTCAGGAATAAATAAATAATTCTTTGTAGGCTTGCATAAGTCGGCAACAGCTATCTATTTAACGTTTTAAAAATTATCACGGCCAACTAAATCCTAGAGTTTTCATAGTCAACTTTTGTTTTTCTCATAGCCGCTATATTGTTTTTTTATGTCGTTTGGTACAAAAAAAAAATAATAATGGAAACCAAAAATCAATAACATTAAAAAAAAAATGTAAAAATTTCATTCTAAATAAAGATTTTTGTATATATAGATCTAGCACATAGAAAAACACAAGCAAGAGGGAAGGAAACAATAAAATTTGACATTTATTTTACAAACAACCTCGCCGCGATTAATACAAAATCCAACCGCATGACGTCATTGCGCAGTAGTGACCAAAATACCAAAATAGTTAAAGCAATCGGCATACCGTGTATATAATGTGTGTGTATCGTGATAAATTACACACGCCGCTTTCGCTCAGCTGCTTTGGTGCATATTCTCTGAGTATACCTATCAGATGAGTCCTTGTACGTAAAATGTTTACTTACCGCTGTGCTCTTACACCCCTATAATTTACGATGATGATCCGAGTCAACTTTCACTATATTTTTGAAGTAGGTACTTATAACCTAAAGAAAGAATATGTTTATGTTTTCATACTGTTATGTTTGTTTATTCTTATTTTGTACATGTGTAGGTAGGAAAGGTAGGTACTTCTTGGGTGCTTTCATTTATATTTATGTGCGATTTCTAGTTTGATAAAAATTTGTTTTATTTCGAAAGTAATGGAATAGTCTTACATTTGGAATATGATGGGCTATTTATTGTATATATAATACCTACCCATATCCCATCAATTTCGTACTACCTATTTTAATATTATAAACGATAAAAAATATTAGCAATTATTAATATAATTATTATTGTTATAATTATTTCGTTTTAATAATTTGACTTTATCAATTTTTTCCATTTATCTTACAATAATAATTCGAAATTAGAATCAGTTTTACACTTCCCTTTGTTGTTCTTTTGTCGCAATAAGTAAACGAATCTATTAAATTATTAAATCTATTCAACTTTCAGGATCATGATTCAAAGCGGCTGGTGAAAGAAAGCAGCTTATTATTTCTATAATTTTTATACGTCTCTGGAACTGGGTGCGTGGTATGACTGGTATTATTATGGTATGGTATGGTATGCTTCCGTTAAATTACGTATTGAATTTTTAATTCTTGTGATTTTCACTTTACGGATACGGGGAGGGTGTTATAGTAAAACGTTACAACAAATTACAAACTTTTCTCTCTCTGCTGCAGTTAATGTACGACAATAATAATTGTTGATGAAGAACTTAAATTCCTGAGAAGGATTTTGAAACAAAACAACATTGAGGAGGCATGTTGTAATTTTGTTATTCACCCACACGGCGTGCTATGTGAGCGCACCCCAGGTGGAGACTTGACGACTATGACGTTCATACTTTGAGTAGTTTGACGCTTGACATTACGCACGTTTCACGTCGTTCCCATTGCCCAGCCCGCACTTTGCACTAGCGTTGCCAACGTTGGTGATTTTCACCAGATCTGGTGATTTCAAGTCTTATATTTGGTGATTTGGTTAAAACTTTTAACAAATGCCTAAAATCTGGTGATATTTGAATATTTGTGATTTTTTTAACACGTGTGTGGTTTATTACTTTCATCCTTCGATCAATTTTCGTATTTTAAACATCCCCAAAGTAAGGTTGTCTTATTTACTTCTAAAAATGGATTTAATGGGTTACTTAATTACCTAATTTGGTTATTGTTGGTATTATTTTGTTATACATTCAAATATAGTAGGATTAACTTTAAAAAGTCAGATGTGACGTCTCACTAACCGTCCGAATTAATATTTTTAATTTCACCAGAAAATGTCAAACAGTTAATTGTCAAGTTGTGAACGAGCGTAATTATTAAAGGAATCATTCAAAAAATGAATTGAACCGCTTACGTCAGTTTGAGAGCCACTGACAACTACATAAAATTTATTCACGTAATGACATTCTATCCTCTGTGTTGTGCATTTAATTCTCATTCAAAACCAATGTTGACGTATACTTATTTATGCGGGATGGAGTATTTAGACAAACTGGACGGTTACTATAAAAACACGTACATGAACATGAAACAAAATAAATCGAACTATCAAAAGGATGTGTATTCTTAATCGATACGTATGACTTTTTAGACTTTATTGGACTATATGAATAGTTTTTTGGTTGGCCAATGATAAAGAGACGACTTTATGGTTTGACTCGGATGAAACTTGTCATGTGATTAACTTTTGTGCAATTCGGGGAAGGGATATAATATAGGTACCTACTTCTGGTGATTAAAAATGAAATCTGGTGAAATTTTGAGGTTTTGAAAAAAAATCTGGTGAAATCTGTCGATTTTACTGTTAAAAACACAATCTGGTGAATTCTGGTGATTTTTTGACTAGAACCTGGTGAAATCTTGAAATATTGGTTGGCAACGCTGCTTTGCACTTTAGCTAGCTTAGCGTTCTCCTCTCCCTCTCAGTCCTCAGTCCTCTCCTACTGATTTTAGTGATTTTCAACTTATTGAATCGAAGTTTGAAGTTTGTCTTTGCTTTGTTGTATCGTTGTATGTACTTTTTACTTGAGACTTGACTACTTGAACATGAGCATGACTGTTTGAGAAGTTGAGAACGTGAGCTCTTGTGTGATTTGTATTAATCAATCGGAAGTACCTACTTCCTACTTCAATTACTTCAATACTACTGTGTTCTTTAGCCAAGTAAAGGTACTCTATCTGTTTACGGTATTCTCAGAATGGGTAACGAAGACGCCGCTCGCAGACGTCGTGATGAAACAGCTAAAAGACGTGAAGATATCGACTTTGAGAATCACAAGAGACGCAGAGAGGATGACGGACCGATGAGACTAGACAACAATGATGGAGATGATAGAAACCGAGGGCCTAGGGCTCCTCCACCGAGAAGACGTGGAGGCGCCCCGCATAGCGGCGAAAGAGGTGGAAGGATCGACAGGTCTTCGGGAGGAATGAACAGTTGGCGGGACGAGCAGTACATTAAGGAAAAATTATCAGAAATCAAAGAACCTGTCCTAGATTTACCTCCCTTGGACTTCAAAGATGTAATGTTCCAAAGCAGGAGTCGATTGTTCGTCACTCATCTGCCAAACGGTGTTTTAAAGGAGGAGATCGTAGAACTGTTCAAACCTTACGGTCAAGTCGATGATGTGTACGTTCATAAAGATTTCTTCAGCTTTTCTCGCATGGATTATTACTACAATGCCGTGAAAGCAAAATGTCTCTTGGACAACACGATGTTCAAGGGCAGGAAAATACGTGTGCGACTAGCTCCACAGTCGAGCATTATTGTCAAGAACTTACCGCCGTTTGTGAGCAATGAATTGTTGCACTTGGCGTTCTCTGTGTTCGGAGATGTTGATTATTGTACTGTTCTGGCTGATTCTCGGGGACATTCTCTCGATGAAGGAATTGTCGATTTCAAGCTGAAAAAGAGTGTTACCCTGGCGAAGAAATATTGCAACGAACATTTCTATCTCTTGACTTCCCATATGAAGCCTGTTTATGTTGAAGACTACGATTTGCCTCATGATAATGATGGGGTTCCAGAAGAACAGGTAAATGGGCATTGTGAATATTAGTAGATTCAGATTCGGTACCTAGTTTGATCTTTTTCAATTGATTATTTCTACTATCTATGAACAGTTACATTAAAAATGTCACATACAAAGTGGTAGGGTTTCATTCGACCTTGCAGGGTATCAAAAAAAGCATAGTGGACTAATGCTACTTTTTAATTGGACACCCTGTATAGAAAGCTTTTACCACTTATTCACTTTTTCTTGTTTTTAGTTTAAGGTCGAAGGTGGACATTTAGAGAGCATGTTTTAAAATGGATAACTGTATATCTGTAAAATACCTTTTTTGGTTTGTTGTAGATGAAAAAACCTCCCATGTTCGTGAAAGCCAGGGAGAAGGGTCCCCGGTTCGCCATTCCCGGTAGTTTCGAATATCAGTATGCCGAGAAATACAAACAACTATATGAAGATGTGAAAGCGAAAACCATTGAAATCAAGATCCAATCCCAGGATGCCGAACGCGCTCTGGAGACCGAGTTCGAGGAAGCAGAATTTGACTATGAAACCGAGAAGCTCAAGGTACTTCTCATGCACAGGGAAATGCAGAGAGAAAGACTAAGGGGAGTGCGATACCCGGATAAACCAGAGGGACCCGATCCAAAGGTGAGTGTTTGATAATAAATCACTTTCGACATAATGAGAAAATGGAAAACGAAATAATTTGTAATGTTTCCCTAATCTTGCCAAGTATTGTTTCTTATCGGATGAGTTTGTTCTTATAGCCGGTTAGTGGAATAAATTAAATACTAAACTGAAAAAGCGGAATGGTGGAATGTAGCTAAAACTCTTCGGGGGTTTTATATTAATTTCCTCAAGTGGATTTTTTCTCTTGATGTTCTTGAATACTGTGAAACAGGAAGAAATGGTGTTTGGTAAAATCACTTCTGAAGCTTTTTACAAAAAATAAAATATATGACATGCGAACTTTCTATAAAACAAGAAGCTGATACCTTCATAGATATGTGATACCTTCAAAAGAATTATCACGAGTTAAATTGAGATCTCTTGATGTGTTCTTACTAAAACATTCCCTTTTTTATTTTAATATTCAATTTATTCTAGTAAAAACCCAGGTGTGTTTTTATACATATTTGCTGTTTTATTGATAGTTGGGGCAATTCTACAAATACCTCCCAAGAAGTCTAATTTCCACGATGATTGACCATCGTGCAATATATATACAATAAAGATAAAGCAGCAGGTTTTAAATAGGTTGGTGAAGAAATATGGGAAGTCCATGCTGAATTCTAATGTGGGATTAAGTAAATTAGATTGCTGTAGTATCACATAGTTAATGAATTTTGAAGAAGTTTTTACTTGGAAGAATAATTTTCAGAAATTTTTGTTTAGGGACTGATTGTGTACTCATAAAAATTACAGATTAAGTTGGGTATCTATCCTTCATTGAGATAATGCTTCAAGCTTCAATGCGGTATTTATCTTCCATCAAGCATTTATAACACTGAAGGATATTGACGTCATTAACGTCCATGAGGTACGCGGTTATTGCGATTAAACTCATTTTGCTAGAACGTGGTACAACGTTTCGTTAATAATAACCAGAACGTTAAATCAACGCCAAATTTTATGTACGCAAAATTATAAACTCCCTGGCACTAGTACTAGTACTAGTTACTGGTACAGTCACAGATGTTGGGAATTTTATTTCAGCAATGTCGTGCTCGTGCTATAAACAATCTAAAGCTATTCTATCCCCCCATCCCTCGAATTGGAAGCTTCTTCCACTCCTGTATGGCAGATCGCTGGACGGTGTCTTTTGTTAGAGCAATATGAATATTCTTCAGTGAGGTTAAATGAAATGCGTCCTCAGAAAATCCGAAAATGTAATAATATACAGGGTGTCCCATTTAAAAAACATGACTTTCGTATGCCACACTTATTTAGGCCATTCTGTACACTCGAAAATATTTTTCTAAAATAGGCTCGTACAAATAGTATAGACATTTGAACGTCATTTCTAATCTCATTTGTTTAGGAGCTATAGACCAACGCGCGCTTAGCTGACAACCCTGTATACTGATATATACACTTGACTAGCGATTACAAAGATTCTCCCTCTCTCAGAGAATCTGGAGAAGAACGAATCTAAGTAGTAAGTAATCTGAGCGATGAAGCTCATTTCTATCATAATGTGGCGGTCATCAAACATAATTGTCTGTTCAACAAATTCCCCAAATCAACAAAGGGTTGTTGGAAAGGGTTTGAAAGCTGGAAGGGCCAATTTTCATAAACGCCTTCAACAATAATAGGTCGACGAAAACTGACATCAAGTCCGATATAATCTTCTGGCTATGATTATTTTAAAACGGTTTATTGTATCAATAAATTCTGAAGTTTCACATCAAGTGAATTTTTATCGTTTACTTTCAGTCAGTTACTGGTTTTGTGTAAGTTTAAAAATCAAGCAAGTTGGAACTGGGTCTAAAAGGGTGTATTTAGTGTTATTGCTAATTTTACCTGTCATCATAACAACGAAAATATCGAGTGCAACCATCATTCGCTATAAGAAAAGTGTGATTATCAACACTGTTCTTCCAGGAAAAGTAATTGGTGCTATGAAATAAGAACTGAATAGATTTATTTACATTCATTATTGTTCTTCTTGTTAATTCTTGTAAATTCTGGAATGCGGTTGTATGGAACATACAGTTTGTTGTTCTGACATTCTAGAGTCCCTGTTGGCCATACTTTTTAAGTGACGCCCTCAGCGCATTTCAGTCACTACAGTTTGGGATGTACTGTACTGTAAAATCAGTTGAAAAGTTGTAGAGAAGTCTCGAGTCACAGTACTTTCGAATAATGTGACGAAAGACAGTTCCATCGGATAGATAGAGAAGTGACAAACGACTATTAGTACAATTTGCAAGCGTAAAAGAGAAGAGTTTTGTTTGTATAGTGCTGTGAGTGTTTTAGACAAACGAAGAGACAGAAGACCGGTGTGAAATGAAGAATAAATGGTTATTGTAATGTAAATAAAGACTGAAAATAATAATTGTTATAAACTATTGTAAAAGTTAACTGAGATAAATAAAGTGAATTAGGTTACTATATTGTATATACTTGCTTAGATGCTGGTATAAATCAAGATAAAATGGTTTGTGTTTATGTTGAACTAAAGTCCATACTGGGTGCTTGCTAAATTTGTTGATCTTTGAGAAAGTTCAATCAGCGTAAACAAAAACTAGTACAAAAATTTATCAACTCATCAGATGATACTCTTCGCCCACGAGTTATGTGACTACACTGTCAAAGCAGATATGATAAGCAGTCATAAAGGATGAAACTGTAGAAGACCATTCCCAAAAATTAATGTGTGGCAAAATCTGCAGCTGTAGGAGCTGCAAATCAGCTACCATTAATGGTTCAAATCAAAGTGATTCCATCTATGATTCAAAGGAAAGTGACAGATTACAAATTCTTGAATGCAGTTGTATGGAACATTCACCAGCTGTTCTAGACAGTTGACATGATGTATACTGCGATACTAGAATGTCAGTGTCGTCACCTGTTAGGAGTGTCAGGCTATATGTGTAAATGATGTCGTCTGCGCATGGCAGTCAGTCTAGTTTGGGATGTTATGGAAGTAAGATCAGTTGGAGGGTTCTGTGAAGTGAAGAGACAGATAGAAGGAGGTACAATAATAATAATTGTGAAAAGAAAATATAAATTGGAGAGCTGTGATTAGTACTAAATAAAGAAGTGATGGTTTATTTTATTTGGAGGTTATTGTTATGTAAATAGAGACTGAGAATAATTATTATAAACATTGTAAAAGATAATTTAGATAAATAAAGTGAGTTTCGTAACAATATACCACTGTATGTCTGCGAAGTTTTGAAAAAGGACTTTGCACAAAACAAGGACTGCACTAGACAATGATTTCTTGGCTGGTGCTGTGGTAACTTGATGATATTTGTCTTGTCAATTTTCTGAGCCAAACGATTTCAAAAGGAAATTAACACATTAACTGAATTTTATCTTTTATCAAAATATAAAATTCAAAGAGGCAAGCAAATATAATTTTGATTTCTTTAAGAATGTGGTTCTTTTTTCTAACCTTCTAAGGACTTCTAACCTTATTTGAGAACTTCAAGAATTCAAAGTTGTGTTCGCTGTTGAAACATGAAACATCACAGAGACAATTCACATTATTATTCTACAGTACTATCATTAGAGAAGTGTGTTTACAAAGCTACTTTTCTGTCGAATTCACGAATGAAATGTCATAAAATGGATGTAACTACTTTAGTGTACAAGTGAAATGTCTTTCTCTGGGTAAAAAGTCTGCATCAGCTTATCCAAAAATATTTGTGTTAATTAAAAAAAAAAAACATTAAAGAACGCATATGAAGTTTTTATCCTGCGATTAATTTATTCTTGAATTTTGTCACATTTAGGAGCAGTGGGCAAGGAGAAGAGCGAATGATTCGTTTGTCCCCGAGGGTCATATCTCTAACGAACCTTATAATCAGAAAGACAGAGATAGATATCGTCCGGAAGTGGGAGCAAGAATTGAGCCACATTTTGAGGAAGAAATAAATCCCGATACTTTGAAGCTTCCGGCCGAACCAGTGGTCGAACCGTTGGAAATTGTAGAAGTTCCACCTGTGCACGTTGTTGACATTGTAGATCAGCCAGTTGATCCGGTCGAGAGTGTGGGGAAGCCCGGTCGTTGGGATGTTATCCATGAAGAAGGGCGCGATCATGCGGGAAAGTCTGGTCGTTGGGATATTTTGCACGAGGAAGGGCGTGATCATGCGGGGAAGCCCGGTCATTGGGATGTTATGCACGAGGAAGGGCGCGATCATCACAGATTCGACAGGCCCAGGGATTATGATGGTTGGGGAGACGGTTATAGTAGAGAGAGGGGAAACGAGCGCGAATCTAGACGTAGACCCAGCAGATTCGATCGAGTAATGGACGAGTCCGAGTATGAACGACGCCAACGGGACCAGTGGGTCCATGACGCAGAGCGATCTGACGACCGCGATCGACGGGAATACATGAGAGAGGGCACTTTTTATATGCCGCCGCCAATGATGGAAAATGAAATGCGACCTAAACGTCCGAGACACTAGATGACCATGACTAATCAAAATTTTACCACACCTTTAATTATCAAGAATTATTCTACTACGTCACCCCGGTTCAATAAAATCTGGTCATTATAGGTCCTGCACTTATCTTTTTTTTGCTCACAGTAAAGTCATCACCATCATGTAAAAATTGTTTTCTTGAACTATAGTTTATTATCATCGTGTGCTTGAACACAGAAGATTTATGTCCTGGTTCAGCTGCATTAAAGAACCACATCATCTTCATTTGATTACTGTTTAAGTCTTATAACTGCCAAAAATAGCTGTTATTATTGAAATCACAAGAAATCTATAATATTATAAATAGTATGTAGGTACCCATTAGTACAGTGCAGCCAAAAAAATCGCTATTGTTTTCTCTAATAAGCTAGTTTCGTGTTGAGCTATTTTTGGTAATTCAGACTGCAGTAATATCACCTTTGTTATTCTAAATCATGTGCAAAGACAGTTTTTAAAAGAATATGGTAAAATTATGCTAGATGTCAAGCATAAACTATAATCTATTTACTATTATTAGATTCACGATTTTTTTAGGTGAAATGTTTTTTTTTATTAAAATATATAACTGGTTAAGTCAGGTTAGGTCGGAATTTTTAATAGCTATAAAAACATTACTACAAGCTTATAACTTGTAATTAAAACCTGTAACTTATGAAAGCTATACCTTTTTTTTTAGGTTGCAGGTTTTTCATTCATCTTAATATTTATCATCATAATAGTCAAATAATCATAATATTAGGGCTTCAGGAATTAGATTAGGTGTTCTGTGTCAATGATGTCTATTTAGACAACCTAATTTTGTCTAGGCCGATACATCGTGTCATCGTATAAATTCAACCTTTAGAAGAATACTGTGAAACAATTTCACTTTAAAAACATACCTCCTTCTTGATCACTATTCATTCATACTTGAGTTTCCCTTCTACATAGTGCAAGATCTGTTGTGCGCATTTGTCAGATCACCTTCTAGCGGTGTTGGAGAGAAGATTGAATTTTTCGTTAATTGAAACAATTTTCTTTGTAACCTGCCCATAAGGTCAAAGTTCGTCTAAATTTGCTAGTAGAATTGATTGAGTTACATGAATCTGTACACAATCCTGCTGGGAAAAACCATCCTGATGTTCTTTTTCTTGTAATTGGTTTTGATTTGTAGAAGGGGTAAAAAGTTTGGTTGGTTTTTTCCAAAGTGAGGAAAATTGAGAAAAAAGTTGACGACTAGAACAAGACCAGAGAAAAGAGTAATGAGATAAGACAAAAAGATAAATTTTTCCAGTTTCAGCTAGAGGTTTTTTTTTAAACGATGAAAAGGTAATCACGTGAGCCTTGAATTTTACTAGGTATCGGACTCTAAATTTTTGACCGGATACTGAACTGCAGTACATAATCAAATCTTACCTTTAAAAATAATTATTATTCATTTATGTCCGTATTCATCAAACTTCAAAATATAACTCTGGGGTTATATTTTGAATTTTCTGACAGCTGATTGGTCTAATGCTTAAACCCTACGAACGCTACGAATTTTAAACCAATGACATGTTCCAAAATATAACCCCAGGGGTTATATTTATTGATGAATACGGGCCTAACAGCAATTTTAGGCCCAATAAAATTTATTTTTATACCCAAGAGTCTTGCAATTTTTTTTTATTTAACTTTTTTTATAACAAGAAACGGCTTCTCATTTAGTTCTTAGGTCTCCTGAATTATTTTCCGGAAGAAGAAGAAATTACTTTAATTATTTTTCTAAAGAGTAGGTAAATTTGGTCAACAGAAAATAAAACGGTTGCTCTAAAAAATTTAAAAAGCCTAGAAGCCTAATTAGGTCATACTCTCACTTGGACAGTTTTACTTTTTTACACTCCCGTATAAGAATATTACCTACTTACTTTGCATAATTTGTTCAGTTTTAAGGATAAAACATTCAGTTTTAATGTTGAGGTATGTTGAGGTAAACATCATTCAGGGATGATATACAATTAATTATGTTATTAAAAATTAATTTAGTTTGTGATGATGAAAGTGTTTGAACGTTTATATTAGGTCAAAGCTATCTCTTTCTTTAGTTTAGATAGAGTATAGGCTGTAATAATTGCAGATTAATGTAGTTGTTCATGAAATAAATTTATCATCTTACAAATCTCTTATTATTTCTTCTATGTACAACCAAAAAAATCTTAGGAACCAACAAAATGATAAGAACTGTCCAAGGAATGATGTCCAAGTCCCAAGATGCATTCTGAATAATTTTTCATTCCACTTACAATATAAAAAATCTTGAAACGATTGTTCCAACTGATGGGGAATAAGAAAACCGGACTGCAGAAGAAGAAACGCTCAACATTTTGGTCTCTTATGATGGGGTCTTGGACAAATGAGTCAAACAGTGATGCAGGAAAATCTGCAACAGAAGTTTTCTGCAGTGATAAATTTCTCATCAGTAGAAATGATAAAGAAGATGTTATTAGATTGAAGAAGTTCCAGTTCCTCATCTTCAACAAACTGGAACCATGCACCAGAAAACAACCGATGACAATTTAATATTGAAAAAGCCATCTCCAAACCAAAACTTCACATAAACAGAACAAAGATCAGGACTTCTCACAGGGCACCGTCATCAGAGACAACATCTGCATAAGATAGGCAGAGAAGAGCCACTATGCAGCTTTGCAATGAGGAAGACGAGACAGCTTTCCATGTAATTTTGAGTGCCCGGCACTCAACCGAACCATGCAATCATGGGGCCTAAAGACCTGCTGGCAGGAAAGCACTGAAGTGTTCGTAGTAGGCAAGGACAGGATACAATCCCATAATATGGCTTCAGCATCAGGGATCACAAAACCGTCTTCACAAACCTCATCATCATTCTTCACAATTAAGGAAATTTGATTCTACATTTTAACCATCTAAGGACTCCTTTTCAGACTTCCTGAAAAACATGCCACCTCGTCCCTCTACACAAGGCTGCTAGTCTTTTATCTATTGAATCCTAATGGGATATTTGCAGAATTAACTAACAATTTCCCTCGAGGTTGGTGATGGTTCCAAAAATTTACCATTTCCTCTGAAGATTTGGGATTTTTGCCATAAATTCTCAGGGTTATTGTTTTTTATTATTGAGACGAGGCTATGAAATCTAAATAGTCGAATAAGTGCACAATTTTACTGCCAAAACTGTTAAACACACACTGAAGTGTTGAGATAGGAATGCATATATATGTATTCATATATAATATGAGAGTCCGGCTTGAAAATTTCCGGAATAGCTAGTCAAAATAATAGACATATACATATATAACCTGAAGAATTTTCTGGTTCTTAGATGTGATATAATGTAGTGGAGGTTTTCATGAATTTCCACTTAAAAAAAAAGGAAATGCCCTGTCTTCTGAAATTTATACACTTTTAGAGTCTCTAAAAACTCAAAAAGCCGGAATAAGAGTGTTCATGACATGTTTCAAGTAGCACTGCAGAAGTCTGACACTTTTTGCTGGAGTGACCTCATGAGAGCAAGTATCAGCAATAAACCTAAAGAATAGTGTAATAAAAAATACTCGAAGTGTCAATATGGGATTTTTGGAAGGTAAGTTATTCTTTTAATTATTAAACTGCAGAATTCTTTTCAGAGTTTTACAACAAATATTGCAAGGAGCATAGCAAGATGTTTCATTGGTGGTACGGGATTGATTTTCTTAAATATTTAAACGATTTTAGATGGGAAAGCAATTTTGGAGCAGTAAACTGCTCCAAAAAGGTTAATTTTAACATAGCAGTGTAATGTAATTTTTCAATTAAGTAAAGAAGAAAAACGTCTCATCTTGAAGCGGGTGGAAATAATATTAGCATAATGGGTCGTGGTTAGTTAGGTACCGTTCGTTTCTGAGCTCTCTTGAAACTAAAATTTATCAAGCAATCACGAACTTACCATATTTCACACGAGGTATCATCAAAAGTAGAACACGGGTGCTGGAATTGTAGTCTGAAGGTTTCTCAGAAAATCTAAATTCCTCTCAAGAGTCGTGAAAATGACAATAGATATGCTCTGAAAAGCTCTTCTCAAGTAGAACAGAAGTTACTGCAATTAGAAGAAGTTTAAAGTTCCCAATAAAACTACCAAGTTTTGTGAACTACCAACACGTCGAGAGATATTTGTCACAGCTGAAGAATTGCAACCATGCGAATTTTGTCAAAGGGGTCTTCAGAGTATCTACCTGGGGCAGATTTCAAGGTAACCGAGGGAACCGAGGTAATACTATAATTTCATTATTTGAGTTTCAAACAAAAAATCATGCCTGGAGTTGGAGTTTCGCGACACTGGATTAATTATTTAGCTTTTACACGGCCGAAAATATCATCAACAAGAAGTGTTCTTTAACCTGCGTCGTCTTCTTCTTCACGAAGTGGAAAAATAACAGAAAGCGAGGTAAGAATAACAAACTTGTTTCATACCACCTGAAAAAAAATTTTAAGGGCTGCGCCGCGAAAAATTGTAGCGGGAAAAGGAAGTTGAACAATTTAATGGGATTTCGTGATACTAAAAGTAATTCCAAAAATAGCACTAGATACAGGTACATAAATAATACCGGGGAAACACGTGGCTGTATTAATCAGGTGATTCTAAAGATAAATCTAATTGGGTAGTTTTATGGTTCCTATTACTGTCAATTTGTGATTGGTTATTTAATGGAATGCGATAATTTACCAGTTCGAGGTCTTTATTGGGGCTAAAATCTATTACGGTTATGGGTAAGGCTCGTAGACTATAGCCGAATATGTGGAAATAATTGCAGTAATAACCTGAACATTTGCAAAGGTGATTCGTAATAATTATTACTCACATTATGGAGCAGAAACAAAGGAAAACTCATAGTTAATAATTTCTTGTGTGTCCAAAAGCCTCTCTACTAAAGAACTATGAGAGGATGTTTAAATATCTCGATACAAACTTGCTTTTAATAAAAATACGGTGTTTTGTAAAATTTTCACTCCATTTAAAACAAAAGAAGTTAATGGCGATTTAATACCCGGAAGTATGTTCTAAAAATATTTTCATCCAATTCGCATTTGTCGAATGTTCAGTTGCGAGTATTCTGCTAAACAAGGCCTTTGTGTTAACAATCTTTATGGGTCCCTACACAATAACATGGGAGTGTAAAAAATTCTCAATTAATTTATATAAAGGTATAAAGGGTGATTCAGATTCAGAAAAACAGCCTCATTTTTATTAGGTATTGGGTACTGCAACTGAAGATGCACAGGCAGTTAGTGCAATAATATTATGTACCACTAATTAAAAGGTTCAGCTAGGGATTGATAAACTACACTACAGAACAAGTTGGTGAAGTGAGCTATTCACTGAAACTAGCAATTATTAGCTTTTGCCTGACGCTAGCCTCTAGTGTCAGCAATGACAGCTGTACAATATGCTTTTGGTTGGATAGTGAATAATTACACTAGGGTAGGTGCATCCTAACATGTCTCCTGAACCTATAGTGTGTCCATACAGCAAACCATATATCGAGCGTAAATGATGAATGAAGGAAATTGATTTCAGTCAAATGGAACTGATTTAAATGCAATTGAACCGTTACATGTAGAGAATGAAGCAGCTTCTCGTGTAAATAATTGATGTAATTATCAAACAACCTTGACGTAGAGATCTGTCAGCAGAAAAACTAGAGTAAAAGGCTATTGAACCTTATAAAAGGGATAAAACTATTTGATTAGCCAGTGAAGGGGCACATAAGTTTTCTGTGATATTAGAGACTTTGAGACTTACAAAACAAAATTATTATATACTAAGAAGTATCCAAATGCAGCCACTAATTAAACCTAGCTGCTCTTTTATATTAGAAGCAGTGAAGCAGTATGGGAACTGTGAGTGAAAAATAAAGCTTGTCCATATGTAATTCGTGGGAATTCACCTTTCAACAACTTTCGAGAAGCCAATTTTAAAAATCGCAACAAGATGAGACCTATAACGATTGCAAGTAAACAGGAATCTGCAAGTTATTGGGTCTAGTCTGTATAGAAATAGAATCGGTATAATAATCATCAACTGGGATTTCGTGCATTGTCGGTATATAATTCACAAGTCGCGTTGATATAAAAAATGTTTGTTGGGGATCTACTACAGCGAAAAATACAGGGTGTCCGAAAATTATGAGCAAAAAATTAAGGGGGTGATTCTTCTTGATGAAATATTGCCAAAAGTATCTATATTTTTTTTCGAAAACTCAAAAAGAAGAAAGTTATAAGCCTCCAAGTTGATTTTTTTAAATCAATATTTTTATCTATATTTTTTTTCGAAAACTCAAAAAGAAGAAAGTTATAAGCCTCCAAGTTGATTTTTTTAAATCAATATTTTTTTATAACTTTTTTTCTAGTGTACGGATTTTCTTAAAATTTGACACACTTGTCACTGATGTTGCTTTACATCCTTGGTCCAAATTAGACTTGAATCCCTCGAAATCAAAAGGCCTTAACTGCCCTTGACCTTCAAAAAAGGCCTATAACTTTTTTCGTAATATTTTTTTCTGAGTTTTGAAGACGCACAATTGAAGAACGTGAAGAAATATTCGGAAACAGTCCTTTTTGTCTATCACGATAAAATGACCCGTTTCCGAGTAAAACTGTTTTAAAAATTTTCCTGCACTAAAACTGATCACCATAAACTATGATCATTCTGCAACAACACCAAAGCATGCTTTGGAAACAGCTGCAGGATTGCCTAGTTATGTACAAAACAGAGACATTCGTATATAAATAGACTGGAAATGATTTTTTTTTGAAAATGAAAAAAATTTTTAATCATTTTTTTTTTAATAAAATAATAAAATAATTTTAATTAAAAAAAATAATAAATTGCTGTCAAAATGAAATCCAAAGCAAACGTCTTGTTTCCTAGGCAACCCTGCCACCGTTCCCAAAACATGCTTTGGTATTGTTGCAGAATGATCATAGTTTATGGTGATCAATTTTAGTGCAAGCAAATTTTTGAAACAGTTTTACTCGGAAGCAGGTCATTTTATCGTGATAGACAAAGAGGAACTTTTCCGAATATTTCTTCATGTTCTTCAATTGTGCGTCTTCAAAACTCAGAAAAAAATATTACGAAAAAAGTTATAGGCCTTTTTTGAAGGTCAAGGGCAGTTAAGGCCTTTTGATTTCGAGGGATTCAAGTCTAATTTGGACCAAGGATGTAAAGCAACATCAGTGACAAGTGTGTCAAATTTTAAGAAAATCCGTACACTAGAAAAAAAGTTATAAAAAAATATTGATTTAAAAAAATCAACTTTGGAGGCTTATAACTTTCTTCTTTTTGAGTTTTCGAAAAAAAATTATAGATACTTTTGGCAATATTTCATCAAGAAGAATCACCCCCTTAATTTTTTGCTCATAATTTCCGGACACCCTGTATATCTTTTGAAAAAATCACGTGGTATGTTGAGTTTAAACAATCCGTTTTAATTTTTTAAAAATCAGATAACAAATTGAAATAAATCTTGTCTGGAGAAAAATTTTTATAAAAGTTGTTCGATTAGGCATTTTTTTATTAAATACCAAACTAACTTATATGTCTGCTTTACAGGAACTTGCATTCGTAACATGAAGAATATCGAGAGGTTGCCTCAGTGAAGAATTAACGAAGTGATTACCAAATCTGCCTCCATCTTTGGTCTTCATTCAGTGAAGATACGGAAGAAGCGAAGAAGATTTAACTGGGAGTTGAAAAGGTTATTAAACTACGAAGTCCTTTTCAACTGTACTTTTACAGGTGTAAAAGCGGGAAAAAATTCATTTATATTATTATTGGTTTGTGTGATTTTCGAACATACCAGTTTTTATAATAAATAAAATAAAAAACAAACAAATAGCTTCATTCTATATATTTATAAAGAGGTTTCACAAAAAAGTGTTAATAATATGTTTATACATAACATAATAATTAATTAGTTAAAAAAATCTAATATAAAAATATCCATTTGTATAATGTATAATTATTTAGTTTCTGTACAGAAAAATCTAAAAATTGCTGCCTAATAGAAACCGTGAGTGTCATCTTCCTGAAAACCTGAAATTAAATTTGTAGAAAAAATTAAAATAGTAGTATATTTAAAAAATAATAATAATTGATCTTATCGAAACATTAACCCCCTCATTAACTATGATCGTTAAAGTACTGATTAGAAACCATTTAAATTTATTTGTCGTGCCATTTTTTTTTCAGCAAAACGAACAACCTGAAGAGAAGGAAACCAAGGAAACGAGTCTTGATATAAAACCAGCCTTGGGTAAAATTGCCAGGAAGAAGAGACGACAAGAAAAACGAAAGGAAAAGAAACGGCTCGCTCTAAGGTCTTAAAGGTTTCGAATTCCACAAAAAAAAAAAATGAAACACCACTGCTTTTTCTTTATACAATAAGAATAATTATTTTCGAAATCCTCATTCAACTCTAGGCAAAATTGAATAGATTTTTACTGACCGGTACTGTTTTCCGTAAGAAAATAAAATTGATAGTATTTTGTACACACCTACATGAACGTTTTTTTTCTTCTAATGGTACTTGAAAACTTTAAAAAACTGTTGCAAATATTTTAAAATTTACTTATACAGTGTGACCCATTTGTTCTTGAAACACCCTGTAGAATCTTAATTTATGGTGCGATTTTAAAGAAATTTCTTTTAAATCATAGAGCTTGATAAACTATATTTTGGGAGCAAACAGCGTCTAATTCCTACAAAATCCAAGGCCTACTAGATCAGTGTTACTTGTAAAATCTCAAAATTTCATATTAGCGATTTCTTTAGAAAAAAAAAACTGTGCACGCTACTGGATTCACCAGCCCTCAAAACGGTACTGTACTAAATTTTATTGGAAATGTCAGAGTAATAAGGATCTTGCAGTTATTTTAAAAATTCATAATAGAACTCCGAATTTTCATTAATTTATTCGAAAAGGTCAAGAGAGACAAAATAGAAATTGTACGTCTAGTTGGTGATAATGTAGGTACTTTATTTTTTTAATTATAATTTTTTATTTATTTTTTTTTTCTTATTTTTTTATTTTTTTTTATTTTTTTACTTTTTTTAATTTTAATTTTTACTTATGATAGCTTTTGACCTTTTTTCAAATTAATTTATGAAAATTCGGAGTATTATTATGAATTTCTAAAATAACTACAAGATCCTTTTTACTCTGACATTTTCAATAAAATTTAGTACAGTAGCGTTTTGAGGGCTGGTGAATCCCGTGGCGTGCCCAGTTTTTTTCTAAAAAAATCGCTAATATGAATTTTTGAGATTTTACAAGTAAACACTGATCTAGTAGGCCCTGGATTTTGTAGGAATGAGACGCTTTTTGCTCCCAAAATATAGTTTATCAAGCTCTATGATTTAAAAGAATTTTTTTTAATCGCACCATAAATTAAGATTCTACAGGGTGTTTCAAGAACAAATGGGTCACACTGTATATTGCCATAAAAACAGATTTTTTGTATAAAAAATTAAAAAACCCTTTTTTGTTCCAACAATAGTTATTGTGTATCAGATAATATGAATTTGGCCATGTCGAAAAATGGCTTTAATTTTTTTTTTTAAGTTGACACCATGTAGTTCAAAAGTTGTGCCATTTAGAGAAAGAATTGTACCCTTAAATATTGCCCTCTACTGAAAACGTATTTTGAATAATAATCTGTATAAAATATAATAATGTAGTTTCTTGAAACAATTATTCAGTTTTATTATAAAAGAATGAACCAATTTTAAGATGCCACAATCTAAAAACTCATTAGGAACATTCATAAAAAAACTACTTGGCTCTTCTACATGAACCTTTTTGTTAAAGGAATCATTCTGAAAAGCAGTTTTTCTATTATGTTCTACAGGGTGTTACAAAAAAGGAGGTCAAGCTCTTGGCCACAGATTGCTGGGCCAAAAATAATGACACTTTCCTTATGCCATTGTTCACATAGGCGTCCCATTTTCAAGATACAGGGTGTCAAACTTTAAATAAAAAAAAAGTTTTTTATCAATAACTCCGTTATTTTTTAAGATACATACTCACTTGAAAATTTGCATAGCCTTCTTTCTTATACAGACACACATTTTTAGGAAAAAAAATCAAAGAAAATCCAAGCGCGAGCACACGAAAGGGGGTTTATGGCAGACCTTGGCCCCCCAACATTTTTCTGCGTACGCCTATGGCTCTGATGTATGGTTTTTTTGATTGAGCTTTATTTGTTTTACTATCCTCACTCTTATATCATTTTGATTTAGGCCTTCGTTTACGAGATATATCAACATGTTTGGGTGTGTGTCATTGATCAACTTACTGATATTTAAATTTCCCAATTTCTTTTTTATTTTCAATAATTAAACATGGCGGTGTATTAAATTACCTTTTCTCACTACCACCTCGGTAAGTTGACGTTTCATTGCTAAAAAGTCGACTGTAATGGTAAGTGAAACAAATGTAGGATAATACAATAAAAACTGTAACTAAGGGCAGAAAAGACAACTTACCGCTTAAGGTCACTTGCCGTAGGGGGATAGCGACAATGGGGAAGTGCGTATAATAAATTTATTACCCATCATCAACAGCATATCTGTCATATGTGAAAATGACAATAATTCTTCTCTATTTGCCATTCTGTATTTTTTAAATTTGCTACAATAGGTACTTTGTAGATGTACTACAATACTTATGATAAAGAGTAATAATATTTTTTACTGTGACAGCTTATTTATTAATAATTGTTTTGACAACTAAACGCCTCATTTGTTTTTATTTTCAAGGTCTGCTTAGAAAATTCTGTTGTCCCGTCTAAGTAAGTCTTAAATAAATTACAGTCAGCATTTTAATCCGAATTTACCTTATTATACTTTGACTATTAGACGAACACGTTATGCAGAAACATATCCGAATCAGCCACCACCGAATCACCGCTCTAAAAAGAAATTGGGAAATTTAAATATCAGTAAGTTGATCAATGACACACACTCAAACATGTTGATATATCTCGTAAACAAAGGCCTAAATCAAAATGTTATTACAGTGAGGATAGTAAAACAAATAAAAACTCAATCAAAAAAACCATACATCAGAGCCATAGGCGTACGCAGAAAAATGTTGGGGGGCCAAGGTCTGCCATAAACCCCCTTTCGTGCGCTCGCGCTTGGATTTTCTTTGATTTTTTTTCCTAAAAATGTGTGTCTGCATAAGAAAGAAGGCTATGCAAATTTTCAAGTGAGTATCTTAAAAAATAACGGAGTTATTGATAAAAAACTTTTTTTTTTAGTTTGACACCCTGTATCTTGAAAATGGGACGCCTATGTGAAAAATGGCATAAGGAAAGTGTCATTATTTTTGGCCCAACAATCTGTGGCCAAGAGATTGACCTCCTTTTTTGTAACACCCTGTATCTAACAGCATAATGGTACAAAATTGATTTTTTCTCGTATTATAAAACTATGCTTCATGGAGGAACTAATTTATGTTTTATCATGAAAATAGAACTAATTTTCAACATGTTTATGGATACTATAAAAACAAAAAGTGAAACTGATGAAAGAACCTTACTTCAAAAATACTTTTCCCTATCAAATCAAAAGGATTTTTATAAATTTTTTCTCTTTGATTTGTTAAATACATCAAACAAAATGTAAAGTTTAATTATTTATATTTTTGATCAGGAATTGTTCAAATGGTCTAGAAAAGTACAAAACCTAAGGTAAGTGACTATCGATAATTATTGTTGCATATTTAGACACTAACACTTTGATTTTTTTTTTAAATTGAAAATGCACATGCACTGCAGGGAAATCCCTATGACGCTCTGGGAGTGGTGCATGAGCGGAGATATCGATTCACTGATCGATTTTACTGAAGTCCTAGATGCAATCAAAGTTTTTTGAAAACTAGTCAGAAATTGAAATATTCTGATGAATTTATATTGGAAGAAATTCATGATTTGTGGAATCACTAAAAATTTCATGGTTCCTGTGTTTTCCTAACTAGAAACTAACTGACCCGACACAGCGGGGGCCTTTTGAGGATGCAAATGAATAAGAGCAGAAATAATTGAGACAAACTGGTTTGAGCGCATATAAGCTCAAAAAATCAGTAGAAAAAAAACTATTTGGCAAATTTTACTGAATTTTTTTGGCAAAAGTTTGAAATGCGGCAGTCAAGTCTCACATTCCTCACATTGTTTATTTTTAGACTAAGTACAGACCTGGATGTCGATGTGTCCTGTGAATTATGGTCCAATACTTCGATACTACTTTGACTGGGATTCGTTATGACCTCAATATCACTTTCATAATCAGCATTCTTACTTTGATATGCACACAATGATGTAGCTGAACCTAAAAAAAGAAAAAAATTCATCATAATAACTGACAGGATTATTGCATTTATTTTACCTATACTTGACTGAGAAGGGGAAATAGGCCTTGTACCAGCAAAAAAACCGCTGTCCTGCATATTAATGACGGTGTCTTCAATAACAGACAATTGCTGAATTCGTGGTCTTGCGATATTGCTTTCAATCGGTTCGTTTGAAGAAGTGCTTGCGATCGAAATTGAATCTGAACTTTCGGAAGATAAATCACTGATTTCATCATTGGCAGAATGTGAGCGTTTACGAGTTTCAATCACAGTAGAGACTTCTGTAGTATCAGTTACTTCAGAATTTAGAGAGCACGATCTTGGCAGTGATGGTTCAACTAAACTCCCTAGAATTTTCATTTCGGAAGAGCTCAACGCATTATAATCCAAAATGAACTTGCTCGGTGTTATACCTTGATGCAAGTAATGTAATGTAAATAGTCTATGAGCTGAATGAAAACTGAGAGGGTTTCCGTTGAGATTAAGCCATTTTAAATGAGGCAGGCAACTCAAGGGTCCTAGGCTTTGATGGTTAAATAGACAGTTATATCCTAAATCTAATTCTTCAAGATTTACGAGTATTGTTAATTCCTTAATATCTTCAATAAAGTTGTTCCCGAGATTGAGGCAACGCATATTCGTGCTGAAACTTCTACTGAAAGTTGGTAAATTTTCCAACTTATTATAACTAAGATTAAGAGTTCCCAGATTTGGCAGGCAATTGATATATTTTGCATCACTGATATTATTGTGGCTTAGATCTAGAACTTCCAATTTTGGCGTAAACTCCAAACTTGAGTCTACCGAAGATAAATAATTATGACAAAAGACAGCATTTTTCAGTTGATTCCAGCTAAATCCTTGCGCTTTATCTGCTCCACAGCTTTGAAGAATATCATGCAAGCTATTGATACTTCGAATGCACGATAAATATTCCAAGTGTGACCTTATGCGTTTTAAACCCTGCACCAGAGAAATACTGAAGCGATTTATTTCCAAATATCTCAAACTCTCAAATAATTGTAATTCAATTCTGTTGTAAGGCTCTACTATTGGCAGATAGTCAGGTACAATTTTCAAGGCAATTGTTTTTTGCATTACATCATACAAAAATTGTAAATCGATGTTGGACTTTGTGCTGGTGCTGGTAGATACATCTTCGGTCTTAGATGGACCTAATTTCATTTTAGACTTACTGAAGCATGACAATGTAGAGTTGATTTTGTACAAAAGAGATGACGATAACGAAAGCTTACTGTTGGCATCCAATACTTTGTCTCCTTCACTTTTTAAAATATTCAGCAAATCTGTAAGGTCTTCGCAAAAATAGGTCATTCCGACAAGTTTTATCTCCAAGTTGTGTAACTTTAAAACATTACATTATCGTGTGGTGTAAATAAGTATGCCATTCTTCGATAAGGTGAAAGGTCACAAATATTTTACTATAAACATTTTCTCAAAAAATCTAGTGATTTATTCTAGATTAATTACACTGCATAAGGTTGATTAATAAAACTGGACAAAAGTAATTATTAAAATTCACCAGGGCTATCCTCTGATCTAACTTTCGCATTAATGTCTTATTGGAAAATTGCTAATTTTTAATATAAAATAAAGCAACACAAAGAATTTCAAGTTTCAACGCACTAAAAATAAATAGACAATAATAATGTATTTTTAACATAATTCAAATAAACATTGAAATGAATAACTACAATGAACGTCATATGTCATAAAATAAAATTACTTTTGTCAAAAATTGATAATAAATTGTCAGCTCAGCACTTCAGCAGTCATCATCCTAGTAGGTGTACCTACTGTAACGTTAGTGTTGTGCTTTGTATTTCATGATGTCAGCTTTGGCTTGGCACCAAACCCTGCCGCGCGAAGCAAGACGTCATGAGTGTGATTACAATCGATGCACTAAAACTAGCATTGAAACCGTTTGAAGGAGGAAGTAGATAATATTAATTTGCAGGTTGTGGTGGAAACTGTTTATAAAGCTTTTGAAACTGTAAATGAAGTAAAATGAGCTACTTTTGAGTTAAATCCAACCTGTACACAAAAATCAATCAAATAAATATGCGGGATTTTTTTGAGGCTGCGGGGGTTGGCATCAGTTTCTACATTTTCCAAAGAGATTTTAAAATTTTACAGAACTTATTGTGGGGTGGGACACAGCGAGAGGTATAAATACAACAATATCAATGTTGGATTTTCTGATGAAATAAACAACCTCGTTTAAATATTCTAATTTTCTGCAGATTACTACCCACTGTTTTGCAATTGTCTGATTTTTCGGAAATCTCTGGTAAGTTATCTCTTTTAATTTCGTTTTTCTTATGATTGTTACACCCACATAGCGTACGAATACCAATATTTTTTATTTACTATCAAGCAGTCAGACACACTTACCCAAGTAAAAGTAATAAATATGATTGCAACGAAATTAACGAATACAAACAGAAAACATTGAAAGAAATTAGTAGTACTGGCACGTTACACGCATGACGTCACGACTGCGCACTGACATGTAACTTTTTTACTTTTCTTTTTTTCTCTAATTTTTAGTAATTCCAGTCCAGCCTAGAGATTCCGCTTCAAGAAAACGTCGTCAACGCTGGGAAAAAGAAGACTCAAAATGTCGTGATCGTAGCACGTCGTAGCCACACTGTTTGTCACCGTCACCATAGAAAGGTACGCTATTAGGAGCGTAATGTGGTGATGTGAAACTAAAAAAAAATTAAAAGTGAGATGAGAATAACCTTTAAATCTTTTCGGCTCGGCAGTGGCCAGTGGCAGTGACAACATTTTTATTGTTTTGAGGAAGATGAAGTGTTTTTGTTTTATTTTCCTGCGATTATTGTTCGTGAATCACTTGACTGTCTTGTTTAATCAGGTAATAAGTAAAGCTTATTTATGTAAGTAAAATTGGGACTGCGGGGTTAATTATCATAACTATACAAAGGACATTTGGATAATTTGAATTTGAACATTCCTCTGTGGTAATACAGCTTGGTAAATGAAACCCATAAATCCCAGAACCATCTATTTATTTAACTATTTTGTTTAACAAACAATACAAATACAGCTTTATCGCTATAGTAGCCTGCTGATTGCTGATTCACAGATTCCCACAATTCCAAAGGTCTATTATTGTTGTAGTGAAAAATTTACTGTGCTTTTATCGATTTTCAAGGGAAAAGTAATTGGGAAAATAAAATTGTTGATTTAAGTAAATTAAGTAGTTCTCATCGACATCAATATTTTGATATAGAGGCCATTTTATACCTAATCAGTGATTATCCACATGATCACTTGATTAGTCTCCTGCAAGCAGGCCTGCGCTGAAGTCACATGAATGTGTTGTCTTTTGTCACATGCAGTGAATAAAAATTAGTATATTATGCAATAATACTTTCAACTAATCTGTGAATATATTTCAGAAATGTTACCTATCATCGCTGATCACTTGTTGATGGGGGGCGACGGACAGCAGAAGCAAAGGGAGCAAAACCAACAACTATATGTCTGCAGCGAAAGGCCTTACGGGCAAATTGTAATGCCTTTGCTCTCCCAGGGAAGAGATTTGTTGAGCTATTTAGACTCAATAAAGAACTCGCCAATAACTTGATAAATGCTGTGAGGCCATAATTAAACAATTGAGTCTATGTGTCGGGTTTAAGCACAGAAATCAAAGTGTTGACAGCATTACGTTTTTATGCAACACGGTGCTACCAAAGGAGCAATTTGGGTTTGAGCCAAACCTGCATGCTTTCATAGGTAAGTTATGAAATATTTTCTTATGCATATACGAACTTATTTATTTTTTAAATCTTTATTATTGTTTTTTCTAGATGCATACCTACGTGGAGTTACAGCTTGTATCAAGAGATTTATTGGACTTCTAAAAAATCGTTTTAGGTGTTTACTGAAAGAACGTGTTGCTAGATATTCACCCCAATTTGTCAGAACTCTTGTCAACTCCTCTGAAATATTACAGAACATGTGCATTAACGAAAAAGTGCCCTTGCTAGGTGATGCTTTGCAGTTACTTTGTAAGGCAAATGTACAGCAAGACAAAAGACAATAATGATATGCTGAATGAAGGACACTGATTGTATAGTCCAATAAAGTCTAAAAAGTCATACGTATCGATTAAGAATACACATCCTTTTGATAGTTCGATTTATTTTGTTTCATATACGTGGTTTTTATAGTAACCGTCCAGTTTGTCTAAACACTCCATCCCGCATAAATAAGTATACGTCAACATTGGTTTTGAATGAGAATTAAATGCACAACACAGAGGATAGAATGTCATTACGTGAATAAATTTTATGTAGTTGTCAGTGGCTCTCAAACTGACGTAAGCGCTTCAATTCATTGCTTGAATGATTCCTTCAATAATTTACGCTCGTTCACAACTTGACAATTAACTGTTTGACATTTTCTGGTGAAATTAAAAATATTAATTCGGACGGTTAGTGTGACGTCACATCTGACTTTTTAAAGTTAATCCTACTATAAAACATTGTAAATAGATATTTCTTATAGTTAGGCTACATTTATAAATAGTAGGCTGTTATGTAGATAGTAGGTTGTAAGTAGTTATTTTTCATACAAGACTGTGAAATGACACTTTTGCACATGGAGAATGGAAATTTTTCCGAGCAAGCAAATCATTCGAGAATGCAAAAGTGGCATTTCACAGTGTCGTATCAAACGACATTTTTTCGAATACTGAACCTATCCGAAAGCTTAAAAAACACTAAGAATATGAATAGAAAATGTTGACGTTCTGTAACTTGCTGCATGTAATATTTTAATATTCACCATGACAAACAAGCTTTAGTAAACAATAAATGAAAAGACGTGTACACACGTACTAGTGTGCAAAAGTATTTTGCTCTCTAGTAGATGCAAATTTGACATTTTGATACTTCATAAGTATTACGTAAAAGTGAAGTTTTAATGACAGTATTTGAAAATGAAAATAGATATTTTCTATACTTACATGCTAAATGTGTAAATAGTAAGTTGTAATTTTTTTATCATTAGGCTAGATCTTTAAATTGGCTGTAATATGGTGGTTTCAAAGCGGTGAGTTTTTATATAGTTCGCGTCCCCTTCTCAAAATCCGTCTTCTCAGAAACTAAGCATCGTACATCCTCAAGCAAAGCAAAAAAATTGCCCGAGGATGTACGACGCTTATATAGTTTCTGAGATATTCCCAGTGACCATATTAATTACTCACCGGGTACTGGATGTTAACGCAAGGTGCAAATTAGAAGAAAATGTTCTTCCCTCAATTGGAGGAATTGTCCAGATGCCCCCCAATAATTTTCTTCCATATATGGTAGATACTTTTTGAAATCGCTCGGGTAAATCTGGGCAAAAGGCAATTAGCCGCGCAACGCAACGCACTAGACCCCTACTTGACATGACGGATTTTCAAAAGGGGACTCGAACTATAATATAAAAGCCTGCTTTTCGTCCATTTGGGAGATTCAAGGCATTTTTGTCACCATCTCCGTAACTAAAATTGTGTTGACCAGAAATTTAATAATATTATTGTTTGTGTTTTCATTCTTATGTAATGGAATAAAGTTGTTATACCTTCGGGGTTTGCAGATATACATAATTTGGCGTTAAGAAAAAAACTCAAGTCATTGGTGATGAGATGTCATTAACTGTATACTTTATACCAAACATTTTATTAACTTAATTACCGCGGAGTAGCAATTTATTGAATAGTTCTTGTAACATAGTATGCATTGAAAAATATGAAATGTTTTTTTGTAAAATTTAAAGGGCTTTAGCTTACTGATCGTTAATAAATAAACAAACATTTTGTTTATCAATAAATTAATTTCTCACTTGTCAAAAGCAAGTTATCCCTAAAATAAGGTTAGGCAACCCATAATATACAGTGTGTAAAAGTGTAAGTGGCAGTACATGGAGATCTTGGAAACGGCAAGATATACACGGTCGGTTAAATTAGAGAAAAGTTGCACAACTTAATGCTTAACCCTTAGTTGGTAACATACTTTTTTTCACTTTATAAGTAACATCCGTCTCTCAGTCGGTGATCATATTACAGTTCCAGCATTATAGGTAACATCCGTCGCTCAGTCGGAATAGGTATTATAATAATATGTATAATTACATATTTATTCGAATGTATTCTAGTAAACACAAATATATTTTATTAAAACAAGACTTATTTCATTTTTATACATTTTTTTATATATTATACCTTTTCATTCACCATACTTTCGACCAACAGCCGACTGAGAGATGGACTGAAATATATCGTTCTGAGTAACACCCGTCTCACAGACGTATTTTCGCGAAGGCGGCTATGGACTTTTTGGCAACCAACTAGAACATACCTAATACGAAATTTTTGTACATTCATTCGTTTGGATTCAGCGCAGCATCAAAACTTGGCATCCGCCTCAGAGTCGGATGTTACCAACTAAGGGTTAATGAGAATCTGAATTTTTTCTTTGAATATTTCCAGTCATTGCTGAAATATCCTCAAAAAACTGAAAAATCAAAATTTCTTATTTTAACCATATCTTTTTTATTATTGAGAAATAATGAATTATTTTTTGTAGGCTTACATAAGTCGTCAAAAGCTATCCACTTGGCATTACAAAAATTTTCAAAGCCGACTAGTTCTCAGAGTTTTCATAGCCAACTTTTGTTTTTCTTATAGCCGCCATATTGGGTTTTTATGTCGTTCGGTATAAAATAAATCAAGGAAACCAAAAATTATTAACATTCGAAAAAATTAAATTTTCAAGAATTGTGTTTTTTTGCGGAAAAAACAAAAAAAAATTCACCCAATTGCATTATTATGAAGTCATATTATTTGCTGTATGGTTTTTTACTTTTCATAATTATGATATTCGGTATGTAAAGTTTTTTTTTCGAAAAAGAATAAAATTTTTGATTTTTTTTTTAATGTTATTAATTTTGAGTTTCCTTGATTTATTTCATACCGAACGACATAAAAAACCAATATGCATTAAACTACCGCCAAACGGCTCGAACTCCATGGAAACCTAGAATATGATTTGGTTCAATTCAATTGATGGCGATCGCAGGCCAATGTATGAAAACAACCTCAATAAGTCAAACTTCAGGACCACGTCACCCACGTGAACTTAAAACTTCAACTAAATCACGACAACTGACAACAATGGCCACGTGAACGGTTTGTTTACTTGGAACCGCTTACGCTTAGCCCAACCTAGTGACGTCACACTGACGGCAGATAGAGATAAGTAGTGAGCTACAAGACTTTAGTTATCCTGAGGCTTACCTCATCTAAGATTCTCTCACTGTACGAGCACTCGTAGTGACTCGTAGCAGCAACCAGCCGCCATGTTGATTCCCAGCGTAGACGACGTTTTCTTGAAGCGGAATCTCGCAGCAGCTGTTTTTTGTACTCTGCATCTGCATTTATATAGCTTTTTGGTGAATTTTAACTTATTTTATTTCAAAGTTTTATGTTTATATACAAAAAAGGCCAAAAAATACTTATTCGCCTGTATGGTATTAATAATGATTTAGGGAACCTGTATTACCGACACTGACGCTTACTAGGGTAGCGCATTCTCATTCTCACAAAAAGTTGGGAAAAAAGTCTGGAATGTCAAATTTAACTTCATAATGTATCTGAGGCTTAAAAAACTGTCTAAAAATTCACATAATTAGTTATTAAGTCCGCGTATTTAAAAAAAAAGTAAACTTTTGCTGCGTTAGAGGATGTTTTAACAATAAAAAGAGGGCTTTCTACTTTTTGTTCGCGTTGCTTAAAGGTAACTTTCTTAATGTTTTAAACTCATTAGTCCTCTATCAATACTTTTACCTCTTACTGGGATTTTCTGGATAAAAAATGCACCCAGCCCCATCAGCAGACAGTTTGTTATGATAGCAAAAAATATACGGAGCTCAGAATTTCCGTATACCTGGAGTTTTGTCAGGTAGGTTTTATTATATCTTGATGGATCTTTTATATCTTTTTAAGGATCAGTATGGGAGGATCTTATTGGGGTACTCAGGGTTGGGCGTTTACGTGTAAAGAATAGTACTTTACAACAGTTACACTTTTCATGTAATGAATATGTAAACAATGTAAAGAATTCGTAAGCAATGCGAAGAATACGTAAACAATGTAAAGAATTTGGAAACAATGTAAAGAATTTAAACAATGTCAGCTGTCGCTGTCACTGCTATCAGTGACGTCATTGACTTTACTACACTTTCAAGCCTTTGGTACCTACGCATAGGCAAAGCAGCGAGAATAAGAAGTAGTCGCTGAAGAAATAGGTACAGGTTGTAGCCAAGCCAACTGAACTGAACTACTATTTAAACATGTAAACCAGTAAATCGTTTTATTATTTAGTTTATAAATTACTTTACCCAAAAAAATGAGTGGACGTGGATGATCAGTAGTACCTACGTGATGATAAATTTTTAAATCTAAGATTTCATAACCTTTTTTCATAGTAAAATTAATTGTTTACTTTCTTTACATGAAAATGGACTGTGTAAGCAATTATTATTGAATTGTTAACATGTAGATAATTGAATTGCTTACAATTATTAATTATTTACACGCCCATCATTGGACATTGGACTATGATCACAATTCACAATGCCGTTCGTGTGTCTACCAAGACGCTCTTTTTCAGTAACTACGTTAGATATCGAGTTAAAAATTATAAAGTCTACAGCTTCGTAGATCCTATAAACCCGTAATATGTTTTTAATACCCACTGAAAGAGGATTCCTCGAATTCTATTCGCGATTCGCGTTATTATTTTGTTTCATTTTTGAAACTTCGCTTTTTTGCAATTGATACCTACGTCTGTGGCAAAATGTGCCAAAAATATGACATCCAGCTATTCAAACATAACCGTGTGTAGTAACTAAACGTCAACGAGTGAATGCGGTACCCTAGTAAGCGTTAGTGTCGGTAATGCAGGTGCCCTATAATGATGAGGTAGCCTAGGTACGAGTACGATCTTGTCAAGTCAAGAAAACATGATGTTACATTTGACACTTTTACGTGACTACTGACAGATGACAAGCTCCTTGATACTTCAAAAATACTGATTAATAAATAATAATAAAATAAGAAATTTTTAAACCAAAAACCAAACCAAAGTGCAATTTTAATATTCTATTAATTTTATTTAATATTTCTAATATTGTTTGTAACTAAATATTAAATTATTAAAAAATAATTCAATGTTTAATTAAGTCAGAGCTATAAATTAATAAAAACATTCAAAATATAAATGAGAATTCTAGACAAGTATATCTGGGAATTTTTTATAATACCAACTGACATAATTTCAGCATAAACCTTATAATCAGTAAGTATAAGTAAAATTCTATTTTATTTATTTTTAGCAGCATTGAAAACAAGTTGATTTCGAGTAATAATAATTGTCATTCTTTTAATTGCAGTGGTGTAGTTTATTTTTTTACCTTTGAAGACTGACAATAATTAACTTCCCAACATCCAAAATCCAAGATGTTCTCCTCTCGATACACTCTTGTGAAACGAAAACTCTTTAATGGTAAGTTACTGAAAGTGACATAACTACTTGTCAGTTTAGGATTCACTTTTAATTTGTAGACTTACTGATCATTAGAAGCTCGTTGCGAAATTGTTCCCTCAAGACAGGCCCAGCTAAGAAAAATGTGTCTTCGAGATTACTGGGGCAGCCAACATATGAAACTCATCCTCATTTATTAAAGGAAAACGAAATAACACCGTTGATACAAAGGTGGGAGTTTCAAGAACGCAGGCAAAGAGTTATGGATTCCATTATGTCACATATGAAAGATCAAGCACCAAATATTAGCTCACATATTGTAAGTTCCAAACATTCGGCTGATTAATATATGATTCTTTCATACCAGATGACCATTATGTCATATGTTTTTTTATTGAAATGAGTTACATAATAATTCATCTAATCAAACAATTTTCCACTTCCCTTGACAATAAAGCAGATTCATTTTAAACATTTACCCCACCAGAACCCTACATTCTGAAGATACTTACTGTTTCAGGCAGTGTGGACAGATTTCCTACACCAGAGTCGCGAACAATCCAATAGCAAATAATCACCCATTCTCAATAATTTTTGACAAATGTCACTATTTCTTCTTTTCCCTCTCCTCTTGAAAGGGACTTCTTGGCCTCACAACAAAGTAACTTAGAAAGTTTAAATATGTAAAAGCCCGCACAATCTTTTTGAGAAATACTGTTTCGGTTTCAGTAGAAATAATTATTACTACTCGGATATTTTTCCAGGTTGTCATACCGTCAGCAACGAAGCAATACATGTCCAACAAGATTCCATATGTGTTTCGTCAGAACACTGAATTTTTATACTTGACCGGATGCCAGGAGCCTGATAGTTGTTTGGTGATGACCTCCAATAAGCCAGGAGACCACAAGGCGATTCTCTTTATGCAGGAGAATGATTTGCATAAAGAAATATGGGATGGACCGTTAACGGGTCCTGAAAACGCGCAAACATTCTTCGGGGTTAATCAAGGTCTTCCTTTAACTGAACTTGAAAACTATATGTCTAATTACTGTAAAACATTCTACCTTTCTAGTCTATGGTAATTATTATTATTTATTAATTTTAATTAATTATTATTGTCAGTAGTTAATAAGAAAAAAATATTTTTTAACAGGTTTGATTATTTAAATCCTCTTCAAACAATTGTACATAAAGTAATGTGTGATTACTTGGGCAATTTATCAAATAAAACATGGGAATCTCCTAGAAATTTCATTCATCGTCAGCAAGTAATTAAAAGCCCTGCCGAAATAGCCTTAATGCAGAAGTCTTGCAAAATAGCTTCCAAAGCAATCGAAGAGACAATAAAATTTTCTAGACCAGGTTAGTATCAATCGATTTCGTTTTTGATTATTTTTCGATGGTTTCAAATAATATTTTTTAGTCTGTTTCAGATGTGAACGAGCACCATTTATTTGCGAAAGTTGACTATGAATGCAGAATGGGTGGTGCGGAATTTCTAGCCTATCCTCCTGTTGTAGCAGGAGGAAATCGAGCCACAATAATTCATTATATTAAAAATGATAACATTATTAATGATGGAGATTTAGTCTTGATGGATGCTGGTAAATTTATTTTAGTAATGTTTACAATATTGATTAATGTAACTACCCTTTAAGGTTGTGAATATCATGGCTATTCTAGCGATATAACACGAACTTGGCCGGTGAATGGAAAATTTTCACCCGAACAACAACTCTTGTATGAAGCCGTTTTAGATGCGCAGTCAAATTTAATAGAAAAGTGTAGAGATCTGCCCACATTGGACCAGCTGTTCAATTCAATGTGTTTGTACTTGGGACGAAATTTAGCTGAAATTGGAATTATACAGGATGGAACTCCACAGACTGTTATGAAGGTAGATATGAGCCATAAGTAATCTTTAAATCACTATCTGTCTTGTTTATCCCAGGCTGCCTATGAATTTTGTCCTCATCATGTTTCTCATTACTTGGGCATGGACGTCCATGATACATCAACCATACCCCGAAATATTGATCTTCAACCGGGAATGATTATTACAATAGAGCCAGGTATGTTTTAAATAAGAAATTGCTCTTCTTATGTTGAAGTTGTGATAATAATTATTGTGGAATCAACTTGATGCTTGAGTTTAATTTGATATCTGACAAGAAAAATCGTGATGCTGAATGATCCAAATCACCCTCTACATTAAAATTAAGTAATTTGAATTAAATAAAATTATTTTAATTAGGCTTTGGATGAGAATTAACTGGTTATTGTGGAGAAATTTTACAGATGATTTTATTTTATTATTTACCAGTTGTTCAGCTCTTTTTTTTTAGATAATCTGTATTGTTAAATGTTTTTCAGTCGGTCAAATAGAGAGTCCTATTATACAAGTAGGTTGAAGTGTAATTTATTTTATGATACCTATACATAATAATTGATCTGTGACTTCTTACTGTGGTGTACAAAATATAGATCAAAAATGTTAAATTAAAATAAATTAAAATGTTAAAAAAAAAAATTCACTCCCTTAGAGTGAAGAAGCTAATGTTAGGAGAAAAGGGATGAACTCTTTTTCTTGCCATTTCTGAAAAATATTGGGAAATTATTGTGAAATGTTGGAAAAAATTCCCAGAAAAATAAATTATCCTTCAAAATAATGTTTTACCTACTTTTAACAGGCAGACATTTAAGCTCTATTTTGATAGCTGGACAACTGTTGAATAACATTACTATTCTATGGAATTTTTCAAATAAGTTCATAAAAAGCAGGGGAAACTGTTGTACCTTGAAAGCTAGGGAACAGTCGGTAGGTTACCTATAGTTTTTAATGTTATGGAAGTAAGATCAGTTGAAGATTTAGAAGACTTGTTAGAAGGCTTAAATCTAGTTTGGAATGCTATCAGTGTCGGTAATTGGTAAAGTGACCAGAGACAGATAGAAGGCAGTATAATTTATTGTGAAAGTGTAAATTAGAAAAGAGATAGCAGCTGTGTTTAGTAGCAATGAGATTAAGAAGAAGTGGTTATTGGTTATTTTATCTGGAGGTTACTATTATGTAAATTAATAGACTGAAATAAAATGTTTTAAAGTTTTAAACATTTTAAAATACTTATAATTAAGATAAATAAATAACAATTGCGTTGCTTACTTATAATAATTATTACAAACAAACGCATATAAAAAACCACGAACTACTAAATTTTATGTACAGGTAACAGCCTAATCTGCTTTTTGTTAAATATGTTCCAACAACAGTTCAAGGTAAAACAGTTGCCCCTACTGTAGGTACATAATAAGATTAGACCAATCGGTGAAGTTAGTTACTGTATGTTGCATCTACATTTTTAAATAATGGCGAAATAATTTCTTTCAGGCGTTTACATCAATAAACACCACACACACGTTCCATCGCAATTTCGGGGGATAGGAATTCGTATAGAGGACGACATATTGATTACTGATGACCGAGAGCCTGTGGTGTTAACTAAACAGTGCCCAAAAACTGTAAAAGACCTTGAATATTTTGCTAGTAAAAATTTATGATAAATTGATATTTCTTCTTATTTTTTTGGGCCTTATAATTCAGTCAAATGTTTTTTACGCCCCTAGAAATTCTTGTCACGTAAGTTACCCCAACCTAAACAGCATTTTTTCAGTTTAGCAACACTGCTGAGCAGTGTTCTACAGATGTCTATGATAGTTTGTAGTTGTTATTATAATTTTCAAAGAGTCTAGTGTTTTAATGTTCATGTTATTACAACTCGTTAAAGACTAGCCAGGTGAGTAGAATTCTTTTGCTCAATGCCAATATAATAATTCCTCAATATTTTTCTTTTAAATTAGCACATAGTATAATATTATGTAAGGTTACTGTAAGGAATTTTTAAATGTATTGAAAAAATGCCACATATTATAATGTTCCTTTGACTACTGATATTTATTTGGTTAACCATCTACTACTTTTAGGTAAAATGTATTTTTTTTTACTAATTACACATTGATATTAATTTATTTAATTGGTTTTGAAGAAATAATATTTTTTAATATAAAATAAAAATGAAGGATATAAACAAACACTTTGTTAATAATATTTTTTGTTTAATTTTTTTATAAGTACATAAGTATAAAACAATTAATAATACTCATTACAGATACCACATAATAAACTATAGTAACTACCAAAAATTAAATTAACTAATCGCCCCTTTTCTAGAAGTGTATCTGCAGTTAGACTTAATTTATTTTATTCCGGCAAAAAGAAAGGAGAATTTTATATAAGAATCAGTCACAGCATACATCTTATAGCACATTCTCTTCTTGCAAAAGTACAATAATTTTGTTATATACATAAAAATTAATTTTTTGTACTTCTACTGCCTGTTTACTTTCATATTATTTATTGTTGTGAGAAAACACGGATCAAATTTTATAAGTTTTTTGTTTTATATAATTTTGAACCCTCAAAGTTAGTAATAGTAACAATATCTAGTCAATTTGAGAGTTGATATGGTGAGCTTAATACTCAATGAAATTCTATACAATTTATAACTTAACTGACAATTATTAACGAAAGTATAACTTAAACACAATAATAGAGCAGTGTTAGTGATTAAAAATTATATAATTAAATTATTTATATTTCTTCCTTTACTCTTCAACAAACACGTCAATGACGTCAATATTAAGAAAGCATGAATAATGATGAATTTGCTTTCTTTTGTCTAAACACTTTTATTAAAAGCAAGAACACCAGAATTTTTAATTTTTCAAAACCTTCTGAAAGTAAACGAAAACTCTTCATTGATTTCACCGCTTTGAAGAGTTTACCATTCAACTTCCACAGGTACACCACCTGGATATATCCCAGTCAGACAGGCCGTGCAGTGACCAACTTTGTGAGTACCTTTACTCTTTATGTCTGATCGAACTGCTTTGATGAGTCCATCGACGCTCAAGTATTGCAGAGAGTCGGCACCTGAAACAAACACATGTTCCATTATATCTCTTAATTTTTCAATAATTTTTGAAAATGACTATAAGAAGTATTGAATGAAATAATTAGGTTAGCTGTTGAACCAGAAACTGGCTAGATAAGAATAACAATAATCACACTTACCAACATGCTTGGCTAATTGTTCAGGATTAAGCTTATTAGCAATCAGCTCCTCTCTTGTAGGAATATTAATACCCATGTAGCAAGGATACATCAGTGGAGGACTAGCAACTCTTATATGAACTTCTTTAGCGCCAGCATTCCTCAACAGTTTAATAATAGGTCCTATCGTGTTTCCTCGCACAATTGAGTCATCAATAAGTACAATCCGCTTTCCTTTGACATTCTTACCAAGTGCTCCAAATTTCTTTGCAACACTTAACTGTCTCAAACGATTGCTCGGTTGAATGAAAGAGCGTCCGACGTATCTGTTCTTGCACAATACTTCAGTAAACTGAATCCCGGTCTAAAAAGTAAACGATTCAATAAAATCAAATGGGATTCGTTTATTCAATTACTTTACCTGCTTGGAAAAACCATGAGCCGCTGCGGTACCGGATTCGGGTACCGAACTAACAATGTCAGCTCCAACGGGGTGCTCAATGGCCAACTGTCTTCCGCATTGCATTCTTACTTGGTAAACCATTTGACCTTCGAATACGCTATCTGACCTCGCGAAATACACATACTCAAATATACAGAAGGCTTGAGCTTTGTCTTCTGGTCTCTCCATTATATCGATGGTACGAATTCCGTGCCTGGTCATTTCGATTATTTCACCAGGGAAAACTTCACGGACGTATTGAGCTCCAATACATAAAAATCCACACGATTCTGAAGAGACAACCCAACCTTCGGCTTCGTGAGTGTCATCACAATCACCATAAAGGGCTAAAATAATTATAAACTACGATTTTTTCTAGAAGTAAAAGTAGAAGGTAATTTATACAGGGTGTTTCATTAATCAGTACAGAAAATTCAAGTGAAGATTCCTTGATGAATTTTTAAGTAAAGCCTCCCCTTAAAAGTTACAGCCACTAAAAGTATTTAGTAAATTTAAAGTACAAGTATTTAGTTTGACAAGAGATGAATGACATTTTGTAAAACAACATGTCATTCATTGATGTTGTGCTGTGAGTAGAGGTGGAAATTGTAAACACGTATTTCGTCTAATTTGGGACTCATCAGTTTTGATCACATAATCCCTTAAGTGGATCAATCTAGTGAAACCATAATAATCAAAAGTAAAAAAGTATATGTAAATAAATTTTAAATAAAGTATAAATTAAAAAATAAACTAAGAATAATTCAGAAAAAATGTGTAAAATAAACTCTATGAGGTAGTGTCCACTTGCAGTAAAGTGGGGGGTGTAACTTGAAAACTATCCATCAGATTTTTTAACAGATTATCTTTATTTTAATGTGCTCTATAAGACCCTGTATTCAGAGTGCGTCAGTTACTGATCACTCTGTATAATAATTGTTTTATTTAGGTACTGTATAAAACTTACGTTCATTTTGTGGTAATATTTTCCCAAGACATAATGGTCTGTTACCATAAGGATCACGTACAGCGTATATTTTATTCCTTAACATTATAACCAAGGAATAGCTCATCGGTGCCAACTGCATGAGTTGCTTAATACGTGCAGGCCAATCAGGACCATTAGTTTCATCTTCCGGGGGATTCAAGCATAATGCTTGGGTTATTAACTCACTGTCTGAATGAGTGGATAATCCTACCCCTCGATTTAATACCTACAAGTTAAATATAATATTTACTTTATTGAGATGTTTAATGTTTATTAAAGTATGTTAAATTATTAAAGTTATTGTATATAACTATTTAGAATTATTGTAAATTTTCGACGAGGCTATGACTGCATCAAAAGAGATAAGCTCTATAAGATGGAAACCAATAATTATCATATAAAAATTGAAAAAAAGCACATTATGGGGATTAAAAATGATTTTTTTTACATTTCTACAGTAACCTCTAAAGTATTGAAACAGAGAATTGCTTATTATTATTGAATGACCTTTTGGAGAATGTGATAAGAATTATGTCAATAAATTTATCAAACATTGCAATAATTATTTACGGTATATCGATGGTTAAGATGTGACACCTCGTACGTGGTATAAGATGTGATACCACGTACGAGGTGTCACATCTTAACCATCGATATGCAGGTGATGTAAATATAATAACCATGCCAATGATAACTGCACATACAGATAAAGCAAATTACACAAAAACAAAATTACAGAAAAAATTACTCTCTGGGCCGTATGACTTCCCTTTCATTAAAAAAATTCACTACAGCGTCTTTAAGTAATTGATTAGTTTTATTCTCACATTTTTAACTATCAAAGTGTAATGAATTTTATCACTAATGACACTCTCTAACTACTTAATTAATGGTAAATCAAAGGTTAAAAATAAAGATTGTCGTTAAGCCTTTAACGACAGTCTCGAACTTTTAGTAGAAGTAAAATCTTACGGCCCATAATTAAGTCCCATTCAGTTTTTCTCTCATAGACTAAATGGGGTACAAAACAGATCGTAATATAACCCATCCCTGTTTTTCGTTAATACTATTGTAATAAAAAATTCCAGCTATTAATACCCCTGACTGGTTGATAATAATTAAACTGAACTCTTTATATAGTTTTTTCAGTAGGTAGTTGAAGAAAGCTTTGAGTCTAGTCAATTTATTATTTTTTTGTAATAAATTATATTAGTAATACCCTTACCATTTTTCTGAGACTGTCGCAGTTAACTAATTCACCATTGTGGGCAACGGCTACAGCTCCATGGGCTGTATGAACAACAAACGGTTGACAATTAACTTCCTCAGAAGCAGCGCTTGTGGAATATCTTGTGTGTCCAATTCCAATACTTCCTTTCAATCTCTTGATTGCATCATCATTGAATATGCTACTGATCATCCCCATACCCTTCACGATGTTGAATGATTTTGTACATTTTCCTTCGCTGGTGACGATGCCGGCTGATTCTTGTCCCCTAAAAATATTTAAAATTAACATTAAAATGTGACCCCAGTTTTTAAACATATTTCTTAACTTTGTTGCTTATTTTTGATAGATTTTAAAAAGATTTTTACTTGTCTTAATCAAAATTTGTAAGTAAAATCAGAAAGCAGTAAAAGAAAATGTGAAATCGGAATAAAGTTTATAAATTAAGTATTAGTGAGACCACAATTTTATAAGACCTGGCAAACCATTCGTTAGCAGAAATGTTATTATTTGAAAAGAGAAGAGCTCCTCAAATTCTTGCAATATCTGTAATATTGCAATTAAATATTCCAATATTTCATCATTATTATAATTTTTATGGCTTTATAGATTTTAAATGAACAATTTTGCAACCTGATTTAAATAAATGCTCCCGTAATAATTATTTTGCTGAATTTAAATCAAGAACTCTTGGGAAGAAAATTAAAATTTATTAACCACCGATTAAAAAAATTTATGTGAATTATATTTTAATTAAATGATATAAAAAAAAATCTGCAATGACTTACCTGTGTTGTAAGGCAACAAGTCCCCAGCAAACAATTTGAGCAATTTCTAAATTGGTGGGCCATTCCCCAGTGCCAATTGCACCAAAAACTCCACATTCGTGTGTCAGTCCAGATTCCACTGCACCTCTTCCTCTCCTTTTGTTAATTTGCACCCCTCCGGCGGCGCACTCACCCTCGCAATTATAATTGTCGCACATTTTATTTCTGAACAATAAATAATTAGCGTTATTTTACAAGTGTAAAAGTATTTGAATGGAGCAGTTAACAGTATGGTTGTTAAAATATATGTTCATTTCAATATATACATAAGCTTGATAACTTTATAAAAACAAATTGCTTAATCAAATGGTTTGAAAAGGAGGGAGAACCGGGTGATAACCCGCAAGATTGGAACCTTTGAAATATATTTATTTTATGTTGAAATAAGAACCCCTACAAATTAGAACTGTTAAAGATCTCTCATCTGTTCAGCTTTAGCATAAACAAAATAAGTATGTAGTAGTAATTTTCCTGGAGTCTAAAATGATAAAATTATTGGTATTGTGTTAATTTCTTCCATTAGCATTATCTCTAATTGTATTGAACTTTACTACAAACTACAAGTAGGTACCTTGGCTGTTTATCTTTCTTACTCAAATTGAGATCTAATTATACTATTAATTACTAAAATATTTTATCATCATCATTTAACTTAATATATTCTGTTTACATATTTTAAATATACTTAGAACGGTAGGTTGTACATACCTGATTTCTTTTTAGTCCTGCTGTTCTGAAGAAAATCGATAATAGTTTTTATGAAAATTATTATTTAAACTGAAGTTTCCAAAATTAACGCACAAATAAGGTGATGAAACAATATAAAATGCTATGAGGACGCTAATAAGAGTATGGCAAATAAATTTCAAAACTCGGTAAAGTACCTACCTACTTCTACTACAATTTCAGTGTTGCCAAAAATAGTAAAAAATATACTTATTGTAAATTGATCGCGATATATGATGAGATAAAGTTGAGGACTCAAACTTCTTTAATATTGACAGTTTCAAAGAATTTGTTTAAATTTAAATTTTGGAAGGGGAACATCCAGCAGTGATACCAAACTGGATCCCATCACCCCCACCCTTTAGGAGCGCGCGGGAGGGGCAGCCTTGAAATCTTAAATGAGAACTCACTTTTTTATTACAGATTCGGATTTTACTACTGAAAATACATAGGAAATTGTTCCCCCCCTCTTTCCCCTCCATATAATGTAGCTGGGGGAGGGTAAATAATTTTAGTTAGGATCCAACCGTAGGTAATAGTTTTTATTACAGATTTATGACTAAAAAATTTATCTTTATTTGTTTTCTCGGTTCTTGGATATTTTTCGTTCAATTTCAGTAGTAGGACAATCTAAAAAAAAAAAAAATTAATCGTTGACCATGCGCCTTTTATCATGAATTTTTAGTCGTAAAATCCGAATCGCTGGATAAAATATGGATAATATAAACCCCCCGTGCCCCTCTGCTCTTGAGGGATGGGGGAACAATTTTATACGCATATTCATGCACCCGTAAAATCCCAATCTGCAATATAAAAGTGAGTTTTTATATAAGACTTTAAAGTTGCCCCCTCATCTCTAGAAAGGGAGGGGTAAAGTTTCTAAAATTAATTGTTTCTGTATGGTTTTCAATAAATGCGACAAAAACTGAATAGATTGATCTTTGAGCTCCCCGCCCCTGCGGCAACTAAAATCGATGGGATTAGAAAGTTTTTCAGGGGACTTCCCCTACCTTCCTGAAAATTTATAAGCTAAGTATACAGCAAAAATTCTAATAATATTTGACTAGACTATAAAAATATAAATAAAATGAAATTCCAGTTGACCTATCCTATAATAATTAATAAATAAAAGCTCTAAAAAAATCCTGTGATTCGCGCATCACTTTTGCTGGGTTCTTTCAAGTTTTTATGTAGGTTTTATTTAGTGGACCTACATTTTAAATATTTCAGTATAGTTTATGACACAATTATAATATTTATATTATTTATAAGTAATATTTAAATAATATAACGACCTTTCTCGCAGTTTAATAATGTTTAGCTTGTTGCTATTCGATCATGGAAGTACGTAGGCACATTTTTGTTAGTAGGTGTTGAAATAATTTCATCAGAAAATATTTTTCTTTAAACATTTATCTCCCTCAACTATATAGTGATAAATTTATTTATTGAGTAACGTATGTATTAACAGTTGATTTACGTAATTTGAAGATACAATTAACTGATTATTTGAAAATTACATACTTAAATTATTGAAACAATTTATTAATAAATGGTTTCAAATTTGTTTATTGAAATCTTGACCATGCGCACTACTGAGTTGTCGCAATCGGTTCTGTTGTTGCCAAGGTACTGCGCTCGCTTCATCGCTTGCTTGATTAATGTCATCATTCATTTCATTTCATTCTTCTGTTCTTGTTCTACAAATTCAAAGCAACCCGGCTTTTTGCTGCTATAATAAAAAGAAAAGACCGATTGACAGATTGATTGTTTGTTCAACATCGCATCTACTGTAAGTCGTGTGGTTGGTTAATTATTATTATTGTGAGTTAAAATTTTAACTGCGATCTAATTTTATTTAATTAATAATAACAATTCCTAGGTCCCGACACGTTGCTTGTATCAATAATAAGACCATGGCGCATCCGAAGCAAGGTGAGTTTGCCTACTGTTCATTTACATTTACTTGGTTTAATTGGCGGGAAATCAGAAATAAAATAAAGATGGCATCTTCGTTCAATGCTGTCTTTTTAGATATATTTAATATGATGCAAAATTTAGACAATTAAGCAAATATGAGTTTCATGTAAGCAAATGGGAAAAGTAATTTAGCTTTCTATTCTAAAATAATTGACACTTATTAAGAGGAACCAAGGCCAAGGCCTAGTTGAACCTATCTTTCTGCAGAAAAATGTCTTCTTTTTCTTTTTGGCATAAAATATAGGTACCAAAAATCCAGGGGTGCCAAGCCAACTAGTGCCAACTGTCAACTCAGTTGTACTGCACAGTCCCAGGGTTTGTTATTGTCTTTTTTTTAACTATAACCTATAAACAACAAGAAAGAAATAAAGAAAATAAATGCAATGTAGTCTGTTGGGGTAGGGGTTGGGGTAGGAATAGTTATGGAGGGAATATTATACAGGGTGTTTCATTAACAGTGCAGAAATTTCAACTGGAGATTCCTTGCTGAATTTTAAGGGAGCTTTGTCATAAAAAAAATTTCTTAAAGCCTCTCCTAAGAAGTTACAGCCCCTTAAAGTAAAGTTAGGGTAAAAAATTCATTTGTCGATTTTTTTTTGAAATTACTTGAAATAAAAGAAAGACGGCTACGTATTCGAATACTATACCTACTACCATGAAGCCTCCATAATTACATAATTTTATCCACCCTGCTTGTTCTCTGCAAGGGTGTGAATCATACTACCCCTAAAAGTTTTTTTTCCTAATATTTTTATTTTATTTTTAAATTCACACTTTGGAGGGCTAGTTCAATTGGAAAAAATTGTCTCTTAAAAAATTCACGGAAACTCAATACTTTTCTACTAATGAAATAAAATAAGCGGACTTACATAAATTATACTTAACAGTGTGATTTTACATACAAATGTATAATAATATGTAAATAAATGTAAAATATGTAAAATATTTTTTATAGAAATAAATAAACATTAAATAACACAAAAACATAATTAACAATAAACACAATCAATTTAATTTAAATAAACAATATTTTGTGAAGACAGTGCTCAAAATGGGCACCATTTTATTGAATACATGCCCTTATTTTATTTTTTTAGTGGAAAAGTATTGAGTTTTGGTGAAATTTTTAAGAGACAAATTTCTTTTCAATTGAAATGGCCCTCCAAAATGTGAATTTAAAGATAAAAAAAAAATTATCAGGAAAAAAGTTCTGGAAATTTTTTTTTAAGTGGTAGTATGATTCACACCCTTGCAGATAACAAGGGTGGATAAAATTATGTAATTATGGAGGCTTCATGGTAGTAGTATTCGAATACCTAGCCGTCTTTTTTTATTTTAAGTCATTTCAGAAAAAAATCGATAAATGTGAATTTTTTACCCTACTTTAAGGGGATGTAACTTCTTAGAGGAGGCTTTAAGAATTTTTTTATGACAAACCCCCCTTTAAAATCCAGCAAGGAATCTCCAGTTGAATTTTCTGCACTGATTAATGAAACAGCCTGTATACCTATGCAGTAAATTAAATAGAATTGATTCATATGACTTCCCCTTCATGAGCTTATGTGTAATAATGAGTAATAATCATACAATAAGCAAATAAGCTTAACCAGGAGGCAGGATATATATTCTTGGGGGATGTAAACTTTTCTAATAAAGATTAACACAGTCCCTTTCTCACATATGAATTGGTGGAATTTCCCTATCTTGTATTTGGGGGCATTAATTTTGGATACCTACCTGTAAAAATTTATCTTGTTTTAACAAAATTAACAAAAAAATCAAAAACCAGGAAAACCATAGTTTTACACAAAAATTATAAATTTTTAAAACCGTTTTTGTCGAGAAAGACAAATAGCTGGTGGTCTTGTCATGAAAGAAAATATGCGAAAGTATTTTATACACGAGAGAACGAGAAGAATTATAAAATTATAATGAAAAAAACCTGAAAGAAATTCACAACCAAAAATTTCGAGAAGGAAACATCTATAGGTAAGTTTTTAGCAACCGAGCAAAAAGGAAAGCGTTTGGAAAGCTATCGCTTAGAGACCGATGAAAATTATTCACGCAGTGAGCTGAGGTTGAAACAATTCCTTATTATCCTCTGAAGTTTTTCTCATTCTTGCTTCCTCTCAAAACTTGCTAATATTTTTTTATAAGGAAACTGGGTCAGACTTATTTGCCCTCGGGGCTATAGATCTTGAGAGCTCCGCTTTATAGGCTTTGGCATCATGATATTACTACCTATTAATTTTTGTATCTGTTATGAAATAGCATTCGATAAACTAACCATTATGTTGTCCCTTGAATAAAAGTTTTTATTTTCAGTGGGTGAATACAAGCTGGGAAATTTGTTGATCGAAGGAAAAACGAAACAAGTTTTCGATCTTCCGACATCACCTGGCAACTGCATACTTTTGAATAAAGATAGGATCACCGCCGGCGATGGAGTTAAGGCTCACGATCTTGTCGGAAAAGCCATCATTTCTAATAAAACTAACGGAAAAGTATTCCAGATCCTAAATTCAGTAGGTAATGAAAATCATTGAACCCAATTAAATTTACCGTAATAATCTAATTTTTGTTTTTGTTTATATAGGAATTAAGACTGCATATGTGAGTGAAGCTTCAGAGAAAGCCTTCGTGTCGAAGAAATGTGAAATGGTCCCCATTGAATGGGTGACGAGAAGGCTGGCAACAGGGTCTTTCTTGAAAAGAAATCCCGGCGTGCCAGAAGGTTATCGCTTCTCTCCACCTAAGCACGAAACGTTCTTTAAGGATGATGCAAATCATGACCCCCAATGGTCAGAGGAGCAGATAATCTCGGCTAAATTCAAATTTAATGGTCTCGAAATTGGTGAGTTTCTGTTATCGTAATGTGAAAACAAAGGAATTATTATTACGATAAAGTATGGATTGAGTAATAATTATTTCCTAAAGTTATCACCTTACAATTATTCCTTATCATGACGTTATTAATAGTATAGCTATGTTATTTCAATATATTAATTCTTTTCAATAAAATAGGGTACGACCTTGCTATTTTGATAATAATTTATTTTCCACAGATTAATAATTTGTGCGTCACCATATTATTGTCCCAGATACAAACAATTACACCTGAAAAAATGCTAAAGTAATTATTATTTTATTTATCTGCAATCGTCAAGAAAGTCGAGCTTTCAAGACTCTTTTGACATTAGAAAATTGAACTTTACAGTACTAGTACAGTAATAGCTGGCATTACAGGACTAGTGCAGTAATTGTTTGATTTAAAAAAAAAATATAAGAAGCGGGCTACTGTTTATTAGCTAATGCCCATCTAGTTGCTGTTTGCTTTTGTCCTGTGAAAGCTAACTTTCATGACTTGATATGTAAATAACTATTAAATGAAATAATAATTAGTGTGTAAAGTATTCAGAGATTTATGTAAATTTAATAATCTGAATTTGTCATTCATCTGTTTTTTTTTAAGTATTATTTAATACCATGTTTCACTTGTATTATTCCAATGAAACGTTAAACATAAAGAATGAAAAAACCTGACTGAAAATTCAAGTTATGAGGGTGTGTTGAAGTTGCATCGACTAAAAATGAACCGAATGAAGTTCAGATAAGATTGGAGTCAAAAAACTTGGAAAAGAGTTAAGATTGCACATCTTCCAATTATACAGGTGATCCCGAATTGGCGGACACATATCACGTATAAATAGTACCACAGCATTCATTGTGGATTAGGGGGATTCTAAATCCATTTACACGCTTCTTTTTTAATATGACTAATTTTGTGGAAAAAAGTGGCAACACTACACTCGACCCTTTGTTAGGAAGATATCACCATGTGTAAGTTTATACCCGGATGAAGATAATGTTACCATGGAAACGTTTCTTCCCCACTTGAACACCGATTGACAAATTTTATTTGGACTCGAGAAATACTTTCACCAGTGGAAGTTGTTTAAATTTTGCCTGCTATGTTGATTTAAATTTTTGAAAAAAAAGGCAACCTCTAAGGCAACCTTTTTTCTTGACCTTTTCAAAGAGGTCTGAAACCGAGGAAATAATTTTTGATAAATACCATGAATAAATGCTTATTATTTATTCATTATTGCTCTCTCTTATTATTATAGTGGTTATTACTACTATTGAGGGTACTTCTAGGCTAGCTAAAAGTTACCTAATTGCTAATTAGGGTTATTAGATGTTTTTGTTTCAAATTTTGTGGAAAATTTGTTTGAAATCCAGAGAACTTTCCATTCGTCCTTAGAAGTCTTAGAACCATTTTTTTATGTTGGAATATTTGTGTTTTCTTAGTAGGTATCATCCACAGATTTCTTTTAAAAAAAGATCTCACAGATCCCTTAGCTTTACAGATATTAAATTTCTGCATTATAGGGTAAAAATGAAGATCGCCAGGAATTTAATATCTTTTGATCTTTTTTTTTTGCAAATGTAATTGAATTCCAAAATACTCTGAGTGAATGTGTAGCTTTCTCCACATTCAGTTTGGACTATTTTGAATGCTCCCTGAATTTAAAATCTCTTTATGATGTCTCTAAAATAAATATGTGTTCAGTTTATTGAGGTTAATATTTTTATTTAGATTTTTTTCCTGTCTGAGAATTTATTGACTTTTCAGCATTGGATTGTTTGTACTTTTGTTTTGAGGTGTCTCAATGACCCACTCAAGGAAAAATTCTGATCTAATCTTTTATTTCAACTTCAATCCGGTAGCAAAGCTTTTTGCGGAAATGTATGAAACCTTCTGCGTCTAGTATTCTCTCTTCCCCTTTCGTGCTTTTAGTTGAGTCTCTGAGGCACCAGAAATGGTTAGAGAGTACTTCTGGTACTTCTGGTAGACATGAATTATGTATAAAAACTGTTGGGTGACAAATTTACCAAACTAAAGATTCAATCAATTGAACTTGTTAGCAATTGTTGCTTAGAACAATTCGTAACAAAATAGATTTTATTCATCAATTAATAAAGATAACTATGACGATTATTTATAGCAGTGTGCAAAATTATATGCATACTTTTTCACTCAAATTAAAAATTTGGAAGAAGTTGTTCCTTGCTATGGTTTAAGAGTATTTGGACATTTTTTTTTATAAAATGAAAAATTTTGTGTATTTCTTCATTATAATAATTTTGCTATTGAAAATTTTCAGGACCCACAGAAGTTGATATCATGACCAAAACTTCAATCTTAGTCTTTGAAGTTTTAGAAAAGGTTTGGGCTAGTAGAAATTGTGCATTGATTGATATGAAGATAGAATTTGGCGTCGACACTAATGGTAAGTAAAAAAAAAATAACAATGCATGTTTTTCAGCATGAAGTCTATTTTTTATAACTTAAGTAGGTACTTTAGTTAAATGGAGAATTTGTACACAATAAGTAATGAAAGTTGATTTCATTTTTTTGTTTTCATGTTTGTAATTTGAAATTTGGTCATGAAGGGTTGAATTTTCAACCAAAAATTACAAAATAATCGTACCCTAAAACAAGAATTATCTTTGTTTTTTAATTAGGATATTAGAAAAGTGATATTCTATAAAACATGGATTTCTAATACGAGATAAAATAATTATTTGCAGTAAGTTAAGACAATCGCTTGTATACAATTCATTTAGGAATTTTATTCTTGTTTTGTTCTTCCGATTGCAAAATCATTTGTTTATTTGTGTGAAATTAACAAAATTATGAGATGTGCAATTTCCAAAGAAAACAAGATAACCCTGTTTAAAATCAATAAGTTCTCTTTTAAGTGTTGTTTTGTACATCATTTGCTATTATTATTCTTCAACAATATTTAATTTTTTGTTTTTTGAACTTTGGCTGCATAAGTCCATACATGTGACAATAGTTTCATCATTTTGCTTTGAATTTAAATTATTAATAAGTAAATTGACGCTCTTAATTTCATCATTGTTTCTTGCAATTTATCAGGTCAGTAATACTTAATTGAAGATCGGAAAACTATCCTTGATAACAAAAACAGTTTATGCAATGAATTTAAAAGGTTTCATCATACACAATACACATGTTGACTGTTATCATGATGGTTGGTGCTTCTTGAATTGGACACAAAGAACTGAAAGACCAACAATAAGGATGACCGATATCTTGGCCCAAAAGCCTGTTACATGAAACGATTTTGTAGCAATGTGTGTTCAAATCCTGTTAATAGTTCACAATTTTGGCACTTACAATTCTGGTACCTATTTGGGTATTAGAAGTTGTCCATTGAATTTTTTTTTTTGAATCATGGAACCTTTATTCAACCTTCCTAATAATAATTCCTCCCATGCAGTTTTATTTAAATAAGAGCAAGTCTACTCAAATATTTCATAAAAATTTGTCTTTTCATCCAGGAAATAAGAACTATGCCTGTTTCGGTTCATGAAATATTATAATAACAGTTAGGAATTCCTGTTATATTTATTTTTAATGCACCTAGTTGCTTTCTTTCTATTCCTTCTATTATTAAAACGACTGTTTTAAATTTTAGTTGCACATGAAATTGACTAATTATTATAACTTTTATATTTTAGGGGAAATACTAGTAGCCGATGTCATCGATTCAGACAGTTGGCGCTTATGGCCATCAGGCGACAAAAGACTAATGGTCGACAAACAAGTCTACCGCAACCTTGCAACAGTAACTGAATCTGATTTGGATACAGTCAAGCGTAATTTTGAATGGGTTGTAAACCAACTGGATCATCTCATTCCACCAAATGATCATCTGGTGGTAATCCTCATGGGTAGTGGTTCCGATCTAGACCATGCCAAGACCATACAGAAGCACTGTCAAGCCCTCGGTGTCAACACAGAACTGCGAATCACTTCAGCTCACAAGGGCACTGAAGAAACTCTAAGTATTGTACATCACTATGAAGCTCTACCTCTGAAGGTTGTTTTTATCGCTGTTGCTGGTCGTTCTAATGGACTGGGACCTGTGGTGTCCGGAAACAGTCCGTTCCCTGTGATAAACTGTCCTCCAGTTAAAGAAAATAAGGAGGACTTGTGGTCAAGTTTGAAAGTTCCATCTGGTTTGGGTTGCACAACTGTGATGTATCCTGAAACAGCGGCTCTTGCTGCAGCTCAAATTGTAGGATTAAATAACTATATTGTGTCGTCCAGGTTGAAGGTCAAACAGCTTGAAAATTATGTCGCTTTAAAAAAAGCTGATAAAAACCTTCGTGCTGAAGAGAGAAAATAAGTTTGTTTAATTTGATTTATGAATTATTATGATTGTCTTTTTTGATATGTATGTTTTTTGATTATTAAAAGTTTAGAGTATTTAAACAAGTCTGTTTTATTTATTTTTTTAATAATTTGTGTTATAAGTTGCCTACTATTTCAGCTAAGTGTTTACGGTGTTGGCTTGTCCAAGTTACCTTTGGTTTTCGTTAAAATTACGTGAATTTACATCTGTAGGTACCTACTGTCAGAGCAATTATTCAGTCCATATCAGTAATTTTTTTTGTGGAAGATAACGCCGACCGTGCCTGCAGTTGCCGTGTCTACACTGTGATCGATTGCAACATTAAATTAAGTATACCTACCATGAGTTCTTGTCTACATTGCAACAACTCCTCTAAATCTTGCACGATTCAATGTGACGTATGTCAGGGTCCGCTGCACTCAACTTGTGTTGGCCTGGCTGAGTCTGAAATAAAAATGACCCGAGCCAAGTCAAGATGCTTCAAGGTGGTATGTAATTCTTGTTCTAATAATATGGGTTCTTTTAAGAACATGAACGCCGTTATTTCGAACATTAACCCTTAGTTGGTAACATACTTTTTTTCACTTTATAAGTAACATCCGTCTCTCAGTCGGGGATCATATTACAGTTCCACCATTATAGGTAACATCCGTCGCTCAGTCGGAATAGGTATTATAATAATATGTATAATTACATATTTATTCGAATGTATTCTAGTAAACACAAATATATTTTATTAAAACAAGACTTATTTCATTTTTATACATTTTTTTATATATTATACCTTTTCATTCACCATACTTTCGACCACCAGCCGACTGAGAGATGGACTGAAATATATCGTTCTGAGTAACACCCGTCTCACAGACGTATTTTTGCGAAGGCGGCTACGGACTTTTTGACAACCAACTAGAGCATACCTAATACGAAATTTTTGTACATTCATTCGTTTGGATTCAGCGCAGCATCAAAACTTGGCATCCGCCTCAGAGTCGGATGTTACCAACTAAGGGTTAAAGAAGAATTTAATTCGGCTCTCGTCCGAATTCAGCGCGATTTCGACTCTCAACTGAAAGATCTAAGAGCGCTTCTTGCACAGCAAAAACAAATGAACGAAGGTGCCGATTCCTTATTTGAAGAGGTGGTTCATGAGGTTATGGAACGTCAGAGACGCAGCAAAAATTTAATAATTTTTAATCTACCTGAGCAAGCTGATGGCGCTCCAAAGCAACTTCGTGAGGATGGCGAGTGGCGCGATGTTGCAGATGTTCTCAACGCATTGGATCCAAGTGTCGACATCACCGTGCGGCCCAGTATTCGTAGGCTGGGCCGGTTTGTTGCTGGTGGCGGCGCCCGCCCTCGACCAATTAGGGTATCCCTTGGCAGCGAGGGTGATGTGGCTACTCTTGTTCGTGGGTCAAAGAGGCTTAAGGAGCATGGTCGGTTCAACCACGTCTCGGTTTCATTTGATAGAACACCGAGGCAACAGCAGGCCTACAAGAGGGCCAAGGACGAACTGAGGGTGAGACAGGAGGGCGGGGAGAAGAACTTGAAGCTTCGCTACAAAAATGGTGTTCCCGTGATCACAACTTTAAACTAAGTGGTTCACCCAGTTACAGGTCAGACCATCTTAACTTATTTTATCAGAATGTCAGAGGCTTGAACACCAAAACTAGCGAATTCTTTCAAAATGTTTTATTGTGTGATTACGACATCATATGTTTGTCTGAGACGTGGCTTCGGAGCGATGTATCTAATAGTGAACTATTTACTAGTAGCTTTAATGTATTTCGCAGTGACCGTAATTTTCAGGCTTTGGGGTTGTCCAGGGGGGGGTGGAGTTTTGATGGCTGTTAAATCTAACCTTCATTGCGCTCAAATTGAAATGCCTGATCTCAATGCGCCTAATGTTGATATTTTGTGCTTGAGGCTGGAGATTTCTTTTAGTCAAACTTTGCTTGTTGTTTTACTCTACATTCCCCCTGGATCGTCCGCGGAGACTTATGAATCGGTCCTGGAGTCAATTGGCAGGTGTTTTGTTGTTGAGAACTGCCCAATTTTACTTTTGGGTGACTTTAACTCCGCAGTTCTTCACGAACCGGCCAGATAGACTTAATACCTTGTTAAATAATTTTATGCAACTTAATGGCCTGCGTCAATATAACTCTGTGTCGAACCACTTTAACGTAATCTTAGATTTAGTTTTTAGTAACTTTATTTGTGAGATAGAGCGATCTTCTTGTCCATTGGTCCCCGAGGATAGACATCACCCGGCTCTTGAGCTCGCTTGCGGTTTGACGTGTGTACGGCTCGTCAACTTTAAAATGGATAGGAACCCTACCCAGTTTAATTTTAGAAAAGCTAACTTTCCTCTGCTTTATGATCTGCTTGCTTCGATCGATTGGAGTTTTCTGACTGATAGATGTTAACGATATTTGCTCTAGGTTCTATAACGCTCTTTACGATGTTTTTGATGTAGCGGTTCCAAAATATCGCGTCTCTTCTGCCGGTGGACGTAGTTATCCTGTTTGGTTTGATCGTAATATCATTCAGCACATCAGGTTTAAGTCGTCCTACTATAGAAAATGGAAACGAACAAATTCGGACTACTGTCGGGTGAAATTCTGCGAACTTCGGTCTGTTTGTAAGAGACTGTGTCGTCTAGCTTATCGGCGTTACCTGCATGACATTCAGAACGACATCTTTAGTGATCCACGTAGGTTTTGGGCTTACGTTCGTGAAAAAAAACGTATCACAAGAATTCCTGGCCGCATGAGATATAATGGGGTTGAACTAACAGACCCACGAAAGATAGTTGATGCATTTGCCGATTACTTCGACAGTGTTTTCTCTGTGGCTAATTCTGGTCGGTCTAGTCGTCAGACTGGTAATAGTTACACTGGCCAGACGGTATCGGTGAACCATATCACCGAGGATGAGATCTACATTGCCCTTAGGAAGTCTAGAAATTCTTTTACGTGTGGTGTCGACCAAATTCCTGGCTTCCTACTGAAGGACTGTGCAGGTGTGCTGGTAACTCCTTTGTCGGTTTTGTTTAGCCGCATTATTGAAACATCTGTTTTTCCGGATTTCTGGAAGATGTCCTGCATTTCCCCAATTTTAAAAAGTGGTGACAATTCTCTAGTCACGAATTACAGACCTATTTCATTGCTGTGTAATTTCAGCAAAGTTTTCGAGTCCATTTTATTTGATCGTATTTACTCATCTGTCAAATGCTATCTGGCGGCGGAACAGAATGGTTTTATGGAGAGGCGCTCTGTAACATCTAACTTAGTTTCTTTCACTCAGTACACATCGGATGTTATCGATCGTGGTGGCCAGGTGGATGCTGTGTACACCGACTTCCAGAAGGCTTTCGATAGGATAGACCACCCCATACTGTTGCAAAAGCTAGACTTGTTTGGCTTCTCGGAGCCTCTGCTTGCTCTTATAAGGTCCTATCTCTTGAATAGAACACAGAAAGTTAAGTATGGAGGTTACACTTCTAGAACATTCATTCCTACTTCAGGGGTGCCTCAGGGTTCAAACTTGGGTCCCCTGCTCTTTCTTATGTTCATTAACGATATAGTTGATGTCTTCACTTGTGAGAAACTTATTTACGCAGATGACTTAAAGCTTTTCAGCTCTGTCTGCTCGCAGTTGGACTGTGAGAGATTGCAGCTTAATCTTGACCGTTTGGCTCTGTGGTGCAGAGAAAACAACCTTTCTTTAAGCGTCTCCAAATGTGGCGTCATGACTTACTCCAAAAAATACCGTAATATTGATTTTGACTACTCGATAGACGGCATCTTACTCTCCAGACCGCACTCTGTTCGGGACCTGGGTGTTGTATTTGACCGACAGCTGCGCTTCACGGAGCACATTTCTCAGGTAGTGTCCGCCGCCTTCAAACTTTGCGGCTTTATTTTCAGAAATGGTAGAGAGCTGTCGGACACACGGACATTGTTGACTTTGTTCACGACGCTTATAAGAAGTAAACTGGAATACGCGTGTATTGTGTGGTCTCCGTTGCATAGAGTTCACATTGATCTTCTTGAGTCTGTTCAAAGGAAGTTTCTAAAGTATGTCTCTTTTAGGATTGATGGTGTCTATCCTCCTAGGGGTTTTTGTCAGGAAGCTCTGCTGTCAAGATTCGGCTTGAGTTCTTTGGAGGATAGGAGAGCGGAACTTAGTATTAAATTCCTCTACAAGCTGGTTCATAACCAGATCGATTGTTCTTTTTTGCTGTCAATGCTGTCATTCATTGTTCCGCGATGCAATTCTAGACAGACGTACATATTTTATAACCCGCGCAGTAACACAAATGTATTGACGAGGTCACCGTTAGTGGTTATGTGTGCTATTGCTAACAGAATATCGGGCCGCTGCGACATTAACTACGATTCAATGGGACGCGTAGTGACTGCATTTAAGGATCAATTAACGCAATTGTATTTTCTTTCTCCTGTATTTTCTCTGACATCTTGTTCTTATACTTATAGGTATATGATTTTATGCATAAAATAGATATTATCACGTCTTTATTTTTTTTTTTTTTGTATGTATATATTAAATTGTTTCCTGTAATTGGGTGCCTTTATGCATCTGTTGGAAATAAATACGTTATTATTATTATTATTATTATAAGTTGTGATTATAATTATTATTATTATCGGTTTTAAATCCTTTAATCAATATTCCTTAAGGATCAAAACATAATAAATAAAAAAATAAATAAATAAATAAATAAATAAATAATGTATACTATGTTCACCAATAATATTAGGATTTTTTTATTCTACAAAAGCACCATTAAAATAGTGTTACTTATTACACCTTGGCCATGTCTCCCCTACCTACATAAACCCCCTCTGGTAAATCCAATAAATTTCATCCGGGTATAGGTTATACACCAAGTGGTAATTTACAGTAAAAATTTGATAGATAGTGAAAGAATTTAATATTTATTGACAAAAAATTTACATTATTTTGCTCATAGAGAATGCTCTTGCTATTTTGAATTTATTATTTTCCCCTCCTGTTCAGAAGATCTTATGCAATTTTAAAATCAGATTTTTCTGGTTAAATGCAAGAACAATTTTGGATATATAAAGCTATATAAAATGTTACAGATTTTTTTTTACTGAGTATTTGAACAATTTCTACAATAAGTTGTCGTGTAATAAGTGCAAACTGTGTACGTATCTATGTTTTTTCTGTAATTTTTTTTTTGCTTTGAAATGCTACAGTTTTAACTCTATACTTACTGCCAATCAAGGCTCTTGGTACACTCACAACGTGTACCGAATTTGGTGTATCTAAGCTCAAGTATAATTAAGATATTGATTTTATTCGAAATTTGAAACCGCATTTTCAAGGAAGTGAAAATCGCACTATTTTCAAAGACCTTGCTTGACGACAGTTACATGTACCTATATCTTAAGTTTTCATGTGGTAAGTTTTGTGGATGAGATGTTAAAACTTATAATACAAGGTGATGTAAATTTTCTGGATTTCTGTCGCTCCTCATATTTTATACATGGTGATTCGCAGGTAATGCGACGTGTATAGGTAGTTAAATGCTAGGTAGGAGAAATCGAGGCAAGTCTAATAAATCTGACAATTTTTTTTGCCAACAGGTACAAAGACACACCTGGGTGGTCTCTATATAGGTTTGGGCTTAAATTTTAAACGAGGATATTGTAACATCCCCCCCTCCTCCAATTGCTGTGATCGCAGAAAGAAAGATACCGAGGTCCGGTATATTACACATGCAGCCTCCCGGGTCTCATGGCTAAATGTAGGAATACCTTTATAGACGTGAGGCGGTGATTTCTGAATTTTGTTGCTGGGAATGTGCGAGTTATTCATATGAGTGACTACTGATATGCGTGAGAAGCGCACGAAGATGATGGACTTGACCTCCCAAAATATACAATATCTTCCTGAGTTTTCAAGAACTCAATCGCGCCAGTTAGTGAGCTATTCTGTTGTTTTAAAGACCACACAGTCTGTATGTGGGTTGGGAACTGCCTCATCCAGCTTTCTACAAGTTGTTCTTCCGGTATATCGGAGAGAATATTTTTGCCAGACCGACACACAGTATGCCAAGTGTTGACACATTGAATATTTATTGCTCCAAGCAGCGGTAGTAATTACATGTTTCAGCCTGCTCTGCTCTTGCGTCGACCAGAAGTTTCGGAAAAATTCCCTCTTGAAATCGGCGAATGTCGACCAAGAGTGACTGTAAATTGCTGCCCAGTTTCTAGCAAGACCTTGGAGATTTTTTACTGCCGTCTCGAATCGTCTTGTTGGAATGCCCTTCCTCTTTTCGAAGTAGCGTTCCAATTCTTCGATGTATCGTACCGGGCCTGCCTCAGCTTACCCTTCATCTGGGTGCCTGTTACTTCGGAGGATTGTCGACTTGTGTCAAGATTATCATTCGCGTCGCGTTCATGGTGTATTAATTATTTTTGGGATCGCCTCTATCTCATTCAGGGTAGTTGGATACTTTATTGGAATCCCCGGGTGCCGGTACGAGCCCATAACTTATAGTGTTTCGTTTCTCAGCCTCTGCTTGTCTCGCTCTTATTATCGACTTCCATGCACGCCACTAGGTATATCAACTTTCTGATTCGCGGCAGTTTTTGCTTTCTGGTTCGTCAAAATTAGTTTTTCGATTCCGCCGCACAGCGCCGTCTGTAATGCCTGGATCGTCGCCTTCTGTTCCTGGAACATCTCCTTCAGCCAGTCGGTCAAATTGATTTCCTCCAAATCACCAGCTTGGCTCTCGACTTCATCCTTCTCGTCTGTCCTGCTCGTGGATCGTCCTTATGACTATCTGGGTTACCTGTAGCCTGTTGTAGGACAGTATATTATTTTCTATTATTTTCTAGTCCCCTTGGCTCATGCTTAGGTATTTTTCCCCTATCTTGCCGTCACGGCACCAATTTTGTAACATACCCCCTGTTAATTATTAGTGGACTGTATATTTAATTTTGGTTTATTAAAGAATATCAATTTTCTTTAGTAAATTTTATTTAAGAAGATCAACTTTAATTTAGGTGAACACAACCATATAAAATAATGAAATGTAAATTGCACACTCAATTTTTCACCGTCGATGCTTCTTTCTTAAAATCTCGATGTTCAATGTCCGGTAGCCTGGTCAAGGACAGAGGGCTCGCTACTACCCCTTCTCGTTCGCCCGTGACAGGGTTAGACGCAGGAGTCTCGCCAGGTCCGTCTTCAGAGTTAACATGCCGCCCGCCTTGAAAGATGCTGCTTTCAACAGGTAACATACAAATTCGATTGACTGCACGTCGTTGGAGTCCATGATGTGTGTGAATGGTGACCACTCGTACAATCCCATCATCTCCTGGATGGAGATCAATAACACGACCCAGTTGCCATCTTAATGGAGGAAGATTGTCATCCTTGATGACAACGAGAATGCCTTTCTTAATTAGATTTGAATTGCAGGATTTCCACTTGATTCTTGCCTGGAGTCCTGAGATATATTCTTTGTACCATCTAGCCCACATATGTTGAACTAGTTGCTGAATATGCTGATATTTATTAAGTCTATTTATTGGAACTTCTTGGTAATTCGCTTCTGGAAGAGCAGTCAGGGGTCGATCAATCAAAAAATGACCTGGTGTCAATGGCGTCAAATCTTCAGGATCAGATGAAATGGGAGAGATTGGACGGGAATTTAATACGGCTTCAATTTGATATAAAAAAGTACAAAATTGTTCAAATTCAAGTTTCGTTAAGCCAATCACTCGCTTCAAATGGTGTTTAACGCTTTTTATTCCGGCCTCCCATATACCTCCAAAACTAGGAGAATTGGCAGGTATAAAGTGCCATTTAATTAATTCTTTATTTAAATTATATTGAATTATGGTCGACTCAGATTTTAAAAACTCAAATAACTTCATAATTTCATTGTTTGCTCCCTTGAAATTTGTCCCATTATCGGAATACAAATTTTGAGGCTTACCTCTTCTAGCAATAAATCTTTTCAAAGTTGCCATGAACGACTCTGTCGTCAAGTCAGATACGACTTCTAAATGTACCGCCCTTGTGGACATGCAAATGAAAAGACACACATAACATTTAATGAATTTGGCTCCACGAGTTTTTCTATCTTTCAATATAAAGGGACCCCCGTAATCGAGACCCACATTAATGAAAGGAAATGACTGATTGATTCGAATAGTAGGAAGACTACCCATCATATAACTTGCTGTACAAGGATTCACCCTAAAACAAGTAAGACAATTTCTAATTGTATTTTTTGCAGCATTACGACCGGAAATAACCCAGTATTCTTCCCTTACAGTGTAGTGAAGAGTTTGTGCACCACAGTGTAACATTTTCTCATGAATGTGTTTAAAAATTAATTTCGTTAAGTTATGTTTATGTGACAATAATAAAGGATGACGTTTATTAAATGAAATGGAAGAGTTTTTTATTCTACCCCCTACCCTTATCATTCCTTTATTATCTAAAAATGGATTCAACATTAAAATATTACTTGTGGAATCAACAGGTTTCTGTTTTAATAAATTATTATATTCTGATGGAAAGCATTCCTTTTGTGCTAACTTAATTAATAAGACTAAAGAATTATTCATTTCATCAATTGTTAAATTTGGAGTTAAAGTTCTTAGTTCTGGGGGCAATTTTGAATTATGATAGTATCGCATAATAAAGGCTATAGTAGCTTGTAATTTTGATAAAGTTGAAAATCTACTGAATATGTTCAAATTGTCGCTGAACAAAACTGTATGAGATAATTTTAATTCTGGGATGATTGCTTCGGAATCACAATTATTTTCCAAATTCCAATTTGCAATGTCATCCTTAAAATATTCAGGTCCGTGCCACCATAATTGCGAATTTATTAAAGTCATAGATGAAATGCCTCTAGACAACAGATCTGCTGGATTATCGGCAGACTTAACGTGATACCAATCACTAGCATTAGTAAGTGATTGAATCTCACCGACACGGTTGGCAACGAACGTCTTCCACTTTCTTGGCTCACCTCGTATCCAAGAGAGGGTTATTGTCGAATCCGACCAATAAAAATATTTGGTAAATTTAATATTTAACGCTATATCTACATTTCGGACTAGTTCTGCGAGCAGCACTGCTGCACACAATTCAAGTCTGGGCAGAGTTACTTGCTTCATTGGCGCCACTCTTGATTTAGCGCACAGTAAATTCGATATAATTTGTCCGTCTGAAAATACACATCTGACATAAACACAGGCCCCATAGGCATATTCCGAGGAGTCCGAAAATCCATGTAATTCAATAATAATACATTTAGAAAACAATGCTTGTCTCGGAATTTTTACATGTTTTAATAGATTTAATTCATTTTTAAATTTATTCCAAATTACCAGTATGTCTGGCGGGATGGATTCGTCCCATGTAATCTCAATCTTCCACATCATTTGAATTATTAATTTGGCCCTAATTAACAAGGGACCCAAGAGACCCAAGGGGTCAAAAATTTGGCATATTGTAGAAAGAATTGATCTTTTTGTAACTTGACTCTCACGCAGGGATATGTCAGACATTAAATAATTAATTGAGTCAGACTGCGGGTTCCATTGCAACCCCAGTGTTTTATTATTTTCATTTTCACCTAACGGTAAAACAATATTGTCTAAATTGTAATTTAAATCCAGTTCTTTCAGCATACTGGAATCGTTACTCATCCACTTCCTCAATTCAAATCCCGCAGAAATTAAAATATTGGTAATTTGTTTTTGGGTTTGAATTAAATCATTTTTCGAATCAGCTCCAGTAATTAGATCATCAATGTAAAAATCGGTTTTAATTGCTTTACTGGCTACTGGATATGTGGACGCATTATCAGATGCTAATTTGTGCAAACATTTTATACTTAAATAGGGAGCCGATGCGGTTCCGTAAGTTACGGTATTTAATTTAAACACTTTAATTTCATCATTTGAATTTTCTCTCCACAATATTTTTTGGAAAGATCTTTCACTTTCATCTATTAATATTTGACGATACATTTTTGAAATGTCAGCAGTAATCACGTAATTATAAATACGAAACCTCAATAATAAATCTGTTAAATCGTTTTGTACTTTGGGACCGCTAAATTGAGCATCATTGAGTGAAATTTGAGAATCGGTTTTTGCGGAACCGTCAAACACAACTCGCAATTTTGTAGTTATGCTAGACGATTTAATTACGGCGTGATGTGGTAAATAAAAGTCACCTCCGGTTTCACTTTTATTTGTGTCACATTCACTCATATGCCCTAGCTCAAAGTATTCCTTCAGAAATTTGGAATATTCCAGTTTAAGTTCTGGATTAGAGTTTAATCTTTTTTCCAATGATAAGAATCTACTTCTGGTCATTTGATATGAATCGCCCAATTGATCCTTCAATTTATTAAAAGGAATTTTCACAATAAATCTACCTGTTTCATTTCTACGGGTAGTAGTTTGAAAGTATTGTTCGCAGTATTGATCAGAAACAGACAATACATTATTTATTTTACAATTATTAACGTCTTCTAAGTTCCAAAATTTGGCAACTTCTTCATTTAATTTATTATTTTCTTTGATACTTAAATATGAAACACATTTATTTGCGCTCCGATTATTATCGCAAATAACGTTTCCTGAAATAATCCACCCCAGCTTGGTTTTCTGTAAAACTGGCTGTTTAGGACCTAATTTAATATGTCCCGGACATAATAATGACCAAAACAGAGTAGCACCAAGCAACATATCAATTTTATTTGTTTCGTTGAATTTAGGGTCAGCTAACTGAATATGGCTTGGAATATTCAAGTTGTTCGTGGAGAATGATTGTAGTGGTAAATTCTCAGTAACTGTGGGTAATATTAAACAGTTGATATTTGTCTGAAAATTATTCACGCAAGATTTTAAATTGATCTCAACTTCGCTGTCTACATTTTTCACATTTTCGCCTACACCTTTCACTGAAAAATTAACTCTATTCGTTCTTAATTTCAATTTATTTAACAAATTTTGAGTAATAAAATGGCTTTGAGAGCCATTATCCAGTAATGCTCTGCAGTAATGGTAATTATTTTTATCATCAGCTACTTGGACTATTGCAGTGGCTAAAACAACCTGCATCGGCCTATTTATTTCGTCCTGCAATGTAGCATGACTCATGTTAACAACAGCTACGGTGGCCTTGTCCTTTGTCTGGACTCTCTGATCCTGCACCTGGGCGAAATTATTATTATTCACAGTTTTTGAATTCCTGCTATTACTTCCACTTCGTATTATTTCCGAGTTGGTAGCAGAACTAGTAGACTGGTCGAAGTTTATGCCCTGTTTATTAGATTCGTCGACTGCAACGTTGTCATATCGACCCTGATCACTTGTATTTAAATAATCTAAATGCAATAAACTATTATGTGGTTTGTTACACTTTATACATTTGCGCACATTGCAATTCCAAGACAAATGATTGTCTTTTAAACAATTTAGGCAGAGTTTTAATTTTTTAACTTCCAAAATTCTTGAATTTATTGGCAATTTTAAAAACTGTTCACAACTGTATATCAAGTGATCATTTTTGTGACAATAATTACAATAATTAAATTTACTTGTGCTTGCCACAAAACTATTAAAATTCTTCTTCTTGTAATATTGATTTTGTAAATTATTAGAATTATGATTATTATTTACGTTAGGTTTTTGGATTGATCTTCTAGACTCAATCTTGCCTAATATTGTAATTCTTTCTTTCAAAAATTTATTTAAATCACTTAAATTAGGTAATTCCCCATCCCAATTGTAAGCCTGCCATTCGTTGTCAGTATTACTGTCAAACTTATTTGCAATTATCTGTATAATTAATCGATCCCAACACTCGGTTTTCTCACCTAAATTATCCAGTGACCTCAAATGTTTATTTAGATCGAGATACAAACATTTTATATCCTGACAAGATTCTTTATTCATAATAGGTAAATTTAAAATTGCTTGTATATGTTCATGTATCAATTGCGCCTTACTTTCGTAATTATCAATCAGCGCCCTCCAACCTACTGTATAATTAGAATCGGTTACTTGAATAGCCTGCAATATATCAGCAGCCTCATCTTTACATGACATTTTCAAATAATAGAATTTTTCGTATTTTGATAGAGTGTTATCTAAGTGGATGAGTGCATTAAAGGCATCTCTAAATTCTACCCAAGTACCTGGTTTCCCTCTGAACGTCGGCAAGGTTATTTTAGGTAGGGCTATTCGATTATGAATTGACTGACTCCCCACATTAGGAATATTGGAAGATAGGGAAACAGAATCAGCACCAGCACCAGCACCAGCGCTTCCACCTGTGCTACCACTATCAGAATGATTGTTATTACTTGCTGGTACGATACCAACGTCAGAGCCAGATGCATTATTACTGTTAATTTTGTCAATTTTGACGTTACCGCTATTATTACTGCGATCAGTTTTTAATTTAATTTCAATTGCACTATTATATTTTTCACACAAGCGCTTAGCATCAGCTAAGTAATCAAAATATGTATCCTCGAACTCTTTTCTCTCAATTAAACAAGCTGCTTCAAATTCAGCTTGAGCTTTTGCCTCGAGTTTGTTATTTGAATTTTCCTTTTCAATGAGGGTCTGAACCTCGTTGAATTCCTCCAAGAGAGGTTCAAATGCTTCTAGCCGAACAGTTAATCGTGAGATTACCTGCTCGTTCAATTTATCTTTTTCGATTGCATCAAAATAGTTTTTAAAGCGAGTGACTTTCCCTTTAGTATAACCGCGAATTATTATAAGCGACATTATAAATTCAAACAAATTGAAACCGATTAGTTATTATAGAGAGGTAAATAAATAGGTAGGTATATGGAAAGAACTCACATCAGCAGGATGAAGTCTGTAGTATTATTCTCTTGACTTGAAGTTGGCACTCCAGCACTTTATTAATTATTACTTGCACTTTTAATTTGTGATGTTGATTTATTATTAATTTATATTAATGATTTATTAATTTACATTAATGATTTATTAATTTAATTATTATTATTTAAATCTTTTAATTGATTTGCTCGATGGACCATGTTAATTATTAGTGGACTGTATATTTAATTTTGGTTTATTAAAGAATATCAATTTTCTTTAGTAAATTTTATTTAAGAAGATCAACTTTAATTTAGGTGAACACAACCATATAAAATAATGAAATGTAAATTGCACACTCAATTTTTCACCGTCGATGCTTCTTTCTTAAAATCTCGATGTTCAATGTCCGGTAGCCTGGTCAAGGACAGAGGGCTCGCTACTACCCCTTCTCGTTCGCCCGTGACAGGGTTAGACGCAGGAGTCTCGCCAGGTCCGTCTTCAGAGTTAACACCCCCCTCCAGCCCTTTGCTATGATAGTTAAAGTCGTGATAGGAACCCTTTTTTTTGCAAATTTTAAATTTTGCTGGCTTTTGACGGATCTGTACTTTCCGAATCCAATGCCGTTTTACGCCGATTACAGCGGAAAGACGATTGGAAATATACTTTTATTTCTACTATCAAAAAAGTGCAAACTATTTCTTTTCAATTACGGTCCTGGATTTTCAATTCGATGGTAGGTCATCTTTAAAGTCCCTCGGTATAGAAGTGTTTCTGAATACTAAATTTTTTGGATCATATCAAACCGTTGCAAAGGCATCGCCGTTTAATATTTATGTCCAAATAACATAGAAATTTTTTGGATCACATCAAACCGTTGCAAAGGCATCGCCGTTTAATATTTATGTCCAAACATAGAAAACACCCTTGATTTTCGTAGGTACTTAATTGTTGGAAAAAAGAATTGTCATAGATTTAGACTTGCCTCGATGTCCCCTAACTGGGTATTTAACTCTGGCATTAAAGTCATCAATCATTCAATATTCCTGTATACAGGGAATCCGGGAAAATGTGGGAAATCTCTCGGAATCAGATAGAACATTAAAAAAAGGTGACAAGTTCCCATAATTTTTTTTTCGTAGCGGCCCCCCCTACGGAGATACGGCCTCCTAAAGGACGCCACTGGAAATCAATTTTTCTTGAATAACTTTTAAACTACTTGATTAAATTTAATGAAACTTTGATATATTAAACAGAAGTAAAGACCTCTTAAAACACTGCCCTTAAAACATAAATTATCTTGTTCAGTTTACCAGGGGCGGACTAGGTTGTACATTTTAATGCTTACATTTTTAACACCCTGTAAGGAGTTACAAAAAAACCTATAAGGAGTTAAAAAAAAAACAAATTTGGATACCTTGAACATTAAGCTACAGAAAAGGTACTCCTGTTCCTTGTCGATAAAATGAACCGTTTTCGACAAAAAAAAACAAAAACAGAATTTTTGTTTTATTTCATAATCAATAAAAAATTTCATAGGTGGGTTCAACAATCGTAAGTCTAGTAGGTACATGTAATAGAAATGAAACATTAATTCTTTTATTATTTTTTCTCGAAAACGGTTCATTTTATCGACAAGGAATAAGAGTACCTTTTCTGTAGCTTAATGTTCAAGGTATCCAAATTTGTGTTTTTTTACTCCTTATCATGCAGTATGTTAAAAATGTAAGCATTAAAATGTACAACCTAGTCCGCCCCTGATAAACTAAACAAGCTAATTTATGTTTTAGGGGTAGTATTTTAAGAGGTCCTTACTACTGTTTAAATTTTAAGTTTTCATTAAATTTAATCAAGTAGTTTAAAAGTTATTCAAGAAAAATTGATTTCCAGTGGCGTCCTTTAGGAAGCTGTATCTCCGTAGGGAGGGTCGCTAGGAAAAAAATTATGGGAACTTGTCATATTTTTTTTTTTAAGTTCTATCGGATTCCGAGAGATTTCCCACATTTTCCCGGACATCCTGTAGTTGAAGTCGTGTATTCCTGGTTGAATATGCTGCCGGGGTAGTGGTCCCTCTTCCATCATCAAGTGCGCAATTATGAAGATTTTATACCTGTAAAATTAGTTGGGGGGGGGGGTATACATTTTACTTACCTACGTTTAGGTTGGTAGTGCCTGAGAATTTAAGTACTTACCTATCTGGGGCGGAGTCTAACTCACACATTATGAAGTTTTTAGCAGCCATTAAACCAACTGATGATATCTACGTAGATCAAAAAATCGTTGCTCCAAAATTTCGACAACAGAAATCCATGGGTGGTAGGACCATGATCAGGATGATTTCATCGGTAGTTTTTATTCCGGTGCAGAAATCAGAAACTGCTCTATGATCTATACCTACTTCTCTAGAATATGTTTATGCAATAATGAGAATGGTTGGCTCAAGGCAAAATGGTCGATCACTTCCAGTGGCGGTTATTCAGAGGAGGCAGAGGAGGCTGAGCCTCCCCAGTATTTTGAGCTTTTAAGCTTTTTAGATCTGTTAATATTTTTTTGATTACAAGTCACAATAATATCAATATTTTTTATAATAATAAATAATTATAATGGATGTAGCATTGCATTGCATGCTTACTACTGAATGCTCACAAAAATTGATAGTTTTGGTAGGTAATAGCGTAAGGTAAAAAATAATCCGATGCAACAGGTGAGATAGCCAACATTATAAGTGATAGGTAGGTACCTGTGAAGTGAAATAATATTACATCCCGTTGTGGCCGATCGGAGGCCTGCCTCAAACTCGTATCTCATAACCATGTAGACGGAAAAATACGCAAGAGTTTCCGCCGGGCTGGTGGAACTGGAGTGGATGCTGCGCTGCCTGTGCCTTTGGCATCGCAAGAGGCGGTCCTCCTCTAGTCTGTCCGTTATTGCAAGAACGAATGTTATTTGACGTGAAAACTCGTAAAACGTCTACACTCTTACAACAACGCGCGCAAGACATGGGTCGGGGTAGTGCATGGGCGATAGATAATATTTGAATTTTGAACAGGCTGAGGCAAGCCTCCTGCTCTTCTGTATGTGGAGTTAAATTAAATAAGTATTACACATAGGACATAAATTTTATCGAACAGAGTATGCGCGAAGCAAAGGGCAGTGGAGACTTGCCTCATGCACGTGCACAGATGGAAATACGAATTACATATCGTTGTATGTCGCCTTTTTTCAACACTTTCATTTTAAAATTTATTTAACTCCACCTTGAATCTTCCAGTCTTGCAATTTAATTTACAGTGAGATAGACATTGCGTAGTTAAAACTATCTGAGATAATTTGAATTTATTAAAAAAAAATATTTAAAAAAAATTAAATGTTTTTTCTTTGTTGTTTTTTTAAGAGAATTGTGCACTTTATTAAAAAATTAAACCAATTTGCGTTTCATCTAATTTTTAGAAATATGTACCTATTATCCTACCTTGCTGTTATGCTGTCATAAGAATTTAATTTCACCCATTTAACTAATCAAAAATCAATTTTTGTGACCTTTATACCTTCATTCATTTTTTTTCTGAAAATTTTCCGAGATAGGACTTCTCCACAAACCCCCGTAAAGGAGGTCTGTGTTTGTACACCTTATACTTTTCATTACATTGCTTCGAGCTCTAGCCTCCCCTGTTCAAATTATCACGAGCCGCCACTGATCACTTCCATCATTCTTGCGATTTGACTTTATGATTGTTGCAGAGCAAGCGCAGCGTGCAGTAGCCTTGTAAAGGATTATTTTGTTTTTATAAATAAATGGAGTACCTATACTTACCTACATACAGGGTGAGGCGCGAGAACCTTAGGGTATTTTTATATGGAGAAGTGTTAAGAGTAGTAGTCTAAAAATTTGTACCTACATGTATGATTTCAATTTTGACGAGCTAAACTAAAATATTTACAACCCCTCACCATTTCCAGTTATACCGGAAGTTGCAATCAACTTTCTTATTTTAAATGGGATACCCTGTATATTATTACATTTTCAGATTTCCAGAAAAAAAGTAATAAAAATTATGTTTACAGTTCAAATTTCTAACGACCAATAAATTAATGAGTTATAAACAAATGAAAATTGCAATTTTCCATTTTCAAAGCAGCTTAGCTTGAAAACGGGTCAAGATATCGGAGAACGGCTTACATATCCCTATCCTAACTTTTTATAAGTACCTACCTACAAAAAAATATATTTTTTTTTTGAAAATCGCTGATTTTTCATCACTTTGTATACAAATTTTATCAGCACCATAAGATACTACGTGAAAAGTTAATATAGGGACATGTAAGCCGTTTTCATCTATTTTGACCCGTTTTCGACCTAAGCTGCTTTGAAAATGGAAAATTGTGATTTTCATTTGTTTATAACTCATAAGCCACTCGTTCCAATTTTGAACTACAAACACCATTTTTATTACTTTTTTTCAGGCAATCTGAAAAAGTAATAATATATAGAGTGTCCCATTTAAAATAAGAAAGTTGATGGCAACTTCCGGTATAACCGGAAATGGTGAGGGGTTGTAAATATTTTAGTCCAGCTCGTCAAAATCGAAATTATATACATACAAATTTTTAGACTTCTACTCCCAGGACTTCTCCATATAAAAATGCCCTAGGGTTCTCGCGTCTCACCCTGTATATTATTGTAAAATTCATTAGTAGTCATTAGTTATTTATGCAATAAGTGCATAGAGTGGTACTTTTTTTGTGTGAAAGGCACTTTGTGCATATGTTGCATTCAAAATTTTATCTACGAGTGACTTAATTTATAACGTAAAGTTATTATTATAAAGATCCTGAATCGCCTTGTAAATCTACACCTACCCTTAAGCTATGTCGTCGGTCTCTTGGTGAAACACCCTGTATATCGAGGTCGAGGATAACAATAAGATTGGCTCCAATATGAATGTGTGCTAATTGAAATTAATATTCCGAAAACGCCAGATAAGCTTTTGGATTTTAGGTACTATTTTGCGTCTGCATCAAAAATTATATAAAAAACCGTAAAATAGTATTATTTGAAATTCTATACGAGATCGAAGTTCCAGAAAGTTGGAACAGTGGAAATATCTCATGAATAGCTGTATTGTGGGCTGCCTAAAGTACGGGGTTATTAATTAACCTATTGACTAATCATATCGCACCCTCGTGTGATATTTTACTTTTCAACTCTAGAGTGATATATTTGTCATTTTCGAAGTACTTACCTATACGTAGTGTGCTATTTGGCATAGCGTTTTTATACAGGGTGCACCATATATCCTTCTCTATATTTCGGTCAAGTCATGCAAAATATCTGTGACCGTTCCTGAAATATCCTGAAAAAACTGAAAAATCGAGATTTCCAATTTTTGCCATATCTTTTTTATTATTGGAGATTAATAAATAATTTTTTGTTGGCTCACATAAGTCGGCAAGAGCTACCCATCTGACGTTTAAAAAATTTTCAAAGCCGATCAGATCCCGGAGTTTTCATAGCCAACTTTCGTTTTTCTTATATCCGCCATATTATTTTTTATGTTGTTTGGTATTAAAAAAAAAATAATAAAAACCTAAAGTTGCTTAACTTCAAAAATTAATTTAAAAATTTTTTATTCTTTTTTTTTCTTTACAAAAATACAACTTTTTAGATCGAATTTCATAGATAAAGTAAAAAACCATAAGACAAGCACTATTTCGGCGTATTTTAACAATGTTGACGTATTTCGACGATTTTTTTTAACAAAAATAATTTTTTTTTTTTAAGTTTATTAATTTTTGGTTTCCATTATTTTTTTCATATCGAACGGCATAAAAAATAATATGGCGGCCTTAAGAAAAACGAAAGTTGACTGTGAAAACTCTTTCTTTAGCTTTTGTCGAGACTTATGTAAGCCTACAAAAAATAATTCATTATTTCCCAATAATAAAAAAGATATGGCTAAAATAAGAAATTTTGATTTTTCAGTTTTTTCAGGATATTTCAGCAACAACTGGAAATATTCAAAGAAAAAATTCAGATTCTCATTAAGCATTAAATTGTGCAGCTTTTCTCTAATTTAACCGACCCTGTATCTCTTGCCGTTTCCAAGATCCCCATGTAATGCCACTTACACTGGACACACTGTATAGGTACCTAAATATAATTGTGATGAAATAAAAAACTAATATTTTTTGAATATAAAAGTATATTTAAGAAAAAATTATGTGTACAATCAAAATAGTCCAAAGTATCTTACAGTGATTAAATTTTTAATACTTAATAATTAATATTAAATAAATTATTAAATGTATTATAAAGCAGTTATTGTAAAGTCATTCATCTACTTGCAGTTTTATTTAGTGGTAAAGCTAACATTTTAATTTTTCAGAGGTTTAATCGTTCCTCAATCAAAAAGTTTACTTTTTGTCGCTGCCCATCAAATAAAACTATACAAGACATTGCGTATAAAAGTAGGTATAGTACTTACATACATTTTTATTTTACATTTCAGTTTATGCAAATAATTTTAAAACTAAGTAAATAACAGGTACAGTTTAATGCAAACTAATTATTATTATACATCATATAGCTACTTTTCTAAGTTGTCCAATTAAGTTTTTAAAAAATTAAAGCTTGTCAATAATTATTATTATTAAAGCAATTATTATAAAGTGATATTTAAATATTAGGTAATACATTTGATGACTCAGTCCCTTATTATACCTATAGCTTATTAAAATAACAGTGCCCCACATTACTATTAAGGGTCGTAGCTCAGTGTCGGATATAATTATAAGCACATTGTTTATAATGTTATAAAATAACTTAAAAAAATTATGTAAACGAAATTCAGTAAGACATTGCAAAGTTAAACATTTACTTTTACTTTATCTATTATAGGAATAAAAGCATAATTATAATTTATTTTTAGTGCCTTGACAATTTCTTATAGAGGGTGCTTCAGGAGGAAAGGGGACTATGTATTTGCAAATTGGATACCTAAATCCTACACGTTTAAATGAATTTTTCTACTTATAATGCGCCATACTATTGCCTCCTTAAATATTTCCTTTTCTTCCTCAAACACCCTCCTGTATTATAACAATTTTTGCTTGTCATATATGCTTCTGCAGTCATATTACGACTGCTTCATATAAACATCCCAATGGTTACTGATCTACACAGGGCGTTGAAAAAAAAAAAAAAAATCTGTATATTTCATAGTGTTTGACATAGGTATATTTAGCTCAAATTTGAAATACTGAACATTTTGCCATGGGTCGCTGGTAGATTGTAAAATATAATACAAATTTTCTAATTTATTTTGAAATTTTTTGGTCTTCTACAGAGTTTTTTTTTGCATCTGCAATTGTTATTAAGAAAAAAAGACACACTTTTCTCTAATTCGTTAGACGAAATTCAAACTCAAAAATGGTAAAGCTGGGATGACCTTTGTGTGGCTATAACTGTTCGACTATAGTTTGTTTGACTAACCTCACGGAGCTGTATAAAGAAGAAAAATAATAATCTTTAAATTTCAACACCCGGTAGATCGGTAATGAAGCGGTTGCGGACCTAATGTTTATAGAAACTTTTAGGCATAAAATAAGTCAACGAATTACCTCCTTTCGTATGTACCTGATGGTACTTAGGAATACCTATAATAAATAGTAGAAGTATCAAGAATATTGTACAGTAGTACAGTATACGGTAGATATATTATAATTTGTATTTTAATCACAATTTAAAAACTTTTTTAAAACTGACCAAACAAAATACATACTATAGGTATACCTAAAATACCTTCTTAGTTTATTTGACAAAGTTTTTATCTAATGAACAAATCATTAGCTCACTAAAACGTCCACAATGCACCACTGGGTTATAGAAAGGGTCGCTTTAGGCCATAACTTCTGACATTCTATAATATCACCTACACCTACTAATAATAATTATAATAAACTTACCTACTTATAAACTATAAAGGTAGGTGCTGTTAAAACTTCATTTGATGTTAAAATCTAATAATTTTCTGGAACAGTCGTAATACGCAGTTGCACAACATCATTTGGCTGAGATTGAGCGTACCAATAATAAGCCGGTTGGTTATGAGAATAACAATTATTGGAAATCTCACTATCACAAGTGCTGCTACTGATGCTATTGCTTGATACACTTATTGTTCCGTGATGAGATTGCAGGTCATGGTCTGGAGGAGAATACGACATCGACGAAGGACTTCCATTTTCAAAAGCATTTTTAAACGCTGAAGGTTTTTCGCCCTGTGTCGAAGAAGGCTTTCTGTTTTCCTTTTTTGATTTAAGTCTTCTGTTCTGGAACCAAACTTTTATCTGCCTTCCTTCTAGAGTCAATGATCTAGCAAGTTCTCGTCTTCTGGTTAAGCTTATATATTCTGAAGAAGCAAATTCATTCTCTAATGCTTCTAGTTGACGTGCAGAAAAAACCGTCCGAGGTCTTCTGCCTCCTTTTGTCGATTTTCCCCCATCCGCAGGACAATGTTGAACATTTCTTCCTTCGTTGGTCTGAAATATAATCGTAAAAGAATTAGATTAAGATCGAAATTGACATTACGTACTAAGTTAGATGTGTGAAGTTACGATAAACGTTAAGCCATAGGTTATGATCTCCATACGACTTCGATAATTAAAGATATTGGCAAATTTAGAATTAGACTCGCGTTAGCAAAATTATTCCAAGTTATAGTTTTCGGCTTTTTTATTACACTTTTTCCTCACTCTCTGTTTCTTTATTTTATAATTTTAAAGACAAAACATGTGCAAAAAGCTGATTGACACCTCTAATTTAAAAATCTCACCTGAATAATTTATAGGTATTATAGGTATTTTGATAGACATAGGCAGTTTTGCATGGAGATACAAGCAGAGTGTATATTCAATAAAATTAAATTTTTCAGAAATATAATGATATCTCAGGAACCGTTTTTCGAGATACGGAACTCAGTGTTTTTACACATCTTATAATATCAGTGCGCACCGATAAAAGTAAGGAATAAATTCGATAAAACGAAAAGCGCTGTTTTTTTGAATAAATAAAAAAACAGGTCGATTTTGTTTTTGAGTTGTTCAACTTTTGACATAATATTGGGGTATACAGGGTGATGCGCGAAAAAGTGTTGACGTCATCGGCTTGTGAGTCGAAATTGTGCACTTTTTACTGATGTGAAAATCGGAACATTAACAATAAAAATAAAAAAAATCAAATAAAAATGTCTGTGACCATGGTAATTTTATAAGATCTGTCTATTAAATTGAATCTCTCCAAATTAAGTTATTTTCACAGAAATTTCGTCGCTTAAGGTTATATACAAAATGATTACATTGCCGTATTGGCAATTGAATGAAGTATCAAAAAATGGAATAAAAAATAAGGGTTGTCATTTAAAAAAAATACCGATCACGTCACCACTTTTTCGCGCACCACCCTGTATACCCCAATATTATGTCAAAAGTTGAACAACTTAAAAACAAAATCGACCTGTTTTTTTATTTATTCAAAAAAACAGCGCTTTTCGTTTTATCGAATTTATTCCTTACTTCTCTCGCGCACTGTATCATATTATTTACTTTCTATTTCTATTTCTATTTCGTGCTCCGGGAGGTACGTTAAAAAGGGGGTCCCGGCTGCTTCACAGCAGTCGTTATAAGTTATGTCAGAGGCCCTTTTGAGGCTACTTGAAAACTTCTGACACTTGGGCTTTACCACAGCCATACGATATTTATTTATTTATTTATTTACTTTCTGAGGGCTAATCATTATTTTCGTAATATGGCACTGCCGTATAGTTTTTAGAGTTACCTACGTGAAATTTTTTGAGCTATGATTTCTACGACATTGAGAAAACGGACATTTTGAAAGCATATTTAAGAGGACATCAATGTTTTCTATAAAGTACCTATGATAAAGGTGCTATTACTCAAAAGCTCTAACGTGAACCGATTTTGAAAAAAAAACGGCATTTTGTGACGAACAACATAAAAGTAGCACCATTTTTATAGTCGTGAACACAAGCGCTCTTTTTATTTAATAATTTTTGTATGCCCATATCTAATTAGTTTCACTATCGTATGCATATCAAAAAAAAATTAGACACAAATAGATACCTCTCGTGACGACTTATGTGAATTTACAAAAAATTATTAATTTTTTTTAACAATAAAAAAGATTTCGATAAAATAAGGAATATGGATTTTTCAGTTTTTTTAGGATATTACAGGATACAGGAAAAAATCTTATACTTTTTCCGATATCCCTATAATACCTACAGTGAGCCACGAAATAGTCAAGACCCTGTATAATTAAGTTAAACAATAGCCGGCTTTTCTGATAGGTTGTATTGAGACCAACTATTTTTTTTAAATTGAAAATGACTTTTAAGTTACCACAAAACAAAAGTTAACATGGGGTGTAATAAAGTTTTAACATGCAGTTCCCTATGGCAATACTGAATGCGTAACGGTCACGACAGAAAAAATTAATCTTCAGAGGTGAACTCTGGAGAACAGGACATTGCCATAAGGATTCTGCGGGGCCCTTTAACCAAAAAGTACCTCTATGACAGATTTATATACTTGTACAGCTGATATACCTGCTGTAAGCAGGTATATCAGCTGAAGTTACCGGTGTTCCGACTTCATAATTTGGATGAGTTGAATCTTCAAAAATAGAATTCGACGGAGGATTAGTAAAATTTTCGAGCTCATCAAGTATATTCTGGTCTAATACTGGTAGCGAATCCGGAAACTGGAGTAAATAAGCTAAATCGGCCACGCTGTCCATTTCAGACATAACATCCATTTTTTGCTCACTGATGTGATATCAATATTATGACTTTACCCGGCGAAGTTTTTCAGAATACTAAAAGGTTTATTATTCAAGTGTAGGTAAAACCTACCCTACCTACCCTACCTGTTAGCTTAACTTTCACGCCCACCTTCTTTTATAACTGGCGCTATTTTCTTAAGGGCGGACCTATGTCTTTAGAAAACCCCAACAATATACGAGTTTTTACCTTTAAAATGAACTATCAAACTTACTCTATGCTCTCCACATTTAATTTCTATTATAGTATAGACCATATACACCGTGTTTTAAATTAAGTCGGCACTATTACTATAACTTCGTTATTATTTGAGCTAGAAAGTCGGTTGAATTAGCAAACTATAGTAGTATTTTTTCTCCTGAATAAAACGATGAAAACAGGAAAACAATAATTGAACATCGTGTTTTCGAGATATTTAAAAATAATGTATTTTTTTTAATCGAACAACCTGTATATTTTTAGATGGATCGGTTGCAATTTTTTTTTAAAGGAAAAAGTCTCTATGCACTATGATCCTAAAATAATAAAATTTTACAACACAAACAAGTTCTGTTATTTGTTCATTTGAAATTAAATACTTTTGAAGATAACAACTCTTATTTTTAGTGTATTTTTTAATTAAAAAAATACACTATTGAGGCTGACATAATTTTTTTACCTTACATGACGTATAGGTATACGCTAAATTACAATAATTGTCGCAGCCTACTTTATTGGGAGCAATAAAATGATGAATAATTAATTTATTTATAATTTTAGGATCATAGTATAGGTACACAGAGAATTTTTCCTTTCAAAAAAATTGCAATGGATCTATCTAAAAATATACAGGAGTTCCATTAAAAAATATACAATTTTTTAAATATCTCGAAATTGTTTTTCTGTTTCGCCGTTTTATTCAGGAGTTTTATAGCGAAGTTAGCAATAGTGTCGACTTAATTTTAAACACGGTGTGTATTAAAAATTATAGGTGATACTGTTTAATTAAGAAATGTACAATAGAAAATATTTTTTTGGACAATAAGGTATTAGGTACTACGTACTTTAGGTCAAGTAAATATTGTCGGTAATAATCAGGTTTAGTTTATTATTCGCTTTTTAAATAATATACAGTAGCACATTGTGCCCGTACATTATAAGCTCGTCATATATAAATAAACACATAATATAACACATATACCACAATATCACAATAAGTAAAATACAAATTTTGAAATAACAAAATCACAATTAAAACTAATCATATTTAATCAAACCCGCGGACTATAGATCACCTACTAGTGATCTGGATGAGTAAAAAATTCCTCAAGGGAATAGAAACATTTGTCTAGGAGAAATTCTCTTATTTTTTGTTTGAATAATTTAAGGCTATCTGTCTCTTCAAAACACCCATAATTACTGAGAGCATGGTTATACAGGGTGCAGCGCGAGAACCTTAGGGCATTTTTATATGGAGAAGTCCTGGGAGTAGAAGTCTAAAAATTTGTACGTGTATAATTTCGGTTTTGACGAGCTGAACTAAAATATTCACAACCCCCCACCATTTCCGGTTATACCGGAAGTTGCCATCAACTATCTTATTTTAAATGGGACAACCTGTATATTATTACATTTTCAGATTGCCTGAAAAAATGTAATAAAAATGGTCTCTATAGTTCAAAATTGGAACGAGTGGTTTATGAGTTATAAACAAATGAAAATCGCAATTTTCCATTTTCAAAGCAGCTTAGGTCGAAAACCGGTCAAGATATCGGAAAACGGCTTACATGTCCCTATCTTAACTTTTCACGTAGTATCCTATGGTGCTGATGAAATTTGTATACAAAGTGATGAAAAATCAGCGATTTTCCAAAAAAAAAATTTTAAAAAATATTTTTTTTTTGTAGGTACTCCAGCGTAGTATACAAAAAGTTAGGATAGGGACATGTAAGCCGTTTTCCGATATCTTGACCCGTTTTCAAGCTAAGCTGCTTTGGAAATGGAAAATTGCGATTTTCATTTGTTTATAACTTATTAATTGGTAGTTACAAATTTGAACTGTAAACATCATTTTTATTATTGTTTTTCAGGCAATCTGAAAATGTAATAATATACAGGGTGTACCATTTAAAAAAACAAAAATATGGCATCTTCCGGTATAACCGGAAGTGGTGTGGGGTTGTGAATATTTTAGTTCAGCTCGTCAAAACCGAAATTATACACGTACAAATTTTTAGACTTCTACTCCCAGGACTTCTCCATATAAAAATGCCCTAAGGTTCTCGCGCCTCACCCTATATACCTTAATTCCTTAAATTATGAATGTAGTAAACCACCGTTATTTTTAATTATTTGAAAATTAAAATTAAAATTAAAATTAAAATACACCGCTTGCCTTTACCTAATTTTCAAATACCTTAATTCCTATATAATTGGGTTTTTGCTGGGTTATGCTGAGTCTCGAAAAGGGAAGAGCTAGCGTATCTTTACTTTTTGTCTCGTAATTGTGAAAGAATGAGCGCTTATTGAAGATTATTGAAGGGCTTTGTTTTATATGGATTAGCAGCAGATAAATGTACCTACAGTGATGGAAATGACATGATCCCCAACTTCCTAAACAGCGGTCTAAATGGTGTCCTACCGGGAGCGCAAGACATGCACCTGATTGCTCTCTTTTGAGCAACAAATACACGCCATTCCCCACCAGCCGAGCCCCAGTGGACAATACCATATGACATGGTGGACTGAAAAATACTGAAATACACCATCTTCAGAATATCCAATGAAACGGTGTTTCGAATGTTTCTAATTAGAAATGAACAGGAACTCAACTTGGGTAGAATGTGTTCAATATGATCATTCCATATCAGTTTATGATCGATATAAAAGCCTAAAAACTTCGTTGAGCTGACATTTTGAACTGATTGACCTCCAAGTTTGATAAGGAGACTGGAGTCTACTCTGGTGTTTTTTGTTACGATTTCCATCGCAACAGTCTTATCTTCATTGAGTTTCAGTCCGTTATTAGTGCACCAGTTCTGGACATAATCTGAGCATCTAGTGGAGCCAAGTGCCAGGTCAGTTCGCCTCTTCTCCATCACCAAAGCATTGGTGTCGTCAGCATACAGAACAAATATAATATTGTTGAGTTCCGCCGTTGGCAAATCATTAATAAAACACCCAAACAAAGTTGGAGAAATACAGGAGCCTTGTGGGGTTCCCCTTTTTATTTCCAGTGGTGTAGAGTATTTGTTTCCGATAGTAACTCGCTGATACCTACCCGTAAGGCAAGATCGAATCCAATTATTGGCTATTCCTCTCACACCCATATTATCCAATTTCTCCACAAGGAGTTTATGATCCACCGTGTCAAAAGCCCGGCTCATGTCAAAGAATAGACCGGTTATATGTTTACCTTCATTTAGTCCGTCAGAAATTCGCTGCATAACTAGATTTAATGCTGTATGGGTTGAATGCGCTTGTCTAAACCCATGCTGATACGGATTCAGTATAGCGTTTTTCTCAAGAAAGTTGTTAAGCCTGGTGTTAAAACATTTCTCAAAAATTTTTGCAATTTGACACTGCATCGCAATTGGGCGATAATCGTTCACATCATGCCTACTACCCTTATTCTTATAGATTTATAATTATTTTTATTGAACCACTTATTTGATTATATAATATATTTGATGAATTTTATTGGGATTTAGGTTCTAATTTAAATTTGCCACTAAAGATTCTTTACAGAACAAATTAGAAAAACTTTCGTACAGCATGCGAGGAGAAGACTGAAGACATGGACGGTACCGTTTCGTCCTTATTATGGACTCATCAGCATATCATATCAGTCAGCTCTAAACCACACATGCTATACGAAATTTGGAAGTTCTATCTATTCTAACTGGTGTTTTCGTTTTGTAGTGACTTATAATTTTCAAATGAGTGAGTAGGCAACCAGAGTCACTACAAAACGAAAACACCAGTTAGAATAGATAGAACTTCCAAATTTCGTATAGCATGTGTGGTTTAGAGCTGACTGATATGATATGCTGATGAGTCCATAATAAGGACGAAACGGTACCGTCCATGTCTTCAGTCTTCTCCTCGCATGCTGTACGAAAGTTTTTCTAATTTGTTCTGTAAAGAATGTTTAGTGGCAAATTTAAATTAGAACCTAAATCCCAATAAAATTCATCAAATATATTATATAATCAAATAAGTGGTTCAATAAAAATAATTATAAATCTAAAAAGGCCAGGGTGAAAAAATGTGCCATAACATCTTAATTCGTGTAGTAACATCTAATTTATAAATACACATCAGTAAAAATTCAATAAAATTAGCTTGAAAATGAATGTGGGTAGGTATATACTTATGAGAATCAATGTGTAGTTCTTGAATTAATAGAAACCTCTGCATTAGTAGTGTAAAATTCATAAATCCATGAAAACTCTACTGTTATAGCGAGGATAATACTATATAAAGACACGCACGTTTCTCTGGTTGTCTACTCACTCATTTGAAAATTATAAGTCACTACAAAACGAAAACACCAGTTAGAATAGATAGAACTTCCAAATTTCGTATAGCATGTGTGGTTTAGAGCTGACTGATATGATATGCTGATGAGTCCATAATAAGGACGAAACGGTACCGTCCATGTCTTCAGTCTTCTCCTCGCATGCTGTACGAAAGTTTTTCTAATTTGTTCTGTAAAGAATCTTTAGTGGCAAATTTAAATTAGAACCTAAATCCCAATAAAATTCATCAAACTTATTCTTATAAACAGGGACAACCTTCGATACTTTCAACGAGCTTGGGAACGTTCCTTGTAAGAAGCTTATATTTAATAATTTTGATAGTATCGGTGCTAGTATGTTCTTCGCTGCAACGAAAACGGTACCTGGCATTTCGTCCAGTCCTGATGATTTTCTAGCGCATGTTTTAGATATTATTTCCTCAATTTCTATTGGAGTTGTAGGGCATAAAAACATTGTCTCTGAGAACCTATCTAAGGTGACATTCTTAATCTGAGGAGACTTGATGCGATTACATGCATCAACGAAATAAGCATTGAAAATCTCGCACATTTCTCCCTCGTCAGTTATTGTAGCATTATCAAACTTTAATTCAGCTTGTTTATGTGATTTCCGGTCAGTATTTTCTTTTATTATATTCCAGCTTTCTTTGTTTACATTTTTTGCCTCTTTTAATCTGATATCATTATATGTTCTTTTCAGAAAATTAATTTTATTGTAATAATATGACTTAAGTTCTCTAAATTTGCTATCGTATATCTTATTTTCAATTGTTTTATTAATCTGGTACATTTCCTTCAATAAAGCAGATAATTTTTTTATTTCCGGCGTTATCCATTTGTATTTATCTACCTTATTAAATGTCACATTCCTTAGGGGAAAGTTAGTATCGAAAGCAGACTTAATCTCCCTATAGATAATATCAAAAACCTTGTCAATGCAGTCTTCTTCGTTTTCGAGAAATATGCGATCCCAGTTAACACACGAGAGAGAGTTTTTAAAATTTTCCATGTTATTCTTATTGAATATCCTAGCCCTAGCTATATCTTCGTCAGGTTTGCGTTTTATAGAGTTAATTTTTATTGTCACGAATTGATAAGTGTGATCTGATAAGTATGTATCATGTACGAGTATTTCATAGTCTAATTTAGAATAATCCGTGAATATATTATCAATACATGTTTTCGAGTTTCCAGATATTCTGGTAGGTTTTAAAAAAGACGGTTTTATATTATATTCAAGAAGAAGTTTTTTTAGGTCATTGGATTGCCTAGTGTTACGTAATAGATCAACATTAACATCACCGCACATTACATGCCTACCTTGAGGATAGTGAGTTTTTTCCAGCATCTCAGATAGCCTTTCGATGAATATCCCGAAGTCACCGTCAGGCGATCTATAGACCGAGTATACAACTATAGGCTTATTGTTCTCAAGAAAACATTTTACAGCTCACATCTCAAAGTCCCTTTCACGACTGTTGTTAAAGGATATTTTTTCCGTTTGTATGTCCTCCCTGGTTATGATACATACTCCTCCTTTTGAAAGAGTCGTCCTAAAAAAAGCATCCCTTACCGTGTGATGGTTCAGGTGGAAGTTCTCGATGTTGGCATCCAAGTGATGTTCTGTCAGGCAAGCGATACTGACATTGTGCTCGTTAAGGAGAAGCTCCAGTGTCAACCTTTTATTTAGTAGTCCTCCCTGTATATTTAAGTTCACGATTACAAAGTCTGAAACGTCTTCATCTTCAGGTTTCTTGTGCTCTAAGTAGCTTCCCTCGGTGGTGTTCTTCTGTGAAAATATCGATTCACACAACAACCAGCCGGCCAAAATGCTGAATCCATTGCCCTTGATAAATTCGTCTCCAGTATAGTAACTTTAAAGGAGGAATAATATTGTGGAAATCTAGACTGTAATTTCTCACAATTCACCTCCGGAAAATCACCTTTTAAATAATCCATGACGTCGTCAGCTGATGTGTCAGGATGCAATTTATAAACATGTAGAAAAGAAAAGTAATAATAAGGTAATAATAAGGTAATAATAAATACAGATAATATTCAAGTAAAAATATGTTCTGATATGCGGAATCTAAATAAGATCTAAACTTAGAGGTAATTGGATAAGTTTTTATTGAAGCTTCCCATGATGATTTTTCTTGATTTATTTCTTGGGCTTCTCTGCATGGTTCCTGGTAATGAGTTCAATAAGATATAGCTTTTTTTTAGACGTTTCACTCTTTATTTCATTGTATATACAGGGTGGGCCATTGAAAAGGTAACAAGCCTAATAGTTTGGAAAGTGAAGATGTATGCGAAAAACGCCGAAACACGTCGATTTTGTTATCAAAGTGGGCATATTTTCTTGACAAATTTACCTACCCAAGTTCGCCCCCTTGGCTGGGGTAGCTACCCCTTTGCTCATCATCATAGGGAACAGCTATCGAGTGATACATCACTTACGTAACTCGCCTTAATCACTTGTATGTAGGCCACCCTGTATGTAAGCGAAACACAAAATTTTTGATATTGTTGTAAAGATAATTCAAGCAGCTTCAAAATGATGTATCACTCGATAGCTGTTCCTTATGATGATGAGGAAAGGGGTAGCTACCCCTGTCAAGGGGGTGAACTTGGGTAGTTAAATTTGTCACGAAAATATGCCTACTTTGATAACAAAATCGACCTGTTTCGGCGTTTTTGGCGTACATCTTCACTTTCCAAATTATTAGGGCGAGTTACGTTATCGTTTGGCCACCCTGTATGTACGCGAAACCCAAAATGTTGGACATCGTTGTAAAGAGATTTCAAGTAGCTTTCAAATGATGTATCACTCGATAGCTGTTCCCTATGATGATAAGCAAAGGGGTAGCCAAGTACCAAGTACCCCTGCCAAGGGGGTGAACTTGGGTAGTTAAATTTGTCACGAAAATATGTCCCCCTCGATAACAAAATCGACCTGTTTCGGCGTTTTTCGCATACATCTTCACTTTCCAAATTATTAGGCTTGTTACCTTTTCGATGGCCCATTATATTGATATGTATAAAACCAAGTAAAGTACCTATAATAATTTTACCCAAACCTATATAATATTAGCTTAAAATCTGTTCAAAAAGTATAATACTTGTAATAAAATAGAGGGTATAGGTATGAAAGTGCGGTGGTTTTATAAAGATTTTTTACTCTGTCATGATGTAATACAGTCTTTTGCTTTTGGTTTTCCTCTTTTGTCAATTGCTTTTACCATTTACGTATAGTGACATTATAATAAACATTGGAAAAGCATTTGATATAAAAGGAATCTCATTTGACAAAAGAGGAATTTCAATTGAAAAATCACGCACTGACGTTTAATAAATGGGAAACTCATTTGACAAATAAGGAAAAGCAATTGACAAAAGAGGAAAACCAATAGAAAAAGACTGTATCTCTATAAATACCATTTTCAGACCCTCCAGTCGCTCCACTCTGGTAATTTGGCTTCGAGAACGAGCTCATACAGCCAAATAACCATTTGCAGCGAAAAATAGATTTTAAATAAATAGTCCATGACCACCTAGGATTCGAACCAAGACGCGGTGGGCCAGTCTGGGATATCAAGTCGAAACAAGTCGATAGATATTATGATGTTAATCGCAAAGCATTATGATGGTAATTTTATAATAAAAAATATGTAAAAAATTACCTGAGTAGGTATATAAAATACCTAATAAAAGTCGGAAGGTGGTGGGTGAAAGATTTTTGATCAACTCAACGAGATTCAATCCGCGATAATTCGACCGACAAACAAATCGGAAAAATTGTCAATTCGGTACAATCTTCAAAACTTTCACGGTTTTTACTGAAAAAGTTCTTTCTTTTGAAATAAGATTTATGTCCAATTATTTTAGCAAACCATTCACCGGATTCTTTTGTAAATTAAACATTAGGAAAATCAACATTCAAATTTTCTGCGATTTTCTTGTAAACAATACCTAATATTTAGGCGACTTTTATCAAAACCACCTTTTTCATAGATAATGAATCCAATACGCTGGTTATTTAAATTTTTTTGTTCCATTGGCGTAGAAGTTCCAAGGGTGTGAAACCTTAAAAAACCATGATCTACCTTCGCCAATTAATTAACACGCATAAGCAATTTTAGTATATTTAGCTTTTTGACCCATACAACCATAACAAATTTCATTAAAATCACTTCAGCGGCTTAAGTTTTTTAATTATGCATGGTATTATTACGTTTGGCGCTTTATCCTCGAAAATGTTATGATGATAATTTGATGATAAAAGATATGTAAAAAATTACCTGAGTAGTAGGTATATAAAATATATACCTAATAAAAATCAGAAGGTGATGGGTGAAAGATTTTTGATCAACTCATCGAGATTCAATCCGTCAACAAAAAGTTCTTAGAATTTTAACACCAATTCACATTGCGATGTTATCAAAAGGAATTTATTCAAGAAGAATAAATTCATCAAAAATTATTCTTGTGTGTTCCTATAATTTGATAGGGATACGGAGAAATTACTTTTTTTTTTGTTATCATAATTTTTACATTCGGCTGCGCGCGTATGAAGATAGAAGCAGCGAATTTGGCTGAAGTTTTAACTGAGAGTTTGATAGAGTTTTTATAAAACCATATTTTAAGCATAAAAGAGAGACTAACTTTTCAAGTTGAGGTCTAGTTAGGAAATATCTCCAAAAAAGTGAAAATAAGGCCGCAATAAAAATGTTTTATTCCATCAGTAATTGAACAACAATTTTGGAAATATTTCCTAAACGAGGCCTGATCTTGAAAAAAGTTATTCTCTCTTTTATGCTTAAAATACAATTTTCTATAAGTGTGCCGTTTCATTTTGGCTGTCCAGTTACTACCACCCTGTATAGGTACATTATGATTATTGTTGTATCGAATGTTAAATTAATTAAACGGCTATTATGGTGTTTTGGACTATAATTTCAGCAGTCTAGCTGTCGGCTTAAAGATGGCGGCCGATTTTTATGAAACTTTAATGTAATACGTATGTACTTAGGTATACCTATGTATATTTATTAGTTTCATAAAAATCGGCCGCTATCTTAAAGTCGGTGTATCACCGTGTTTCATAGAAAGAGGTAACGTATAGGTAATATATGAAAAGAAATTGCAACAATACGTTAACAATAAATGACATCTTAAAAAAAAAAACAGTTTCCTCTGGAAACTATCCAAGTTTCCTATATGTATAGGAAACTTTCAGATTTTTAAGAGTGGCATTGAATCCTTGAATATTCGCTGCATGAGCGTTTTCCCTAAATATGTTACTTCTATGCAACACGATGTATATTATTTTATTTAGTTTTCTTAGTTTAGTGAATTTTAACTGCCCTTAGTTACAAAGAAATATTCCTCGCCTGCCCCGTAACAAATTTAAATTTTTGAAACTCGGTATTTGTCAGATGCCGCTATAAGATTAAAACCGGAAATTTATACATGTTGTAAATACCTGTCAGTTTTATGAATAGATATGTGGATTATGTTGACAATGGACCGTACTCAGAAATAAAAGAGGAATTTTCAGTGCTGATAAAGCAACAACCCAACTCTGCACGACATTGAAAATTTTTAGTCGTATTCGTACTTATACAGGGTGTCCCAAAATTCCATGGACATGGAGCAACTACAGATTACTGAGGTAAAAAAAAAGTCGCTCGGACCAAACTTATCTCTATACCAACATGCTTCGTTTGTCCGTTAGAGGGCTTCAAAGTCTTTTGAAAATTTTAGTTTTTTTGAAATAGCTCAAAGTCGGCTGATTCCAATTCGATGAAATTTGGTAGGTAAATTTCTTATAAAATTTATGTTTTCAACCCTTACTTCGTAGAATCCTTGCATACTTATTGATTATGAATAAAACACTTGAAATGGATCGCACCTAGGTAGGATGATAAGTAATTATTTCCTTCGCCCTCATTAAAGCAGCCCAAAATCGATAAAGCAAACAGTGCGAGAATATAGGTACGTAAATACCTAAAGGTAAAATTGTTCGAAAATTCAAACGCAGCCACCCGCCGTTACATCAAGTAAACGATCCCGTCAGCTCATTAAATATTCATAAAATAGAATCGCTCCAGCTAGCCACAATTCAGTCCGTCGAGAAAGCGACCACCGCAAGGGTAAATAAACCATTGCCAGATGTTAGGGCAGGCGTTGTGTCAAGACACTGTCTGCGCGCGTGATGAAAGAAAAGAAGAGCTGACCTACATACAAGAACGGGCGGAAAGATACCGCCGGATGGAAGATTTTGGTGAAATCAGAACAAAACAATAAGCAAGGCAGAAACAATAGAAACTCATTAGGTATACTAAATACGATAATTAAAATTACACCAATCGATAGGGCGAATTAATAAAGGAAGGCAGCCGGAAATACTGCGTGATCCCTAAAAGGCAAGCAGGTGTAAACGCGAAGTGAAAGTTAAGTCGGTGTAATTATAATAACTAGACACAATGAAAAGTACCTAAACGCGTTGACCGATTTGAAGGAAAATTTAGATAGTGCAGGTTTAGGACAAATTAGTGATGTAGCCGCGAGTTCAACTCACCTAATCTCAAGACAAATGAAATATGATTACGGACTAAATCGCAGAATGAGAGCAGTGTCGATAAGGTTCATTATTGCGCGGTGTTTAGAAATCGGGCGACTGCTTCTATAAAAGCAGAGGTCCTACCGGAGCTCAAGACAGATAGAGATCAGCTTTCGAGCAGATCATATCTGACTTCCTAACCCTTCGGACGTAAACCCGGGAGACGGCTCTCTTTTTGCGAACTCTCGGTTGCCCAATTCTCATCTAATCACCTTCGGACGTAAACCCGGGAGACGGCTCTCTTTTTGCGAACTCTCGGTTGCCCAATCCTCATCTAATCACCTTCGGACGTAAACCCGGGAGACGGCTCTCTTTTTGCGAACTCTCGGTTGCCCAATCCTCATCTAATCACCATCGGACGTAAACCCGGGAGACGGCTCTCTTTTTGCGAACTCTCGGTCGCCCAATCCTCATCCAAACTTTATAATTCAGCTAGCGACGATGCTATAAGCGTGCCCCGATTAGAAATTCCGTTATCCGCCTTAGAAAAACTCCCATGGAAATCCAATAAGTTGCATCTCTTCTCGAAACAACTCAATATTCGCAGTTGGCAAATTCTCCTCGAACCAATTCACTAGCAGGTGGCAAGGTGCCTATTCTGAAGGAACTTCCTTCACAAATTAGGGGAAATCCATTGAGAAAATAGTTAGGGAAGATTCCTCTTCAAAACCAAATCCACATAAATAAATAGTTAAACAGATTCGCCCAATCCATGAGCGCAGGTCCCATTTGAAATCAGACCCAATAATCAACTAGGTATTAGGCGGCACCACAGTAGGTACCTACGAGATCACGTCAATAAATAGAAATAAACCAAGTTAGGCAGGAAACAGGAATAAATAATTAAATATTCACGAATAGGAAATCGAGATAGAGCTAGGAGCGAAAATAGCCCCCGATCAGAAATTAATGATCTGTAAACAAAACGGCCCATGATTCAATTATCCCATTCTTCGAAGAGTCCGAGTTTTTATTTAGTACAAATAGTAGACCGGCATCTGCTGTCCCTTTAAATACGACGTTAGAAAGCGAAAGGACTTCCTCGCCATTATATGACACCATAAATAAAGATCACATAGCAGAGCACCCCCGGTTAGCACAGGTCTAGATAGAACAAGGCAGCGTTGTCAGATGTAGCATCTGCCACTTCGCAAATATTATTAGAAAATACTAATTCCATTACAACCCCAATTAGGAGGTACTCGATTATACCGCCCGGGGGAGGCATTCACCTCGATGTCCAGGTGAAGACCTCCGTTGTACCGGAAAGTGAAAATCGTGGAACGCAACGGGGTAAAAAGCACCCGCAGTTGTAGTATAGGCAATACCACAAATAAAAATCCAAAGCAAATCAAAATTAATCCCGAGTATGGGAAAGCCAATTTAGATCCAGAAAACCAAAGTATCATTACAAGGTCGTTTTTCCGAATCTCTTCTAACCAGATTTTATACATACCTGAATCTTATGTGACAAACGTTATTATTATGTTCTCATCATACTATCTACGCTCTTTGGGTTGATAGGCCGACGTACTCGTGTTACTGGCGGACCGGTGGCTGGTACCGTTACAATCAAATAAGTAAATTTGTCCGTAAACATGCCTAAACACGAATGAGGGATAAAAGTCCAGCATTTTCAATCATTAACTAGATTAATGGTTAAAGAGTCGTGGTCTGTAGTATGGTCAGCTGATAATCACGTTGAGGAACAAAGATTTTCGAACGGAGCCAACATGCTCTGGGTAATAAATTAAGGTGTGTAGAAAAATCTACAAAAATACAGTTGATTAAGGTTTCAATCCGAAAAGCACTCGAATGACGAGTAAGATAAATCACCAGGTATAACAGTGACAAATGCCTAAGGGCAAGGTAACATATATGACATAAAGGTCGCCTGACGAGGCAGCATCGACGGGTGCAATAAAAGGTAGAACAAGACAAATAACAACAAGGTATACAAAGTGATAACTAAATACAGTATCACCCAGGTTATGAATTAAATAAACGGAGGTGAAATAATTCACTCTCCCAGGTAAATCAACTGTGAAAATAAAACCATTAAATAAAAGAGAATCGGAAGGAACGATTTTATAAATGATACGAAATCAAAATTCCGGAGAAGTGGCAACCCTGTACTCGAATGAATCTCGCAAGGCAAAGAAAATCATCGAATAGTTAAACAGCTAGACATTTCCGCCAAACCCGGATAGTCTGTAAACCGAAACAAAAGCAAAACGAAGTAATAAGACATTCCCGCAATATACCGGGTCGTCTGTAAAACGAAATAAAAGCAAAACGAAATAATAAGACATTTCCGCATATACCGGATAGTCTGTAATCGAAACAAAAGCAAAACGAAGTAATAAGACATTCCCGCAATATACCGGGTCGTCTGTAAACGAAATAAAAGCAAAACGAAATAATAAGAAAGCACAGGTGTGCAAAAGAGTGGTATCTGAAATAGATAGAAGTGTGAAAGATATATGAAATATATCTATCTTCATTTTCCACTTTTTTATGCTCTCTATGCTAATAGGGATCCTTCTTCGCTTTCCATTTTTTTGTACTCTCCATGCAAAAACACAGCCCATCTCGCACTTCAACATTTTACGCCCTCGCAAACGAATTCTCTCGATCATCATTCGCTTTTAAACTCCCTTACAGGAAGTCCACAGTAAACAAAGAGTCTCAGTAAATTTCCCCGCTTTTCCGACAAAAGAAAAATCCCAGTAGGTAGGTTCTTTGCGCATCCGTTTCGGCCATAGTAATCCTGGCATACCTCAATCAAAGAGCAGGGGTGACTACGGTAATTACGGTAAACACAACGTAGGAAAACACAACGGTCTTATTAGGAGAAATTAGGGAAACTAGACGACACACGGTGGCTTTTCGCTACAGACCAAGGGGCCGGGGTTCTCTAAATTACACACTAATGTTTTATAAAATTCTACTGTATATTGATGGATGGTAGAAACGTTACACGTGTTTCGCTACTTTTCATGTAGCATCTTCAGACGTAAATAAAATTATTGATACAGTAACATAGCAACAGTATTACCTAAGTGATCACAAAACAAGTAACTAGATTTAAATAAATTATTAAGAGAACGAACTAGATCATAATGTAATTTTTTAAGAATCTTCTTAGTTGTTGATATCAAGAAGAAAATCAAGTAGTGGAGAACGATATGTGTCTAGCTGTTCATTTATTACTGTGTATTGTTGATTATGTAAATGTTTGTGGATCTCTAGAGATTCGAGAAAATTTAATTTAAAATAATGATCACAATGATGAAGTAATTCAATTTTGTTGTTTGCTGTTGGAGTGTGATTGTTTTCTATTAAGTGTTTTGCAAAATTTGATCTTTCTGGATGTTTGAGTCTGTAAGAGTTTAGGTGTTCGTTGTATCTAATTTCTAGATTTCTACAAGTCTGCCCTATATAAACTGAATTACAATGAGAACAGTTTAATCGATAAATTCCAGGTTTCTGCGTAATTTAGATAACTTTTCCTTTGCATTCAGCAATATAGAACCATTACTCATAAAAGATTTGAATGAAATATTAAATGTGTAGTGGTGTTAGAAATTATCCTTGATATTTGTGTTGAAACGTTTCCAAAGTACGTTAGCGATGAATATTTTCTGATTTCATTGTTTTGTTGAGGATAAATGAGGTTTATGGCTAATTTGTGTTGTTTTTTGTGTAATAAGTCGTCTATTAATGTTTTTCGATAACCATTCTCTTTTGCAATTTGTTTGATAACAAAAATTTCTCTGTTGAAGTTGTTTACTGACATTGGTATCGTGACAGCTCTGTGTATCATTGAATTATATGCTGAAATTAAAAACAATTAGATAACTTTCTTAATTTCATCAATAGCTTACATCCAAATATTAGGTTTACTGTAGAATGTGAGGAAAATAATTCTATAAACTTTTTAGACTTATCTATCACGAGATTGAATAATCAGTTTGACTTTTCTGTCTATAGAAAACCAACACATACAAATATGACAATACCATACGATTCAAATCATCCAATTTCACACAAACTTTCAGCATATAATTCAATGATACACAGAGCTGTCACGATACCAATGTCAGTAAACAACTTCAACAGAGAAATTTTTGTTATCAAACAAATTGCAAAAGAGAATGGTTATCGAAAAACATTAATAGACGACTTATTACACAAAAAACAACACAAATTAGCCATAAACCTCATTTATCCTCAACAAAACAATGAAATCAGAAAATATTCATCGCTAACGTACTTTGGAAACGTTTCAACACAAATATCAAGGATAATTTCTAACACCACTACACATTTAATATTTCATTCAAATCTTTTATGAGTAATGGTTCTATATTGCTGAATGCAAAGGAAAAGTTATCTAAATTACGCAGAAACCTGGAATTTATCGATTAAACTGTTCTCATTGTAATTCAGTTTATATAGGGCAGACTTGTAGAAATCTAGAAATTAGATACAACGAACACCTAAACTCTTACAGACTCAAACATCCAGAAAGATCAAATTTTGCAAAACACTTGATAGAAAACAATCACACTCCAACAGCAAACAACAAAATTGAATTACTTCATCATTGTGATCATTATTTTAAATTAAATTTTCTCGAATCTCTAGAGATCCACAAACATTTACATAATCAACAATACACAGTAATAAATGAACAACTAGACACATATCGTTCTCCACTACTTGATTTTCTTCTTGATATCAACAACTAAGAAGATTCTTAAGAAATTACATTATGATCTAGTTAGTTCTCTTAATAATTTATTTAAATCTAGTTACTTGTTTTGTGATCACTTAGGTAATACTGTTGCTATGTTACTGTATCAATAATTTTATTTACGTCTGAAGATGCTACATGAAAAGTAGCGAAACACGTGTAACGTTTCTACCCTCCATCAATATACAGTAGAATTTTATAAAACATTAGTGTTTTATTCATAATCAGTAAATTTCTTATTAAAAGTACTAATTTCTGATGTACATGATAATTTGACGGAAACCCGGGAAGGGGTGAAACTACCCCTACCCTCCATTAAAATCGATCGTAATTGTTGATAGGGTAGCAGGAACGCTGTTCATGTTTTTTTGTTTGAAAGATATATCGTTTTAGCCCATTTTTGGTCTCTTACAAAAATCTGTATCTTTCCGCGGTGCTATGTGATAAAATACATTAGTCGATGGTACCTAACCAAAATTTTATTTCAATCTTTTAATTTGAAATAAAATTTTCAATTGTCAGGTGATTATTTGATCTAATCTCATAAAAGATGTTTAGTATGGTTCGGTTTTTTTTCAGGTGTTTGCAAACGGTTTTTTTCAAACGCAGTAAACAGTTTGCAAAACGACGAGGTTCCAAGAAAAGTTCAAATCATTTTTTTGCGCAGGATGGAACTTTCTAGGGTCCAAACCAGCGCCCACATCGAGCATCTTTTATGAGATTAGATCAAATAATCACCTGACAATTGAAAAGTTGATTTCAAATTAAAAGAATGAAATAAAAATTTAGTTATCATCGACTAATTTATTTTATCACATAGCACCTCGGAAAGATACAGATTTTTGTAAGAGACCAAAAATGGGCCAAAATGATGTATCTTTCAAACAAAAAAACACGAACAGCTTCCTGCTACCCTATCAACAATTACGATCGATTTTAATGGAGGGTAGGGGTAGTTTCACCCCTTCCCGGGTTTCCGTCAAATTATCATGTACATCAGAAATTAGTACTTTTAATAAGAAATTTACCTACCAAATTTCATCGAATTGGAATCAGCCGACTTTGAGCTATTTCAAAAAAACTAAAATTTTCAAAAGACTTTGAAGCCCTCTAACGGACAAACGAAGCATTTTGGTATAGAGATAAGTTTGGTTCGAGCGACTTTTTTTACCTCAGTAATCTGTGGTTGCTCCATGTCCATGGAATATTGGGACATCCTGTATACTCGTACTAGTAGTACTCGTACGAGTACGAGTACGATTAAGTAAGATACCTTACTTAATTTAAAGACCAGAGAATATACATATACTCGCTACTTCAAATTATGCTGAGGGTTGCTTTTACCCTGAGGGTAGATTTTTAGAAAAATGTTTCATTAAAAATAATTCCGGGAATGGGTGGAGTTACTAATACTATACCTTATAAGCGCAACTCATGTTCTATAAAGTTGTTTCTGAAAGTCAATACTTTTCGACTTATTCGTGAGTGAAAGCGTCAATTTTTCAACCAATATACCCGCACGTTCTCACACGGTTTTTTTACAAATAACTCAAAAAGTAGATATTTTACCGAAAAATTAATCCTGGTAAAAATGTAGCTTATAAAAAACAAAACAAGAAGGATAGTGGATTTAAAGTGTCTGCATGTGTAGATCTGCAATACAAACGGAGTGATAGCTTGTTGAAAGTCGGTTCTTTTTCGTCAAACTTCAAAATTGAAAGTATCAACGAGAAGTTACCAAAAAATCAATGCATTTTTCGGAGGAAATTACTAAGCGAGTTATGACGAAAATAATTTTGGTGCCAATTTTTTTCGGCGGCAAAAAAATGTGAAAAACACCCCTTAATTATCACTCCAATTGAAAATAATAATTTTTGCTTTAAATTTACTTTATTTATGTATAAACTTGTAACATGCTCTAGAAGTTTTACCGGTTCAAAATGCTTAGTTTTGAAACAAATTGAGCTTGAAGTGAAAAGGCAATTTTTGTGATTTTGTAAAATAATTTGACTTTTCTTTAAAATAACCCAAAAACGTGATACGCAAAATCTTGTGGAGTAAAAAATTATAGGCTTGCTTTAGGTACTGAAAATTTTCGTTTCTTTTTCTCCTACAGTATAAAACTTGAGTAAGTATGGCCGTTTAATCGTTCAAAGTTTATATTTGTTCATAAATAGTAACTTTTTCAAGCCATTTCAGCTCTAACCCTTTAAAAAATTATCATTTTAAAGCGGTCAAACTTCTAGAGCATTGTTATACAAGTATACGTATAAGTATGTATAAGTGAATTGCAAAGTGATTTTCACATTTTTTTGATGCCGAAAAAAATAGAGACCAACATTATTTTCGTCATAAGTCGCTTAGTTTCGATGCTCGGGATTTTTACAGAAAACAAAAATAACGAATTTTTCAAGCACGGCGAAAAAGGTTCCATCCCTCGAAACATGCATTGTTTTTTTGGTAACTTACCGTTGAAACTTTCAATTTTGGCGTTTGACCAATAAGAACAAAAAGCAAATAGAATATTTTCTTTCCGAGTTATTCGCGAAAAACCATCTGAAAACGGGGGTTTACTGGTTGAAAAATTGACATGCAATCACTCGCGAATACGTCGAAAAGTATTGACTTTCAGATAAAAACTTTACGCAACAAAAGCTGCTTAGAATTGGTCAATCTATTCACCAAGTAGCGGGTACCTAAGTAAGTAGAACCTAAATACGAATTTTTGTACAAATCGGTGCTGTTTGCAAAAATTCCACGGGAAAATGGTCATTGACTGGACTATTTGGAATATTACCTACTTTAACTTTTACACACCGGTCGTTATTATAGCTCTCAGCTCCAACTTAAAGGAAAATTAGTGCCTTATCGTTCTACTATAAGTTTTCCTTATTAAAGGAAAATAAGCAATCGGAATCCCGTCGACTATTATGACTTACGAATTTCCTTAAGTATATCTTGAAAAATACTTAAGTACTTAGGTATAGTCAGTTCATTTCGAATAAATTTTCAATGAGGTCTCAATGTTTCTGTCGAAAGGCTATGCCTACTTCCCGTTATTAAGTATGGAAAAAGTAGTGAAAAATTCAAAAAGAACAGTTTTCAAAGCAGATTGTAGTTTAAAATGAATAGCTTATTTTATTAGTTATTGTAAACAAAAAAACGCTATTTTCTATTTCCAAAATTGTTAATTTACAATAAAAACGGCCTGAGATATCGGAAAACGGCTTATTTCAACGGCTACGGTCAATTTCAACTTTTTATATACGTACGAGTACGAATGATGTAGATGATAATTTTATACAGGGTGATGAAAAATTTGATGATTTTAATCACCTTGTTTAAAAATTTCAAGTACACTGTAAGATAGCAAATGAAAAGTTAAGATAGGGATATGTAAGCCGTTTTCCGATAGTTGGAGCCGTTTCCGATGTACTCTGCTTTGAAAATGATTAATTGCGATTTTCACTTGTTTATAATTCGTAAAACTACTCAATTTAAATTGCAATTGTAAAAACTATTATTTCTGGATTATCTCAGGTAATATGAAAATACTATAAGGCGTCCTATTAAAAAAAATAGACAATGTTGTCATTGTCTATGCCAAAGAACACTCTGTATAAAATTTAAAAAAATTACATCAATTACACGTAAATTACAAAGTAAATTAAATTATAAAATTGACCCGATTTTGCATTTTTTTCAAAACTCAAGATTTGAGGGTTTATTGGAGGGCACAGAGACTTTTTCAACACCATGTATGTACAGGGTGTAAATTGATTCCTACAAATAAATTCGGGGGTGGTTCATTATTTAAAAAAAATAGGCTTTTGATTGGTAAGATACGAATAAGGAAAAAGCTCCGTTTATAAAAACATTTCATTTTTATAAAAATATTTTTGAAAAATAATACTTTAATATTGAACCTAAAACCCAAAACAAAGAAGAACATTTAACAATTTATAAAAACCTTCATACAAAACTAATGGTTATACTTTTCACATTCATTCGAGTAAAATCAAAATTCCACAAAAACACCTTCCTGTATCTCTACATCCAAAAGCGTCACGATTTCAAATATGAAGTCTTTCCGCTTGAAAACGAATAAAGACAGTAACAAGATCTTCACGGTATATAGGGAATTCCCTACATCAAACACTGGTAAGTATTTGTATAATAAATTATAGACTTCTGAACGGCAGCGATATCAGTTACCTTTTCTCAGGATATTATTTACTACTGCAAAATTACAATGTTATTAATTAAACTAAAACTATACAATAAACATTAATTAGTTAATATTATTTGTATAGGTATAGTGTTTCTAAATAATTTTTTTTTTAATTGCCACAATTTGTTTTTTCATCTAAAAAACGCGATACCTATTTATTGATTCTTAAGAAAAAGAAATGGTCCAACGTCCAATAATCAATTGACGAAACATTGGTTAACTTGTTAGAATCACTTTCAAAGGGATTCATACTTTGTACTTCCATAAAGTGTTCAACAAGATTTCTTGTAGGTATAAACCTATAAGTTTATACCTGTCAGCGAGTTATTTATTGCCGTGACGCCGTGAGGCCGTGACTGATCTGTCTATTATTGCTTTGGTTTGACGAAGGTAAAAGCAATCACCTTTTGTCAGGTGGAGATATGACTTCATATTTGAAATATTTTATGTTGAATTTCCTACTAAAATAGATAATAATATGATCAAACGCAAATCTTCTTTTCTTTAATGGCATTTGAAATAATAGTTCTTGGAAAGGATGAGTCTTCCCATGGCGCGGCGTGCGAGCTTTGGATATCGGAGAGCTTCGCTTGGCTTGGCAAACTGTTTCCAAACCAGTCTATTTCCTAAATAATGAATAATATAAAGGTACACATAGAAAAATTATATTTTAAGTCAAGAATGATACTCATTGTTTCGATATAGTACCTAGTAGAATACCTTATTAAGAATTAACTTTAATTAAATAGTAACCGAATGGTTTTTTCTGGAGACAAAAAAATATTCTCGACTTATTTCTATCAACAAAAACAAACGTTTTTAGACGAACCGATCCGTAATGCTCGCAATTGAAGAATGTTTTCAAGTTTTAATAGTGAAAAACACCACAATATTATTTAATTAAGCATACTTACTTTAACATTGTACAGGGTGGGCAAATTTGGATGTTTCTATAGGAGATCTCGGTAACTATAAGAGCTATGGAAAAATGAATGTTACATTCTCGATCGCTTTTTTTGAGAGGAACTCAATGGTGAAAACCGGAACTCGTTATCTTTTTTTGTTTTCGAGCTATAATGAAAAGTACAATTTTTCACGGTATCGATAAATGTCGATATCTTTCTTGTTTTTCAAGTTAGAGAAAAGATATTTGCACATTCTTCAGGCACTTTTTTGAGTGGAATTGAATGGCCTCAACAGATATGTTGAATATCTTTTTTCATTTTTCGGTTATAACATAAAGTTGTATTTTTTTTAAATAGAAGTCATAGTGGGCCATGAACTAATTAAATAGAGTATTTTTTTCTCTTTGCAACGATATATAACATGTGTGTAACAAATTTATGAAAAGTTACATTTTCCAAACTAAACTTCATTTATCATGGTAGCTTAGAAATTTGTTTCAACTATTTACCTAGTAGGCGTGAATGTCATTTAGAAAATTGTGCGACAACGCCTGTCAAAGCCAGTTTACGCAGTTTTTGAGTTAGAAAGTGCTCGTTTCGTTTGCAAAATGACAAATTTGGTCTATGAAAACTACGAAGAGTATGATATGTTAGAATGCTTTATTCAAATAAGTAACAGCAATTCTGATATTGCATCCGCAACATACTTCAATCGTCATCCAGAGAGGAGACAACCCCACAAATCTATTTTTGAGAGGTTGAAGGGAAACATTATCAAATATCAATCACGGGTCATTCAAGAAGCCTAGGCCGAAAAACTATCATATTGGTGATGCCGAAGAAACTGCCATTAATGTAATTGGAGCCGTAGTTCACAGATATCAGTAGTAATATCAGATGATATAAATATCAGAATTGTTACTATTTTGCATAAAGCAATCTAACATAACATATGAAAAGTGTGATTGGTCATCAACCAAATTTTCATTTTTCAGTCACTTTCTAACTAAAAAATGTCAGAGAACTGGCTTTGACAGACGTCTTCATATAGTATTCTAACGGTGGAGTGCTAGAACGTTAATTACAGATCTGCCAGATAATTACTGATTTTAAAATGCCCTGTATTGTCAAAATGTTGGTCTGACATATTGCTGGGCTTTTTTCAAAATTTGCAATTGAAAATCAATAATTATCTGACAAATCTTTAATTAGCGTTCTAGCACTCCACCCTAAATGACATTCACGCCCACTAGGCGACTAGTCAAAATAAAAATAAAAAAAATCTCAGATAGCTAGACAAATTCAATTTATTTTGAAAAATGTAACTTTTCATAATTTTTTAACACACATGTTATATATCGTTGCAAAGAGAAAAAATTACTCTATTTAATTAGTTCATGGCCCACTATATGACTTCCATTTAAAAAATACAACTTTATGTTATAACCGAAAAATGAAAAAAGATATTCAAAATCTGTTGAGGCAATTCAATTCCACTCAAAAAAGTGCTTGGAGAATGTGCAAATATCTTTTCTCCACCTTGAAAACCAAGAAAGATATCGACATTTATCGATATCGTGAAAAATCGTACTTTTAATTATAGCTCGAAAACAAAAGAAGATAGCGAGTTCAGGTTTACACCATTGAGTCCTTCTCAAAAAAAGCGATCGAGAATGTGCCTGTGCCATTCATTTTTCCATAGCTCTTATAGTTACCGAGATCTCCTATAGAAACATCCAAATTTGCCCACCCTGTACACCCAAATATAGGTAGGTATAGGTATGATAAATTTGATGGAAGAAATGATTCTTTGTTGAGTTGGACATACGAAAATTAAAAATTTACGCATTTTTATTTTGAAAACAGAATATTTTGTAACAAACACGCAGTATTATCATTTCAAATATTCATATATTCTTAAGCTCAATCATATCATCCATTAATTTAAGAGAAAAAATTCAGTCAAATTTTAAGATTAGATATGGAAAACTATAAGATTTGTTTGAATAAAGAAAGTTTCATATCGAATAAATCTTTCTCTGGTGTATAAAAAAAGCGAGACTATAAATTGGATTTCAAATTGTATAAAAAGGAACTTCAAATTTTCCCTCGCATCAAAGAAAGGTATCATTTGCTATAGGTTTCTATACATTATTATTGCATGCCCCATGATTGATTAAATATGAATATTTTTGTTGGTGCGGAGAAAACGACACATCAGTGTATAAGTATCAACTTTTTTATTAAATTTACTTCTACATAGGTATTAAGATATATCTAAGTACCTAGGTATATTCACATACATAAATATTATAATAAAAAACATCATGTTAATTTTATTACAATTTCTGGAAAAATTGATTTGTATAATATACAGGGTGTCCCGTAATTAGCGTGCAATACTGAAACAGCAGATTCTATTTTCAAAAATATGAAAAAAAGTTCCTATAAAAATAGGTCGAGAAATTCTTCCTAAGGGGGCCACAGCCTCCGAAAGGGGAGCTCATGAAGATGGTTTTTATTTAGTATCTCCGAAACCGTTCAAGATAGAAACATGAAATTTTGGGAATTTATCAAACTTTTTATGGATAATACGATGCAATTACAACAATTTTAAAATTTTTATTAGGGGGGGGGGTCAGATAGGTGAGGAGTGAGGTTAAAACCACCCCAACTTTTTTTGTACCACCTTGTGCGGAATTTAATATCAGATTATGAAATGTTGAAAGTTTTTTACACAAAAAAGGTCGTCTTGTTGAATTTCAATAACATGCACCGTTTTCGCTTAAAATCGATTTGAAAATTACCTTACATGGCTTAAAAATTCATAGAGAAATTCAACTAGAGAAAATATTCGACGTAGGCCATGGATCACGGGATGTAATAAGTGACAGGTTGTTTGAAAATTGTGTTTCACACTAATTAAGTAGAAGAAAAAGAAAATTTATTGAGTACTCTTTTTTGGGCCGACGAAAATCCGCTATTAGTATGACGGAAAAGCTTCCAACGTAGATTTTCGTTGAATTTATGGACTGGATAGGAGATCAACTAATTGGTCCAATAGAACCCCCCAATTGCCTTAATGCGAATGGTTACGTGAACTTTCTCGAAAACAATCTCGGTGAACTATTGGAAGAAGTTCCGTTGAATTTGAGAAATATGATGTGGTATCAGCATGATGGGGCGCCAGCTCATTATGCGCTAAATGCCAGACAACTTGGCTGAATGACAACTTTCCCGATCGGTGGCCCTAACAGGTCGTATAGTAGGATTAACTTTAAAAAGTCAGATGTGACGTCACACTAACTGTCCGAATTAATATTTTTAATTTCACCAGAAAATGTCAAACAGTTAATTGTCAAGTTGTAAAGGAGCGTAAATTATTGAAGAAATCATTCAAACAATAAATTGAACCGCTTACGTCAGTTTGAGAGCCACTGACAACTACAGAAAATTTATTCACGTAATGACACTCTATCCTTTGTGTTGTGCATTTAATTCTCATTCAAAACCAATGTTGACGTATACTTATTTATGGGGGATGGAGTGTTTAGACGAACTGGACGGTTACTATAAAAACCACGTATATGAAACAAAATAAATCGAACTATCAAAAGGATGTGTATTCTTAATCGATACGTATGACTTTTTAGACTTTATTGGACTATAGCTTTGTCAGCCCGATAATCCCGACTTAAAACCTGACTTTTATTTTTGGAGGAATCTAAAAATGTAGGTAATGCTAATGAAATTAAAAGGAACCGATTACAAATTTTGAGAGCTCTCGAGCTCTGAGTCGTCGGGCTCGTTTATGCGTTGACCAAAATGGAAATCATTTTGAGCAGTTGCTCAAGTAAAAAAAAAAAACTAACCTGAAACTTTTTCTCTACAGGGTGAGTTTTTTTCAATGTTTAGTACAGGGATCTCGTAAACTACTGCAGTTAGAGGAACGGTTAAATGGGGAAAGAAGTGCAGTTTTATGAGCTTAATTCGAAACAGCTTTTGTTTTTTTGAAAATCTCCATGGATTAGAGAAAAATCGTAAAGAAAAACCTTTTAGACGATTTCATAGACAATAAAACGGCGTTACAATTTGTTTTATTTGTTGTGTCGTTTTCGAGCTATGACGTAAACTTGTGTTTTTTTAAATGTAAGTCATAGTTGGCTATGACATCATTCGATATGTCTTTTTTTTCTAAATACAACGATATAAAACTCGATATCGTTTTTTCGGGAAATAAAAAAGTTAGGACGGTTTTTAATTTTATTTCCTCAAATACGTGGTATAGGCGCTGAATTTAATAGTTAATTTTGAATTGAAAATCTTATATGAATTAATAGTTCAACGGGATAGCTAGTTTTTTGAGAACTATAAAAAAAATATTAATTTTAATTCTAATCTTTCAAAAATCTTGTAACAATACCTACCTACGCTGTAGAACTTTAGACTAAATATTCATATCAAAATGTGACGGTTGCTTAGCAACAGTAACAGAAACAGTGAAACTATAAAATTTGACAGTTAGTTACTGAAATATACCAGCCCTAGGTACGTAAAATAATTTCAATTTTTTTCGTCTCTCATTCATATCCACGGGATAGTCGGCATGAGTAGGTATATAATGGATCATAGAATCTAGGTCACTTGCCTTCTTTAACAACGGGCGGCACGACAGGCAGCAAGACACCAGCACCAACGGAAAGTTCCACTGCATGTATCACTAAAGAATCACGCGAGTCAGCCGTGATAGAAAGCAGCTGCTAGGATGTTCCCGCTCTGTAGGACAATAGGGCCTGCTCGAAATCTGGCTATAAAAACACACGTCGAATGATAGGGGTAGCTTAGTTCTGCCTCGACTCTGCTCATGGCAAGACTGGCTCTTTCCTCCGCTACCCGTGGTAACCCCTCGAGGGTATCGCATAGGTAGTCTTCCTTCCTTGTTGTTTTTTGGAAACCCCTTGAGGGTATCGCATAAACAAATCCCTACGCTACCCGTGGAAACTTCTTGAAAGTATCGCATAGGTAGCATTTCTTCCTTCTTGTTTCTTGGAAGCCCCTCTGAGGGTGTCGCATAAACAAATTCCTCTCTATCAGTAAACTTCCCGAGAGTATCGCAACAATTCTTTTCTGCAACTTATCAGTGGAGGCCCCTAGAGAGTTTCACACCGTTCCTATTATTTTTACATCACTAAATAAAAATTGATTAGGCATCTTTCTATTTCAATCTACTTCGCTAAAATATAAAATTCTCCCTAAAAGAGCAAAATTAGGATTATTCGAAGTAGCGAGAAATTCCTCGCTGACACAACAAGCATTTTCTAATTCACTTCATTCATGAGATTCGAATTTAGCTTCATTAAGAATCAAGGAGAGATCCGCAATTCATAGGGACAATTTCTGTCTCTAGAAAATAAACACGTCCGACCGCAAAAGAGAGAGCCCCGATTCAAAACACCGGTCTCAATCGCCGGCACCGTAATAAGGAAGACGCCCCCGCCAAATAAACGCCCGATAAATAAAACAATGTTAAAATAAGGTAAAGAAATAATATCGCTGCATAGGAAATCGAGATAAAGCTAGGAGGAAAATAACACGACACACTATCAGAGATAATTCAGTTAGGGAATTGACCGCGAAAACAACAACCAAATTCTTCTATTTCTCAAGGAGTCCGAGGGTATTTATCGCAGATGTAGGATCAACCGGATGTTATAAAAGAACCTGCCGCCGCTTTAAATTATACGACCTTTAGAAATCGAGAGTGATGCCTCCGCCATTGTATAACAACATGAATGAAGAAAAATTGTAAAACGACGAAATAAATACTTGCACTCTTGCAAATTCATGATCGATCGCTAATGAGAGGTTCCCTATTGCCCCCCAGTAAATCAAGTAGATGTAAAAGGTAGCAGTAGTGCTTGAATTGAGTAGTCTTGTTACGTAGTGTAAACAAACCATAAAGCAGCTTTGTATTCTGAACAGAGTGACGAAACTCGAGTTCGCAATATTTATAGAGGGCAATAATAGAAGTAGTAAAAAGTAGTAAAATGTCCTAGAAGGTAGATGGGCGAAACCATGTTGCCAAATCGTCAAATCAAACCACAAGTTCACAAAAAGATGCGAAAAGCTCACAAACGTAAATAAAACGATAGAGTAGCCATAGCAGCGCAGGTTTTTAATAAAGTGCAAATCAAAAACAACGACGCATTAACGAGAAACGTAATCACTAAACTGGTTGGGTTATCCCGACTTCTTTTTGTTAGGTCATTCTCTATAATACAGCTGGGGGGGCGCTGTTGGTCGCCTTGCTTCAGAAGCTACGCCCGAATATGCTGATTATATGAGTAGGTTAGCCCAATTTTCCAACACTCTAATTATTGCATCTGAGCAGTAATAAAGAAGTGGGGTCTGTAATTCGATCAGAGGTGATAATGATTCTGTTAATAATGTCGAAATCACTCGAGAGATGTGTTCGATATCGCAGGAAGAAAAATATCCCATTAAAAGGGAATTTTTCATAAACAAACCAAAACTTCTAGTCCACGGACTATCATCGACCTGAATATTGCCGGGAGGTAATGAAACATTACTACACCCGAACATTGCAAATTCAGGGTATATCTGCGAACAAACAATTAAGGTAAACAGGTCTCACAAACCTGAGGTACGAACAAACCAGTAAGGTAAATCAGGTCTGGCAAACTTGGTTTACCCATAAAAGACACATATCTTGAGCAAAACCAAAAGCACTAAAAGAGCCAAGCAAGCTATGACTTTTCTGACGTTTAGTACAAGCGGCAACGCCGCACATTGCTTCAAACAACCGAGGAAAGGAAGAGTGGTCATCCCGGCTACCCGAAGGGTCTCTTTGTATTCGAACTCGAGTGTTGTTGACTCACAGTGTTCAAAGAAACACGTAATTCACAACCAGAGAAATCAAACAACAATTTATAAAGTAATGAGTAAAGGATTGTAACGATGGGGTTAATCCTGAGTTTGAAATATGATATGAAATTGATTACTCCCACCCTACAATTTATTTGTTTATTATTTTATAAGAATCAAAATCCAGAAATTCAGTCAAACATCAGAATGCGAAATCCTTAACTCCCCCCTTGCTTCCGGCATACCTCAATTACGAATCTCGATACTGCGAAACTCAACGTGCGGTCCTACATTCAAAGCTAGACGATTACAAGGCCAACTTTCAGCGGAAATGAACGGGTAGGGGTTCGGGTAGTTACATTGGTGCCCGTGACCATAGGATTGAGGGAAAATAGGCAGAAACAAGGGGGCTAAGGAAACAAAAACATTAGGTAAAGAAAACACAGGTGGCATTTCCCTAAGGACCATGGCAAATACAGGGGGCGGGTTGGCAAACGAGCGCTGCGTCGTTCGTCGAAAAATCGTCTACAACTTTCCAATTTTCCGCCGAACGACGAGGGGGCAGTGAAATATACCAGCCCTAGGTACGTAAAATAATTTCAATTTTTTTCGTCTCTCATTCATATCCACGGGATAGTCGGCATGAGTAGGTATATAATGGATCATAGAATCTAGGTCACTTGCCTTCTTTAACAACGGGCGGCACGACAGGCAGCAAGACACCAGCACCAACGGAAAGTTCCACTGCATGTATCACTAAAGAATCACGCGAGTCAGCCGTGATAGAAAGCAGCTGCTAGGATGTTCCCGCTCTGTAGGACAATAGGGCCTGCTCGAAATCTGGCTATAAAAACACACGTCGAATGATAGGGGTAGCTTAGTTCTGCCTCGACTCTGCTCATGGCAAGACTGGCTCTTTCCTCCGCTACCCGTGGTAACCCCTCGAGGGTATCGCATAGGTAGTCTTCCTTCCTTGTTGTTTTTTGGAAACCCCTTGAGGGTATCGCATAAACAAATCCCTACGCTACCCGTGGAAACTTCTTGAAAGTATCGCATAGGTAGCATTTCTTCCTTCTTGTTTCTTGGAAGCCCCTCTGAGGGTGTCGCATAAACAAATTCCTCTCTATCAGTAAACTTCCCGAGAGTATCGCAACAATTCTTTTCTGCAACTTATCAGTGGAGGCCCCTAGAGAGTTTCACACCGTTCCTATTATTTTTACATCACTAAATAAAAATTGATTAGGCATCTTTCTATTTCAATCTACTTCGCTAAAATATAAAATTCTCCCTAAAAGAGCAAAATTAGGATTATTCGAAGTAGCGAGAAATTCCTCGCTGACACAACAAGCATTTTCTAATTCACTTCATTCATGAGATTCGAATTTAGCTTCATTAAGAATCAAGGAGAGATCCGCAATTCATAGGGACAATTTCTGTCTCTAGAAAATAAACACGTCCGACCGCAAAAGAGAGAGCCCCGATTCAAAACACCGGTCTCAATCGCCGGCACCGTAATAAGGAAGACGCCCCCGCCAAATAAACGCCCGATAAATAAAACAATGTTAAAATAAGGTAAAGAAATAATATCGCTGCATAGGAAATCGAGATAAAGCTAGGAGGAAAATAACACGACACACTATCAGAGATAATTCAGTTAGGGAATTGACCGCGAAAACAACAACCAAATTCTTCTATTTCTCAAGGAGTCCGAGGGTATTTATCGCAGATGTAGGATCAACCGGATGTTATAAAAGAACCTGCCGCCGCTTTAAATTATACGACCTTTAGAAATCGAGAGTGATGCCTCCGCCATTGTATAACAACATGAATGAAGAAAAATTGTAAAACGACGAAATAAATACTTGCACTCTTGCAAATTCATGATCGATCGCTAATGAGAGGTTCCCTATTGCCCCCCAGTAAATCAAGTAGATGTAAAAGGTAGCAGTAGTGCTTGAATTGAGTAGTCTTGTTACGTAGTGTAAACAAACCATAAAGCAGCTTTGTATTCTGAACAGAGTGACGAAACTCGAGTTCGCAATATTTATAGAGGGCAATAATAGAAGTAGTAAAAAGTAGTAAAATGTCCTAGAAGGTAGATGGGCGAAACCATGTTGCCAAATCGTCAAATCAAACCACAAGTTCACAAAAAGATGCGAAAAGCTCACAAACGTAAATAAAACGATAGAGTAGCCATAGCAGCGCAGGTTTTTAATAAAGTGCAAATCAAAAACAACGACGCATTAACGAGAAACGTAATCACTAAACTGGTTGGGTTATCCCGACTTCTTTTTGTTAGGTCATTCTCTATAATACAGCTGGGGGGGCGCTGTTGGTCGCCTTGCTTCAGAAGCTACGCCCGAATATGCTGATTATATGAGTAGGTTAGCCCAATTTTCCAACACTCTAATTATTGCATCTGAGCAGTAATAAAGAAGTGGGGTCTGTAATTCGATCAGAGGTGATAATGATTCTGTTAATAATGTCGAAATCACTCGAGAGATGTGTTCGATATCGCAGGAAGAAAAATATCCCATTAAAAGGGAATTTTTCATAAACAAACCAAAACTTCTAGTCCACGGACTATCATCGACCTGAATATTGCCGGGAGGTAATGAAACATTACTACACCCGAACATTGCAAATTCAGGGTATATCTGCGAACAAACAATTAAGGTAAACAGGTCTCACAAACCTGAGGTACGAACAAACCAGTAAGGTAAATCAGGTCTGGCAAACTTGGTTTACCCATAAAAGACACATATCTTGAGCAAAACCAAAAGCACTAAAAGAGCCAAGCAAGCTATGACTTTTCTGACGTTTAGTACAAGCGGCAACGCCGCACATTGCTTCAAACAACCGAGGAAAGGAAGAGTGGTCATCCCGGCTACCCGAAGGGTCTCTTTGTATTCGAACTCGAGTGTTGTTGACTCACAGTGTTCAAAGAAACACGTAATTCACAACCAGAGAAATCAAACAACAATTTATAAAGTAATGAGTAAAGGATTGTAACGATGGGGTTAATCCTGAGTTTGAAATATGATATGAAATTGATTACTCCCACCCTACAATTTATTTGTTTATTATTTTATAAGAATCAAAATCCAGAAATTCAGTCAAACATCAGAATGCGAAATCCTTAACTCCCCCCTTGCTTCCGGCATACCTCAATTACGAATCTCGATACTGCGAAACTCAACGTGCGGTCCTACATTCAAAGCTAGACGATTACAAGGCCAACTTTCAGCGGAAATGAACGGGTAGGGGTTCGGGTAGTTACATTACTTAGAGGCTTATAATTTCCATTGAACTTTAAGCATGAAGTCAGGTTTTGTAGAAGTTCTTACATCGTATAACCTGCAAGGTGAATTACTAGTATGGAGTTTTCCAACCAAGAGAAGCGTGATATGATAGAATGAGAATGTTATATTCAGTGTCAAAAGAATGCTGTCAAGGCTGCGGAACAATATTTTCGCAGATATTTTAATCGTCGTTAACCTTTTATATTCAAATGTTTCTAGAGTTACTAGATGGCTATTAGAAAATTTGTAGTTAATTAAGTATAATTGTTTGCATAGAGGATTACAAATTATTCTGCAAAATTTTCTATGTATAATTTCCAATTCAACTGAGGTCTATCAGTGATGCTCACATGGCCGCCTAGTTAAGTTGAGGAAATAAAATTAAAAACCGTCCCAACTTTTGTATTTCCCGAAAAAACGACATCGAGTTTTATATCGTTGTATTTAGAAAAAAAGACATATCGAATGATGTCATAGCCAACTATGACTTACATTTAAAAAAACACAAGTTTGCGTCATAGCTCGAAAATGACACAGCAAATAAAAAAAATTGTAACGCCGTTTCATTGTCTATAAAATCGTCTAATAGGTTTTCCTTTACGATTTTTCTCTAATCCCAATAATAAGACTGCTATCTCGGTGTAAAGAAATCCGCGGAATTTACTTTATGCTTAAATATCTAGGAAGCCATGGAGATTTTCAAAAAAACAAAAGCTGTTTCGAATTAAGCTCATAAAACTGCACTTCTTTCCCCATTTAACCGTTCCTCTAACTGCAGTAGCTTACGAGATCCCTGTACTAAACATTGAAAAAAACTCACTCTGTAAAGTTACATATTTGTGTTTCATTAGGAATTTTTATGCCATGTAATGTAAGGTAATTTTCAAATCGATTTTAAGCGAAAACGGTGCATACTATCGAAATTCAACGAGACGACATTTTTTGTGTAAAAAACTTCAACATTTCATAATTATATGTATATGAAATCCTGGCACGAGGTACATACAAAAAAAGTTACGGTGGTTTTAACCTCACTCTTCACCTATCTGACCCCCCCTAATAGAAATTTTAAAATTGTTGTAGGTAATTGCATCTTATTGCCCATATCCATAAAAAGTTTCATAAATTCCCAAAATTTCATTTTTCTATCTTGAACGGGTTCCGAGATATTAAATAAAAACAATCTCCATGGACTCCCCTTTCGGAGGCTGTAGCCCCCTTAAGAAGAATTTCTCGACCAATTTTTATAGGAACTTTTTTTCAAATTTTTGAAAATAGAATCTGCTGTTTCAGTATTGCACGCTAATTACGGGACAGCCTGTATAACTATGTATTCAGGGTGTCTAATTTGTCGGGAGCACACAGGGGAGGTCAAAATAAACCTAGTCTGTCAAAAAAAACTATTTCCTAAAGTGTACCTATATATATTGTTATAAAAAGCTCATTACGCTTACGTAATAATAGTTTTTTTTTTTTTTTTCTTTCATGAAAAATAGTCTTTAGTTTTTGAGAAGTTCTATTGGAACAGAATATTTAGATTTGTTTGGGAGAGTAGAATGGAAAATATTGTAATAATAAGGCAAAATGTCATAGAATAGTTTTTGTAAAATAACTAGAATAATAATTAGAATAAGTTAGCTAGAGTGTATGGGAGAAATGACAGACATAAAATGATAAAAAGTCACAATTTAGAAGAAAAGAACAGCAACTCTAGTAGCTGGGAATTTGGCTGTTGGAAGGGGGAAAACATAACATGTCCAAAGAGGATTTTGTGTGTTGTACTCCAGAAGAGAAATGAATTTCATAGATGTTGATTGGAAGGAAAATACAAAAATTATCCGCTGTCATAGTGAGAAATAATATGTTGTCAAGCAGATAACAATCGAATTTACATAGTTACAAGAAAAACTATAAATAGAAAAACAACGATTATCCGAGGAGATTCCTAAAACACAAGTTAATCAGTGTAGACCACGAAATCATAACCAAACATCGTAAACATCGTGAACATCGTGAACATCTAGAAAATTTTCGAACATCAAGAATTTGGAAAAGAACAGAGGCCGTAGCTGACTACAAGAAGAAACATATAGGTTAGAAGGAGAGATTTGGTTAGCTGGTAGCTGACAACTGCAATTTGATTTGGATACAGCCGTGCAGAGATTTGGCTAGCAGGCAGCTGACAATTGCAGTTTGATTTGGGTACAGCCGTGCAGCGATTTGGATTCTGCGATTTTGACATTGAAGATAGAAAAACGTAGCAGTGAATTGGATATATCTGTGCAGAGATCTACATTGAAATTGCTGACACACTAACAGCAAGGCTACTAGAGTTGACTTAAAGCTTTGTTCAACAGCTGATTCCGTGGGTTATTCCATAGACCTAGAATATAATGGACGAACCTTTGAGACTAAAATTTGTTGCCAACCAAAGTTAGGCAACCATACATACAAGTAAGGGCAAAGCGACGAATTCAATTCAACAAAACAAATTCAAACAAAGAATATTCAAAAATTCCGCATTCTTGGTGTTTTTTGAGTGATAGAACAATAATTAATGTTAATATTATTATCTGACATTAGTATACATAAATAAATATTTATTATTGGCCTTGTATGGAAATTGTAGGTGTATAACAAATAGATCTGATTTTAATATCCATACTGGTTAAAAACATATTAATATTTAGTTTAAATATCTTCTCTGTGGATTTAAAATTTAATATTAATAATGGTCCAGTCTTGTGCAGCTTATAATTGTGTAAATCGTGTATCAAAATTAACAGATATATATTTTCATAGGTAAGTGAAACATTTTATCTCTGTAATTGTAATACATAGTTATTCTATTATTCTATTAGAATTACCCTATAAAAACAAATAATAAAGTCGTGTTATTATAATTTTTATGCATTCATTATCTTATTCTTTAAAAATAACCATGTTCTTCCTATAAAATACCTATGTGTAATAAAAACAAAAAATTTGAATTTCGTATTATTTCTTCATATATTATTTAGTAGTTTTTGCCCTTACAAGAAATGTTGGTTGCCTACCTTACACAATAAGGTAGGCAACCAAAATTTCTTGTAAGGGCAAAAACTACTCTTACACTGGCAACAAACTTAGTACAGTAAAGCATTGACAACTATCAGTCCATTATATTCTAGGTCTATGGGTTATTCCTTTCGTTAACCTACGAGGGACTTCTGTCAAAAATTAATGACAGAAAGTCGGTGACGAAGAAGATTGATTAAGGGAACAAACTGTGAGTAATTTTAAGTTATTTTTAAGTTAGTTGTTGTAAGTGTTATTGTTGGGAAAATTTCTTATTGTAATAAAACCCAAACAAATTTAAATTGAGTTTCAATAGGCGTTTATAGGTTATGAAAATTTTCAAAAATTTATAAAAAAAAAATACTTGAACTCACTCTGAGTCATAGAGGTCTCATACAAACTAAACTTTTATTAGTTTTTAAAAAAGAAAGGCCCCCTAAATAAATAAATTGTTTATGGTAAGAGGGAATCAAAGAAGAAAATAAATTTTCAAAAAAGAGTAGAGAAAGCACAGTCCCTGCGAACCATAACAATATCTAAACGGAGATACAGAGCCCCAATAGGGTATACCCAACGATTTTATTTTTTGGCTCTAACTTTTTAACCGATACCTGTATAATTCGATGAAATTTTAATATTTAGATATAGACGCCATAAAGAGTCATTAAGATCATTTGAAAACCTATATGCATAAGATATCTAGAATTTCTGGATATCTGGAATTTTTGATCCGTCTATTTTATAATAGATTTCTGGATCGGGGTTATACGGGCAGTTTTCCAAACTTACGGCAAGTATAGCCCTTCGACAGAAACATTGAGACCTCATTGGAAATCACTCATTAAAAAACACACACAGAGCTACACACCCAAGTTCCATAGCTCCTATGGATGATTTATCGCATTGGGTGTTTAATTTTTTTTAATTGGACCTAAGATTCGTGATCAGCGACCTCGAAAATCCCCGCGAGGCGCTTTCCGAAGCGAAATTTTGAATTTTCATAGCTAACTATTTTGTTACTGTTACTATTTGGAATGGCTTTGAGGAGTTGGAACGCACCTCGCTTGCTTTTTGGACCTTGGATTCGTAATCAGCGATTCCGAAGGCCTCTGAGAGACGATTTCCGATGTGAAATTTCGAATTTGTTATTTTTTTTTATCACTGTTACTATTTGGGGTGCTTTGTGAGGGAGAAAATTACCCCAATTTTTTGATTTTTCAAAGTAATGCGGAAGTTGGTGTGATAATTGTTTTTGAATGCTTAAGGAATCCAGGAAAAAAATAATTTTTAAAATTGGTGCTGTTCCACCACTTTTCCAGCTTGAACTTACAGTATTTTCCGGCTTAATCCTATTAGTTTAGTTTCAAAGATTTTATTTTTATTTTGCTTATACAGGGGTTCATAAAAAAAACCTTCGAAAATTCAAATTAAGCTCCTGAAGATGTCATTTTAGCCGAAACCGGTGGGACACTCAAAATATTGCTCACCCTGCATAGAAATACATGATAGGGTACCATATAAGTTAAAATAGGGACATGTGAATCTTTTTCCAATTTCTTGAGTTCTTCTCAATGTGAGTTGCTTTGAAAATGGTAAATTTATAATTTGCTTATAACTCATAAATTACTCGTTATTGTATTGTATCTTCGAGGGTGATCAAGTCACTGCGACCTAAAAGATCTATTGTATCCCCTCTACTGTGCTTCACTTGGTGTGGAATCCCTGAAGCACCCTCTCCAAGTCCGTTTCCTTGAAACACTTCAGGATTTTGAGAGGATCAAGGTCGGGTAAGTCCCTGCCTCTAGCCGGTGGTGGCCCAGAACATTATACATACTTCTTTTGAGTTCTATCGCATCGCAGTTGAGCAGCAGGTGACGTGGTATCTCGTCTCCTTTTCCGCAGAATCTGCCGATGCCTAACTTCCTCAGGTGTTCCTTGAACTTCCTAACTTCCTTGTCCCGTTAGGAATCCCGTCAGTGTTCTGAGACGTTTCTTGCTGAGGTTGAAGAGTATCTTCGACCTCTCTTGGTTGAAGTTCCCGAGAAGTTCTTTGGCTTGTCTCAACCCTGAGAGGTTACTCCAATGGGCTTCTCTTACTTTTTCTTCTTCCTTTTGGAGTTCTGCCTTGAAGAAAGTATCTTCGAAGCCACAGAATCATTCTGGTCCTATGAAGGGTGTCGATGCTCCTTTTCTTGCCAATCAGTGGGCACGTTCGTTTCCCTCGATTCCGGAATGGCCCGGTATCCACTTGAGGTGAATTTTATTTTTCTTGTCTAATTCATTTTCCTAGGCACTCCCAAGCCATATTGGAGCTCACGGTCGAAGAGTTCAGCGTCTTTATGGCTGCTTGACTATCCATCAATATTTCTATTTCTTTGTTTTTGTAGTTTCTGTCGAGGTTTATTTGGGCACATACTTCTATTGCGTGCAATTCCACTTGTAGTATGGTTGGGGATTTTCCCATTGGTTTGGATTAGGTACACGGTGCGTGGCCCATAGATTCCTGCCCCGGTTCCCTCGACGGTTTTAGAGCCGTCTGTGTACCATTTGATCGTACCTTCGCTGAGAGTACAGTTGGAGGTGTTGTTCTCTTTGCTCTCTTTCGTAGATAGTTTCGTGATGAAGTTCCTCTCGAAACTGAATTTCTTAATAGTTTCGTCTTTTGGCAGTGTCGGGAGCCCCTCACAGCCACTCAAGGGTCGATCCTCAGAGGCTCGCCGTACACTCCTGATTCCTACTCTTGACATCCTAGTAAAGCTTCTCCAGCTCTTCTCTCAATCACCAAATGTAGTGGTGTCAGATCCAGGATTACTTCCAACGCAGAGGTTGGGCAGGTTCTCATTGCTCCTGTGTTGCAGAGACATGCATCCAGAGGCACTCTCTGGATCTTCTCAAGTTTTTACTTGCTGTTGTTAGCTTAGTTCTCTTGTACCAAGCAACCGCTCCGTATGTGATGATAGGTCTCACTAGCATGATGTACATCCAGCCCAGAATGTATGGTATGAGATCATCCAGTCCCCTTTGCAGGAAAGCCGGAAGTATGCCATCCACTCCGGGCGATTTAAATGGTTGAAAGGTGTCGGTGGCCCACTTCACTCACTTAGCGAAGGGTACAATGTCACTCAGAAAACTGGATGGTAACTATACGGAAGATGAAGAGCAGAGATCTTCCGTATAGTTACCATCCAGTTTTCTGAGTGACATTGTGCCCTTCGCTAATGCCTTATGTAGTCTAGATGCTTCAGGTGTTGTTGTGATGTTCTCACAAAATTCCCTGAAGCTCTTTCTTTTTGCTTTTCTTATTTCTTTGTTGTAGGTTGTCAAAGCTATGGTGTAGTACTGCCAGTTTCCGCCACGCTTGGCTTTATTAAAAAGCCTTCGAACTTTTGCCCGGAGTTTGGAGAGGTTTTCGTTACACCATGGGGTTTTCCTACAACTTCTTTTTCCCTAATGGGACAGCTGGATTCATAATGAGTCCTTCAGAGCTCCGTTTAGAGATCCTACTATTTTATCCAATTCTTGATAGTTTTTAATTCTAGAGTTGAATTGTTCTAAGTTACATTTATTCAGATTGGTGAGAAATTCGTCCGTACTTCTTGGATTTCTAATCAGGGTGCTCTCTTGTGAGAGTCCCCTCAATTTGAACTCTATGATTCTATGGCCAGAGAGTGAAGGTTTGTTTGATACCCTCCAGTCTGTGATCATATGACCTATAGACAAACTGGCAAGTGTTATGTCAATTATATCCTGACTTCGTTGAGTGACATTTATGTTGGTGTGCTTCCCACATTAATTTTCTCTAAATTACTCGTTACAATCTTCAGCTACAATATTGCAAAAAAACATTTCTACTTTTCTCTGACAACCTCAAAATGTAATATATTTATACAGGCTGTTCTTTTAAAAATAACAAAGTTGTATGGCGTCCAGCGATATATTTGGCCACCCTGTACAGTTGAAAATAATTTAGGTTAGGTCCCCTTAAACCAGACAATTTTTCTCTTACCTTATTTTTCTATATTGAACGGTATATAAGGCCGCTATGGGATATTTATGCTATAGGACGGCTCACCCTGTAAAATATTGGGCATAACATGGCTCTTATTTGAAAGTTGAAGATGGCAAACTGCGCTTCAATCAAGATTTTAAAACAGGCTCGCGCACCTTAAATAGAGATTTTTGTTATGGAGGGTGAATGTTCGGCCCCTAGCATAGATAATTGTCTATTCAAAAGTTCGGCCACGTATGGTTTAAGTCATTGAGCAAGATTTTGATTGGTGTAAAACTCGCGTTCGTAACAACATGTGATGGAGGAGAGAAGCATCTCATTCTTTTATCATTGACAGAGGAGAGGAGTAGCCAAAATGTTCAACACCTTTTCTCACTTTCCTAGGTGACTATGGAGTAAAATTTAGCGTCATAAAAATTGTCAAAGATTCACAAATTGCAGCAGCGATCTCTTTATAAAATTTTTATATCAGTAGTTTTATATTATATATTATATTATTATCTATTATATTATATTTATATTATATTACATCAGTAGAATAGTTTTCTAGAACGGTATAAAAAATTTAAGTGCCTACCTTATAATAACGCATAAATTATGTAAGTATAGGATAGGAAACATGTACTTATTCTTCTAAGGTACTAAAGGATGCATGTAGGTATCTCCAAAGATCCTGGGACCTGAATAACTGGAAATCATACTCAAAAATAAAGAGAGTGATCAGAATTAAGAAATTCTTTGAAGGTAAGTTATCGAAAATTTCTTCGAAAGGGCCATAGAATACAATTCCAAGAAGAGCTAAGAATTATAATCTTAGCAATTACCAGCTGACAAGACAAGGTAGGTAATTATAGGATTACCTATATTCTATAGAAAACGCTTTATACCTGCATACCTACCTATTGGTAGAACTTAGTAGGTAAAACTATTCAAAAGTTGTCAAATTTCTGAATAAAGATAAAAGAAAGAGGGTGGAAATAATAAAGTTAAACGTACATGACCGCTACCATAAATAATCCTCTTTTGTTATAAAAGCTTTAATATTATCGGTATAATATTCGCTGTAATCCTTCTTACGGTATGATTTATTGTATACCTATTGATTGGATCGGAATATTTGTCGATTCTTTCTTAATGACTTATTGATTATGAATAAAACACTAATGTTTTATAAAATTCTGCTGTATATTGATGGATGATAGAAACGTTACACGTGTTTCGTTAGAATATTATCTAGTTATTAGTTCTGTTAGAAATTCATTTAGATTGTTTTTTGTGATCACTTTAGGTAATATTGTTTCTATGTTACTATATCAATAATTTTATTTACGTCTGATGATGCTACATGAAAAGTAGCGAAACACGTGTAACGTTTCTATCATCTATCAATATACAGTAGAATTTTATGAAACATTAGTCTTTTATTCATAATCAATAAGTATGCAGAGATTCTACGAAGTAAGGGTTGAAAACATAAATTTTGTTAATGACCCTTTCTTAAGTTCGAAGCTCTCTAAAGTACGAAGTCAGTAAATAAAACGGTTTTTTAATCATAATTTCTTATTTTTTGAGATATTAAGTTGAAACTTTGGACATACCTACTTTTCTTATGTCGGACCACTTTTTGAGAAATTTTACTTAGGTACGAGAAATGAAGAGCGAAGGGAGAAAACGGTATCTGGAATTAGGTATGGAACTGATTGACCCACAACTTTACCAACGCATGCCTCTGGTTCAAAGGATATTGCTTTTTTTAGATCAAGCGTTCATTTATTTATTTTTACCCTCTTCTTATTTTTTTATTTATAAGCTTTGGTTTACGAGATAGTTAAGCCCGGTTGCACAACTATAGCTCCAACATGTTTTTGGATAATCACTGTTCAAATGTGAAAGCTTGTTACATTTGGTTCAGTTGTACAAACTGAATCAAATGCATTTCAATAGCTTATTGTCAGCTCATCAGTGTTAAAATGGGTTTACGACGTGACAAAATGAACAAACTCATAGTCCGGCTGGACTCTCTTGTCCATCATCTCAAAATCTTGTCAATTAAGAAATGAATTAAATTAAAGAATGACAAAAAATAACACTCAAGAAGGAGAAACAATGAAATAAGTGCGATGTTATCTACTAGGTATTTAATTAACATAATTAATTCATAATTATGTAAATAATATTATTTCTGTGATGTTTATTATTTAGGGAGGATGGAAAAAAGTTCTTGTTCAAATCCGCATTGCCAAAATTTTCTAGCATTTGAGGACGCTTTTGAAAAGCAGAATCTTGCTTTAGAAATTATTAAACATCATCCAATAATAGTTCAAATAAGATCTAACATCTTTTTTAGGTCCTTGCTGTTCAGAATCAGTAGTGACGACAAAATTGTATTTTCCACTGAAACCTTTTGACGTCTGCAATAATTTCATGCTCGAGTTCTAGAGAATACCTAATTTTTTTCTTCGTTTTCTGAATTAACCAGTTGAAATAAAACATTATTAAATAACAATAATTATAATGTCTGATTTTATTAATTTTTCTTACCTTCTATTTTTATAAAATGATTAGGTAAACTAATTTATACTAATAAATTTTTTAAATTTATTATTAAAATTAAAATTTAAACTAATAATCACCCAATTTTCTCTGATTATTCTGACAACAGATGTAACGAGTTTCTTACTCGGATGATGTTAACGACGAAAAGTTAGCGACGCGAGTGGCTAAAACATCCTGCACGGGTAAGATGATAGTTTCATTACTTTTTGATATTATTTCTTGAACGACAATGGAATGCCACTTCATAAATCATATGTGAGAATATTAGCACGAAAAAAAATCTTAGCAACTTATGGGCAGTTCTTTCAGTTGAAGATCATTTTTAAAGCTGGAAATCTGAACTTACAAAATTAATGGCGGACCTTCAGGGCCTGGACAAGGAGAGTTTTCATGAGGCCGTGATAGGGTTGATCTTTCTCGGTCGTGCGTGAAAAAATAAAAACCACAGCGACGCAAGACAGGCAGTTTTTATCCGGATTCTGAATTTCAAAAAATAATGGTCCCCGTTCTGGGCCCGCGGACATGACGAGTTTTCGTGAGACAGCGTGATAGGGTTGTATAGAAAGGTTAACCTTATCATGCCACCGTTAAAACTCGCTCATAACTGGCCACCGTAATTTTTTGAAATTCAGAATCCGCGGATATTCAGGTGTGGTAATTTTCGATTATGGGCTAGAAAAGCTGCCTTCGTGCGTCGCTGAAGTTTTTATTTTTACAAATGACGGACAAAGATTAACCCTATCACGGACAAAGATTAACCCTATCACGCCACCGTGAAAACTCGCCTTGTCCGGGTCCAGAACGGCCACCTGAATTTTTTTAAATTCAGAATTCGGATATTCAGGTAGATATATCTTCACCATACCATTAGGGCAAATGTATCGTTCAGAAAGCGTTATTGTTTTTCAACAATCGGATTGCTGTAATTGATAGGTATAATAATTTATTATTATATCAATTTGTTTCGTGGATATTCAGGTGATGTAATTTTAGATTTTTGGCTATAAAACTGCCTTTCGTGCGTCGCTGGAGTTTTTATTTTTCCACACGAAGGATAAAGATCAACCCTATATATCACGATTTCGTGAAAACTCGCCATGTGCGGACCCAAAACGCACATCTGGAGTTTTTGAAATTAAGAATCTGGATATTCAAGTGTGGTAATTTTCGATTTTGGGTTAGACAAACTGTTTTTCGTACGTCGCTGGGGTGTTTATTTTTCCAAATGAAGGACAAAGATTAACCCTATCACGCGTGAAAACTCGCCTTGTCCGGGCCCAGAACGGGCACCGTGATTTTTTGAAATTTAGAATCCGGATATTCAGGTGTTGTAATTTTCGATGTTTGGCTATAAAAACTGCCTTTCGTGCGTCGCTGGGGTTTTTATTTTTTCAAACAACGGAGAAAAATTAACCCTATCACATCCCCGTGAAAACTCGCCTAGTACGGGCCCAGAACGGGCACCGCGATTTTTTGAAATTCAAAATTTGGATATTCAGGTGTGGTAATTTTCGATTTTGGGCTGGAAAAACTGCCTTTTGTGTGTCGCTGGTTTTTTTTTCCAAATGACGGAGAAAGATTAATCCTATCAAGCCCCCGTGAAAACTCGTCCTGTGCAAGCCCAGAACGGCCACCTGGGTTTTTTGAAATTCAGAATCCGGCAATTCAAGTGTGGTAATTTTCGATTTTGGGCTAGAAAAACTGCCTTTCGTGAGTTGCTGGGGTTTTTATTTTTCGAAATAACGTAGAAAGATTAACCCTAGCATGTCCCTGTGAAAACTTATCTTGTCCGGGCCCATAATTGTCACCTGGATTTTTTGAAATTCAGAATCCAGATATTCGGGTGTGGTAATTTTCAATTTTGGGCTGGAAAACCTGTCTTTCGTGCGTCGCTGGGGTTTTTATTTTTCCAAATGACGGACAAAGATTAACCCTATCACGCCACTGTAAAAACTCGCCTTTTCCAGGCCTAGAACGGGCACCGTGATTTTTTTAAATTCCGAATTCGGATATTCAGGTGTGGTAATTTTCGATTTTGGGCGAGAAAAACTGCCTTTCGTGTGCTGCTGGGGTTTTTATTTTTCCAAACGACGGAGAAAGATTAATCCTATCAAGCCCCCGTGAAAACTCGTCTTGTGCGGACCCAAAACGGTCACCTTGATTTTTTGAAATTCAGAATCCGGTTATTCGGGTGTGGTAATTTTCAATTTTGGGCTGGAAAAACTGTCTTTCGTGCGTCGCTGGGGTTTTTATTTTTCCACACAAAGGAGAAAGATCAACCTTATCACGTGCCTGTGAAAACTTACTTGTCCGGTCCCAGAACGGCCACCGTGATTTTTTTACATCAGAATCCGGATATTCAGGTGTTGTAATTTTCGATTTTCGCCTATAAAAACTGCCTTTGACATGATTTCTTTTGTGAAACCCAAATTATGATCTGACAACGAATTTTATCATGTAACAAGAGATTATTGTGATGACTTGGCACATTCCTGACGACTTGCTAAATTTGTGACGACTATGGTCACATTTTCCTCTGAACAAGCTGTCAGAGTAGATAATAATATCTTGTCACATGAATTGACTTGGTTTCTGCAACCTGAATTTGTACTTATAGGTACTTAACTATGTTCCATTGCATGGATGTTTATAGTCCAGTCAAAGACCTAAAATTTGTTTTTCCATAAAATAATGCTGTTAGTTCCAAGAGTTTCAGGAATAGATTCTCTGAAAAATAACTTAAATCAATTACAGTTTTTACAACTTCAGTTTTTGACCAATGTATTGAAAACATAGGAGCTTTACTTCACAAAATTGTAGAATATTAATTTGCCTACAAAATGGTGGGTAAAATATGAAATTTGGCCGAAAGCGTGGCTGGCCGTGGCGTTTCAATATAATTACGCTTTTTTCAGTGATGAACAGCAGACGATGATTTAATAATGAGTGAAATTTCATAATATTATTATGAAGTGTGGCTGGCCCTAGCTGAAAGTGTGGCTGCCGAAGCGTCGTGGCTAACTTTATATCTACTTAAGTCTTTAAAATTGGATATATTTTTAATTTTTAACGTTTTTATTTGTTGTAATTTTAGTGTATTTTTTAATAAAAAAATACACTATTGAGGACGACATCACTTTTCGAAAATCACCCAAACTCATCAAATGTCCACCGATCATGACCCCCAGATCACGAAAAAGTGGTTTTCCAAAATTCACCTGCCCACGATATATATATATATATATTTATATATAATAATGAGTAGTTTTTTTTGCCAAAAACTAGTTAGACTTCAGTCTTTTGGATTTTCGGGTTACGTGGCATATATAAAAAAGAGCACTCTTTGCTAAATAGACTAGCTATCGAAAATTTTTATTTTCATCTTCAGGTCTTAGCGTGAGATTATCTTCAAAAAGTTGTTAAAATTTACATTAAAAAACATTTGTTGTTACTTCTATGGACTCATCTCTATGACTAGATCTACTTAGGATACCAACACAGCAGCTGGGAGTTCTATTTTATTTTCTAGTTTAGTTTTACATGTCTAGTGTTATTTAAAAATATACAAGCACAATTACACATTAAAAATGAAATCCTAAATTCCAAAATTTCATTCACTAATCTTGAAAGATAAAGCTACAGGAGCGTTTTGAAAATCGAAATTTCGAAATATATATATAAATATATATATATTTATATATATATTTATATATATATTTATATATATATAGCGCTATAGTACCATCCTGAACCAAATGTATGTTTCCGTACGGTTAATCCTGAACCAGTCGAACAAACCTGAACCATATATGTGGTTCAGGATTGCAGACCCTTGTTAAACGACTTAGAGTGACCTCTAGATAGCGTGGTATGAATATGAAAATGGTTCAGGATGGTATGAAACTCCAAACTTTAGTTCAGCCTATTTCCGCATTTTGTGATGATGGCGCTGCAATCGCGTCGCTCATTATATACATGTATATGTTTGCGTATGGGGGACAATCCTGAACCATGCGACAGCTCGGCTCGAGTCTTCGCCGCATGGCTCAGGATGGCCAAACCCGTTCCCTCTTAGACTATTAATATTTATTTAATAGTCTAAGCGTTCCCTGTATAATAAAACTCTTTTGTTCACGAATTGAATGGAATTGTGTCAGATTTCAGCGAGAGGCCATGATACTCAAGATTATGGTTACATTTGTTGTCCTGTTCATCTAAGATTGTTGTTCAATTTTTAATCAAAATAATGTACTTATACCTACCTACCTATTGTTATCTCCTTAGGTATTAGCAAGACGATTTGAGGTATTTTTCGGAATATTTCACTTTTTCTCACTTTTTAACTACTTAAAAAAAAATTGCAAAATTTTAGCATAATATAATGATAAGATAAAAGTAAAATATGACGTGTGCTATATATTTTTTTATCAAATTGAAACATTGCCGACATGAAATTTCTTGGTAAAGCGTTAATGTTTTTGATTACAATACAGTAGAACATCCCCACCAATGAATCAGTCTAATAATAATTCTTTTTATAATTTTAAACATTTTGAGAAACAGGAAACTTTCCGTTATACGGATATTAAAAATAAAACACGAAAAATGAAGACTTAAAAAGATTTATGATATTAGTCATTTCCAAATTTCGCAAAAAAAGTCACAAATTGTTTAGGACTTTGAATACAACTTTTTTAAAGCGATGATTTAAAAGGATACAAAACAACTTTTGTAAAGTAGTGTTGTTGTAAGGCTGAGTCTTTTTATTGTGTTTCGTTTCGTTGATCTTTTGCAGACATCAACTTGAGCTTATTTTTAAATGGCATGGTAAAATATTATTTGCGTTTTTTGAGATTTTTGCTACATACAGCCCAAAGGACCCCTCATAATCCTTATGGGAATTGGCTCCCGGTTAAATTTGATGTAACTATGATGATCGATAGTAGGTATTCAATGAGTAGCTCAGATGTCTCCATGAGCGTAGCTTCCCAAAAAGTCTTGTTCTCGAGATAAAAGTCTAAAGATAAATTTTTTCTATCACTAGGGATAAAAAATTGCGTTTAATGAAATAAACTTGTAAACGGCGGTATTTTAAACGTTTAGACGCGAGAAATCTTAGATACCTAGTTCATTTGTTAAGATTGAAAAGCTGCTTCTGTATCAGTGGTTACATTTGAGGTCTGATGAGTAATTTTCGAGAACAACGGGAAAGAGTTTTAATACATAAATGTTATCATAGCCTTACCAATAGCCTTGGCTGTGACTTTCAAACTGGATTTTTTGCGCTTTTGTTTGTTGTAGTTTTTATTGTTAAAATTACGAAAATGATAAGACAAAATGAAAACTTTCCTGTTTTTCTCGAAAATGACTCAACATACCGAAAATGTAACTACTGAAACATAGACAGCTTTTTAATCGTAACAAATGATCTCTCTAATTTTCTCTCTAAAACAAGTAGGACGGCCAACACTTTAAAATATATGCGTGACTGTCATGATAGGAAAAAATCCATCTTCAGGGGTGAATATCTCGAAAACAGAACTTTTTGGGGGCTAAGCCCATGGAGACTTCTGATCAACTCATTGAATACTACCGATCACCAAAGTTGCAACAAATTTAACCGGGAGCCAGTTCACATAAGGAATCTGCGGAGTCCTTTTGTAAGAGCCTTTCTTTTCATCTATTTTACTTTTTTTTTACTTTTTTTAACTTTTTACTTGGCTACAAAAATTACGATATTATCTCCTTTATGGTTCATAATTTAGAGACAATATTTTTGACTTACCGGAAGTTTTATTACATCAAAAAAGTTAAATATGCAGGGTGTCCCTTGACTCGACAGCCATAGTCTTAATAAGGTCCTTTTTTTAAGATCCTCCAAATCCTTGAACTGTTTTGAAAATACCTTATAGGTACATATTTGTCCAAAACTCGTTTGCTTTAAAAATAAATCTGATTTCTTAATTATTGAGGTTTAATGCTGTTATCCGTTAGATTATTAAATAATATCATTGAAGGTATTTTGATTATTACACACATTCTTATATGTGTGAGGACGTTCCAGTGAGGACGTTTATAGTTCCCCCCTACCCTTTAACTTCCGAGCCGGACGAGATAGAACTTTGCTAATAGCTATTTATGATATTATTGTTAAAAGTGAAGTTTTATTTTGTGAGTGAAAAGGTTTGTGAAATGAGCGAAGCGTAGCGGAGCGAATTCAACAAATTCACGAACAAAATAAAATCACTTTTAAGACGAATATCATACAATGGTTTTTGTAAAACTGCTCTATTATGATAATAAAATTGATGAATTTAGAATGACACTCAACTTCAAACAGCATTTTAAAATATTACAGATAAGTACAAGTGTACTATGCATAGCAACCGTTGCCGACGCTATGGTTACTAACAAATGCGTGCATACAAATAAAAGAGATGTCATAATAATTATTATTGATTGCAATTTCTGAACAATTATTTTTGTCTTGAATTCTTGACTAGGTTTTTATTAATATGTTTGCCAGTAATAAAAAGAATATGAAACAATCTTATTACCTATAATTTTGTCTAATTTCATCATGAGAAAATGTAGTTTAAAAAGAGAATGTACAGAAAAAGTAGATAGAAATATTTTTAACACGACAACACGAGTGTTGTAATATATTTTTAACAATCGTGTTAAAAATATTTTTAACACGCTTCCATGTAAACAATCACTTTTAACACTGTCAGCTGTCGTTAAAAGTGTGACTTATAATGGCAGTTGTACAAAAAAAAAAAATTTGTGCAACTGCCATTAAAAGTCGCACTTTCGACGACAGGTGACAGTGTTAAAAGTGATTGTTTACATGGAAACGTGTCAAAAGTACTTTTGACACTAGTGTCAAAAATATTTTTGACACTAGTGTCAAAAGTAATTCTATCTACTTTCTCTGTACTTACATTCTCTCATTGAACTACATTTCCTCATGATGAAATCAGACAAAATTATTGGTAGTAAGATTTTTTCATATTCTTTTTATTACTGGCAAACATATTAATAAAAAATAAGTACCCAATCAAGAATTCAAGACAATAATAATTGTTCAGAAATTGCAATCAATAATAATTATTATGACATTTCTTTTATTTGTATGCACGCATTTGTAAGTAACCATAGCGTCGGCAACGGTTGCTATGCATAGTAGGTACACTTGTACTTATCTGTAATATTTTAAAATGCAATTTGAAGTTGAGTGTCTAAATTCTAAATTTATTTATTTATTTATTTATTATTTATTTATTTATTTATTTATTAATTTTTAGTTTCTATTATTTTTTTCTTATCGAACGACATAAAAAATAATATGGCGGCCATAAGAAAAACGAAAGTTGACTATGAAAACTCTGGGATCTAGTGGACTTTGAAATTTTTTGAAACGTCAGATGAATAGCTCATAACCGCTTATGTAAGCCCACGAAAAATTATTTATTAATTTCCAATTGTAAAAAAGATAATTATGGCAAAAATAAGATTTATCGATTTTTCAGTTTTTTCAGGATATTTCAGGAACGGTCACAAATATCTTGCATGTTTTGACGGATTCGAGATGGCCACAAAATAGCGCAACTTTTCTCTAATTTAACCGACCTCGTATCTTCAATGGTTTAGGATATCCCTGTGGTGGCCCTTTAAATAGTTCTAACCCTGTATATTTTATGATATACCTACGGATAACTCGAGGGACTCTACGGATAAACAGTTATTAGCAAAAAATATTTTTTTACTAAAGCTTTTTTTAAGGGGGGGGGGGGGGGGGAGGGACGGGCTGCACTCTCAGAACTGATTTTTGTGGACTTAGGTATATGTTCTATAACCTCTTCACTAACAGTTATTGAGGGAAAATCTTAGATAATATTTTTTATGAACTTTTGGTACATTTTTTACTTTACCGACTGGGGCTAATAATACTATAATAGAAAATTAACTCGTCGGCTCATCCATCAGCTCTAACCGAACTGAGGTTGGGGTTGAAAAACCAATACACTATTGAATCTTGTTTTTCTTATTCCTATTTTCCCGCGTTTATTGCTCATTGCCACAGAAGTGTCTGATAAATCAAATGAATATTCCATAACAATTTAAATAAAAAAAAAACAATCCCTGCCGCAGTGGCGGCTATGAAGTGATATGAAGTAACTATATCTACCTCTTTACCTATTTTTAATTATAAATAATGTATTTTTAAATCGGAAAAATGTTTTTTAAAATTATAATTTTCTCTTATTAGTAAAGGTATTAGGTAGGTATTTATTATTATTCTTTTTAATTTGAAATTTTATCGCATTATATCGCATTTTATACTAAATACATATACTAAATAAAGGTAATAAAGTATGGAGCGCCAGTCTATTTATGTATCGTAAATTATTATTGGGATCCAGGGTGTGATTTGATGTCGAATACTGGCGCACTGGCGGTCGGATTTTTTCTGAAAGACACAAACATTGTAAACATTATAATAATAATCAAACTAGAGAAGTGTTGCAGCCACGGCGGACGAACCGGTCTAGCACTTCAGAATAACCCAGCACTTCTGTTTACAACATAATAATTCCATATTTTAAGGGTTTCACATTTGAAAGAGCATCATTATTATATTGTAATAGTTCTCCAACTCAACCTTTTAAGTCCTTCTTCCCGCTCATTCTTCCTAAATAACCAATTTTTTTTAAGACTGTAGTTTTTACTTTTTGTTCATTTTATACTTACCTACCTACTGAGTTTTGCGTTTATCGATGACAGTTTAAATTTTGTATTTTATTTAGTTCGGATTTTGATTTCAATCAGGACAGGTCTAGGTGCTATACATCAGGGTGATTTATAATCAAGAAAAAAATTACACAAGTACCTATTCAGTATCAGTATTCAATATGACACTTGAAACGAAAAACTGGTATACCTACATTTTTTTATTTAATTAGCTTCCTTACAAAGTTATTTACAAAAAAATTTTTACTTCTTATGTAGTATTTTAATTGGATACAGAAAACCAAAAACTAAATTCTTTATCTCAAATGGCATTCTGAACACTTGTATAAATTTATTACATACCTACCTAATTTTAATTATTATAAATCACCCTACATGTTTTTGCTTAAAAATATGCAATCCAGTTACAGTTAGTGATATTGGTATACATCAGGGTTAGAACTATTTAAAGGGCCACTACAGGGATATCATAAACCATTAAAGATACGAGTTCGGTTAAATTACAGAAAAGTTGCGCTATTTTTAGATGAGTATTTTACGAAAAAAATTTTGAAATACTCTCCCCAGTATTTTCGGAAATATCCTGAAAAAACTACATCAGGTATACATCAGGGTTAGAACTATTTAAAGGGCCACTACAGGGATATCATAAACCATTAAAGATACGAGTTCGGTTAAATTACAGAAAAGTTGCGCTATTTTTAGATGAGTATTTTACGAAAAAAATTTTGAAATACTATCCCCAGTATTTTCGGAAATATCCTGAAAAAACTGAAAACTCTAGAAATCTAGTTTTTGACATATCTTAATTTCTTATATTCAGCCATATTATTTTTTTATGTCGTTCGATATGAAATTTAAACCAAAAATTAATAAACTTCAGAAAAAAAATTCCGAAATTTTTACTCTAATCTTTTTCAAAGAAAAACAGACAATTTTTCGCTGAAATAGGTCAATATGAAGTCATACTGCTTGCCTTATAGTTTTTTTTAATTTCTCTATGATATTCAATTTAAAAAGTTGTCTTTGCTTTTAGAAGAATAAAAATTTTTTAAATTTATTTTTTGAAGTTTATTAGTTATTGTTTTCCATTATTTTTTCATACCGAACGACATAAAAAACAAGGTAGGTAATTATTTACATCCGCGTGTCCTAGGTTCCATCAATTTTTTCGGGACCGAGGAGCGAAATAGGGGTGCTGGGTGGGTAATAATCTAAAATAATAGCCATTGCAAACAATATTAAGGTCAGAACTAAGGCCTCTTTGACACTACGGTCGAATTGCTATTTTTTTCTTCACATTCAGGGCAAGGAAAATCTTCGAGATTAGCAGTAGCACGATTATTATTTTTCATTTGCATTTATTTTGCATTTGCATTCCAAAAAGCGTGACATTTGATCACTATTATTATAACAAAAAGATGAACGACATATCGTAAAACGATACGTCATTCATTGATTTCATGCTGTGAGTCAGGGGTGGAAATTGTAGACACGTGTTTCGTCCTAATTGGGACTCTTCAGTATAATGTATCTTGCTAACACACAGCACAATCTTAGTCACTTTATAGTGAGCAAAATGATAAAAATAAATAAAAATAAAATAGCACGGTGGGTTCGGCTTTCGCCATAGGATGCAACCCCAGGCAGCTAAAACGCATGCCAACAACTGAGTGCAGTGCCTCCCGATGTGCGTAAAGGTAGGATAGGCCTACTTCCAAAGTTTAACAAAAAGATGAACGACATATCGTAAAACGATACGTCATTCATTGATTTCATGCTGTGAGTCAGGGGTGGAAAAATGAAACAATTTCCACCCCTGACTCACAGCATGAAATCAATGAATGACGTATCGTTTTACGATATGTCATTCATCTTTTTGTTAAACTTTGGAAGTAGGCCTATCCTACCTTTACGCACATCGGGAGGCACTGCACTCAGTTGTTGGCATGCGTTTTAGCTGCCTGGGGTTGCATCCTATGGCGAAAGCCGAACCCACCGTGCTATTTTATTTTTATTTATTTTTACTATTATTATAGTCTGGATACGTTATGAGTGAGCTTGGGAACTTATGCCGGTACTGGAGCGTTCAGATGATGAATCTGCCGCGTCCTTGCATGTTTATACAGGGTGTCCCACGACATGACTGCCATAGCTTAAGGGTAGGTGTAGTTTTTCAAGGCGATTCAGGATCTGGTTTTGAAATTTTCCTGAGGCCCTTCCGTTTCGATTATACAGGGTGATTTGTGCAATTTGCCGAAATCTTTGATGAGCGATATCTTTTGAACGAATTGATTGAATTTAACGAAATTTGGTAGATATGCTCTACTAATGACACTTAATACCTCGCATTTTTCGCCGATTCGAAAACTGCAGGGCCGTACTTATTATTTTGATATCTTTCGGTTTTGTCGAAAAGTTCAGCCTGTATGCATTTTATTCAAAGTTTGGTGCCATTCTCTAAAACTACGTGAAAAATGCTACAATTGTGGTAAAAAACTACTTGGCATCATTAAACTGAATCGAGAAGAAATTTAAGTTTTTTAGTTTTTTATTCGGGATTTCAATTCATGTGTTGTTGATAATTTAAGAAAAATCAAATGTGGTTTTTTAAAACTTGCGTATTTTGTAGTTATTTCAAATAAATTTACTTTATCTACAGATTTAGCCAAGATTGGGGACCCTTCTACATCAGATTGTTTCGAGCTAAAAATAAGTTTCAACAGCAAAATAAATAACACAATTTAACACATTACCATATAGACAAACAAGTATCCACATAAACGAAACAGGAAGAAAAATATCAACAAAAAATTTGGGAAGAAAAACTACAATTCAGTGCAGGTAATGGTCAAGGAGACCACCCATCAAACTCAACACATTTCCTTGACTTATTTGTCTATGTGGTAATGTGTTAAATTGTGTTATTTATTTTGCGGTTCAGTGTAGTTTCAGTACGGTTCAGTAATCGCTTCAGTGATATTATTGCATTTGATCCAAAAACAGACTCTGCCTTTATTATCGACCCTACAATTCGTTTTGAAAGTAATGACTGTCATCAAGATGATAAAATTCAATTAGAAAAAAAGAATATTTATGAAAAATGTTTTAATTTTTACCAGAGCAAATATTCACCAAGTTTTGGCATGCGCAAATGGGAAGTCATCGGCCTTTGGTTTGGTAGTCGTGGTACAATGCGGTAAAAGTGTAATTGAATTCTTCAATCGCTTTAACCTGAACTCAGAAATAATTAACGAAATTTCTGAACAAATTTTAATAGATTCCATCAGAATCATAAACAAACACATTTATTCCTAAAATTAATGTTCTTTAATTATTATTTATGTTACAATTTTTAATATTTATGTCATTTTTTTTGATTGATCGATATGCTGTGTATTAATGCAACCCAAGTTAAATGGGCAGTCCACTTTATTCAATAAAGTTTTTCCTTTAATAATTTTTATTTGTTACAAGTCATAAATTTAATTGTCATAATATTCAAATTAGATCCTTGAATCCTCTTCCTAGAAGAAACTTGAAATCACCGGTTTCTTACAGCTGAACCCAATTTTTCATTACAGTATACAGGGTGTTATGTAATTGAATGTCAATATTTTGAGGATGATTTTTGGGTCAATTTTAAGAAGAAAACTTCATAATAATGTATGTCCTAAGAGTCTTAACTTTTGAGATACAGGGCGGTAAAGTTTTATTAAAATAAATCATTTTTTCGTAATATCTGTAATACACGTACCGCTCTGGATATTTTAATGAAATTTCGTATACAGGTACTCCGCATCAAGGGGCATTTTTTCATGTACCGCGTTTGATTTTATTTCCACTTAGTGACGATGGTGCACGATCGTGTAGAATTTTACCGGCACATTTTAGCAGACATTGATGGTACGCCACTGATTTCTGTTCAAATAGAAATCTTTTTTGAGATCCCCATTCATTTCCAAGCAAATTTGATTCCTTATTTTTTTTCAGTCCCATGCACGGTTTTCGTTAAAAAAAAAAAATCTGTTTCTCTACAATATCACAAGGTTGTCGTTAAATGACAATAAAAAATATAAAAATATTCATAGGTAAAATTCTGCAAGATGTCACTAGTGGAGATAAAACGAAATGTGGTACATGAAAAAATTCCTCTTGATGAGTAATACCTGTCTATTCAATTTTATTAAAATATCCAGAGCGGTGTTACAGATATTATGAAAAAATTATTTATTTTTAAAAACTATTACCACCCTGTATCTCAAAAGTTAAGACTTTTAGGACATAGGTTCTTATGAAGTTTTCTTGTTAAAATGGACTCAAAAATCACCTCCTTAAATATTGACATTCCAAAACCAGGACCGGTGCTAACCAGGACCGGACTCCCTAGACCGATTTTTAGTGCCTTTTTTTGCTAACCATGCATTTGCAAAGCAAATGAATACCTTCCTGGTGTTACTACGTCCTTCACCCTTATAATAAGTGCCATAGTGAAACTGTAGGACACCATGACACCAAGATTTAAATAATGACAGTGATATTTAATTGACAGTTGGTGGAGTGTCTTTATAAGATACCATTTCTCACCCTGGCAGGGATTATTTCTTTTTAAATTTTACCGACTAGTATTTATTTAATTCCTCTGGCACTTCTTGTCAGTCCCGATAATAAACTGGTATGGCAATAATACATTGGCGGTTAGTAATCAGGACAAAGTGCGGGAAGAATTATTATGACAGCGGGAAAATAGGACTTATAGGATAATAAACAAGTTGAGGTTGTGTATTATTGTTTTCAAGGATGAGAAGAATATGTTTGTATTGTTTATATTGAATTAACAAAACAAAAATAATATTATTTTTTCAACATTTACCATTTTTGTGCCTTTTCCAAAGCGAATTTTTGAATCTACAAAAATGTGTTTCTAAATAGAGTAAAATAAACTGGAGGACGTGTAGATAAAGCTAAAATATTTAGAAAGTTTAAATTCTTTTTTTTTCCGAAAATGCTTTTTAACCGAGTAACCGAGATACAGGGTGTTTAATATAAGTATCGTTATTACGAAACTGGTTTTTATTTTATCTTTTTACAGAGTGGACCAATAAAGGGAAAAATTCTATAGGTATCAGTGGTATCACCGAAGCACCCAGTGGAGTAGAATCCGACGTCACAGCACAGGGCAGCTTTTTTCTCGTTGAAAATTTCTGAGCCGGTTTTTAATTTTTTTTTTTTCGTTTTTCAGAATGCCAGATTTAATTGCTATAAAAAAGCAATACTATCAAAATTTTTAATAACTGTTTTCAATAAAAATTCAAATGTAGCGTTTTCAACATTTTTTATTTCTTTATTAGTCTAGCCAGTCTAGCTAGTCTGGCCAGCGAACCTAACCTGACCTGACAGACAGGTCATAATAACCGGGTTAGGTAATATCTATTAATGAAAATATTTATAGAGATATATGTCCCCTTAACAATATATAAAATGGCTGGGTGGTGGTGTGATAAAAAATGACCTCGGAGTTGCTCTCCATTCCAGAATATCCTTTTATTGATAATTGAAATAACTGGGGATTTAGTAAAAAACGACAACGCAAATATCAAGAAAATAAATCTATTGAAAAGTTTTATTTATTTTTTGAACGAATTTTAATAAATTTTCTCAAAAGGTCGAAAAGAAAATAGCGTCTTCATCTCGCGAAGAATAGCTATTATCCACTCAAACGTTCCAACACTCGCCTGTGAAATTTTCGTTCTCGTGAATAATAGCTATCATTCTTCGCTCGTTGAAGAATATACTATTATAAGACCCACAATAGACAGACAATTTACCATATTGTAATATGTACCTACCAAAAAATATTCATAATCAGAGGGAAGGCAAAAAAGAGTTGTAAGTATTCATGTCCCCTTCAAAACCCATTTTTATTTTTATTTATAAGTTGTTTGGTTTTCGAGTAATTTCATTTTTTGCCAAAATTTAAAGTAACAAAAAATTCGTGAGCATCAAAAATAGAAAATTTACAATTTCTTAAATACTAAATAACTCTAAAACTATGACATATACGAAAAAATTGCAAAATCACTCTATAATAGCTTTTCTGCTTCTTTTCTCTAAGGTAATACGTATTTTTTTAAGTTTTCCAACGATTAACGAGTTATACTAGCAAAAAAAAAATACTTTTTTCACCAAAGGGATGGTTCTTTTTTGGGCGAGGGGGGGGGATGCGCTACACCCCCAGAACTATAATTTTTGTCTGTTTATGTTCTATAACCGGTTCATTAACAATTATTGAAAGAATATCTTAGATAAGATTTTTTATAAACTTTGCTATATTTTTTACTTTACCGACTGGACTATATGTGTTCCGTTATTAGGGCTTTTCCCGATTTTTGTCGCAAAAATTACTTTGTATAGGTATCTAGGAATGAGAATTCCTTTAAAATTATTCATAAGCGAATCCGAATAATATGTTTTTATTTCAATCAAAATTAGGTAGGTCTGTACTATTTATAAGTTGTTTTTTTTTTTGCTAGTTTATTTGCCTAGGTAAATATTATTCCTGAAATGAATGGAATTTTAGAGCGCGACAATAATGTGATATAGGAGTATAATATTAGAAGACACAATGAGCGTGTATAGGTATTTCACTAAATTTTTTTTCTATGTTCATTGACTAGAAGAGCAATAAATAAATATCCGGAACATCCCCCTGGAGCTGACAGATATTGGTCTTGGTCATAAACGACAACCGGTTCATTCTACATAATACAAAATTACAAAAATACAATAATTCTCTATCTACATTATATAATTTAAGGAATTCAGTCCTAAATGTTAATTAAAATATGGAAATTGTGATTATTAGATTTATGCGATTTGATTCTGGTTTATTTTTATACGTCAATTTAAATGAGATAAACTATGTTTCAAAGTTTTGTATCAAATGACCCTAGAATAATTGGAAAAATTATTCGAAAGTTTTCTGTGATAATACTTGATGATGACTACATTAAAAACAAAACCTCGAAAAATACAAACATACCTGCTAGAGTCATAATTCGAAAATCCACAAAAAAAATCCACAATGTTTGTGGAAATTTTGTGGACAAATGGTTATTTAATAACCACTTTTAAACACTTAAGAATAATAATAGCATTATATGTGGGCAAGAATTTTAATTTTATCTTTACCCGTTTGCGAGATACAGTCCTTTAAAAGTAAGTATCGGAGTACATAATTTGAATCGGCGGAACGCTCTACTATTATTGGCCTGACGTCACTACCTCTGTCTGAATCTGGTGGACCCGCGCCCCACAGTTCTCATGCATAACGCCGTAAACCAGGCATTCCGCTTCGGTGTCGTGTGAGGGGGTTTACGTTAAATGTTATATGCGCACATTATTGCTAAGAAATTTAAAAGTTTAATACAAAATATAAAATTACACGAATATGGAAGAAGATTTTCAAAAGGCCGACTCACATAACTTACCTACTGTCGATGTTACAACAATGGTACTTAACACAGTGGTTCTAAAGCAGACCCACTGATAGAGAATATTAGTAGAGAATACTAATATTGCGGCACCGTGCATTGGATGAATTTGAAAGTCTAGTATCTTTATTAGTTTTTACGTTAGAGCAAAATTATTTTGAAAAAATCTTGGAGCACATTATTATGCTAAAACTCATTTCGGTGAAATTTGGTTGGTGGGGGGGTGTAGCTCGACGTCAAGCCACACTTCACATGCAAAAAATTAAAAAACATATACCTACGGGGTAAGTGTTTTCAATGTCTAGTACTACAGTGATCTTGTAAACTACTTCTGTTAGAGGAACGGTTAAATGATTACTTCCCCTACTTAATGGGGAAGTAATGCAGTTTTATGAATTAAATTGAAGCAACTTTTTTTAATCTCTGGGTTCCTATAGATATTTGACATAAACATTTCGCATATTTCTTTATATTGATATAGCATTCTTATTATACTAGGTACTTCTAAATGCAGTTCCATAAGTTGGAGGGCGTGTACATGAAGCTTGAATATTAAGAAAATTCCAATAGTTTTCTTTTCCGAAAACGTTTTTTAAACAAAATACGGGGTGTTTAAGTTTCGATTTAATAAACTGGTTTTTATTATATATATCTTTCTACAGAGTGGACCAATAACTCTGAATTTTTGTATACAGTCTTTCTATTTAATAACCTGTAAATAAAAAATAACCTAAAAAAATTCTGGGTGAAATCGAAGAACCCAGTGGCGTAGAATCTGGGGTCCCATGACACCTTATTTTTTTCTCATAAAAAAATTCAGAACCATTATTTTTATTGCGTTTTTGAAATGTCATATTAAAATGCTAAAAAAGCTGAAGTAAACGCAAAGGAATTATTTTTCGAAAATGTTTCTTAATTGAGAGACAGGATGTTGAAAAACCTGTTTTGTAAATGACACTTACACAACGTCTATCTCGGTTAAAAAACATTTTCGGAAAAAAAAAATTCTTAACACTTTAGCTTCATCTGCAGCCTGCAGCTCTTCAATTTATATGGTATTTATGTTTAACTATTAACTAAAAATAATAAAGATAAAAAATGTAAATAAAAAGTTAAGAGCGCTACATTTGAGTTTTTATCGAAGACAATTTTATTGAGTCCTATCGAAATTTAATAAGTACCTATGATGGCTTTTTGTATCAATTTAAAATGGCATTTCCAAAAAGCAATAATAATAATAAAAAACTATACATGCAGTACACACAGTATAGAGTTAGTAAAAATATCCTCCCGCGGAATACACTGTGTCTTATTTGCTTAATTAGACATTCACCTAAAAAAATTGATAACTATTCTGTTTTGTCTAAGAGTTCGGTCAGTATTTATATTTGGCTATCCTACAGTTTCACTATGGCATCTACCATATAGGAATGGAGGACGTACCTATAGTAACACCAGGAAGGTATTCATTTGCTTTGCAAATACATGATTAGCAAAAATAAAGGCACTATAAATCGATATAGGGAGTCCGGTCCTGGTTAGTACCGCGTATAACATGGTAAACAAGCACTAGAAGAAGTGCTGAAGTGGCCTATCGCGTCGTAGCGTTGCCGACGATACAGAGACGGATCCGAACGAATATAGCTTTCTATATCCTGGGTACGATATGACCCAGACTATAGGGATTGATGTCACGCTTTTTGGAATGTAAATGCAAAATAAATGTAAAGATCAAAATAATAATCGTGCTACTGTTAATTTCGAAGATATTCCTTGCCCTGATATTGAATAAAAAATAACAATGCGACCGTAGTGTCAAAGAGGCCTTAGTTGTGACCTTAATATTTGTTTGCAATATCTGTTTTTAGCTTCTTACCCACCCAGTACACCTAATTTCGCTCCTCGATCCCGAAAAAAATTATGGAATAACTTAGGAGACGCGGATGTATATATTTACCAAGAGTTTTAATACTTCCCCATCATCGTTTGTTCCCTCTAATGAAATGAAATATCTTGCTTGTCGAATACCAAAACCTGCAATACTGCAATGAACAGATATCTGCAATGAACGGGGAAATACCCAAGCACCTATAACGTTCAATATGACAACAGCGCTAATGACTTGTGATGTGATGAAGTTGCATGTCTATTATAGGTAACACGTAAATTTGAATCAGTTGTTGCATTGTAAGATTTTTGTTTTTTTGTATAAAATGAAACAAAAAAGAAGAAGAAAGAAGAAAATGTGAAGTGTCAGGTAAACAATATATAAAGTCCCTCTGAATCGAGGGACTCTAATCAACAACTGTCTGAAATCTGCAATGGTTACGCCAGGATACTAAACCACAACCAGGAATATTATTAATTAATTATAAGGCAATAATTGAATGGTCGAGTTATGAAGTTACTTAAAAAATCAGGATAAAAATGCCTGACGAGGCCCTCTAATTCTTGTAGTTATGTTCTTGCATAATTTCTATTAGAGTTCTTATAGCTTAAAAAACATTCAATTGCAAATAAATGATTGTACTTACTTACTTTATAATACCTACATTTATTTATTTTCACATTTTTTGTTGGGTATTAGCAAAACCAAAATAAAATTTAATATACAAAGGAGGGAATTATGTATTTCAAAAAACCCTATAATGATATCTTTTAATAATAATATCCCTTGAAGAATTCTATATAAATGTTTTATCTTTCATTGTCGTTAACTTTGACCGACTAATTTCCATCGGCAAATCAATTTATTAATTAAGCCATTTGAAAAAATTTGCTTAAAGAATTTGAAGAGCTTCCGAATAATGAAAGTAAAATTGTTTATTCCTCTTATTGGGGTACGGGATACACTATATTGGGTATACACTCGCCTACGGCTCGTATCTTAACCATCATACTCGCGTATTAATAGCCTTCATTATAAGCTCGTTGCATAATATACTAATTAAACATTTATTTATTAATTAAATGAATGTAGGTATGTATAACATAATAAAGTGTGAGCCATAAAAAATTGACTTCTAATCCGCGTTACCAACACAAATTTATGTTCACCACTAAATCGTCCTGGTATTCCCACTAAAAAATCACCAGAATTTTGAAAATAGCCTCGTAGGAGAGGGGGGAGGGGTAGCGCCGCATCCGAAAATGGTTGAAAGTTCAAGGTTTTCAAACATTTTCCAGTAGTTGAAAATTTATTCAATCTTAAAATAAAAAAATTAAAACCAATTTTTGTAGTCAATCAGCTACAGGAATTAACAAAAAAAATTCCATTCATTATTATTATTATCAACCAGCAAAAACAATTTTTTCAAATGAAGTTTCTCAAGTCCTGTTTCTTAATTTACTCATTAACGTACAATACAACATAAATATTATGAATGAAAAAAAGAATGAATGAATAACGGGTGGTATTTTATGATTATGATCAATAGCTGTCAGCTCCCGGGATTAATTTATTGCTTTCCTTTTAGTTGGCTAGTGGCAATAGCGGCATCCTCATACCTACCCTCTTGATGCTATTAGGTATTACATATTGGTATTTCTGAAGATTTAAAACTATGAATCTGTTATTTACTTTGCTCTATTTAGTCACCCTATCAGATTGTTGAATTATATTTTAAAAATGCGCCCTAAATTTCCATTAAATTTATTAAACAAAACATCAAAATAAGAATTCTCATTGTATTCATAACATATTTTACTTACTTGAACAATGGTGACCAAATTTTATTAGAAGCCATTTAAAAACCCAGTGACCAGAATATCTTAAATTTCCTCTTACTTCTAATGTCAGTTACAAACGCTCAGAGCAATAAAATTATTTAAATCAAAAAACCGCCGCATTAATTTTGGCGTATTATTTTATACGAGTAGGTAACTGCATATATGGTCTACTTAGATAATATTTTTTCAAAGGAAAGATATTTAACCCGTCAATGATCTGACCGGTCAGGTTCTGGTCAGGTTAGAACACTTTCTTTGAAAAAACAATTTCAAATGAGCCGTGTTGGGAAACACTTTTTGAGTTCAGATAGTTCAGTTTGTTAGCTGCGTTGAGCTGCACTCCCGCCTCCCCACTCCGGGAATATTAAAAATGAACTGCACCAGAATTATCTGCTAATTATGTGCTAATTAAGTGCCAAACTCGATGGTTTGTGCTCCTTTATTTATATCTATTTTAGGGGCGGAGAATATATCTATAGTAACACCAGGAAGGTATTCATTTGCTTTGCAAATGCATGGTTAGCCAAAAAAAAAAAAAACGGCACTAAAAATAGGTTTTCAGAGTACGGTCATGGCGAGAATTGCGAATAACTACGCCGAGTTTCGGAAGTAACAACTTGACGACAATGCAAACCGCTTCGAAGCGTACGGAGCAGGACCTGCATTATATCCGCTTTCTCATATCGTATCCAGAATACAGGGATTAATGTCACGCTTTTTGGAATTCAAATGAAAAATAAATGCAAAATTCAAAATAATAATCATGCTACTGTTAATCTCGAAGATATTCCTTGCCCTGAAAATGAAGAAAAATAATAGAAATATAGTCAAAGCGGCCTTAGTTGTGACCTTAATATATTAGTTTGCAATAGTGGTTTTTAGCTTCTTACCCACCCAGCACCCCTATTTCGCTCCTCGATCCCAAAAAAATTGATGAAGCTTAGGATACGTGGATGCAAATATTTATTTTTTTTAATTTTTAAAATGGGATAAGTAGTTTTTCGAGCGACATGAACCTGCGTTTTACAAAAAAAGTGAATAGGCAGTTGTGAGAAAAGACGTGGTTCAGAATTGTATGAACCATCTAAAATATATACAGTGGTTCAGGTCAGCACAAGTATGATGGTTCAGGATGGTACGGTTTTTTTTGTATAAAATGATAAAAAATAAATCTCTTTTTTCGTGATGTATATGTTCAAAAATATGATATTCGAATAATGACAAATAAATATACGCCGAGAGACGGGCTCCAACTGCTTATTTAAGCCATGGTTCAGGATGGTATGAAATTTCGACTGGCTCAGGAAGGATAGAAAGATCTATATATATATATATATATATATATATATATATATATATCGTGGGCAGGTGAATTTTGGAAAACCACTTTTTCGTGATCTGGGGGTCATGATCGGTGGACATTTGATGAGTTTGGGTGATTTTCGAAAAGTGATGTCGTCCTCAATAGTGTATTTTTTTGTTAAAAAAATACACTAATATTAATTCGGACAGTTAGTGTGACGTCACATCTGACTTTTTAAAGTTAATTCTACTATACGACCTGTTACGGCCACCGATCGGGAAAGTTGTCATTCAGCCAAGTTGTCTGGCATTTAGCGCATAATGAGCTGGCGCCCCATCATGCTGATACCACATCATATTTCTCAAATTCAACGGAACTTCTTCCAATAGTTCACCGAGATTGTTTTCGAGAAAGTTCACGTAACCATTCGCATTAAGGCAATTGGGGGGTTCTATTGGACCAATTAGTTGATCTCCTATCCATGCAGTCCATAAATTCAACGAAAATCTACGTTGGAAGCTCTTTCGTCATACTAATCGCGGATTTTCGTCGGCCCAAAAAAGAGTACTCAATAAATTTTCTTTTTCTTCTACTTAATTAGTGTGAAACACAATTTTCAAACAACCTGTCACTTATTACATCCCGTGATCCATGGCCTACGTCGAATATTTTCTCTAGTTGAATTTCTCTATGAATTTTTAAGCCATGTAAGGTAATTTTCAAATCGATTTTAAGCGAAAACGGTGCATGTTATTGAAATTCAACAAGACGACCTTTTTTGTGTAAAAAACTTTCAACATTTCATAATCTGATATTAAATTCCGCACAAGGTCGTACAAAAAAAGTTGGGGTGGTTTTAACCTCACTCCTCACCTATCTGACCCCCCCCCCCCCTAATAAAAATTTTAAAATTGTTGTAATTGCATCGTATTATCCATAAAAAGTTTGATAAATTCCCAAAATTTCATTTTTCTATCTTGAACGGTTTCGGAGATATTAAATAAAAACCATCTTCATGAGCTCCCCTTTCGGAGGCTGTGGCCCCCTTAGGAAGAATTTCTCGACCTATTTTTATAGGAACTTTTTTTCATATTTTTGAAAATAGAATCTGCTGTTTCAGTATTGCACGCTAATTACGGGACACCCTGTATATTATACAAATCAATTTTTCCAGAAATTGTAATAAAATTAACATGATGTTTTTTATTATAATATTTATGTATGTGAATATACCTAGGTACTTAGATATATCTTAATACCTATGTAGAAGTAAATTTAATAAAAAAGTTGATACTTATACACTGATGTGTCGTTTTCTCCGCACCAACAAAAATATTCATATTTAATCAATCATGGGGCATGCAATAATAATGTATAGAAACCTATAGCAAATGATACCTTTCTTTGATGCGAGGGAAAATTTGAAGTTCCTTTTTATACAATTTGAAATCCAATTTATAGTCTCGCTTTTTTTATACACCAGAGAAAGATTTATTCGATATGAAACTTTCTTTATTCAAACAAATCTTATAGTTTTCCATATTATCTAATCTTAAAATTTGACTGAATTTTTTCTCTTAAATTAATGGATGATATGATTGAGCTTAAGAATATATGAATATTTGAAATGATAATACTGCGTGTTTGTTACAAAATATTCTGTTTTCAAAATAAAAATGCGTAAATTTTTAATTTTCGTATGTTCAACTCAACAAAGAATCATTTCTTCCATCAAATTTATCATACCTATACCTACCTATATTTGGGTGTACAGGGTGGGCAAATTTGGATGTTTCTATAGGAGATCTCGGTAACTATAAGAGCTATGGAAAAATGAATGGCACAGGCACATTCTCGATCGCTTTTTTTGAGAGGGACTCAATGGTGTATACCTGAACTCGCTATCTTCTTTTGTTTTCGAGCTATAATGAAAAGTAAGTACGATTTTTCACGATATCGATAAATGTCGATATTTTTCTTGGTTTTGAAGTTGGAGAAAAGATATTTGCACATTCTTCAGGCACTTTTTTGAGTGGAATTGAATTGCCTCAACAGATTTTGAATATCTTTTTTCATTTTTCGGTTATAACAAAAAGTTGTATTTTTTAAATGGAAGTCATATAGTGGGCCATGAACTAATTAAATAGAGTATTTTTTTCTCTTTGCAACGATATATAACATGTGTGTTAAAAAGTTATGAAAAGTTACATTTTTCAAAATAAATTGAATTTGTCTAGCTATCTGAGATTTTTTTTATTTTTATTTTGACTAGTCGCCTAGTGGGCGTGAATGTCATTTAGGGTGGAGTGCTAGAACGCTAATTATTAAAGATATGTCAGATAATTATTGATTTTCAATTGCAGATTTTGAAAAAAGGGTGAATATTTTGAATGGTCTTTCATTTTTTATCAATAATTAACTCTTCTAAAAGTGGGTAGAGTTTATTTCCAGCAATGCAAAATGTGTCAGACCAACATTTTGACAATACAGGGCATTTTAAAATCAGTAATTATCTGGCAGATCTGTAATTAACGTTCTAGCACTCCACCGTTAGAATACTATATGAAGACGTCTGTCAAAGCCAGTTCTCTGACATTTTTGAATTAGAAAGTGACTGAAAAATGAAAATTTGGTTGATGACCAATCAAACTTTTCATATGTTATGTTAGATTGCTTTATGCAAAATAGTAACAATTCTGATATTTATATCATCTGATATTACTACTGATATCTATAATATAACTACGGCTCCAATTACATTAATGGCAGTTTCTTCGGCATCACCAATATGATAGTTTTTCGGCCTAGGCTTCTTGAATGACCCGTGATTGATAATGTTTCCCTTCAACCTCTCAAAAATAGATTTGTGGGGTTGTCTCCTCTCTGGATGACGATTGAAGTATGTTGCGGATGCAATATCAGAATTGCTGTTACTTATTTGAATAAAGCATTCTAACATATCATACTCTTCGTAGTTTTCATAGACCAAATTTGTCATTTTGCAAACGAAACGAGCACTTTCTAACTCAAAAACTGCGTAAACTGGCTTTGACAGGCGTTGTCGCACAATTTTCTAAATGACATTCACGCCTACTAGGTAAATAGTTGAAACAAATTTCTAAGCTACCATGATAAATGAAGTTTATTTTGGAAAATGTAACTTTTCATAAATTTTTTACACACATGTTATATATCGTTGCAAAGATAAAAAAAATACTCTATTTAATTAGTTCTTGGCCCACTATGACTTCCATTTAAAAAAATACAACTTTATGTTATAACGGAAAAATGAAAAAAGATATTCAAAATCTGTTGAGGCCATTCATTTCCACTCAAAAAAGTGCCTGAAGAATGTGCAAATATCTTTTCTCTAACTTGAAAAACAAGAAAGATATCGACATTTATCGATAGGTACCGTGAAAAATCGTACTTTTCATTATAGCTCGAAAACAAAAAAAGATAGCGAGTTCCGGTTTTCACCATTGAGTTCCTCTCAAAAAAAACAATCGAGAATGTAACATTCATTTTTCCATAGCTCTTATAGTTACCGAGATCTCCTATAGAAACATCCAAATTGGCCCACCCTGTACAATGTTAAAGTAAGTATGCTTAATTCAATAATATTGTGGTGTTTTTCACTATCAAAACTTGAAAACATTCTTCAATAATTGCGAGCATTACGGATCGGTTCGTCTAAAAACGTTTGTTTTTGTTGATAGAAATAAGTCGAGAAGATTTTTTTGTCTCCAGAAAAAACCATTCGGTTACTATTTAATTAAAGTTAATTCTTAATAAGAAATATTTTTAAGTCAAGTATTTTGTAGGTATGTACATAATATACCTGATAGGTATTCTACTAGGTACTATATCGAAACAATGATTATCATTCTTGACTTAAAATATAATTTTTCTATGTGTACCTTTATATTATTCATTATTTAGGAAATAGACTGGTTTGGAAACAGTTTGCCAAGCCAAGCGAAGCTCTCCGATATCCAAAGCTCGCACGCCGCGCCATGGGAAGACATCCTTTCCAAGAACTATTATTTCAAATGCCATTAAAGAAAAGAAGATTTGCGTTTGCTCATATTATTATCTACTTTAGTAGGAAATTCAACATAAAATATTTCAAATATGAAGTCATATCTCCACCTGACAAAAGGTGATTGCTTTTACCTTCGTCAAACTAAAGCAATAATAGACAAATCAGTCACGGCCTCACGGCGTCACGGCAATAAATAACTCGCTGACAGGTATAAACTTATAGGTTTACAAGAAATCTTGTTGAACACTTTATGGAAGTACAAAGTATGAATCCCTTTGAAAGTGATTCTAACAAGTTAACCAATGTTTTGTCAATTTATTATTGGACGTTGGACCATTTCTTTTTCTTAAGAATCAATAAATAGATATCGCGTTTTTTAGATGAAAAAACAAATTGTGGCAATTAAAAAAAAAGTCATTTAGAAACACTATACCTATACAAATAATATTAACTAATTAATGTTGATTGTATAGTTTTAGTTTAATTAATAACATTGTAGTTTTGCAGTAGTAAATAATATCCTGAGAAAAGGTAACTGATATCGCTGCCGTTCAGAAGTCTATAATTTATTATAGGTACAAATACTTACCAGTGTTTGATGTAGGGAATTCCCTATATACCGTGAAGATCTTATTACTGTCTTTATTCGTTTTCAAGCGGAAAGACTTCATATTTGAAATCGTGACGCTTTTGGATGTAGAGATACAGGAAGGTGTTTTTGTGTAATTTTGATTTTACTCGAATGAATGTGAAAAGTATAACCATTAGTTTTGTATAAAGGTTTTTATAAATTGTTAAATGTTCTTCTTTGTTTTGGGTTTTAGGTTCAATATTAAAGTATTATTTTTCAAAAATATTTTTATAAAAATGAAATGTTTTTATAAACGTAGCATTTTCCTTATTCGTATCTTACCAACCAAAAAGCCTATTTTTTTTTAAATAATGAACCACCCCCGAATTTATTTGTAGGAATTAATTTACACCCTGTACATACATACATGGTGTTGAAAAAGTCTCTGTGCCCTCCAATAAACCCGCAAATCTTGAGTTTTGAAAAAAATGCAAAATCGGGTCAATTTTATAATTTAATTTACTTTGTAATTTACGTGTAATTGATGTAATTTTTTTAAATTTTATACAGAGTGTTCTTTGGCTCAGTAATGATAACATTGTCTATTTTTTTTAATAGGACGCCTTATAGTATTTTCATATTACCTGAGAAATAATAGTTTTTACAATTGCAATTTAAATTGAGTAGTTTTACGAATTATAAACAAGTGAAAATCGCAATTAATCATTTTCAAAGCAGAGTACATCGGAAACGGCTCCAACTATCGGAAAACGGCTTACATGTCCCTATCTTAACTTTTCATTTGCTATCTTACAGTGTACTTGAAATTTTTAAACAGGGTGATTAAAATTATCAAATTTTTCATCACCCTGTATAAAATTATCATCTACATCATTCGTACTCGTACGTATATAAAAAGTTGAAATTGACCGTAGCCGTTGAAATAAGCCGTTTTACGATATTGTAAATTAACAATTTTGGAAATAGAAAATAGCGTTTTTAATTTGTTTACAATAACTAATAAAATAAGCTACTCATTTTAAACTACAATCTGCTTTGAAAACCGTTCTTTTTGAATTTTTCACTACTTTTTCCATACTTAATAACGGCAGGTAGGCATAGCCTTTTGAAAGACGAAACATTGAGACCTCGTTGAAAATTTATTCGAAATGAACCGACAATAAGTACTTAAGTATTTTTCAAGATATACTTAAGGAAATTCGTAAGTCATATAATAGTCGACGGGATTACGATTGCTTATTTTCCTTTAAGGAAAACTTATAGTAGAACGATAAGGCACTAATTTTCCTTTAAGTTGGCGCTGAGAGCTATAACGACAGGTGTGTAAGTTAAAAGTAGGTAATATTCCAATACTCCAGTCAATGACCATTTTCCCGTGGAATTTTTGTAAATAGCACCGATTTGTACAAAAATTCGGACTTAGGTTCTACTTACTTAGGTACCCGCTACTTCAAAGTTGACCCTGTGCCTGGGGTTGCTTTTACCCCTTCTGGGGGTGAAAAATGTTTAATTGAAAATAATTCCGCGGTGGATAGATTGACCAATCCTAAGCAGATTTGTTGCGTAAAGCTTATCTGAAAGTCAATACGATTCGACGTATTCGCGAGTGGTTGCACGTCAATTTTTCAACCAGTAAACCTCCGTTTTCAGATGGTTTTTCGCGAATAACTCGGAAAGAAAATATTCTATTTGCTTTTTTGTTCTTATTGGTCAAACGCCAAAATTGAAAGTTTCAACGGGAATTTACCAAAAAAACAATGCATGTTTCGAGGGATGGAACCTTTTTCGCCGTGCTTGAAAAATTCGTTATTTTTGTTTTCTGTAAAAATCCCGAGCATCGAAACTAAGCGACTTATGACGAAAATAATGTTGGTCTCTATTTTTTTCGGCATCAAAAAAATGTGAAAATCACTTTGCAATTCACTTATACAGGGTGATTCATGAGTGACCTTACATAGACCAATGGTGATAAGCGGACTTCAAGGCGGGTCGAAAACCACAAAAGAAATTTTTTTTTCGTGATTGGTTACGAAGTTACAGGGTGTTTTATGTCTCAGGTACAAAACTTTGATAGGCGATATTTCTGAAACGGCTGGAGATATTTTGTAGGAATTTACTAGGAATGGTGCATTCCGGAAACTCATCAAAACCGCATTCTGAGTTAATTGAAAATCCAGGACCGGACTTGAAAATTTTTGCCCCCGTGGTCTTTGTTGAAAAAGTTTATTTTCTGACCGTGCTATTGAAAAACTGTCATCGAATTTGAAAAGATAAGAAAAAACTCTATAGAAATCATTCCTCAATTTGAACGGCACACCCAAACCGTCTCGAAAAAAAAATGTCAAAGTAAAACTTCTCAGTAAATTATCGTTTTCGAGCAGACATATTTTACTTAATGTTCGTCTGAATTCCTTCAAATTTATTTTTTGACTTGTTTCTGTGGGAAAAATGTTTGACAGAAGGCCAAGCTTTATTACTGGGAAATCAGGTGTCAACTGCAAAATTTTCAGATTTCGCTAATAATCACAAATCATTTCACTAATAACGAATACCAGACAGTATGTTTGTGTATGGTTTCTGCAATGGAAATTCAAGAGCAGCTGCGAGAGAATACCATAGAAGATCACAATCGAAGAACACCGGCCCATGTAACGTTTCGCGTCTGTTTTCCAATTTTCTCGAAACCACGGAATATTTCCCTGAGTTCAAAGGAATGCTGAACCTCAATTGGAAAATCTGAACCATCAAAACATCGTGGAGATGGTGGCAGTAAATCCAAGTACAACTACGCGAAGAATTGGGCAAGCACTGGGCATTTCTCAATCAAGAGTATCGGGAACCTTGAAAAAAAAAGAAGAGCGCGGATGCATCCCTGTCACGTACAAAGCGTACAGAGGCTTCAGCCATTCAATGAAGTTCCATTGAATGGATTGCGTAGAATTTTGTGTACTGATCGAAGCTCAGTTCACGCGGGATGGTGTAACGAATAAAAAAACTCCCACCTATGGGCATATGAAAATCCGCGCTCTGTTGTTCAGAAGAACTCGCAACAGATTTTCTATAAATGTGCAGTGTGGCATTGCAAATGATACCCTAATAGGACCCCATTTTTTGCTGGGCGGCTCACGGGGGAAATTTATTTACTTTTCCTACAAGTCTTTTTGCCCGGCTTGCTTGCAGAGGCGAACGTGAACAGGCGTGCTCTTTCCTTCCAGCAAGATGGGGCACCACCGCATTTTTCTCGACAAGTCAGAGAGCATCTCCACAATGAGTACCCCAATCGTTGGTTCGGGCGCGGCGGCTCTCATTCCTGACCACCTAGGTCCCCCAACCTCACTGTTTTAGACTATTACCCATGGGGCCATATGAAGCAGGAAGTCTAAAAAACGGAAGTAAGTACCAGAGAGGAGCTCAGGACGCGAATACTGGTAGTTGCTGATGAAATTAGAAACAACAGGCAAATAATTCAAAAAGCAAACCAAAATTTATGGAAACGCTGCAGGCAATGTATTGAAGTTGGTAAAGGACATTTTGAGGACCGTTTATAACATTAATATTGATAACATTTAATTTACACTGACGTTTTTCCCACAGAAACAAGTCAAAAAATAAATTTGAAGGAATTCAGACGAACATTAAGTAAAATATTATGTCTGCTCGAAAACGATAATTTACTGAGAAGTTTTACTTTGACTTTTTTTTTTCGAGACGGTTTGGGTGTGCCGTTCAAATTGAGGAATGATTTCTATAGAGTTTTTTCTTATCTTTTCAAATTCGATGACAGTTTTTCATAGCACGGTCAGAAAATAAACTTTTTCAACAAAGACCACGGGGGCAAAAATTTTCAAGTCCGGTCCTGGATTTTTAATTAACTCAGAATGCGGTTTTGATGAGTTTCCGGAATGCACCATTCCTAGTAAATTTCTACAAAATATCTCCAGCCGTTTCAGAAATATCGCCTATCAAAGTTTTGTACCTGAGACATAAAACACCCTGTAACTTCTTAACCAATCACACAAAAAAAAATTCTTTTGTGGTTTTCGACCCGCCTTGAAGTCCGCTTATCACCATTGGTCTATGTAAGGTCACTCATGAATCACCCTGTATACGTACTTGTATAACAATGCTCTAGAAGTTTGACCGCTTTAAAATGATAATTTTTTAAAGGGTTAGAGCTGAAATGGCTTGAACAAGTTACTATTTACGAACAAATATAAACTTGGAACGATTCAACGGCCATACTTACTCAAGTTTTATACTGTAGGAGAAAAAGCAACGAAAATTTTCAGTACCTAAAGCAAGCCTATAATTTTTTACTCCACAAGATTTTGCGTATCACGTTTTTGGGTTATTTTAAAGAAAAGTCAAATTACTTTGCAAAATCACAAAAATTGCCTTTTCACTTCAAGCTCAATTTGTTTCAAAACTAAGCATTTTGAACCGGTAAAACTTCTAGAGCATGTTACAAGTATACATAAATAAAGTAAATTTAAAGCAAAAATTATTATTTTCAATTGGAGTGATAATTAAGGGGTGTTTTTCACATTTTTTTGCCGCCGAAAAAAATTGGCACGAAAATTATTTTCGTCATAACTCGCTTAGTAGTTTCCTCCGAAAAATGCATTGCTTTTTGGTAACTTCTCGTTGATACTTTCAATTTTGAAGTTTGACGAAAAAGAAGCGACTTTCAACAAGCTATCACTCCGTTTGCATTGCGGATCTACACATGCAGACACTGTAAATCCACTATACTTCTTGTTTTGTTTTTTATAAGCTACATTTTTACCAGGATTAATTTTTCGGTAAAATATCTACTTTTTGAGTTATTTGTAAAAAACCGTGTGAGAACGTGCGGGTATATTGGTTGAAAAATTGACGCTTTCACTCGCGAATAAGTCAAAAAGTATTGACTTTCAGAAACAACTTTATAGAACATGAGTTGCGTTTATAATATACAGTGTGGAAAAGCCAAATGGAATAAATTCGATAATAAATCAATGGAGATGTGTGCGAAAAAACTCTCGGACACGTCGATTAGTATTTTGATTGCGCATTTTTTTCAATGAAAACTTTTTATACAGGGTGTGTCGTGTAACAGTGCTCAATACCAACTTTCTTCTTTCAAATCAAACACCCTGTATATTATTACATTTTCAGATTGCCTGAAAAAATGTAGTAATAATGCTGTTTATAATTCAAATTTGTAACGAGTGATTTTTGAGTTATAAACAAATGAAAATCGCATTTTTTAATTTTCAAAACAGTGTGTACACCGATAACGGCTCAAGATGTCGGAAAACGGCTTAAATGATTCATTTCTTATACCCAGCTTTTTTGCTGACAGAATCTGCTGTAAAATTTTTGTATCTGATTCCTCCTGATTTGAGATCAACAGGTCATTATCCAAGAAAAAAATTATATAAGTATTGAGAAAAATCAGAAAAAAACCTACCCTGAACAAAGACCTGACTTACCGGTGACGCTAAAGTGCAACATTACCCCTACCTATATCATTTTTCGATCGTTCCTTATATAGGTACCTATTATCGTCACAATAATAATTAATTGTAACTATAATGTAGAAAATCGAAATTTCTGTAAAATCTGGTAACGTAGCCATAAAAGAGCAAGCAAATAACTCGGATAATAATCAACCAAGTCTCCAATGGCTTCAACGGTATCTAGAAATTGCTTGGACCAACTGAGCTCCAGGATTATAGGGCCACCCATGGAGTCGAATGGTCACGCAGGTAATTATAGCTCCAACTCGGAAACGCTGGAGAAGCCAATTTTATTTTTAATATTCCTTAAAATGTCACAAGTAAAGTTCTTAATAAAATTTATTGCAGGTCTTAACTCAGCAGGTAAGGGTTTTCAATTGTTAAGAGATTACTGCATATGAGGGGATAAGAATTGACAATTTGTTTACCTGAACATTTTCCTAGTATTTACAAGAAAGAACGTTTCATGGATATTAAGCAGAGCCATAAAATTTTCAAATAAGGTTACTTATCGCTTATTATACACCTCCTTACGCATTACGAAGTTATGGGTAAATGGGGGAGAGGGAGGGTGATGCAGCGGAATGAGCGCTAACCGATAGTTCGAGTGAGAGCTCGAGCGTCTTGATTATGCATTGCTTTACATTTAATAACTTTTGAGATAAAACAGCCGAAGTATTAAAATTTATTGAATTTTTTAGCCACTTCGAACGGAGATATCGCTTCTTTAAGAGCGCCTTGCGTTGAGCAACGCTTTTCTAGATCTGTGTTCATTTTCTTATGGGCAAACGGCTACAAAATGTAAGGTGTAAAAAATACCAAAAATTCGCATCAGTTCTCTATTATCGATTTATAGAACCCTTTTTAACCCAGAACTTTTTTATCCGTGCGCCACTGATTGATTGTGTAATTTTAATTTAAAGGCTTAGGTATTACTGAACTTGTTTCCCTCTTATAAAAGTTTGGTACCTTACATGGTTTTTCCATAATTAATTTTTAATGATGTACTTACACACCACGAAAACGTATTTGTGAAAATCACATTTTAATTAAAAAATAATCTCTTATTTATAGTCTTATTTCACAAAAACGACGTAATTCGCATTTACTTTGTAACGAAGTTACCCCGGGTCGCAGGATCTCTAGCGAAAAGCCACCGTGTGTGTGATCGTCTAGTTTCCCTAATTTCTCTTAATAGGACCGCTGTGTTTTCCTACGTTGTGTTTACCGTAATTACCGTAGTCACCCCTGCTCTTTGATTGAGGTATGCCAGGATTACTATGACCGAAACGGATGCGCAAAGAACCTACTGGGATTTTTCTTTTGCCGGAAAAGCGGGGAATTTTACTGAGACTTGTTGTTGACTGTGAACTTCCTGTCAGATGTCTAAAGCGAGTGAAGAGCGAGAGAATTCGTTTGCAAGGGCGTAAAATGTTGAAGGGCGAGATGGGTTGTGATTTTGCATAGAGAGTACAAAAAAATGGAAAGCGAAGAGGGATCCCTTTCATCCATCTTTCAAACTATAATCCATTTCGGATTCCACTCTTTTACACACCTGTGCTTTCTTTTTGGTTTTTGTTTCGTTTACAGACTACCCGGTATATGCGGGAATGTCTTATTATTTCGTTTTGCTTTCATTTCGGTTACAGACTATCCGGTATATGCGGAAATGTCCGTGTGTTTAACTAGTCAACGATTTTCTTTGCCTAATTTCCTTTTTCTAGATTCTTTGATCTCACTTCAAACTTCAAGCAACGGCTTGAATTAATTAAAGAATACAACCACTTTGGTTTTCAGACGATCCGGGATATTGCGGAAATGTCTGACTCATTACCTATTCGAGTACAGGGTTGCCACTTCTCCTGAATTTTGATTGCGTATCTTTTATAAAATCGTTCCTTCCGACTCTCTTTTATTTAATGATTTTATTTGCACAGTTGATTTACCTAGGAGTGTGAATTATTTCACCTCCGTTTATTTAATTCATAACCTGGGTGATACTGTATTTAGTTATCACTTTGTATACCTTGTTGTTATTTGTCTTGTTCTACCTTTTATTGCACCCGTCGATGCTGCCTCGTCAGGCGACCTTTATGTCACATTTATGTTACCTTGCCCTTAGGCATTTGTCACTGTTATACCTGATGATTTACCTTACTCGTCATTCGAGTGCTTTTCTGATTGAAACCTTAATCAACTGTATGATTGTAGATTTTTCTACACACCTTGATTTATTACCCAGAGCATGTTGGCTCCGTTCGAAAATCTTTGTTCCTCAACGTGATTATTAGCTGACCACACTACAGACCACGACTCTTTAACCATTAATCTAGTTAATGATTGAAAATGCTGGACTTTTGTTTATCATTCGTGTTTAGGCTTGTTTACAGACAAATTACTTAATCTTTTGTATCGGCACCAACACACCGGTCCGCCAGTAACACGAGTACGTCGGCCTATCACCCCAAAGAGCGTAGATAGTATGATGAGAACATAATAATAACATTTGTCACATAAGATTCAGGTGTGTATAAAATCTGGTTAGAAGAGATTCGGAAAACGACCTTATAGTGATCAATGTGGTTTTTGAATCTAAATTGGCTTTCCCATTCTCGAGGCCGTTCTAATTTTTGTGATTTTGATTCTCTATTTGCTGATTTGCCTATCCTAGCTTTATTTTGGTTATTGGATTGCCTGATAGGTGAGGGCGGTTATTACACCTGACAACCTTGCTTTGGTTTACTTCGTTTCTCTATCCTACTCTGAGGGTGCTTTTGCCCTGTTGCGCTCTATGATTTCCACTTTCCGGTACAACGGAGGTCTTCACCTGGACATCGAGGTGAATCCCTCCCCCGGGTATTAATCGATTACCTACTCTAACTCCTAATTGTGTCTTGTAATGGAATTAGTATTTCCTGATAATATTTGCGAATTAGCAGAGGCTACATCTGACAACGCTGCCTTGTTCTATCTAGACCTGTACTAACCGGGGGTGCTCTGCTATGTGATCTTTATTTATGGTGTCATATAATGGCGAGAAACTCCTTTCACTTTCTAACATCGTGTTTAAAGGGACAGCAGATGCCGGTCTACTATTTGGTAAATAATAACTCGGACTCTTCGAAGAATAGGATGATTGAATCATGGGCCGTTTTGTTTACGGATTATTAATTCCTGACCTGCGTCTGTTTTCTCTCCTAGCTATATCTCGATTCCCTATACCGGGATGAAGTAGGTACCTAATACTATTGGTGCTGCCGTCTGTTTCCTTACTAATTGTTTTGCCTGATTTAAAATGGGACCTGCACACGTGAATGTTGCGAATCGGTTTGATTATTTATTTATTTGGATTTTGTTTTGAAGAGATCTTCCCTAACTGGTGGTAGGTGGAAATTCAACTGGCGTGGGTGGGGGTTTATGAATCAGTATGATTTATTTATTGATTTGAATTTCGTTTGAAGGATGATTGGTTCTAACTGATTGTATGTGGAAATTTCCCTAATCGTAAAGGAAAGAGCGTATGGAGTGCATAGAAACTACCATCTCGTTTACGCTCCTTTTGGATAGGAAAATTCACGGTTTTTCTGGGTTGATTGGTTAGGAAATTTGTAGCGAGTGCATAGAAACTACCATCTCATCTACAAATTTGGTTGAAAGAATGTCAGACCTGGAGTGCGCTAATAAAAGCCATCTCGTTGATCTTCCAAGCAAGGGTTAAGGAATATGACAGAGCTCGATCGAAGTCTGATCTCACTCTGTCTCGAACAGCGGCAAGGCGTTTGCTTTTATAGATGCCGCGGCCCGCCTTCTAAACATCACGCAACAATGCATCGTGATTTAGTCCTTAATCGTATTTTCCTAATTACTGGACTTAGCGATTTTGCCTCGCGGCTATCTCACTGAATTTTCCTAAACCTGCACTATCTAAATTTTCCTTTAAATCGGCCGACGCGTTTAGGTACTTCTCATTGTGTCTAGTTATTATAATTACACCGACTTAACTTTCACTTCGTGTTTTCCCTTACTTGTCGTTTAGGTACCGGGGTGCTTTTCCGGCTATTGGGGTTTATTAATTCGCCCTATCGATTGGTGAACTTTTCATTGTCGTAGGTGTAATAACTACTGAGTTACTTTTGTCTTTGCGAAGGCTTATTGTTTAAATTCTGATTTCACATTCCTTCACACGGTCTGTTTCTTTCCATCCGTTCTTGTATGTAGGTCACCTATTATTTCGTCACGCGGACCGACAGTGTCTGCCCTAACATCTGGCAATGGTTGATTTACCCTTGCGGTGGTCGCTTTCTCGAAGGACTGAATTGTGGCTAGCTGGAGCGATTTTATTTTATGAATATTTAATGTGCAGGCAGGGATCGTTTCTATTGATGTAACGGCGCGTAGCTGTATTTAATTTCCTTATCATCCTACCTAGGTGCGATCCATTTCACCGCCCCCTCGTCTTCAGGCTATCAGCGGGTACCCTGATAGACGGAAGACGCCCCCTAACTCTCCTACTTGGTTTTGGTGTTTTTGGTTTTGGGTTTTCCTTCTCGGCCAATTTATTCCCGCGTATTAGCCCTCAATCCTGGTCGCTGGCACCAATGTAACGTAATTACCCCGGGTCGCAGGATCTCTAGCGAAAAGCCACCGTGTGTGTGATCGTCTAGTTTCCCTAATTTCTCTTAATAGGACCGCTGTGTTTTCCTACGTTGTGTTTACCGTAATTACCGTAGTCACCCCTGCTCTTTGATTGAGGTATGCCAGGATTACTATGACCGAAACGGATGCGCAAAGAACCTACTGGGATTTTTCTTTTGCCGGAAAAGCGGGGAATTTTACTGAGACTTGTTGTTGACTGTGAACTTCCTGTCAGATGTCTAAAGCGAGTGAAGAGCGAGAGAATTCGTTTGCAAGGGCGTAAAATGTTGAAGGGCGAGATGGGTTGTGATTTTGCATAGAGAGTACAAAAAAATGGAAAGCGAAGAGGGATCCCTTTCATCCATCTTTCAAACTATAATCCATTTCGGATTCCACTCTTTTACATACCTGTGCTTTCTTTTTGGTTTTTGTTTCGTTTACAGACTACCCGGTATATGCGGGAATGTCTTATTATTTCGTTTTGCTTTCATTTCGGTTACAGACTATCCGGTATATGCGGAAATGTCCGTGTGTTTAACTAGTCAACGATTTTCTTTGCCTAATTTCCTTTTTCTAGATTCTTTGATCTCACTTCAAACTTCAAGCAACGGCTTGAATTAATTAAAGAATACAACCACTTTGGTTTTCAGACGATCCGGGATATTGCGGAAATGTCTGACTCATTACCTATTCGAGTACAGGGTTGCCACTTCTCCTGAATTTTGATTGCGTATCTTTTATAAAATCGTTCCTTCCGACTCTCTTTTATTTAATGATTTTATTTGCACAGTTGATTTACCTAGGAGTGTGAATTATTTCACCTCCGTTTATTTAATTCATAACCTGGGTGATACTGTATTTAGTTATCACTTTGTATACCTTGTTGTTATTTGTCTTGTTCTACCTTTTATTGCACCCGTCGATGCTGCCTCGTCAGGCGACCTTTATGTCACATTTATGTTACCTTGCCCTTAGGCATTTGTCACTGTTATACCTGATGATTTACCTTACTCGTCATTCGAGTGCTTTTCTGATTGAAACCTTAATCAACTGTATGATTGTAGATTTTTCTACACACCTTGATTTATTACCCAGAGCATGTTGGCTCCGTTCGAAAATCTTTGTTCCTCAACGTGATTATTAGCTGACCACACTACAGACCACGACTCTTTAACCATTAATCTAGTTAATGATTGAAAATGCTGGACTTTTGTTTATCATTCGTGTTTAGGCTTGTTTACAGACAAATTACTTAATCTTTTGTATCGGCACCAACACACCGGTCCGCCAGTAACACGAGTACGTCGGCCTATCACCCCAAAGAGCGTAGATAGTATGATGAGAACATAATAATAACATTTGTCACATAAGATTCAGGTGTGTATAAAATCTGGTTAGAAGAGATTCGGAAAACGACCTTATAGTGATCAATGTGGTTTTTGAATCTAAATTGGCTTTCCCATTCTCGAGGCCGTTCTAATTTTTGTGATTTTGATTCTCTATTTGCTGATTTGCCTATCCTAGCTTTATTTTGGTTATTGGATTGCCTGATAGGTGAGGGCGGTTATTACACCTGACAACCTTGCTTTGGTTTACTTCGTTTCTCTATCCTACTCTGAGGGTGCTTTTGCCCTGTTGCGCTCTATGATTTCCACTTTCCGGTACAACGGAGGTCTTCACCTGGACATCGAGGTGAATCCCTCCCCCGGGTATTAATCGATTACCTACTCTAACTCCTAATTGTGTCTTGTAATGGAATTAGTATTTCCTGATAATATTTGCGAATTAGCAGAGGCTACATCTGACAACGCTGCCTTGTTCTATCTAGACCTGTACTAACCGGGGGTGCTCTGCTATGTGATCTTTATTTATGGTGTCATATAATGGCGAGAAACTCCTTTCACTTTCTAACATCGTGTTTAAAGGGACAGCAGATGCCGGTCTACTATTTGGTAAATAATAACTCGGACTCTTCGAAGAATAGGATGATTGAATCATGGGCCGTTTTGTTTACGGATTATTAATTCCTGACCTGCGTCTGTTTTCTCTCCTAGCTATATCTCGATTCCCTATACCGGGATGAAGTAGGTACCTAATACTATTGGTGCTGCCGTCTGTTTCCTTACTAATTGTTTTGCCTGATTTAAAATGGGACCTGCACACGTGAATGTTGCGAATCGGTTTGATTATTTATTTATTTGGATTTTGTTTTGAAGAGATCTTCCCTAACTGGTGGTAGGTGGAAATTCAACTGGCGTGGGTGGGGGTTTATGAATCAGTATGATTTATTTATTGATTTGAATTTCGTTTGAAGGATGATTGGTTCTAACTGATTGTATGTGGAAATTTCCCTAATCGTAAAGGAAAGAGCGTATGGAGTGCATAGAAACTACCATCTCGTTTACGCTCCTTTTGGATAGGAAAATTCACGGTTTTTCTGGGTTGATTGGTTAGGAAATTTGTAGCGAGTGCATAGAAACTACCATCTCATCTACAAATTTGGTTGAAAGAATGTCAGACCTGGAGTGCGCTAATAAAAGCCATCTCGTTGATCTTCCAAGCAAGGGTTAAGGAATATGACAGAGCTCGATCGAAGTCTGATCTCACTCTGTCTCGAACAGCGGCAAGGCGTTTGCTTTTATAGATGCCGCGGCCCGCCTTCTAAACATCACGCAACAATGCATCGTGATTTAGTCCTTAATCGTATTTTCCTAATTACTGGACTTAGCGATTTTGCCTCGCGGCTATCTCACTGAATTTTCCTAAACCTGCACTATCTAAATTTTCCTTTAAATCGGCCGACGCGTTTAGGTACTTCTCATTGTGTCTAGTTATTATAATTACACCGACTTAACTTTCACTTCGTGTTTTCCCTTACTTGTCGTTTAGGTACCGGGGTGCTTTTCCGGCTATTGGGGTTTATTAATTCGCCCTATCGATTGGTGAACTTTTCATTGTCGTAGGTGTAATAACTACTGAGTTACTTTTGTCTTTGCGAAGGCTTATTGTTTAAATTCTGATTTCACATTCCTTCACACGGTCTGTTTCTTTCCATCCGTTCTTGTATGTAGGTCACCTATTATTTCGTCACGCGGACCGACAGTGTCTGCCCTAACATCTGGCAATGGTTGATTTACCCTTGCGGTGGTCGCTTTCTCGAAGGACTGAATTGTGGCTAGCTGGAGCGATTTTATTTTATGAATATTTAATGTGCAGGCAGGGATCGTTTCTATTGATGTAACGGCGCGTAGCTGTATTTAATTTCCTTATCATCCTACCTAGGTGCGATCCATTTCAACTTACCTTGAGAATAATCACAGATGGCGGTGAAACTAAAGTTTCCCATTTAGTTCGTTTTTTACTTATTTTGGAAAATTTGTATTCAGTTTAAAGAGCCGTATCTTGGAAAAAGGGCCATTTTAGACATTAATAATTTCAATTGGCTTATTTTTAACCCAGGATGGTGGAACGTTGTTGTTGAAATTAATATTTAAATTAAAAAAGAGATTTTGACGAATACGTTTTCAGTAGTGAAGGTCCATCATTAAAAATTATCATGGGAAAACCATGCAAGATACCAAAATTTTATAAGAGGGCTAAGGGTTCAATAATAATTTAACCTTTGGATAAAAAAATACAGAATCAATCAGTGGCGTGCAGATAAAAAAGTTCTGGAGTAAAAAATCGTGACATCAAAAACAGGAACATATGTAGTATGTCAATGTTTGTAAGATTATGTCAGTTTATGGATTTTTCAGTAGGTAATATGCGTTTAAATTTAGAAGTTTCTCAGTTTATCCATTTTTTACTTATTCTAGAAAAAGTGTTTTTGGTTGACCCTCTTTTTTAAGGGCTGTATCATGAAAATTATGCCTTTTTGAACATAGATAATTTGGGTTAAATCGTCATATTTTTTACTCGGGAATTACTTATTAACTTTTAGCGACACCCTGTATATTTACTTAAGTCTATTTGATTTAATTGTTCCTTTTTAAGTTGAATTGTTTATATGGATGACAATGAATGACAATGACGAAATTTAACAGCTTCTGTTAAAGAAAATTCAACAAAATATGAACATCTTATACGACACGATACGGCGTCGAGGCATGATGATACCATATAGCTGACTAAAAGAAATTTAAAATTGATAAAAGAAAAGATCAAAAAACTATAAGAAACACTTTTCACAAAATTGAAGAGCAACTCTATAACGTTGCTTGAACGGTCAATCAAATTTACCATTCTTTATATTGTATCAGATCATAAACTGCTTATAATGGAATACTAACATTTATATGCCTGAAAAAATGTATTTTGTGCGAAAATAAGAGATGGAGTTTAATATTTTCAAATTTAGATCCCAAAGCTATATTCAAGCAATTTTAACGAAGCTTTGCTATACCTAAAATAGATAGAAACATAGAAAATGTCATTACCGTATAAATGTTCCATTCGCAGTTCAGATTAATCACCTACCAAATTAGATTTGCATGCAAGCATGGAAATTATCCGTTCATTAAAAAAAAACTTTCGAAAGGGAACTATTTAGGTAGGTAAAGATAAATGGTCAAATATATGTCCGAACAGCGCATTCAGCAAGAGAAAGTATCCTGAATAATTGTCCTTCGTAAGGACCAGGCATTCTTACAATATGTTGAATACCTATATGTAGGTAGAAAACATTTAAAAATATTCCTAAAGTCTTAAAAGTGATTGACGTGGCGTCAGTTTAGACAATGCATGCAAAAGCTAAGGTATTTGCATATTTTGAAAGCACTAGCGGGGGACAGGTCAATCATGAAGTAAAATGACGATTTACTAGGTACACTAATCCTCAAGAGTCTCGACGGTGACTGAATCCCTATTTTCACGATACTCCCAGGGCTCTAGACGAAATAAGCTCTATAACTAACTACCATATTTTAAAATATTACTTTTATGTTTTCAACCATTACTTAGTAGAATCTCTGCGTACTGATGGATTTATTATAATATTTATATTATACTGATTTATTTTATATAATCTCTGAAGTAATGGATTTATGCAATGTTTGTAGGTATATCCCAAAATTACTTTTCCTTTGATAATTTTTTAAGTTCTCCCTTAAAACGAAGGCATTCCAATGCGTGTAGTCCAATTTTTTAGATTTTATCAGATATTTTCATGAATAGTCTTGAAAAGAAAATCTGCCATTCAGATAAAGCAGATAACATCAAGTTTTGGTTTAGGTATGTAGACGATGTTCTTTCTTGTTTTGTACGTTCCTCTAGACTGTCTAGAGTCTAGACAGTTAAAAACCTTTCTTAAGTTCATCAATAGCTTGCATCCAAATATTAAGTTTACTGTAGAATGTGAAGAAAATAATTCTACAAACTTCTTAGACTTATCTATCACAAGATTAAATAATCAGTTAGTTCGACTTTTCTGTCTATAGAAAACCATTCGATTCAAATCATGCAATTTCACACAAACTTTCAGCTTAATAATTCAATAATACACAGAGCTGTGCATGATGATACCAATGTCAGTAAAAAACTTCAACAGAGAAATTTCTATTATCAAACAAATTGCAAAAGAGAATGGTTATCGAAAAATATTAATAGACAACTTATTACAAAAAAGAAACAACAAAACTAGCCATAAATTTCAACTCAAATATCAAGCATACTTTCGAACACCACTGCATTTAATATTTCATTAAAATCTTTACGAGCAATGGTTCTATATTGCTGAGTGCAAAGGAAAAATTATCTAAATTACAAAAACCTGGAATTTATCGATTAAACTTCTCTCATTGTAATTCAGTTTATATAGGACAAACTTGTAGAAACCTAGCTGAAAAATACAAAAATTTGAATAAACAACAAAACACAGTCATAAATGAATATCTAGACACGTATCGTTCTCCACTAGTTGATTTTCTTCTTGATATCAACAACTAAGACGATTCTGAAGAAATTATATGTATTATGATCTAGTTAGTTCTGAAATTAATCACTTAGGTTACCATACTGTTGCTATCTGTTACTATAGGTATCAATAATTTTTTTCATTTACATATGTCTGAAGATGCTATTTTAAAGGCAGGGAAACACGTGTAACGTTTATATTATCCATCAGTATACAGTAGAATTTTTTGAAACATTATGTTTTATTTATCATCTATATCAGTATGACTTTATAAAGATAGGTGTTCAGTAATATTTTATTGTCAATATTTTAAAAATTAGCTAGCCTTAAAGTCATTCTTAATAGCCTTTAATAAATTTTATGCGATGATGTGATTATTAATTAATTAATCAAAGAAAAATATTGAAATTATTATGCAAGTGTAATCAGTATACTTAGTGCTAATTTCGTAATAAGTATTAAACAACTTACTATCTTAATTATTAATAAAGTAAGTGTAAAGTTAGTAGTGAAATATAATTACAATAATTGAGTAGTTGATAGTGTACCTATTAGTTTTCTTAGAGATGTTAATAATATGCATTATCGGTTGCTAAATGCAACAAAATTAAAAAATGTCACTATTTAAGTGTGATTGAATTGGAGTAAATAAAGAAATTATTAACTATATGTGTGAAATACGTTAGAATGATGTACCCTAAATTTGAAAGATGATTATGAAGAAAAAAAAAATTCGGATGTTTCCTCCGCTCGCTTGGCGATATCAACGCATGGGTAGAATCGAAGATTTTTTTGGATTTATTGCCGAGGTGTGCGCTTATAACTAAGTTACAGAGCTGGGAGTACAAAAAAAATACTTTTCAGGATATCATAAACTTAAAACAGGATAAGTACAAGGTACTTTTTAAAAGTATCTGTATCTTGTATCTATTTTTTTTAAGTATCTTAGATACTTTGAAATAGATAGGTAGGTTTTATACGTTGCAACGTTTCCCGTTGTTGATTATGTGGCTTGAAGTCCGTGTATTTAATTACGTGATTAGCTTTTGATTTAAGGGTGATCTACCATGAGGAAATATTAATGTTACTTCTACGTAGGTATTTTTGAACATTTTTAAAAGCTTCAAGTATCTAACATGGTTTTTGACAGTATCTTAGATATTTTTGTAACTAAGTTAGTTTTTTGGAATTTTGGAAGATATTTTTAGTATCTAAGATAAATTTTTGAAAGTATCTTATACAGGGTGATTTTTTTTCAATGTAGTACAGGGATCTCGTAAACTACTGCAGTTAGAGGAAGGGTTAAATGGGAAAAGTAGTGCAGCTTTATGAACTTAATTTCAAACCGCTTTTTGTTTTTTTGAAAATCTCCATGGGTTCCTAGATATTTAACATAAAGTAAATTCCGGGAATTTCTTTATACTGATATAGCAGTCTTATTATTGGGATTAGAGAAAAGTCGTAAGGGAAAACATTTTAGACAATTTTATAAGCAATAAAACGGCGTTACATTTTTTTTGTCCTGTCATTTTCGAGTTATGACATAAACTTGTGTTTTTTTAAATGTAAGTCATAGTTGGCTATGACATCATTCGATATGTCTTTTTTTTCTAAATACGACGATATAAAACTCGATATGTTTTTTCCTAAAAATAAGAAGTTAGGACGATTTTACACTTAAAAAAACACATGTTTATGTCATAACTCGAAAATGGCATGACAAATAATAAATAAAGAAAATTATAGCGCGGTTTTATTGGTTTTAAAATCATTTAAAACATTTTTCCTTAGTATTGTTCTCTAATCCCAATAATTAGAGCTCAGTGTAAAGAAATTAATGAAATTTTGTTTTTGTCAAATATCTAGACACCCATGAAGATTTTGAAAAAAAAGTTGCTCAAACTAAGCTCTTAAAACTGCACTACTTTCTCCATTTAACAGTTCGTTTAACTGGAGTATTTTGCGAGATCTCTTTACTAAACATTGAAACTCACGCTGTATAGATATTTTCAGCAGCATTGTGTATCTAAAATACTTTTAATACTGAGAATCTTTTTCTAAATGTATCTTAAGATACTTTTAGAAAATATCTCTAGTATCTATGGTATCAAAGTGAACTGAATCGATATCTCCGCTCATGCACCGCTCCCAAAGCGCCATAGGGATTTCCCTGCCGTGCATTTTGGTTTTTCAATAAAAAATCTTCTACCTAGATATTTTTAAAGTATCTTTCCCAGCTCTGCTTAGCTGTTTAATAATGGTAATTTTTCAATTATTAGTTCTTTATACGTAGAGCTGGTTGATGAGTTATCTATTATATTTTGATGGGCTTGGCTTGCCAAATCGATTTGCAGTAGAAATCGACTTTATTTAGTCTCATAATGAGTAGGTAGACACTAAATATCTACATGCTGATTCACAACTTAGTTATAGTAGTTATAAAGTCCTAAAAATGGACTTCATGGGACTAAAAGTCATTCAAAAAGACATACAGGGTGTATTGTAACGTCCGCATAATATTAGCACCACGCGATTCTACATCAAAAACAGAACAAAAAAGTCCTCAACAGTTTTTTCTTGATGTACACAGATTTTAAGATATGGACAATTTAACGTTCTTAAATTTTGCAACACTGGCGCTGGTATAAAAATTAAGATAACTTATTAGACGTGAAGTCACCTCACCGGTATGGTGTGCCGTTGCTATTGAAATGGATCGCACCTAGGTAGGATGATAAGGGAAATATTTCCATTGCCCTCGTTAAAGCAGCACAAATCGTAAAAGCAAACAGTGCGAGAATATAGGTACGTGAATACAAGAAGGTAAAATTGTTAGAAAATAAAATACAGCCACGCGCCGTTGCATCAATAGAAACGATCCCTGCCTGCACATTAAATATTCATAAAATAAAATCGCTCCAGCTAGCCACAATTCAGTCCTTCGAGAAAGCGACCACCGCAAGGGTAAATCAACCATTGCCAGATGTTAGGGCAGACACTGTCGGTCCGCGTGATGAAATAATAGGTGACCTACATACAAGAACGGATGGAAAGAAACAGACCGTGTGAAGGAATGTGAAATCAGAATTTAAACAATAAGCCTTCGCAAAGACAAAAGTAACTCAGTAGTTATTACACCTACGACAATGAAAAGTACACCAATCGATAGGGCGAATTAATAAAGGAAGGCAGCCGGAAATACAGCGTGATACCTAAACGGCAAGCAGGTGTAAACGCGAAGTGAAAGTTAAGTCGGTGTAATTATAATAACTAGACACAATGAGAAGTACCTAAACGCGTCGGCCGATTTGAAGGAAAATTTAGATAGTGCAGGTTTAGGAAAATTCAGTGAGATAGCCGCGAGGCCAAATCGCTAAGTCCAGTAATTAGGAAAATACGATTAAGGACTAAATCACGATGCATTGTTGCGTGATGTTTAGAAGGCGGGCCGCGGCATCTATAAAAGAAAACGCCTTGCCGCTGCTCGAGAGAGATGAAGATCAGCTTCCGAGCAGGTCGCATCTGACTCCTTAACCCTTTAGTCGTTGTCCAGAGATGGCAGAATATTGTGAACTCCAGATAACGACTCCTTCTTAACCAGCAGTTCGGCCAGAGATGACTTATGTGAACTCCAGCCGAATTGTCCTTCTTCAACCTGAGAATTTCCATTGAAAATTTAGTTAGGGTCAAATCGCACCCGAACAAACTTCTAATCACAATTCTTAACCAACAACTCGGCCAGAGATGACTTATGTGAACTCCAGCCGAATTGTCCCTCTTCAGCCCGAGAATTTCAATTTCCTAATTAGTTAGGATAAAATAGTACCCAAACAAACTTCTAATCACAATTCTGACTCAGCAGTTCGGCCAGAGACGACTTATGTGAACTCCAGCCGAATTGTCCTTCCTAAACCCAGGAAAAACCCCTTGAGAAAATAATTAGGGCAGATATCATTGCAACCACATTTTCAACAACGTAAAATAATCAAACAGATTCGGCAAATCCATGAGCGCAGATCCCATTTTAAATCAAGCAAAATAATCAGCTAATTATTAGGCGGCACAACAAGTAGTAGGTACCTACGCAATTGCATCAATAAATTTAGGCAGAAAAGAGAAACACTTCGACCAATAATTACATATTCACGTATAGGCAATCGAGATAGAGCTAGGAAGAAAATGAACCCAGGTCAGGAATAAAATAACCTGTGAATAATAATTAAAACGGCACGTTATTAGGAATAAACTAAGTTAGGCCGGAAATAGACATACTTCAACAAATAATTTACAAATAGGGAATCGAGATAGAGCTAGGAGAGAAAACAAACCCAGGAGGAAGTAAAAACGGCTCATGATTAGAAATAATTCAATAATTCTATTTTTCGAGGAGTGCAGATGTAGGATCACGCAAATGTTAGGCAGGAAGCTGTCCCTTTAAATACGTTAGAGAGTGAAAGTGAGAAATACTTCCCATTGTATGGCGCTATATGACAGGAACTCGCAACAGTAGGTTGAGCCCTCAAACAGAGCCGAGCAAGCTTAGGCAGCGTTGTCAGATGAGCATCAGCCACTCATTTACATTATCAGGAAAAACCAAGTATCAAATTCACGTATAGGAAATCGAGATAAAGCTAGGAGCGAAAATAGACCCAGGTCATGAATTAATAATCTGTAAACAAAACGGCCCATGATTCAATCATCCTATTCTTCGAAGAGTCCGAGTTTTTATTTAGCGCAGATGGTTAGGCAGGAAGCAGTCCCTTTAAATATACAATGTTAGAAAGTGAAAGGAGTTTCTTGCCATTATATGGCACCATAAATAAAGATCACATAGCAGAGCACCCCCGGTTAGCACAGGTCTAGATAGAACAGGGCAGCGTTGTCAGATGTAGCATCCGCTACTTCTCAAACATTATCAGGAAATACAAATTCCATTACAACACCCAATTAGGAGTCAAAATAGATAATCAATTAATACCCGGGGGAGGCATTCACCTCGATGTCCAGGTGGAGACCTCCGTTGTACCGGAAAGTGGAAATCATAGATCGCAACAGGGCAAAAGACCCTCAGAGCAAGACAGAGTAACAGAAACTAAAACAAGGTTGTCAGGTGTAAGAACCGCCCTCACATGTCAGGAAATCCAATAATCAAAATAAAGTTAGGATCATGAATTGCAATTCACAAATAAAACATCCAAAGCAAATCAAAAGTAATCCCGAGTATGGGAAAGCCAAGAAAGTCCAGAAACCAAAGTGTCATTATAAGGTCGTTTTTCCGAATCTCTTCTAACCAGATTTTACACACACCTGAATCTTATGTGACAAATGTTATTATTATGTTCTCATCATACTATCTACGCTCTTTGGGGTGATAGGCCGACGTACTCGTGTTACTGGCGGACCGGTGTGTTGGTGCCGATACAAAAGATTAAGTAATTTGTCTGTAAACAAGCCTAAACACGAATGAGAAACAAAAGTCCAGCATTTTCAATCATTAACTAGATTAATGGTTAAAGAGTCGTGGTCTGTAGTGTGGTCAGCTAATAATCACGTTGAGGAACAAAGATCTTCGAACGGAGCCAACATGCTCTGGGTAACAAATCAAGGTGTGTAGAAAAATCTACAATAATACAGTTGATTAAGGTTTCAATCAGAAAAGCAAATAAGGTAAATCATCAGGTATAACAGTGACAAATGCCTAAGGGCAAGGTAACATAGGTGACATAAAGGTCGCCTGACGAGGCAGCATCGACGGGTGCAATAAAAGGTAGAACAAGACAAATAACAACAAGGTATACAAAGTGATAACTAAATACAGTATCACCCAGGTTATGAATTAAATAAACGGAGGTGAAATAATTCACACTCCTAGGTAAATCAACTGTGTAAATAAAATCATTAAATAAAAGAGAATCGGAAGGAACGATGTTATAAAAGATACAAATCAACATTCAAGAGAAGTGGCAACCCCGTACTCGACTGAGCCTCGCCTCTTAAACTGTCCGAATTCCCGTAACGGAACACGAACCGCTGTAGCTCGGTAGCCGAACTGCCGCCAACCGTCTTGGCGCGATATTTAACCCGAGTCAAATCCACAGGCGACTCAGCTAGACATACAGGGTGATTCTCCCGGTTGAAAATACACGATAATTTCGTACGAGGAATTGAATAGGTAATAGACAGACATTCCCGCATATACCGGGTCGTCTGTAAACAACATGGTTGTATTCTTTAATTAATTCAAGCAGTTGCTTGAAGTGAAGTCAAAGAAACTAGAAAAAGGAAATTAGGCAAGGAAAATCGTTGAATAGTTAAACCCACAGACATTTCCGCATATACCGGATAGTCTGTAACTGAAATAAAGCGAAACGAAATAATAAGACATTCCCGCAATATACCGGGTAGTCTGTAAACGAAACAAAAATAAAAATAAAGCACAGGTGTGTAAAAGAGTGGAATCCGAAATGGATTATAGTTTGAAAGATGGATGAAAGGGATCCCTCTTCGCTTTCCATTTTCTTTTGTACTCTCTATGCAAAATCACAGCTCATCTCGCCATTCACCATTTTACACCCTTGCAAACGAGTTCTCTCGCTCATCACTCGCTTTTAAACATCTGATAGGAAGCCAACAGTTAACAACGAGTCTCAGTAAATTTCCCCGCTTTTCCGACAAAAGAAAAATCCCAGTAGGTTCTTTGCGCATCCGTTTCGGCCATAGTAATCCTGGCATACCTCAATCAAAGAGCAGGGGTGACTACGGTAAAAACTAGGTAAACACAACGTAGGAAAACACAGCGGTCCTATTAGGAGAAATTAGGGAAACTAGACGATCACACACACGGTGGCTTTTCGCTAAAGATCCTGCGACCCGGGTTCTCTCCGTTACATTGGTGCCGTGACCAGGATTGAGGGCTAATATGCGGGAATAAATTGGCCGAGAAGGAAAACCCAAAACCAAAAACACGAAAACCAAGTAGGAGAGTTAGGGGGCGTCTTCCGTCTATCAGGGTGCCCTCTGATAGCCTGAAGACGAGGGGGCGGTGAAATGGATCGCACCTAGGTAGGATGATAAGGGAAATATTTCCATTGCCCTCGTTAAAGCAGCACAAATCGTAAAAGCAAACAGTGCGAGAATATAGGTACGTGAATACAAGAAGGTAAAATTGTTAGAAAATAAAATACAGCCACGCGCCGTTGCATCAATAGAAACGATCCCTGCCTGCACATTAAATATTCATAAAATAAAATCGCTCCAGCTAGCCACAATTCAGTCCTTCGAGAAAGCGACCACCGCAAGGGTAAATCAACCATTGCCAGATGTTAGGGCAGACACTGTCGGTCCGCGTGATGAAATAATAGGTGACCTACATACAAGAACGGATGGAAAGAAACAGACCGTGTGAAGGAATGTGAAATCAGAATTTAAACAATAAGCCTTCGCAAAGACAAAAGTAACTCAGTAGTTATTACACCTACGACAATGAAAAGTACACCAATCGATAGGGCGAATTAATAAAGGAAGGCAGCCGGAAATACAGCGTGATACCTAAACGGCAAGCAGGTGTAAACGCGAAGTGAAAGTTAAGTCGGTGTAATTATAATAACTAGACACAATGAGAAGTACCTAAACGCGTCGGCCGATTTGAAGGAAAATTTAGATAGTGCAGGTTTAGGAAAATTCAGTGAGATAGCCGCGAGGCCAAATCGCTAAGTCCAGTAATTAGGAAAATACGATTAAGGACTAAATCACGATGCATTGTTGCGTGATGTTTAGAAGGCGGGCCGCGGCATCTATAAAAGAAAACGCCTTGCCGCTGCTCGAGAGAGATGAAGATCAGCTTCCGAGCAGGTCGCATCTGACTCCTTAACCCTTTAGTCGTTGTCCAGAGATGGCAGAATATTGTGAACTCCAGATAACGACTCCTTCTTAACCAGCAGTTCGGCCAGAGATGACTTATGTGAACTCCAGCCGAATTGTCCTTCTTCAACCTGAGAATTTCCATTGAAAATTTAGTTAGGGTCAAATCGCACCCGAACAAACTTCTAATCACAATTCTTAACCAACAACTCGGCCAGAGATGACTTATGTGAACTCCAGCCGAATTGTCCCTCTTCAGCCCGAGAATTTCAATTTCCTAATTAGTTAGGATAAAATAGTACCCAAACAAACTTCTAATCACAATTCTGACTCAGCAGTTCGGCCAGAGACGACTTATGTGAACTCCAGCCGAATTGTCCTTCCTAAACCCAGGAAAAACCCCTTGAGAAAATAATTAGGGCAGATATCATTGCAACCACATTTTCAACAACGTAAAATAATCAAACAGATTCGGCAAATCCATGAGCGCAGATCCCATTTTAAATCAAGCAAAATAATCAGCTAATTATTAGGCGGCACAACAAGTAGTAGGTACCTACGCAATTGCATCAATAAATTTAGGCAGAAAAGAGAAACACTTCGACCAATAATTACATATTCACGTATAGGCAATCGAGATAGAGCTAGGAAGAAAATGAACCCAGGTCAGGAATAAAATAACCTGTGAATAATAATTAAAACGGCACGTTATTAGGAATAAACTAAGTTAGGCCGGAAATAGACATACTTCAACAAATAATTTACAAATAGGGAATCGAGATAGAGCTAGGAGAGAAAACAAACCCAGGAGGAAGTAAAAACGGCTCATGATTAGAAATAATTCAATAATTCTATTTTTCGAGGAGTGCAGATGTAGGATCACGCAAATGTTAGGCAGGAAGCTGTCCCTTTAAATACGTTAGAGAGTGAAAGTGAGAAATACTTCCCATTGTATGGCGCTATATGACAGGAACTCGCAACAGTAGGTTGAGCCCTCAAACAGAGCCGAGCAAGCTTAGGCAGCGTTGTCAGATGAGCATCAGCCACTCATTTACATTATCAGGAAAAACCAAGTATCAAATTCACGTATAGGAAATCGAGATAAAGCTAGGAGCGAAAATAGACCCAGGTCATGAATTAATAATCTGTAAACAAAACGGCCCATGATTCAATCATCCTATTCTTCGAAGAGTCCGAGTTTTTATTTAGCGCAGATGGTTAGGCAGGAAGCAGTCCCTTTAAATATACAATGTTAGAAAGTGAAAGGAGTTTCTTGCCATTATATGGCACCATAAATAAAGATCACATAGCAGAGCACCCCCGGTTAGCACAGGTCTAGATAGAACAGGGCAGCGTTGTCAGATGTAGCATCCGCTACTTCTCAAACATTATCAGGAAATACAAATTCCATTACAACACCCAATTAGGAGTCAAAATAGATAATCAATTAATACCCGGGGGAGGCATTCACCTCGATGTCCAGGTGGAGACCTCCGTTGTACCGGAAAGTGGAAATCATAGATCGCAACAGGGCAAAAGACCCTCAGAGCAAGACAGAGTAACAGAAACTAAAACAAGGTTGTCAGGTGTAAGAACCGCCCTCACATGTCAGGAAATCCAATAATCAAAATAAAGTTAGGATCATGAATTGCAATTCACAAATAAAACATCCAAAGCAAATCAAAAGTAATCCCGAGTATGGGAAAGCCAAGAAAGTCCAGAAACCAAAGTGTCATTATAAGGTCGTTTTTCCGAATCTCTTCTAACCAGATTTTACACACACCTGAATCTTATGTGACAAATGTTATTATTATGTTCTCATCATACTATCTACGCTCTTTGGGGTGATAGGCCGACGTACTCGTGTTACTGGCGGACCGGTGTGTTGGTGCCGATACAAAAGATTAAGTAATTTGTCTGTAAACAAGCCTAAACACGAATGAGAAACAAAAGTCCAGCATTTTCAATCATTAACTAGATTAATGGTTAAAGAGTCGTGGTCTGTAGTGTGGTCAGCTAATAATCACGTTGAGGAACAAAGATCTTCGAACGGAGCCAACATGCTCTGGGTAACAAATCAAGGTGTGTAGAAAAATCTACAATAATACAGTTGATTAAGGTTTCAATCAGAAAAGCAAATAAGGTAAATCATCAGGTATAACAGTGACAAATGCCTAAGGGCAAGGTAACATAGGTGACATAAAGGTCGCCTGACGAGGCAGCATCGACGGGTGCAATAAAAGGTAGAACAAGACAAATAACAACAAGGTATACAAAGTGATAACTAAATACAGTATCACCCAGGTTATGAATTAAATAAACGGAGGTGAAATAATTCACACTCCTAGGTAAATCAACTGTGTAAATAAAATCATTAAATAAAAGAGAATCGGAAGGAACGATGTTATAAAAGATACAAATCAACATTCAAGAGAAGTGGCAACCCCGTACTCGACTGAGCCTCGCCTCTTAAACTGTCCGAATTCCCGTAACGGAACACGAACCGCTGTAGCTCGGTAGCCGAACTGCCGCCAACCGTCTTGGCGCGATATTTAACCCGAGTCAAATCCACAGGCGACTCAGCTAGACATACAGGGTGATTCTCCCGGTTGAAAATACACGATAATTTCGTACGAGGAATTGAATAGGTAATAGACAGACATTCCCGCATATACCGGGTCGTCTGTAAACAACATGGTTGTATTCTTTAATTAATTCAAGCAGTTGCTTGAAGTGAAGTCAAAGAAACTAGAAAAAGGAAATTAGGCAAGGAAAATCGTTGAATAGTTAAACCCACAGACATTTCCGCATATACCGGATAGTCTGTAACTGAAATAAAGCGAAACGAAATAATAAGACATTCCCGCAATATACCGGGTAGTCTGTAAACGAAACAAAAATAAAAATAAAGCACAGGTGTGTAAAAGAGTGGAATCCGAAATGGATTATAGTTTGAAAGATGGATGAAAGGGATCCCTCTTCGCTTTCCATTTTCTTTTGTACTCTCTATGCAAAATCACAGCTCATCTCGCCATTCACCATTTTACACCCTTGCAAACGAGTTCTCTCGCTCATCACTCGCTTTTAAACATCTGATAGGAAGCCAACAGTTAACAACGAGTCTCAGTAAATTTCCCCGCTTTTCCGACAAAAGAAAAATCCCAGTAGGTTCTTTGCGCATCCGTTTCGGCCATAGTAATCCTGGCATACCTCAATCAAAGAGCAGGGGTGACTACGGTAAAAACTAGGTAAACACAACGTAGGAAAACACAGCGGTCCTATTAGGAGAAATTAGGGAAACTAGACGATCACACACACGGTGGCTTTTCGCTAAAGATCCTGCGACCCGGGTTCTCTCCGTTACACTATGTAATCGAAAAAAGGTGCAACAAGACAAATGTCATGCTGCGACGTGTCAATGTTGCAATTTTTTTTCAAGATTTTTTATTTTTTCAATTTTTTATTCAACAATTAAAACGCGCAGTTGCAATATTGATTGGAAGTATTGGAACTCAGGAAATCAAATAATTCCTAGTTTTGAAATGTTAATTAAAACCATTTTTACCCAAAAAAAAATCAAAAATTTTGGATAATTTGGCTATTTTACTTCTTACTTAAGTAAGAATTTTTAAATAATATTAAGCAATATTTTTGAGTATTAAAAAACTTCAAATTTAAACTACAATGGTCGATAACTTCGTTATTTAAGGTCTAAGAGCTAAATGGTATTAAAACTTTATGTTCTGTTTTTGATGTAGAATCACGTGGTGCTAATATTATGCGGACGTTACAATACACCCTGTATGGTTCTTTCACGGAAGAACTCCGCCAATGATCCCTTCAGTGGAGACCAAAATGTCAGACATTGTTTTCCGACAGCGTGTCATAAAGAGCATTATGTTAGCCTTAGATCCAAACAAAGCTTCTGGGCCCGATGACGTACCTGTTATCGTACTAAAAAAATGCGCCACGAAGCTGTCATCTGTTTTCTGCCGACTTTCCAACTTGTCGTATAAAAAGGCAATATTTCCTTTTTGCTGGAAATGTGCACGGATCCAACCTATTCCCAAGAAAGGCAAAAAGACTGTGGGGGGGTTCGGTTTTTGTTTTACTTCCTTTAGATAATTAGATTTTGTAAAATTTAATAAATGTGCGGGATAACCGACGGGAAACCTCTCAGCAACCAGCTCAGATTTTTCGTCGATTGACGAGAGAGTTCCATCCCCACTGTTTGCTCTTTTCTGTTTTCTGAACTCTAATAGGTAACTTATTGGGATGCCACCAAAATCTCGTGGTTAAACGAAGAAAATGAGAGAGAGGGATGAGCGAACGTGCCCTGAGATTTTGGAGAAGGGTTACGTCGCCTTTATTTCAAATTTTTTTAAGTCTGTGGCTAACCTGTTCCTGCAATAGAGAAAGGTGCCTGCTTTCGTACTCTTCCTTTAAAAAAAAAAACTTTAAAAGAAAAAAACTTTCAATCAGTGATTTATTGACTAACAAAAATAATAAATGATAAACCAGGTCGAATGTTCGATTTAATTATTAGGGATTCATAAGTCATATTATAACTAACCTTCCAATAGAAAGTGCGGTAGGATCCTATGGCATTTCTTTTACACACGCATTGTATTAATAATTATAATTGATTTGGCATAAATAAAATAAATACGGAGTGAATGAGTCGTTTTTGATAAGTTCACCCAGGATGGTATCTTCTTATTGATGGTTAGAATTATTATTAGTTAAACGGACTTACAAGTTTTCTCCTTTTTTTTTTGAGTTCTGAGAGTACTTATAGGGCTGACCTAGCACCATTCGATTTCTCGTCATCCAACGGGCATAGGGATATTATGTAATTCAGGTGAGTCTTCTTCTGGTCGGGAGTTCGACAGTACCGAGACGTATCCGGGAGCTACAGGGCCGTGGTAACGGGATATTGGAGCCGAAAATTGCGGAAATGTTCGGTTGAACAGATATGGCCGCCGCTGCACGGAGAAAATGGCGAAGAGAAAATTCGAAATTATATCCAAAAAGCCATTTTTTTTAAATAATGGCTTTGGAAAGAAATTTAGGTAATATAATTTAAGAAATTTACGATAATAATAAGTGACTTCGTGTTGCATCGAAAGTCGTTAGAGAAAAAAAAATGTCTCTCGGCCGTCAGTTTCGACCTTCTCCGTTTTTTTTGAACGTTTTTTTTGAAAAAAAGAAAGGGGGGAGCTAATCAATATTATTGGCATGTTCGTTGACGGGCAGCGCCGCGGCAGTCGATAACTATACTACGAGTTATTCTCTTGGTGCCAAGTCATTCGGCCACTGCTGAACAGGTGGCGCAGGTCGTCCCATAAATTTTTAAACAACTGGTGCTACCTCGCCAACCTTAACGACAAAATTAAAAAGAACTCTGTAACTACGTTACACACGCCACCCTCCACCGATAAAAAAATGAAACCAGGACCACTGTCATGAGTTTCTTTCTTACATACCCGAAGGAGGGTATATGTAGAGAAAAAAATTGGTCCTTTGGAGAAACCTCTTACGATTCTGCCCTGAGTTTGGGAAAATTGCAAGCAACTCTCGAAAGCCAAAACATGACCTCAAAGAAAAAAAACAGCCTGGTGCCTGGCATGTACCAACCTCCCGAGGACATCAAAGAATTTGCTAAGGAAAAGATACCTTAGCGCACATAATTTCAGCGTAAGTAATTATTTTTGGTTCCAGTCAGTCGACATCACATAAACTTAGAACTAGGTTATCCCAAGCTAAAAATAACATGCATGAATGTAAACTTAGAACTACGACATTCCAAACCAAAAAAAATAACATGCATCCAAAAAAAAAAATAAATAAATAAATTCCCAAGGTATTGTTCATGTTGTAATAATTCCAACTAACGAGATATTTACACTTACAAACTAAAAAAGTAACAAAAAAAATTAAATAAATAAAAATAAAAATACTTCACTCTCCAGGTAATTGCTAGACAGATAGAATTGCTGAAAACCGAGCTCCTAAATCGCTCAGTATGGCAAAGCGCACGGACAAGGACAAAAGCAACTTTGAGGTTAGTCTTTACTCATAGCATTTAGTCAGATTTCTCGCCAAAAAAAAAAAAGGAAAAAAAAAACGCCTGAGTAATTGACCACAACGAAACTTACTAAGGTAGGAGATAATTTGCGTTTACTCAGTAGACTGAGAATTAAAGGTAAAAACAGAATTAAAGGTAAAGATATTGCGTAGGGTGCAGTTAGTAACACACTGCTCTCCGGAGAAAAAAAAAAGCTTCGGCCTGTCTGTGACATTATCTAGATTTTTCGAGATAGTTTTTTTTTTCTTTTTTTTGCACCTCCACTTCAAGGAATTCGACAACGGTATCACCTAGTAACATTTTAAGAATACATGGCGACTAGTTGGTGTGCAACTATTAATTGTCGTCAAATCAAGATAAAGGCAAGCTTGTTATAGTTTAGCATAAGACCACAAGAATTCCACAAGGTGAAGATAAAGGAAACGTAAAAAAAACGAATCTATTCTTCCTCAAACCTCAAATTTAAGGCTGGGAAACAAATAAAATTTTCCTAAAAAAATTACAGATGGAAATCCTGGGCTGGTTTTCATTCATACTTGGATCCGACATTCACACGTCCAACCCGAGATTAGTAGGAACACAAAAAAAGGTTTTGACACACTCTCGCATGTATTTAGTCATCCTTCCACATTCACACAAACTTCTTTTGTATCCTAGTTGGGCTATTGTTTCTAGTAAATTGTCGCCAGAATACTGACGGAAAGAAAATGATGAGAGACAAAAAAAAATAAAAAATTTAGGGCCTGAGAACCAACTTACTGAGGTGGGTCGTCACCCTGGTACAATTTTAGGTTTTTTACATGCCACCTGCCCAACTCATTCCCATCCTGATCTTGTAACTCGTAGACCAGTCGTGATACTACCTTAGAGATACGGCGCAAAGTATATTTGGGGGCTAGTTTGGCGGCAAAATTCTTTGCAGCATTTGAGAGAGGGTAGGTGCGCTTCCACACTAGCTCTCCTTCAGAGAAAACATCAGGGCGCTTGCGCAGATCGTAATATTTCTTGTTGACCTCATAGGCCTTTTTGAGCCTACGCCTGACGTCATCAAAAATTGGGGGGACCTGAGAAAGGTCTTGTTCTCTGTGGACGTAAGATAGGTCATCAGGTAGACTGGTGTAGTTATCAGACACAGGACCGTAGAAGGTTCCATCTATCGGCACGTTTCTTGCAAACACCAAGAACGATGGGAAGTGCTTAGTCACCTCGTTCATTGACAAATTTATCGCCTGTGCGATCTTATACACATTCTTGTCCCAATCCTTGTGATTGTCCTTTACATAAGAGGATATAGCGGTAAGAAGGGTACGATTGGTTCGTTCCGTTGGGTTAGCCTGCGGCAAATGTCTAGCAGTGTACCATAAATTGACTTGGTAGTTTTCTAGCAGTTTGGTAAACTGGACGCTCTTAAATATCTGAGCGTTGTCACAGAAGACTATCTGTGGGGTTCCGAAAATTAAGAAGACTTGGTTTTCAAGGAACTTGACAACCGCTGCCGCTGTGGCTTGAGGCAATGGTTTCACCATGACGAATTTTGAGAACCAATCAGTTACGACAAGGAGCTGTGTGTTTCTCATTTTAGAACGTGGAAAGGGACCCATGAAATCAAGAGAGAGGAATTGGAACGAGAAACTAATACTCTTAAATTGGCCCATTAAACCTGCGCGAGCTACGTTCGGTGCCTTATGCGCACCACATACTAGACAATTTCTTACATAAATTTTTATGGAAGCCGCCATCTTGGGCCAATAGTAAAACTCAGATATCCGCGACAAGGTTTTATTAACCCCGAAATGAGCCGAAGTGGGGGGGTCATGAAATTGAGAAATTATGTTATTCCTATTAGGAGAAGGGACTACGATCTTCCAATCTGTTCGGTTCGAAACGACATCGTGACGTGGTCTCAAATGCTTGTACAGCAAACCATCTTTCACGGTAAAATCTGGAAACTTCTCCGGTGTTTCAGAGACTTTAGAGATCATGTTCTTGTACCATTCATCAGGTTCAAGATCAGTAGCGGTAAGTAAAGATACCGTTCGGGATAGAAAGTCTGCCGGAACATTACAAGAACCCTTTCGATGTTTTATATCATAATCAAATTGGCTGAGACGGACACACCATCTAGCCAAACGTCCAGCTGGTTCTCTAAAATTTTTGAGCCACAACAAGGATGCGTGGTCTGTGAAAACAGTAAATCGAGTGCCTTCGATATAGGGGCGGAAATGTTCGATGCCGAAAAGGACACCTAGGCACTCCTTTTCGGTAACCGTGTACTTCTTTTCGCCTTTAGAAAGCGTGCGGCTAGCGTACGCTATGGGGTGCTCACTACCCTCTTCCTCTTGAAAGAGCAGAGCCCCAAGCCCGAAATCACTTGCATCAGTCTGTATAAAGAAATGCTTAGTAAAATCTGGACTAGCCAGAACAGGGGCCGACGTGAGGCGGGCCTTAAGGGTGCGGAAAGCTTGATCGGCTTCCGACGTCCAAACAATAGGTTGTCCTTTTTTTGCGGTTATGGAGGAGGGCCGAGATAGGGGCACTAATTGAGGAAAAGTCCTTTATAAATCTGCGGTAATACTGGAGGATTCCAAGAATATGTCTGACACCTGTGGTGTTACGTGGGACTGGGGTATTCGTTATCGCCTTCACTTTCTCATCACTTACTCTCAATCCTTGTTTATCCACAACGAAACCTAGGTAGCAGAGGGAGTCCCGACAGAATTGACATTTATCCAGGTTCACGGTGAGGTTAGCGCGATTGAGGCGTTCATAAACCTCCTTTAGAATCTCGAGATGTTTTTCAAAGGTACTGGTCGCGACGATTATGTCGTCTAAATATACAAAGACGAAAGGCTCCAGGTCAGGTCCCAGGACCTGGTCCATAAGCTTTTGCTGCGTTTGAGCACTGTTCCTGAGTCCAAAAGGCATACGCCTGAATTGGAATAGCCCTCGTCCAGGAACTACAAAGGCAGTTTTGGGTCTGGATTCTCTATCGAGGGGAACTTGGAAAAAGGCCTGTTTCAGATCTATGGATGAGAGAAACGTTGAGTCGCGGAGTTTGCTGAGGATCGAGTCAATCCTTGGTAGGGGGTACGCGTCATGGGTAGTCACCTCATTTAGTTTTCGGCCATCAAAACACATACGGTAACTTCCATCTTTCTTCTTTACGAGAAGGACGGGAGAACACCAGGGAGAGTTGCTCTTTTCGATAACCTCAAGTTTTAAAAGTTTATCTACCTCTTCGTTCAAGTACTTTTGGAGAGCTGGAGAGAGAGGGTATTGCCGTTGCCTGAAAGGCTTGGCATCTTTGGTCTCGATACAATGACTAAGTACCTGTGTTTCAGGAAGAGTAACGGTACGAGACAAGGTTTTAAATTTGTTCACTACTAACTCTAGCCTATGGAGTTCATTGGAAGATATACTAGAGATATCATGTATCTTACTTAGAACCGCAACGGCCTTAGCAGCTGGGGTGTGAGGTCCGCAATTCGTACGAATGTCGAAAGATTCTCGGCAGAAATCGATAGTCATATGGAAAACCTTGGCGACGTTGATTCCTAAGATAATATTAGGAGAGATAGAGGTAACCACGTGGAACGCAACTGTCTTGGTTATCCCATAGATTGTCAAAGGGAGATCTACGATAGCGGCAATGGGTAAAGGAGAACCATCGGCATTCGAAACAGCATACAAAAAGTCAGTATTACTTTCAGGAAGTGTAGCTTCCCCGGAAATGTCTTTTATTATTTCAAGAGTACAGACTGAGATATTTGCCCCAGTATCTAGGAGAGCATTATATTGCCTCCCTCTGATGTCAATGGTAATATGGGGCCTGGCATCGGCAGGGTCGTATTTTATAATTGGAGCAATGGTAGGCCCAGAACTGGAGGGATCAAAGAGATGTGGTGGACAAGAATCGAGGATGTTTTCCGGTGGGTTTTCGCTTATACTGGGCATATTTTCAGAGCCACTTCGGGAATGTGAGGAAACTATTCTCGTGGAGGGGTGCCGTTTTCTGTCGGCGACTTGGTTGGCGCATTTGGGTGACTCGGAGCATGGTGGCGCATTGCACCCTGATGCGTCCCTTTGCCGTTTTTTGGTGAAGACCTTTCGGCGCTCCTTGGCAGCATGCGTCTGGATCCGTGCTCTCCACACGTCTGACACTGTCTTTTAGTGACGTTCGGGCGACCACAGCCAAAACAGAACAATTTTAAGGGACGGCGTTGGCACTCTGAGTAGGGATGGCCTTCGGCAGAGCAGTTCCAACAAGATATTGCGGAAATCCTCCAGTTAGGAGTGGTAGCACGGTTAGGGAGAGAGGAAGTGACTTCTCGAGAACACGCTAAGTCTGAGGCCAGTAGGGTGTGAACTTTATAAGATGGTGGGGGGCGATACCTTTGTACCACGACTCGATTATCTTCGAGTCTCTTACACAAGAAGATAATGTCAGCAACTGATTTGACTTCCACTAAAGCGAGGCGTTCAAGAAAATAGGGGTGTAGGTTTCTCCTAATTAATTTGAATTGCTCTTCTTCTGGGGGAATAACGGAGAGTCTCTTGAAAAGACCTCGCATTGCTGCAACATAGATAGCGACCATCTCCGACTCGCCTTGAGTGCGCTGTTTAATTTCCAACATTAAGTCGTCATCATAAGACAGGGGCAAAAATGTTTCCTTTAATTTAGTTTCTAGATCTTTCCAGGATTGGAGGGAGTCAGAAACACTACGATACCAAACGAGGGCTTGGCCTTCGAATAAATCAACCGCCGAGTTAAAAAGTTCGACGGTGGAGACATTTCTGGAACGTTGGAGTTCCCGGAGTTTTTCCATGAACTGGATTAGGTTTTCTCCTCTAGGAGAACCAGAGAATTTGACGTTCCATTTATAAACCGGAACGGTACTCTTTGTAGAGGGAGATTGTATGCCAGGTGTAATAGGAGGGGGTGTGTGAGGCGCTGTGGAAAATTCTTCCTGAGCTTGGTCCGTTTTCATGAGAAAGTTGCCCTCCAACTCAATGGCTCCCCTTTCGAGCTCAGCTTTAATTTTCTTCTCCTCCTCAGAAATTGCCTTCAGCCTATCTATACGCAAGATGACGTGCTGCAGGCGGCATTGAATCCTCCTATAAAATGGGTCTTCTACCGAATCGGGAGCCGACCCGAATTTTTGAATGATATCAGAGAGTGTTGTTTGATTTCTACCACATCGTCCCCGAAAGCCATGGGTGACTTTGTCAGACTTACTGGAGGGATATCCTCTCGGTTGAGAAGGGCTCGAAATTGGGCACGCCGTTTTTCCTGGGTGTCAGAGGGAGTTTGTTTACGGAGGGAAATCTCGTACGCCAATTCATTGCTAAGTAACGCATATGCGGGATTCATTTTGAAAATAATTTACAGTTTAACAAAATACTGTGAAAGGTAAATTCCTGCAGGAACAACAATGAGACGATAGGCTGAGTGGGTAGCTTTCTTTTGCAGAGTTTCGTGAAAGTAGCTAAGTATATAAACTATATTTCGAGTAGATTAGATAAGATAAAATAGGTAGGCGAAACTACTGCTATAGAATTACTTGCTGCCGACCTCTCAAATGATTTGGGTCAATTTCCGCACGGAATCAAGGTCCTTAACGACGTAAACGAAAAGGAATGCAACGATAAATAGAATTAACTCAAAGAAAAAATTCTAGGAGTGGGAAAAACTATTCGAGTCAAAGAAAAAATCAACCGACAAATACACAATAGGTCGACACAGCAGATATGCGATAGCATCAACACATAAAAAATTCAAAAGTATTTACATTATAATCACTAATAAATGTTATTAAATTAAATAAATAAATAAATATTTAATAAATATGGTTCATGCAAAAATTCAGATCATGCAAGTTAGTATAAGAGGAAATGTTAATAGTAAGAAGTAAGATAATAAATTAAATTATTAAAAATAATTAAATATCGGCTGACAGGCATCAAAATCAACTTCTGTTGTCTTCATGAGCGTTGGTAGGTAGGCACCGTGCTTGATTGAAATTAGATTGCGATTAACTTACGGCGATAAGGAACAAATAATAATAATAACAAGAATTTATTTCGTTAGGTATCTACAGGCAAGATTAAGGGTATATTAGGTATTTCTAATCCAAAATTCGTTCAAAAAAATATTATTATCCCCGCCAGGGATGCCACAGTGTGGGGGGGTTCGGTTTTTGTTTTACTTCCTTTAGATAATTAGATTTTGTAAAATTTAATAAATGTGCGGGATAACCGACGGGAAACCTCTCAGCAACCAGCTCAGATTTTTCGTCGATTGACGAGAGAGTTCCATCCCCACTGTTTGCTCTTTTCTGTTTTCTGAACTCTAATAGGTAACTTATTGGGATGCCACTAAAATCTCGTGGTTAAACGAAGAAGATGAGAGAGAGGGATGAGCGAACGTGCCCTGAGATTTTGGAGAAGGGTTACGTCGCCTTTATTTCAAATTTTTTTAAGTCTGTGGCTAACCTGTTCCTGCAATAGAGAAAGGTGCCTGCTTTCGTACTCTTCCTTTAAAAAAAAAAACTTTAAAAGAAAAAAACTTTCAATCAGTGATTTATTGACTAACAAAAATAATAAATGATAAACCAGGTCGAATGTTCGATTTAATTATTAGGGATTCATAAGTCATATTATAACTAACCTTCCAATAGAAAGTGCGGTAGGATCCTATGGCATTTCTTTTACACACGCATTGTATTAATAATTATAATTGATTTGGCATAAACAAAATAAATACGGAGTGAATGAGTCGTTTTTGATAAGTTCACCCAGGATGGTATCTTCTTATTGATGGTTAGAATTATTAGTTAAACGGACTTACAAGTTTTCTCCTTTTTTTTGAGTTCTGAGAGTACTTATAGGGCTGACCTAGCACCATTCGATTTCTCGTCATCCAACGGGCATAGGGATATTATGTAATTCAGGTGAGTCTTCTTCTGGTCGGGAGTTCGACAGTACCGAGCCGTATCCGGGAGCTACAGGGCCGTGGTAACGGGATATTGGAGCCGAAAATTGCGGAAATGTTCGGTTGAACAGATATGGCCGCCGCTGCACGGAGAAAATGGCGAAGAGAAAATTCGAAATTATATCCAAAAAGCCATTTTTTTTAAATAATGGCTTTGGAAAGAAATTTAGGTAATATAATTTAAGAAATTTACGATAATAATAAGTAACTTCGATTGACTCGACTGCGAGAACGCGAGTTAACAGTCGTATCTTATTCTTCTCTATATAATCGCCCTCTAAAGTTATTGTTCGCGAGTTTAATTAGAGTTTTTGGGTGCTAGCCGATTTTACGTACCTTAGTGGTCACCTAGAACTTGTTTTTGAGCTGCGAATAACTCCATAGTGCCTTGTACAGAGACAATACCTTTTTTTATATATCCTTTTTACAAATACCCAGTACTGCGATATCAGCTGACGCTGATAACAGCTCGTCGACGCCAATCTACACTAAGTCCTCGCTTTCGGTGTGGGGGCGGGCAACCAACAATACAGTCATGACAACCGGCAGTTTGCCGACCCTAGTCATAATAACTTAAAAATTAGCAATAATATTCAGTCAGCTGCCCTTGACTACAAGAGCAGCACCCCAAACAACCACACCATGTCTCAAAACAGTCAAAACATCACCACTAGCGCAAACTCCGCCGCCAATCCTAGCACTTCATATGTGTCAGCAGCAAAGTCAGTTCCTAAGCCCACATTCCCGAAAAAGAACCAAGCAATTGTTCTACATGCAGAAGACAGTCTAAAGCTCTATGACTACGTAAAAGTTGTAAGCAACGCAATAGGAGCAAAAAACATCACGTTCGCATCGAGAATTTCGAACAACAGGATCTGCATATACCTAGCCAACAAAGAACTGGTCGACGAACTGCTCAAAACCCACCCATCAATTACAATCGGAAACACCCAATTAAACATTCGGAGACTCGTCTCTCCCACCAAGAGAATATTAATATCCAACGTTTCCCCGTCTATCTCACATGAACTCGTTGAAAACTCAATTAAAGCCCTAGGCCTTCAGCTTGCTTCCCCGATCTCATTTCTGAAAGCTGGTATACCAGATGACGAACTCAGCCACATTCTTAGCTTCCGTCGCCAAGTATACATCTTCCCACAGTCTGAGAATTTCGAACTGCAAACTTCAGTTGTCATTCTATCAGAAGGTGTCCAACACAGAATATTTCTGTCCACCGATAAAATGGAGTGCTTTCTGTGCAAAAAGGCCGGTCACGTCGCCACCTCCTGCCCAAATATTACTGGAACCTCCTCGCAACCCGTTAACCAACCCCCTCTACCCTCGTCCCTAGAAGAGGGGTCAACTACGACAACTCCCCCTGAAAACGCAGACCCTGCACCCCAAACTACAGGTCAAAAAAGAGTTCACTCCGAAATTTCAACCCCTAGCGAAGAAATAATAGACCCGCTACTGACCCCGTCAGGCTCAGCACGGATGCCCCCACCTGCAAACCGACCAATAAGCAGCAAAAACAATACCAAGAAGAAGGACAAAAAGCCCAGGACAGACCACTCGTCAATCTCAAGTCTAACCGAGAAAACCAAGCACAATATAAAGGAAGCATACCTAAAATCCACTGAACCACTCCTTCCATTCGACACTTTCGTTGCATTTTTGGAAAACTCATACGGGAGCAGTAATCCGTACAGCGAGGCTTTAAAAGTCACCAGCGACGTGAAGGCCCTTCTCTCAGATATGTATTCAATATACCCAAGCCTTGAAAGCAGATCTATCAAAAACAGATTCACCAGGCTAACCAAAAAACTAAAAGATCGCCTTAAGGAGGAAGGAATGGAGACCGAAAGTATCGCATCCTTAAACTCAGTAGCCCCCACCGATGACGAATATCTTTCTGACGCATCACAAACTTCAAATCAATCCCAACAATCATCATATTAATAACATTCACATTAATTCAATGGAACTGCGATGGGTTCTATCCTCGCTTAGAACGCATCCAACAACTCATAGCCGATACCTCACCAGATTTCCTCTGCTTGCAAGAAACAAACTTCAAAACTTCACATAACCCTCACCTCAAAAATTATACTGGTTATCATCACATCAGAGCGACACACCTCAGGGCCAGTGGAGGGTCCTTCATCTTCATTTCCGACAACCTATTTCATCAAAATTTTCCTCTGAACACAAGCTTAGAAGCCGTGGCTATAACAGCATACTGCCCCCACAGATTCGTTATCTGCAGCATTTACCTACCCCCAAATTACAATTTAACAAGCACCGAGCTTTCTGAACTAATAAGCCAGCTTCCCTCACCTTTTATTCTAGTCGGCGATTTCAACGCTCACAACTCCATGTGGGGATCCAAAACCACATTCGGAAGAGGAAAAATCATAGAGAGTGTAATAAATACCTCCAACGCAAATCTTCTAAACAACGGATGCAACACATACTTTAACATCGCCACCGGAAACTTCTCGTCCATTGACCTAAGCTTTTGCGATCCTACTACCTTCCCGCACTTAACCTGGATAACTTTAGAAAGCTTATACGACAGCAACCACTTTCCAATCCTCATAACAAATAGAGAACACGAACCAGACAACATAGTAAGCAGATGGAAAATTGTACAAGCTGACTGGGAATTGTTTAAAAGAAGGGTCGAAGAACACACCAACAGAATAAACTTCTCAAATAACATCGATGAAGCCGTTGATCAATTCACAAAATGCCTTACATCCTCAGCAGACGAATGCATTGGAAAGTACAAGATACATCCTTTAAAAAAGAACGTCCCTTGGTGGAATGACTCCTGCAAACTCGCAGTGAATGAATGCAAAAAAGCGCTAAATAGATACCGTAGAACCCGAAACCCCCAGGACTTTGTCCATTTTAAAAAAATGAGAGCAAAGTCAAGACTCACTCTAAAAGAAAGCAAAAAGGCCTCCTGGATCAAGTACGTGAGCTCCATAACCACTGACACCCCACCGGCACAAGTTTGGGCAAAAATTAAACAAATAAAAGGACGCAGAACAACAAGCAAAATACCAGCACTTCTCCATGAAAACAAGATAATCACAGACGATCAATCTATCGCCGACACTCTTGCAGAACACTTTCATAAAAAGTCTACCAACAAAGTTATTCCCGTCGACCCACTAAACCTCCCAGCCAGACCTCATAACACACCATGTGAGTTTGAACCCATCAACCACCCCATCACGCTATCCGAACTAAATATTGCTCTGTCTACAACAAAAAACTCTGCCGCAGGCCCCGATAACGTTCCATCAATTTTTCTCAAGAACTTGCACCCAAATACACTCTTGAAGCTGCTCGCAATTTATAACAAAATATGGTCCACTCAGCAGTTCCCAAGATCATGGCAGCAATCAATCACTATCCCCATTAGGAAGGGTGACAACTCCTCCAACGCCCCAGGATCATTTAGACCCATTTCACTAACTTGTACCCTATGTAAAGTTCTGGAAAAAATAGTGAATAAGCGACTTATTTGGTACCTAGAAAAATATAACATCCTAAGCCCTGGACAGTCTGGTTTTAGACCAAACCGTTGCACACTGGACAACCTAGTTGCTCTCCAAGCTGAAGCTGCAGACGCCATAGCCAACAAAAGCGAAGCCATCGCAGTCACCCTTGACTTAGAGAATGCTTTTGATTCCACATGGAAGCACGCCATCTTCGACAAACTTAGGTCCTTGAAGCTAAGCGGTAACCTCTACTCCTTCCTGGAAAACTTTCTGTCCAACAGAACTTTCAGAGTCTCCACAAATGGGAAAATCTCCAATCAACACATAACAGAGAACGGTGTCCCCCAAGGATCGGTACTCAGCACGACTCTGTTCCTCCTAGCAATCAACGACATTTGTTCCTCGGTTCAACGTCCTGTAAAATATTCAATATACGCAGACGACCTGGTTATTTTTTGCCAAGGGAAGGTCACCACGACAACCTCCACCCTGCTCCAAAATGCCTTAAACGAAATACACAACTGGTCTACACGATACGGATTCAATTTCTCTACTCACAAATCAAAAATAATTCAATTCAATCGAAAACACAACCCAACCCCCCCAAATATAAGCCTAAATGGAGTCCCACTCGAAATTGTTGATAGGCACAAGTTCCTGGGAGTCACCTTCGACAGAAGACTTACCTGGAGACATCATATCCAAGTTACTCGAAGTAACTGCCTTAAAAGGCTTAACATTGTTAGATCTCTAGCAAACCATCAGTGGGGAGCAGACGAAGATTCACTTCTTAAAATCTACAGGTCTTTGATACGTTCCAGGCTGGATTACGGTTCAATTCTCTACATGCACGCCTCCAAGTCAATCTTGAAGACCCTCAACGTAGTCCAGAACACAGCCCTGAGAATCTGCCTGGGTGCCTTCAGGTCAAGTGCTTCCGAAAGCGTCAATATCGAATCTTCTGAACCCCCCCTCTTCATTCGACGACAAAGACTACTGCTATCATATTTTACCAGAATCTCGGCCAACGTTAATAACCCCATACATAAATTAATAAGCATCCCTCAACATCCTGACCTCGATAACAGAACCCGTACCGTACGCCTCATCTCACACACACTTCCATCCATCCTAGGAAATATCGACCTGAAAGCTACTACCCCAATCAACTTCTCACACACTCCCCCCTGGACCAAGAAACTGCCGCATATCAATACAAGCTTGTGCAACGATAACAAAACGGATATAACACCTGCTCTCCACAAACTATCCTTTAATCAGCTAGTAGACTCACATTTATTCGACAAACTCCTCTTCACAGATGCCTCCAAGAGTAGCCAAGGGGTTGGCTGTGCAGTCACGACTGCAGATACAACACTTGCAACTTTCCGGCTCCCAAGCCTATGCAGCATACATACGGCAGAACTTTACGCCATCCATAAAGCTCTTTCCACTCCCATAAATACACCCACAGCAATATGCACCGACTCCCTATCCTCTATATCCTCAATAAAGAACATCTACTCACAAAACCAAATAGTTCAGCACATTCACGAAGCATGTCACTCGCAGGCCGAAAAAGGTATCCCAGTAACCATTGTCTGGACTCCAGCACATGTCGGTATCCCGGGCAACGAAAAAGCAGACAGATCAGCCAAAGAAGCGTCCTCATCTGACCTCCCATTCGAAACGATCCAGCTCCACCAAGACCTCAAACACGTCATCAAACAAATGGTCACATCAACCTGGGAGAACCATTGGAATATGTGTAACACAAAACTCTCTGCAATTCACCCTCACGTTAACCCGATAAAGATGCCTTCCCTGAATAGAAAGGACCAAATCGTTATACGAAGGCTTAGAATTGGACACACCCGCCTAACTCACGGCTATCTCATGGCTTCAGAGGACCCACCCACATGCGAACACTGCAACCACTGCCGCCTAACGATAAGTCATATTCTATCTGAATGCGAGCTACATAGACAAAACCGAAACCGCTACAACTTGATAGGAACCACCAAAGACATCCTCAACTCTCCGAGCAAATTCACGGACATCCTAAATTTTTTGAAAGGCTCCAATTTATACAGCACAATCTAAGTAATTTCTAAAATTCTATACATCCACAATAATAAATATGTAATTTTATTGTATTGTTGTACATGTGTCAATAACCTCTGAGTTGAGACACGTTAATTCACATAAAAAAAAAAATAAAAAAAAATAAGTGACTTCGTGTTGCATCGAAAGTCGTTAGAGAAAAAAAAAATGTCTCTCGGCCGTCAGTTTCGACCTTCTCCGTTTTTTTTGAAAAAAAGAAAGGGGGGAGCTAATCAATATTATTGGCATGTTCGTTGACGGGCAGCGCCGCGGCAGTCGATAACTATACTACGAGTTATTCTCTTGGTGCCAAGTCATTCGGCCACTGCTGAACAGGTGGCGCAGGTCGTCCCATAAATTTTTAAACAACTGGTGCTACCTCGCCAACCTTAACGACAAAATTAAAAAGAACTCTGTAACTACGTTACAAGACTATACCAAATAACTATCGACCAGTGGCGCTTCTTTCAGTAATATCCAAGATTATGGAGAAAGCTATTAACCAACATCTTTTAAAATACTTGGAAGCAGCTAATATAATCAGCGACCGCCAATACGGATTCCGCAAACAGAGGTCAACTGGTGACCTCCTCACTTACGTCACCGAGCTGTGGCGGCGCAATCGAGCACCATGGGGAGTCTCGAAGGGTTGCGCTTGATATTTCTTGAGCTTTCGACCGTGTTTGGCATAGTGGACTGTTGGCAAAACTGAGTTATCTCGGAGATCGTTCATTACAGGTGGCAGTCGATGGAGTTCTTTCTGAGACCTTTTCCATCAATGCCGGTGTGCCTCAGGGATCCATTTTATCTCCGACTCTCTTTCTAATATTCATAAACGACTTACTTGAAACAACAAAAAATCCAATATACAGTTTTGCCGACGACAGTACCCTCATATCTTCTTATACGTTAGATGCGCGAACATCTGCCATCGACGCACAGACTGGCAGGGAGCAAGAAGTTGCGATACTTAACAATGACTTGCAAGACATTCTAACTTGGGGCGATAGAAACCAAGTCCAATTTAATGCGGGAAAAACCCAAGCAGTCATCTTCTCCAAAAAGACCAACGTTTTGGAACCAGATATGATGATGGCGGGACACTCTCTTATCCCAGCGTCATCTCTTCATTTACTTGGAGTGAGCCTCGGAGCGAACATGTCTTGGCATGATCATGTTGCAGGTCTGGCGAAGAGTTCTTCTCAAAAACTTGGTACACTCTTCCGCACGAAGAAATTTTATACACCACAACAGCTTCTCCTTTTATACAAGGCTCAAATCCGACCATCCTTGGAGTACTGCTCACATGTTTGGAGCTCAGCTCCCAAACATACGCTGAGACTACTCGACTCTATTCAGAAAAGAGCCATCCGCTTGATTGGGGACCCAGATTTGACAAAAAATTTAGACACTCTCGAACATCGAAGAAGAGTAGCTGACCTGAGTCTGTTTTACAGATATTTTCATGGAAAGTGTTCAAAAGACGTGGCCCGCTTGATCCCACCAAGAACAAGACCGGGCAGAAATACACGTCGAGCCGCAGGCGCTCATCCGTATCAGGTTCAGCTCGTTACACCTCGTACCACCCTATTTCAGACTTCTTTTATGTATAGAACCGCATCACTTTGGAATAGCATTCCAAAGGGCGTGTTTCCCGAAGTATACAACCTACAGAAATTCAAGGCCAACGTGAATCGATATCTCCGCTCATGCACCGCTCCCAGAGCGTCATAGGGATTTCCCTGCAGTGCATGTGCATTTTCAATAAAAAAAATAAAAAAAATATATGGTTTGTGTGAAAAAAAATAATGAAAATTTAGCCAACATATTCCGATCATATTCGAAAGACTGGGTTTAATTTTTCTATCTGTTGGTGAAACACAAGATCTAACAATTGTTAAGAATAAGCTGTAGTTAAGCAACCTTGTAAGGTAAGCCATCATCATAAGTTATGAATAAGTTGTGAAACCTTATAAGATTCATAGAATATGGTGTAACTTTAACTTTTTACCCATACAGCGGACAATTAAAGCTCTGCGATGAGGCCCTAGATCATAATGCCATATGCAATCATACAGGGTGTCCTAAGAATGGCGGAACAACTCTGCAGTATGTAATATGTTGTGGGGAAGCATCATCGGAGGAGAGAAAAAATAATGTAAAAATCTACATGCTTTTTTTCGAGCTTATTAGGCAAAAACTATAAATCATAAATTTGGCAACGTGAATAAAATAATGTGATATGTGTGGATTTCATTGTAAAATTCGTTTGCGTGGAAACCTTCGATAATATAAAATGATGACCCGCAAATGAGCATTATAGCTTGCGCCTATTTCAAAAATGCGTTGTCCGCATGCGTTGTCCAAAATGCTATATAGACGTCTTGAGAAGTTGGAACGCTTTAATAAAGGTAGGTAGGTACTACCTCATTAGGAGATTATTAAAAATGCTTAAAACATGAAAATTGCTTATTGTTAGAAATTTTTACTAAAGTAATTGTTCAAAATCTAATGTTTGTGTCGCCAAACAAATCTCAGCTCGACGCACAATGTTGGTCTGAGATAGCTGTAGCATTTGAGACTTAACGGTGGCTGCAACATTTCGAATTCTCACTATTAGGTCTTGCTTATTTTGAGCAGGTGTGCGATAAACCGTTGACTTGATGTAAACCCAAAAGAAAAAGTCGAGTGGGGTGAGATCTAGGGACTGATAGATCGCTGGCTAATGAATTGGTACATTGCGACCTATCCATCTTCCTGGGTATTGTTCATCTAACCAAGTTCTCACTAGATCAGCAAAATGAGCTGAGGCACCGTCCAACTGCATCCAATTGTTCCTGTAGATCGCCGTTCAAAAATTCCAGGAAACTTTCTCTCTTTAATTAACCTTTGCGGCAATATTGTATGTAGCACAAGCTCTTTCTCCAGAATCCCAGCCCACCAAAATGAGGTTGATGGTGCATGACGTTCAACCGACACATGCGGGTTTTCCAAAGCATAATGATGATTTTTGTGCTGATTAAAGAAACCATCCCGAGAAAAATCTGCTTCGTCGGTCTATAACACACGAGAAGTGAAGCAGTGCTTTGCTTCTATTCTACTTGTTTCGCAGCAACTAACGAAATTTCCAACACTTCTTCCTCTAACTGAGGAGTCAACGCAGAACGTGCTGGGCGACCGCGGTCTACACCTCCATTTGGAATTAAATGACCAGTCTCTCGCAACCTTCATTCCATTCTCCTGATGTCGTTACCATGTAGATGTCTACGAATTGGAAATCTTTGGGCGTAGATCCTTGCGGCCTCATGTGTATTCCCATGGTATTTTTTCCTGGTTTTTATTTCGGTGGTTAGTTCTGTTTCTTTTGAGAGTCTTCTTAAAACTTCCTCGTTCGTAATAACTCTATCGACATAGAATATCCTCAGTGTTCGTTTATTATAGCTTCATGCCTCAAATGCTTTAATTTTCCTCATCATGACTTTAATCAAGGTGGCCACTTCTATACCGTTTAAACAACAAAATGGTGAATATGTGACATCAGAGTATATGCACCTGTTCAGTAAACAATGATGCACAGAGTATCATCATTGTTTAGAGCTCTAAAGAGAGCTCAGTTCTTGCTGTCAGTTCGGTAACTATGTTTGTTCCCAAATATTTATACCGGTACACTCGGTCTATGCTCTGCTTATTCTCTATTAGTTGTTTGTCAGAGTTTGGGGTTTTGGTGAATACGAGGAATTTTGTTTTGCTCGAGTACTGACAACATCATGTACTTTTTGTACTGGTTCTTTGTAAGTCGTTAGCATTTTCGGCCAGCATAATACTATCGTCTCCGTAACTTATGTTTGATTGAAATCGGTATCTCGTTAACCAAGACTCTTTCTTCGTGTATTGTTTCTCTCATGATTGCTTCTTAATAAAGATTAAATAATAAGGGAGAAATAATGGGAAAAGGGAGAAATAATAAGACACCCATCAACAATATCCGGTATGTCGTATGTAGACGATAAAATACTTATTGCCGAGACACTGGAAGATCTGCTGAGCTTGAGTGATGAGCGGCGAGGAGAGTGGTCTTACCTTAAATCTTAAATACCAAAATGACTAAATTTACGACAATTACAAAATCAGTCGAACAACAGGAAAATTAATGAACCATAGGATCTTGAGAATAAGTTGGGTAAACAGGATAACAAATGAAGAAGTACTGATGGGAAGAAGGGGAACATAAAGGGAAATATTAAACACAGTTAAAGTAAGAAGTTGCAGCATCTGTCCCATGTGATGAGGGGCGAGAAGTATATAGTGTTGGAGAACATTATGCAGGGACGATACAGCAGGGAAAAAGAAATAGATGAAAAAGACGCATTTCCGGGCTAAGTAACTTGAGGTTGTGGTGCAATTGTAGTTTCACTGAGCTGTTTCGAGCTGCAGCATCAAAGATGAGAATAGCTGGTGATGATAGCGAACCTTCTCAGAGGAGATGGCACTTAAAGAAGAAGGGAGAAATAATATATCCCTGTCGAACTCCGCGTCTGATTTCGATATCTTCCGTCCGTTTGTTATCTATCATAATGTTTGCTGTTTGACTGTGCTACTTATAAGTTTTCTATTATTGTTCCATTCAGAGTAGCTATCCAATTGTCTTTCTCTTAGGATTTTTAGGATTTGATCATGTCATCCTCTATCAAATTCCATTGCATAGTCCACTATTAGGCATGCAAATACGTCCTTGTTGACGTCTAAATAGCGCTGGATTAATACCCAATTATTACAAAACCCGAACTGAGAGTAGCTTTTGTCGTTGGCAAGTTTCTTAATGTGTAGTCGATTATGTATGATTTTTAAGGATGATGGTTTTGGTGTCTGACTCATAAGATTATCACCCTGTGATTCTTACATTTTTCTTTGGTTTTGCAACGAAGGTAGTTGTTAGCCATTCCCTGGCTGTAATCCTGGTCTCTGAGCTTCTCTGAGCAATTTAAGTAGTTCCAATGTTACCTCTTCATTTGTTGTCTTTGGACTCTGTTGTTCCGTACTCCATTAACTGGGGCCTGTCTCGATCATCATGAAAAAATTTTCAATTACTTTCACGTTCTGAGTTTGTCTTCTAGGTCTTCTAGGAATTACATTTTCACTATCATCTGTTAATGTTGTTTTGTTTTCTTCCGAGACCTCCAGTCATTTGTTTGACTTTTTCTAACTGGTTTTCAAAGCAAAAAGAGAAAAAATTGACAGGTCCATCAATAATTATAATTATAGTCTACATACCGATAGGCAAAACATGAAAAATCCCAGTTCCTGCGAAAGTATGGAAAGTACTGAATGGAAACAAAACGACAGCAGACTAAAGATTACCGAAGCAAGTACCACCACAAACATTGACCAGGAAAATTACAATTTGCAATTGCCGAAGCACGCACCCGATTATTTTTTGAATATTCAATATCAGCCGACCAATGAAATATATAACGATAGTGGGTATATCTTTCCTAGCACGAATTTTAATAATAATGATGTTCTTGATCGGTCTTGTGAGCAACGACATAATGAAACATTCAATAATAATGATTACGTGATGGATTTTGGCGAAAATGGAGATCAATATTCTGCGAGTAAGTTTATACAATTGTAGACCTTAATTTCAAAAGGATATAATACTTAAGTGCCAATTTTAACATTTTTAAACATATAAAAAAATAATTTTATATTGTTTCTGTAATATATTTGCAACTAATTTAACAGTAAAATATTATGCAAAGAGGAACACATTAATATGAAATGAGGAATCAAAATAAAATTTTTGTAAAACAGTTTTCTATGTGCCAGGTGTAAATTACCTATTGGTTATACGAAAAGGTCTAAATGCCATTTTCAAATGCGATCAACTGCCTGTAAGAGAGCTGATGTTGTTCCGGAATGTAGGGTAGGTACCATGTCTTCTAAATCTGTAAGCTTTTCCTTTGTTGTAATATGCGTTTGGTCCTTTCAATATTTGCTAGAACTATACATTAGCAAGTTGCTGTGTGTTAAAAATGTTGACTTCTTCCCATGCTTCTAGTTTACTATGTGTCTTCTTTATTTTTACTTTGATAGGTTCTTCTTTTGTGATTCTGATGCAGGACTCCTTCGAAATGTTAAGCTTTGAAGTATTAAGAAAGCAGTTCGCAGCTACTTCAATATTTTCAAAATTTTCATATCTGCTACAATGAACGGCTTACTGTGGAGTGTATCTCTTGCCATTATCTCTGACGCACTCTGGTGTAAATACTTTACAAACTTTTTTGTGTTTTTCAATTAGTGCAAAGTTTGTTTCTTGCACTGTCCATACCGACTTTTCCCCCTTTTGATGATGTTTTGTTGTCCATTTTCAGCAGACAAATTCAGTCGTGGGCCTTTTAAACCCACCTTTTAAAATCTTGCCACGCTTGGCACATAGATCATTTTAAATATAATATCGACAAAGCGAAAAAATTGGCACTTAGTATTACTCTCTTTTGAATTTAAGGTCTTCAATTATTATAGAATAGCTTTCATTTCAGATGGGTTGTAATATTTATTACCGTAATGCAGTAGAACCTGGCACTAAGTAATAGATACAATAATTTCTGTGAGAAATTTCTGTGATGATTTTGACGAAAATGTGATTCAATAATTAAAACGCACAAGTATTTATGTATATAACTTTTTTTAAATGTTTTGTTATTAGCTATACTATACTAGTTATGTCCAATAAATACACACTACATAGGTATAATGTATATTATTTTATTTATAATAATTTTTTACATGTAGGAAGATAACAAGTATAAAGGGGAGGGGGGGGCAACGAAAGCGTACCAGGCCTAATAACTTGGAAACTGAAGATCTACGCGAAAAACGCCGAAACAAGTAATTTTTTTATTGGCAGGGGTGGTTGCCCCTTCGCTGACAATCATAGGGAACAGATATCATATATGTGATACATGATTTGAAAGCTACCTACTTGAATTCTCTTTACAACAATATCTCACTTTTTGAGTTTTGTCTAAATATTAATTAGGTACAGGATGAATCGATGAAACAGGTCCCCTTAACAATAATTATTGCTCTTTTTCTTCGAAAATGTGCCGAGAAAATATTTTTTAATAAAATATTACTCTTCACTGATGGTTACTATTATGGTAGCTAGAGAAGTGCGACGTTGTATTGAAAAAATTCTATTTGCTTATTTAAAAAAAAAGGCAGTAATTATGAAGTAGACCTTTTTTATCGATTCGCCCTGTAACATTCAGACGAAACCCAAAAAGTGAGGTATAGTTGTATTGTGAAGAAAATTCAAGTAGCTTTAAAATGACATACCGCTTGATTTCTATTCCCCATGATTATAAGCAAAGGAGTAGCTACCCCGTCCAAGGGATAACAATTATTGACCTGTTTCGACATTTCTCGCGCATTTTTCGTTTTCGTTGGGCTATCCTGTATTTAATCGAAACCCGCAGAAAGTGAGATATCTAAACTTGGGTACTTATAAATTTCTCACCAAAATATTATGTCCCCCTCGATAACATAATTGACCTGTTTCGACGTTTTTCGCGCTTCTTCATTTTCCAAGTTATTAGGCCATTTCAGGTACGTTTTATTATCTTGTCTATTAAAATACAACATTATCAAACAAGATACCATTTTTTGACGTTATAGGTATAATGAAACATTCCTGCCATTTGATATGGCATCGTTTAAAATTTCAGCAAATCTTGGACGTTTCCTGTAACTATAACTTAGTTACCTAAGTGTGCTCAAAATTTTCCAAGACTGATTTTTTTTCTAGTTTTCTAAGTTACTTTACTAAGTTACAGGGTGTCCGGTAAGTACCTCCTAATCTCTCGGGAGCATACAGGGGAGGTCAAAAAAACCTAGTCTGTCATAAAAAAAAATTTCCTAAAGTGTCCCCAAACGGAGATATGGAGCCCTAAAAGGGTGCCCCGCAATTTTCTTTTTTGGCTCTAACTTTTGAACCGACCTGTATAATTGGATGGAATTTAAACACTTTATAGAGGCCACCGAGAGCCATCAGGCCATATTAAAGTCGATGTTTGACGTCGTCAGGGAAGTCAGGAACGGACTTACCACCACACTCATTGTGTCAAAGTTTTGACTGGTGTCACTTTACAGAGCTACAAACTATTTTTTTGAATAGTCTAATACTTCATCTTTAAAAAAGGTGCTCTTAATTTATTTCTATAAAACTGACGGTTTTCGAGATAAATCGGTTTTTAGGTATGCGAAACACTCAAAATTTATTAATGCTAAACTCAAATAGGTAAAAATCAGGTTCTTGTTGATAAACCTACCTACATAATGGATTGCTATTGACGAAACTTGATCAAAATTCGCATAAAAGTCGATTTATCTTGAGAACCGCTAGTTTTATCGAAATAAATTAAGAGTACCTTTTGTGAAGATGAATGACCAGCGTATTTAAAAAATAAGTTTTCAGCTCTGTAAAATGACACCTGTCAAAACTTTGACACAATGAGTGTGGTGGTAAGTCCATTCCTGACTTCCTTTAGGACGTCAAACATCCACTCTGATATGGCTTAATGAGTCTTTATGGCCTCTATAAAAAAATTAAAATTTCATCAAATTATACAGGTCGGTTCAAAAGTTAGAGCCAAAAAAGTAAATCTTGGGGTACCATTTTGGGGCTCTGTATCTCCTATTAGGGACACTTTAGGAATGTTTTTTTATGACAGACTAGGTTTATTTTGACCTCCCCTGTATGCTCGCGAGAGATTAGGAGGTACTTACCGGACACCCTGTATTATACAGGGTGTATTGTAACGTCCGCATAATATTAGCACCACGTGATTCTACATCAAAAACAGAACATAAAGTTTTAATACCGTTTAGCTCTTAGACCTCAAATAACGAAGTTATCGACCATTGTAGTTTAAATTTGAAGTTTTTTAATACTCAAAAAAATTGCTTAATATTATTTAAAAAAGCTTAAGTAAGAAGTAAAATAAAGTGACTTTCGTGGCCTAGTGGTACTCCGCTGGCTCACGAAGCCATAGATCGCAGGTTCGAAACTCACCTCGGCCCGCTTTACTTTTCGGATTCATTTTCGAATGTCTGTGAAAAGTAAAACAAGCGATCGAATGTTTATAAGGAAAATATAATTTAAAAGTGTGTGTGGCTAAAGAGTTCGCGCTCAAAGCCAATTTACCAGAGTGGAGCGACTATGTCTTACCTACACAGTTAAGACCGATGCTCCCTCTTTAAAAAAAAAAAAAAGAAGTAAAATAGCCAAATTATCCAAAATTTTTGATTTTTTTTTGTAAAAATGGTTTTAATTAACATTTCAAAACTAGGAATTATTTGATTTCCTGAGTTCCAATACTTCCAATCAATATTGCAACTGCGCGTTTTAATTGTTGAATAAAATTTTGAAAAAATAAAAAATCTTAAAAAAAATTGCAACATTGACACGTCTCAGCATGACATTTGTCTTGTTGCACCTTTTTTCGATTACATAGCAACGGCACACTATACCAGTGAGGTGACTTCACGTCTAATAAGTTATCTTAATTTTTATACCAGCGCCAGTGTTGCAAAATTTAAAAACGTTAAATTGTCCATATCTTAAAATCTGTGTACATCAAGAAAAAACTGTTGAGGACTTTTTTGTTCTGTTTTTGATGTAGAATCGCGTGGTGCTAATATTATGCGGACGTTACAATACACCCTGTATGCGCACACGTAGAAAGTATTATCGAATATAGACAGACCCAAAAAGTTGTCACATTCAAATCTTCAGTTGTTCAAATAATGGTATATTATTCAACAAGCGCATTATGATAGCTATTATCCACGAAGATGAAAATTGCAGCACGAGCCTCTGGCGAGTGCTGTAACATCTAAGTGGATAATAGCCATTATGCGCGAGTGGAATACTATACTTTATCTACGAGTATGCTTGAATAAAAATAATTTTACTCACGGTAGAATTAAATTTTTATGTAAAAAAGTTTTATAGATTGCAGTTTTATTTATTAGAAAATATGGTTCTCTTTAAGTAAATATTTTGGTTATTGAAATAGTGCAAAAGTACAGATAATAATACATACTTCACTGTCGACTGAAAATTTGTAAAATAACTTTAAAAGGAGAAAAAATACAAAATCACGGTGAAAGATTTCGTCGCGCATCGTATTTCACTTTTGATTTTGCAGGCAGTAAACCATTAATTGATGCATTTGCTTTTCCCCTATTTATATCAGGTGGCGTATATTATTCAAGATGTTATTTTCTTCGAAGAACATCCTGTATTATTCTGTTTATAATAATTTTAAGTTTAATTTTTATAATACAATAATTTCTATTGTAAAATTGAAACTAAACATAAACAAAAATGTGAATGTTAGGTTATCGTGATTAGCTGTCACTTCATTTTAGTATTATAATAAGTAGCTTCGTATGTTATAGTAGTTGAAAGATCAAAATCATCCTAATATTCTGCGACTTTTATATTTTTATAACATATTATTAAACGTAAAATAAACGTTTAGGGACTCCACTTTCACGTCAATGGACCATTGACAGTAGTCAGTAGTTTGAATCTGCCAAACGTACGACAGAATAGGACGGTAAAGTTAAACAATTGACATTAACGATTGAATAATGAGCTCATTGTTCAATCGACCTGACACTATTATTCGATAGGGCAATAGTAATGCATGCCATTACTTCGTTAAAATTAGACTAATAATTGATTTGTTATCTAATAGGAGTAGATAAAATACCTTATACATATATTCTTGCATTATTTTAGTTATTTCCAATTATGTCTCTTTATCCAGATAGAAATCAATTTATTTCTATTTCCACTGATTGGCTTGAATATCATTTTAACAGCAATTCGAAGAAAAGTAGCTGATCTGAGTCTGTTTTACAGATATTTTTACGGTAAGGTTCAAATAGCCCATTTGATCCCATCTAGACCATAGCAGGGCAGAAATACACGTCGAACCGCAATAGCTCTTCCATATCAGGTTCAGCTCGTTACTCCTTGTACCACTTTATTTCAAACTGCTTTTATGGTGAAACCGCATCCCTTTGGAGTAGCATTCCATGCTAGGGTTGTATTTCCCTCATGAAGAACACAGCCTACAACGACTCAAAGTTAACATGAATCGTTATCTTCTCTCATGAATAATTTTTCAATGTTAGAAAAATTCTTAATGCTATATATCACTAGATGAGATAATCATTTTATTTTGCACCAATATGAAGAAAGGTCATTAGGAATATTCTAAAAATACAAAAATTTACAGGGAAAATTTAAGATTTGCATGTAACATTTTTTTGGTCATTGGTCAAAATATTGAAGAAAAAAAATTCTACATGAGCATTTAGCTATAGGTATGTACATAGTTGGTGTCTGGGCATCAAATACTTTCATAGTTCCCCTTACAGATATTTACTGTTATGTATGTATTGAAATGGATCGCACCTAGGTAGGATTATAAGGAAATTATTTCCTTCGCCTCATTAAATCAGCTCAAACCGAAAAAGCAAATAGTGCGAGATTAGGTACGTAAATACCTGAAGGTAAAATTGTTAGAAAATTCAAACACAGCCACCCGCCGTTACATCAAGTAAACGATCCCGCCAGCACATTAAATATTCATAAAACAAAATCGCTCCAGCTAGCCACAATTCAGTCCTTCGAGAAAGCGGCAACGGCGAGGGCAAACCTTTGCCAGATGTTAGGGCAGACACTGTCGGTCCGCGTGATGAAATAATAGGTGACCTACATACAAGAACGGATGGAAAGAAACAGACCGTGTGGAGGAATGTGAAATCAGAATTTAAACAATAAGCCTTCGCAGAGACAATGGTATCTCGTGGGATATCATACCTACGAATATCAAAATTACACCAATCGATAGGGCGAATTAATAAAGGAAGGCAGCCGGAAATACAGCGTGATACCTAAACGGCAAGCAGGTGTAAACGCGAAGTGAAAGTTAAGTCGGTGTAATTATAATAACTAGACACAATGAGAAGTACCAAAACGCGTTGACCGATTTGAAGGAAAATTTAGATAGTGCAGGTTTAGGAAAGTTCAGTGAGATAGCCGCGAGGCCAAATCGCTAAGTCCAGTAATAAGGAAAATACGATTAAGGACTAAATCACGGCAGGAGAGAAGAGTCAATAAGGTTCATTATTGCGCGGTGTTTAGAAATCGGGCGACTGCTTCTATAAAAGCAAACGTCCTGCCGCTGCTCCAGGCAGATGAGATCAGCTTTCGAGCAGGTCACGTCTGACTCCATAACCCTTTGGCGTAAACCCGACGAGAAGGCGTTTAGTGAACTCTCGGTCGCCCAATCCTTATCTAAACCAAAAACCAAACCCTTTGGACGTAAACCCGACGAGAAGGCGTTTAGTGAACTCTCGGTCGCCCAATCCTTATCTAAACCAAACCCTTTGGACGTAAACCCGACGAGAAGGCGTTTAGTGAACTCTCGGTCGCCCAATCCTTATCTAAACCCAACCCTTTGGACGTAAACCCGACGAGAAGGCGTTTAGCGAACTCTCGGTCGCCCAATTCTTATCTAAACTTTACCCATATCAATTTGCATCTCTCCTCTAAACAACTCAAACTTCGCAGTTGGCAAACTCTCTTCACAACAAAATCCACATCGATAAATTCGCCCAATCCATGAGTGCAGGTCCCATTTTAAATCAGACACAATAATCAACTAGGTATTAGGCGGCACCACAGTAGGTACCTACGCGATTACGTCAATAATTAGAAATAAACCAAGTTAGGCAGGAAACAGGAATAAATAATTACATATTCACGTAAAGGAAATCGAGATAGAGCTAGGAGCGAAAATAGACCCAGGTCAGGAAATGAAATGTAAACAAAACGGCCCATGATTCAATCATCCTATTCTTCGAAGAGTCCGAGTTTTTATTTACAGTCCCTTTAAATACGATGTTAGAAAGTGAAAGGAGTTTCTCGCCATTATATGACACCATAAATAAAGATCACATAGCAGAGCACCCCCGGTTAGTACAGGTCTGGATAGAACGAGGCAGCGTTGTCAGATGTAGCATCCGCTACTTCGCAAATATTATCAGGAAAAACTAATTCCATTACAACACCCAATTAGGAGTTAAAATACGTACTCTATTTCCAAACGTTGGGGGAGGGATCCACCTCGATGTCCAGGTGAAGACCTCCGTTGTACCAATACGAGAGTATACCTCTTTAAAGTGGAAATCGTACAACAGGGCAAAAGCACCTTCAGAGCAGGACAGAGTAACGCGAAACAAAGCAAGGTTGCCAGGTGTAATAAACGCCCTCACATATCAGGAAATCCAATAACCAAAATAAAGTTAGGATCATGAATCGCAATTCACAAATAAACAAAATCCAAAGCAAATCAAAATTAATCTCGAGTATGGGAAGGCCAATTTAGATCCAGAAACCGAAGTATCATTATATAAGGTCGTTTTTCCGAATCTCTTCTAACCAGATTCTATACACACCTGGATCTTATGTGACAAACGTTATTATTATGTTCTCATCATACTATCTACGCTCTTTGGGTTGATAGGTCGACGTACTCGTGTTACTGGCGGACCGGTGGCTGGTGCCGTACAATCAAATAAGTAAATTTGTCCGTAAACATGCCTAAACACGAATGAGGGATAAAAGTCCAGCATTTTCAATCATTAACTAGATTAATGGTTAAAGAGTCGTGGTCTGTAGTATGGTCAGCTGATAATCACGTTGAGGAACAAAGATATTCGAACGGAGCTAACATGCTCTGGGTAATAAATTAAGGTGTGTAGAAAAATCTACAATAATACAGTTGATTAAGGTTTCAATCCGATAAGTACTCGAATGACGAGTAAGGTAAATCACCAGGTATAACAGTGACAAATGCCTAAGGGCAAGGTAACATATATGAAATAAAGGTCGCCTGACGAGGCAGCATCGACGGGTGCAATAAAAGGTAGAACAAGACAAATAACAACAAGGTATACAGAGTGATAACTAAATACAGTATCACCCAGGTTATGAATAAAATAAACGGAGGTGAAATAATTCACACTCCTAGGTAAATCAACTGTGAAAATAAAATCATTAAATAAAAGAGAATCGGAAGGAACGATTTTATAAAAGATACGCAATCAAAATTCAGGAGAAGTGGCAACCCTGTACTCGAATAGGTAATGAGTCAGACATTTCCGCAATATCCCGGATCGTCTGAAAACCAAATGGTTGTCTTCCTTAATTAATTCAAGCAGATGCTTGAAATGAAATTAAGAAACTAGAAAAAGGAAATTAGGCAAGGAAAATCGTTGAATATTTAAACACACAGACATTTCCGCATATACCGGATAGTCTGTAACCGAAATAAAAGCGAAACGAAATAATAAGACATTCCCGCATATACCGGGTAGTCTGTAAACGAAACAAAAACCAAAAAGAAAGCACAGGTGTGCAAAAGAGTGGAATCCGAAATGGATTATAGTTTGAAAGATGGATGAAAGGGATCCCTCTTCGCTTTCCATTTTTTTGTACTCTCTATGCAAAATCACAGCCCATCTCGCTATTCACCATTTTACGCCTTGCAAACGAATTCTCTCGCTCATCACTCGCTTTCAAACATCTGATAGGAAGCCAACAGTTAACAACAAGTCTCAGTTAAATTCCCCGCTTTTCCGACAAAAGAAAAATCCCAGTAGGTTCTTTGCGCATCCGTTTCGGCCATAGTAATCCTGGCATACCTCAATCAAAGAGCAGGGGTGACTACGGTGATTGCGGTAAACACAACGTAGGAAAGCACAGCGGTCCTATTAGGAGAAACTCGGAAAACTAGACGATCACACGGTGGCTTTTCGCCGCAGAGCAGCGGGCCCGGGTAAATTAAGTTACATTGGTGCCAGCGACCAGGATTGAGGGCTAATACGCGGGAATAAATTGGCCAAGAAGGAAAACCCAAAACCAAAAACACGAAAACCAAGTAGGAGAGTTAGGGGGCGTCTTCCGTCTACCAGGGTACCCTCTGATAGCCTGAAGACGAGGGGGCGGTGAAATGGATCGCACCTAGGTAGGATTATAAGGAAATTATTTCCTTCGCCTCATTAAATCAGCTCAAACCGAAAAAGCAAATAGTGCGAGATTAGGTACGTAAATACCTGAAGGTAAAATTGTTAGAAAATTCAAACACAGCCACCCGCCGTTACATCAAGTAAACGATCCCGCCAGCACATTAAATATTCATAAAACAAAATCGCTCCAGCTAGCCACAATTCAGTCCTTCGAGAAAGCGGCAACGGCGAGGGCAAACCTTTGCCAGATGTTAGGGCAGACACTGTCGGTCCGCGTGATGAAATAATAGGTGACCTACATACAAGAACGGATGGAAAGAAACAGACCGTGTGGAGGAATGTGAAATCAGAATTTAAACAATAAGCCTTCGCAGAGACAATGGTATCTCGTGGGATATCATACCTACGAATATCAAAATTACACCAATCGATAGGGCGAATTAATAAAGGAAGGCAGCCGGAAATACAGCGTGATACCTAAACGGCAAGCAGGTGTAAACGCGAAGTGAAAGTTAAGTCGGTGTAATTATAATAACTAGACACAATGAGAAGTACCAAAACGCGTTGACCGATTTGAAGGAAAATTTAGATAGTGCAGGTTTAGGAAAGTTCAGTGAGATAGCCGCGAGGCCAAATCGCTAAGTCCAGTAATAAGGAAAATACGATTAAGGACTAAATCACGGCAGGAGAGAAGAGTCAATAAGGTTCATTATTGCGCGGTGTTTAGAAATCGGGCGACTGCTTCTATAAAAGCAAACGTCCTGCCGCTGCTCCAGGCAGATGAGATCAGCTTTCGAGCAGGTCACGTCTGACTCCATAACCCTTTGGCGTAAACCCGACGAGAAGGCGTTTAGTGAACTCTCGGTCGCCCAATCCTTATCTAAACCAAAAACCAAACCCTTTGGACGTAAACCCGACGAGAAGGCGTTTAGTGAACTCTCGGTCGCCCAATCCTTATCTAAACCAAACCCTTTGGACGTAAACCCGACGAGAAGGCGTTTAGTGAACTCTCGGTCGCCCAATCCTTATCTAAACCCAACCCTTTGGACGTAAACCCGACGAGAAGGCGTTTAGCGAACTCTCGGTCGCCCAATTCTTATCTAAACTTTACCCATATCAATTTGCATCTCTCCTCTAAACAACTCAAACTTCGCAGTTGGCAAACTCTCTTCACAACAAAATCCACATCGATAAATTCGCCCAATCCATGAGTGCAGGTCCCATTTTAAATCAGACACAATAATCAACTAGGTATTAGGCGGCACCACAGTAGGTACCTACGCGATTACGTCAATAATTAGAAATAAACCAAGTTAGGCAGGAAACAGGAATAAATAATTACATATTCACGTAAAGGAAATCGAGATAGAGCTAGGAGCGAAAATAGACCCAGGTCAGGAAATGAAATGTAAACAAAACGGCCCATGATTCAATCATCCTATTCTTCGAAGAGTCCGAGTTTTTATTTACAGTCCCTTTAAATACGATGTTAGAAAGTGAAAGGAGTTTCTCGCCATTATATGACACCATAAATAAAGATCACATAGCAGAGCACCCCCGGTTAGTACAGGTCTGGATAGAACGAGGCAGCGTTGTCAGATGTAGCATCCGCTACTTCGCAAATATTATCAGGAAAAACTAATTCCATTACAACACCCAATTAGGAGTTAAAATACGTACTCTATTTCCAAACGTTGGGGGAGGGATCCACCTCGATGTCCAGGTGAAGACCTCCGTTGTACCAATACGAGAGTATACCTCTTTAAAGTGGAAATCGTACAACAGGGCAAAAGCACCTTCAGAGCAGGACAGAGTAACGCGAAACAAAGCAAGGTTGCCAGGTGTAATAAACGCCCTCACATATCAGGAAATCCAATAACCAAAATAAAGTTAGGATCATGAATCGCAATTCACAAATAAACAAAATCCAAAGCAAATCAAAATTAATCTCGAGTATGGGAAGGCCAATTTAGATCCAGAAACCGAAGTATCATTATATAAGGTCGTTTTTCCGAATCTCTTCTAACCAGATTCTATACACACCTGGATCTTATGTGACAAACGTTATTATTATGTTCTCATCATACTATCTACGCTCTTTGGGTTGATAGGTCGACGTACTCGTGTTACTGGCGGACCGGTGGCTGGTGCCGTACAATCAAATAAGTAAATTTGTCCGTAAACATGCCTAAACACGAATGAGGGATAAAAGTCCAGCATTTTCAATCATTAACTAGATTAATGGTTAAAGAGTCGTGGTCTGTAGTATGGTCAGCTGATAATCACGTTGAGGAACAAAGATATTCGAACGGAGCTAACATGCTCTGGGTAATAAATTAAGGTGTGTAGAAAAATCTACAATAATACAGTTGATTAAGGTTTCAATCCGATAAGTACTCGAATGACGAGTAAGGTAAATCACCAGGTATAACAGTGACAAATGCCTAAGGGCAAGGTAACATATATGAAATAAAGGTCGCCTGACGAGGCAGCATCGACGGGTGCAATAAAAGGTAGAACAAGACAAATAACAACAAGGTATACAGAGTGATAACTAAATACAGTATCACCCAGGTTATGAATAAAATAAACGGAGGTGAAATAATTCACACTCCTAGGTAAATCAACTGTGAAAATAAAATCATTAAATAAAAGAGAATCGGAAGGAACGATTTTATAAAAGATACGCAATCAAAATTCAGGAGAAGTGGCAACCCTGTACTCGAATAGGTAATGAGTCAGACATTTCCGCAATATCCCGGATCGTCTGAAAACCAAATGGTTGTCTTCCTTAATTAATTCAAGCAGATGCTTGAAATGAAATTAAGAAACTAGAAAAAGGAAATTAGGCAAGGAAAATCGTTGAATATTTAAACACACAGACATTTCCGCATATACCGGATAGTCTGTAACCGAAATAAAAGCGAAACGAAATAATAAGACATTCCCGCATATACCGGGTAGTCTGTAAACGAAACAAAAACCAAAAAGAAAGCACAGGTGTGCAAAAGAGTGGAATCCGAAATGGATTATAGTTTGAAAGATGGATGAAAGGGATCCCTCTTCGCTTTCCATTTTTTTGTACTCTCTATGCAAAATCACAGCCCATCTCGCTATTCACCATTTTACGCCTTGCAAACGAATTCTCTCGCTCATCACTCGCTTTCAAACATCTGATAGGAAGCCAACAGTTAACAACAAGTCTCAGTTAAATTCCCCGCTTTTCCGACAAAAGAAAAATCCCAGTAGGTTCTTTGCGCATCCGTTTCGGCCATAGTAATCCTGGCATACCTCAATCAAAGAGCAGGGGTGACTACGGTGATTGCGGTAAACACAACGTAGGAAAGCACAGCGGTCCTATTAGGAGAAACTCGGAAAACTAGACGATCACACGGTGGCTTTTCGCCGCAGAGCAGCGGGCCCGGGTAAATTAAGTTACAGTATGTATATTATAACGAATAAATTCAATTTCTCACTTAATATTTATACAATAATTATTGAAGAAATCCAAAATAGGTCAATTTCAAAATTAAATTTATGTTCTATTGACATAAACGTAAATGTTGCTTAGTTTAAATTTCACGGCAAATAAATCGCGAACCCTCCTGTAACTGGCTACACTGTAGTAGGTTTTCACCACAAAATAGACTCTTTCTTGGTTTTTAAAACCCATTTTTAAATGGAACCAGACTTTATTATTACCTATGACTTATAAAGTTTTATTATTGGATTGTCAAAACGTAGAAACGTCATTATTGTTTAGACAAGGCATGCTATTTTGTGATTAAACATTAACAATTACTTGACAATCACTTGAATTTTTACTGAAGAATTTTAGAAAACAACGTGAAATTAAATTAATTTCTGATATCAAGCGGTTTGCGCAATAATTTTAGCTTCATTTTGATACCAAAACCATTTCTGTCAGTTTAAACGGCATGCAGGAATTCTCAAAAACCACTTTCGCAATGCTAATCCCCTATGGCCCGCTTTGAAAATCAACACCCTGTATATTTTAATTTCCTGGCTTGCAAATGCGTCAATGAAAGAGGACTTTGTTGGAGATCTAAAAAAAATTAACAATCTTTTCTAAGTATCTACCTACTTAAGTTATTGACGTGTATAGGTTTTCACGGCTGATGGCTTCAGTTGAAATCATCGTTATTCTGTTCTATTTTTCCGTGGTTCATGAATATTTTTGCTGCATGCATGAACCATGATTGCAAAACAGCCGGAATCAGTTACATATGGTTTCAATTAAGTAGTTGAGACACCCATTCTCCCAATAGATCATAAAATAAATAGGAGTTGGTGTTTTTCGATATTTTCTGGAAATCTCGCAAGCTACAAAAAATTACATTGCGAGAAGAATATTTTTGGGATCACCCGAAGAGTTATATTTTCACGGAAACCTAACATAGGCGAATAAAATATAATAAGATTACCCTGTTTTAAATTCTATCTATTTTTATGTATTAGGAAAAAGTTAAGTGCATATAGCTTTTTGGTAGATGAATTATGCGCACCATTCTAAATAGCAATTGAATTTATTTGTATTTTTGGAATTCTCAAGATAATATCTACCTTTCACACGACGAAGAAAGGTAAAAAAAAATCTTCAAAAAATAAAATTTTTGTGAGTTGGGAAAAAAATTTGAAAACCCCATTAATTTCTGGGTAAAATGAGCTCACCTCTATAGCAAATAAAGTTTTTGAACATTTTTGGATGAGTTTTGGAGAAAATAGGGATGTTTTAAATGTCCTAGGTAAACCCGTGCAGTAAATATCTACATTTCTTATTGGTATGAGTGATTTCACCAAATATAATTAATTGTATTCAGATATTTGATCCCAAGTAAACAGAGATGGAGGGAGCTCCACGGTTTAACATGTGGTATTGTTAAGAGATCATATTGTCATCGGTAGTTTGTGTAACCCTTTCCGGCCATCTTATAATGGGAGGACAGTAAAGGGTGCTTAATAGGCTGTTACCATACCAATTAAAAGTCTTGACGTCTATTGGTGGTGACCTGAAGGTCGGGCAGGATGGGATAGATTCCAGTTTTGTTGTTATAGGATATATGTGATGTCCGCAACGGCTTGATTTTTTTTCAACAAGGTGTTGAATTTTTGTTTTTTTAAGAGTCATTTTTATTATCTACGAAAGTAACTTATAGAATTATTTTTTCAATTTTGGCATGTCTTATAATAGGATATAAAACCACATATTTTTATTAGAAAAAATATTCCATTGATCCACTCTGATATGTTCTTTTTAAAAATAAAACTAATATTTACGCTAATTTTGTTAAATTTAATATAATTTTTATTTATAATTGTTTTAATCAAGAACGGTGGTCCAACGAGAAAAACACAAGAGACCGTTTTCATGTAGAATTGATCAGATTAATCAGAAAAAATACCGGATGGCCAAATGTCAGTGGCGCACTGGTGGAGCAATAGAAAAAAATTTATAATTAAAATATGTGGTTTTACATCCTATTAACACAAACTAAAATTGAAAAAATTCGGAGATAACTATTAAAAAACTGAAAATTAAACACTCTGTAGAAAAACATTTAAGCCGTTGCGGACATAGGTATACGTTCACATGAAATTTACCTAATAAAATGATCTATAAAGAATCACATCCTGAAATTTTAGTATGTTATTAAGAGATATCAAAAACGTTGTAGGGAAAAATTACCTTTTAATAAATAAAAGCTCATAAAATTGTATAAAACTTCTCGAAAAAAGTTTCGAAAAACGTTGAAATTTTCGAAAGAAATCATTTTATAGCATATTTTTCATTAAACAATCAAACATTCCTTCATATCGTCTAAAATATTCATCAGAGAAAGAAAATAATGTAATTAGAAGTTTTATACAGGGTTAGAACTATTTAAAGGGTCATTACAAGTTACTTGAAAACTTCTGACACTCGGGCTTAATCACAGCCATACAAAATATATTTTTTTGCAGGTATATCTTAAACCATTGAAGATATGAGTTCGGTTAAATTAGAGAAAAGATGCACAATTTTGTGGTCATCTTGAATCCGTCAAAATATACAAGATGTCTGTGACCATTCCTGAAATATCCTGAAAAAACTGAAAAATCGAAAATTTTTATTATTTTCATCATATCTTTTCTATTATTGGAAATTAAAAAATATTTTTTGTATGGGCTAGCATAAGTCGGCAAGAGCTACCCAGCTGACGAACAAATAATGGAATCCAAAAACTAATTAACTTCAAAAATTAAATTTCAAAAATTTTTGTTCTTATTTAAAAAAAAGACAACTTTTTAGATCTAAAAAACTATAAGGCAAGCAGTATGACTTTATGTTGACCTGTTTCATCGAAAAAATTTTATTTTTCTATGAAAAAATAAGAATAAAAATTTTGGAATTTTTTTTGAAGTTTATTAGTTTTTGGTTGCCATTATTTTTTTCATATCAAACGACATAAAAAACAATATAGCGGTCATAATCGCTAGCTATCTGAGCAATCGGCAACAATGCGTAGATGTGGACTCAACCCTGAGTGACATGGTAACTTTGAATTGCGGCGTACCACAAGGAACTGTTTTGGGTCCAGTTCTCTTTAACATTTATATTAATTCATTGCTGGACCTTGATACCACTTCAACATTGATATGTTTTGCTGATGACACTGTATGCTTCTGCCAGGGTGATTCCTGGGAGGAGTTGAAGCGTGATGTTGAGAGGGATCTCAGAGTCATAACAAACTGGTTTAGTCATATGAAGCTGACAATAAATTTCAAGAAAACAGTTTGCGTTCCATTTGCTTCGTATAAGAACGGCCTGCCATTGTTCGCTAGTCTCACGGGTTTAGATGGAAATCAGATTTTACTTGCCGACACAGTGAACTACCTCGGGGTTAGAATTGACCACCACTTACGTTGGGACCAACATACAGAAATGTTGGTGAATAATTTAAGAAGGGTCATTTATCAGTTTAAGTACTTGAGGAAATATTTGGAAGTTCCCCATTTGAGAGATATTTATTTTGGACTGGTACATAGTAGATTGTCATATTCGTTGTTAAGCTGGGGTGGTGGAGCTGACATTCACTTGAATAGGCTGGAAGTATTACAGAGAAAGTTTTTAAAAATTATTTATTCTAAGGACAGCTTGTATCCATCAGATTTGCTTTACGCCGATGTACAAATTCTAGATTTAAGACAAATGTATTTCATAGAGTTGGTGACTTATCATCACAGACACAAGAATGTACTTCCTTATGTTGATCATGTACACCTGACTAGGGCTAGAGGTAGAGCTGATGCTAGGATCCCATTTTCTAACAAGACAGTTGGACAGAGATCACATTTGTCCTTAGCGCCTAAAGCTTATAATAGCTTGCCTGCAGCATTAAGGCAGTTAACCTCAATCAAAATGTTTCGCAACAAAGTGAGAAAATGGGTTCTTTCCCTGGAAAGAAACATGATTCATGGGATAGTTTGCATATGAAAGGTACACAAATAATAAGTTATATATAGAAAATAGCGAAGTATGTTGGGTGTAATAGATCATCTGACTGTGATGGTTTGTTTATTCTTCATTTCTTTTCTTTGGATCTGTTGATTGTAATTTGTTTGTAATTATGAAATGTGTTCCAACTATAATATGATGCTGGGACAGCGGTGCACAAGTAACTTTCTTTTACCGTTGTTCCAGTTATCTGTACCTTTAAAAAAATAAACAGTGAACACATATACTAGTTACTACTATTTATTGTTCTGTAGTGATATATATAGCTCAAATATACATAGCTCAAATGGTATTTCTCTGTAAACTTTTGATGAACAATAAATATTATTATTATTATTATTATTATAAGAAAAACGAAAGTTGACTATGAAAACTCTGGGATCTAGTCGGCTTTGAAAATTTTTGAAACGTCAGTTGAGTAGCTCTTGGCGACTTATGTAAGCCTACGAAAAATTATTTATTAATTTCTAATTATAATTTTTCAGGATATTCCCGCAAATACTAGGGATATGTCGAAGTTTTATTTCGCAAAATACTTATCTAAAAATAGCGCAAATTTTATTTAATTTACCGGAACTCTCGTATCTTCAATGGTTTAAGATATAATTTTTTTAGAACAAGTTTCTGAGGGAATCTTGCTCATGCACTATACACCTCGTTTTGATCCATTAGTTGGCTGAACTATCATAAATGAGATAGAATGGAAATTATGGAGTCATTTTGATTGACGTCTCAAAAACTACACAAAACTTATTGCACGAATAGTGAAAAAATAGTTTTGAGATCCCCGAATTTAAATTAGTTTTAGGATTGGGGAATTTTTGATCAAAAAAATTGACTTTTTTAAATTCTGATTCTAGAAGCAGGTGCGGGCTAGCGGATTGAGATACTTTCTAATTAATTAACTTTTAGTTTGATGTCTTTAACCATCGTTCAGAAAAATTTGACTGTAACAGAAACCGACAGTGACAATTATTATAATTTAATAAGAATTAATTATTATTTTTTTTAAATTAAATTAATGTTTTTTTTTTTTATTTTACTCTCTGGAACTGGGTCTGGAATAAAAATGCAGTACTTTTTATATGAATTATTTATTTGACTAAACCATAAATATTTTTTTACATAATACATATGCATAAACTTAAAATTAAAAGGGAAATCAAAAAGTAAATTAAAATTAAAACCATGAAGGTAAAAATCTATAGCTAATTATTTAAATGATAGCAGCATTATTTCGTAGCATATTTTACATACATCTATATTTACATTTTTTGTATTTGCAGCCATTAATTTAATAATTTTGTCACAAAGCAAATTCATTGTAAGATGACTGCACCGGATTAAATAATTCAAACTACTTATAAAAAATGCCCTAATAAGTTTTTAATTCTTCATCGCAGTGTTACTGATGAACTGATAACAATATGTAAATACTTTTGGAACCAATAAAGCGGTAGAATAAAGCCAAAAATTTGTTTTTTGTTTGAAAAAAAAAGAAAAAAAAACAACAAAATTTCTAAATAATTACTGCATTGAAAAAAATAATTGATAAATAGGTACAAATTTCAAATGTGTTTTACAAAGAGAGTGTTCAAAATTCATCATAAATTTACAAACTTATCACTATATTCAGGTGTCCCACGGTGACGTCCATTAGAGTATCAGGAGTATATCATGGGAGTATACTACTTAATAATTAAGCATGACCATGAGATTTCATCTTTTATAGAATATTTTCAACTCTTTACCACTTCCGGTTATATCGGAAGTCGATACTATGTTTATTACTTTATTGGAACACCATGTACCTATATATTTTTAAAATTTTAGATTCTCTAAGAAAATTCAATGAAAATTGTTTTTTTAGTTGAAGTTTATATAAGGAGCATTGTATTGAGTTATAAACAAAATTACAATTTTCATTTTTTTGCAACTAATAAAATGCTCGTTACAAAATTCAACTGTAAAAACCATTCTTACTGAATTTTCACAGAGAATCTAAAACTGTAAAAAGATACAGGGTGTTCTGTTAAAGTAGCAAACATAGTTTCGACTTCCGGTATAACGGGAAATGATAAAGAAATGGAAATTCTTTACATTTTTATATAGGATATTTTTTTAAAGCATTTTTTAAAGCCTATTTTTATATCAAATTGGTCATGCTCAACTATTAATTTTAGAGTTTTCTTACGTCTAGAAGTACAGATACTTGTAATGGACGTTCGTTGTGTGGGACCCCCTGAAATGTTGCTGCTCAACAACAGGCTAAGAAAATATTTGGACGACGTTATTAAAATATAAGAACACATTTTAAAGCGGCATAAATTCATCTAATAAATCAAACAGATCATTGTTACCTTGATTCATACCAAATTTATCGTTTTGCTGCTTACAAACGGGATCGGAATCAAAAGAAAAAGTGGTATTTGGTAAGCAGCATGGATTGAAATAATTGGATGAACAATTTTCCAATTGATTTAGCAAATCACTATAATTTTTTTGATCAACGACAGTGGTTAGGGATACTTACATCACTAATCATTGTTACTTTCTCGTTCTGCTCCCACGCCATATTTACAGGTGAAGGCAAAATAGACGAGGTAGATGATGTAGACGAAACAGGACAATGAGGAGTATTCTGCTGGTTCTTCTCACCACTCGTCGTTCCTTTTTCTGTCTTTATTGAAGATGATTTTGTGCTTTCTTTCTTTTTCTTCATTCTTCTGTTCTGGAACCATATTTTTATCTGCTTCTCTGATAATTTAAGAGCTTGCGCAAGTTGAACTCTTCTCGGCCGACACATATAATTATTGTTTTCGAATTCAGCTTCTAACGCCAGTAATTGCGAAGTCGAAAAAGTCGTACGGTATCTTTTGGAAGATTTCTCTGACTGCTCACTTCTCACTTCTGCATTATCAGCTCCTTAAAAAGAATATTAGCATCATTAATATATTGTAATTTGTGACTATTTATATTTGTATCTATTTTAAAAGATACTTTAAATATCCACCTTAATAACTATGAATAATAAAAATGAATAAATAAAAATGTATAAAAGGTTAAAGCTTAATACCTAATTATTGTGATCATTTTAATTTTCAAACATTTTGATTTTTCAAACAGTTGAACTGAGCTATAGAGGATACATAATAAAAAAGTAAAATTCCTTAGAATTTTACTAAGGGAGAGGGGGACTTTTTTTTGGTCCAAAAAGTATATTTTTATAATATATTCATTAATTTAATAAAATACAAATAATTTGTTTTCTCATTTGTTGCGTATACCTATTATAGTTACTGCGATACACTGTATATGAATATTCCTAATGCACGAGGAAAGAGAACATTCTTAATTTGGGGTTACAACAATTATGATGATTTTACATATACCTACATATAAAATATTCCTATCGCATTTTAAACACTCGTTAAGATTCTTACCATTTATTATAATCGTATAGTTGATATTTTCTTTGTCATCAGTGTGAATTTCTGAACCTTGAAAATCATGCTTGATTTCGACGGGTTGCTGCATTTGTGCTAAATTATTGGTAGGTGGCACAACGCTCACAGGTTGAAGCACATTCATGACCAACATCTGAACCTCTGCTGGAAACGGATTGTCGATCTTTGCTGAGGTGAACTGATGTGCCCTTTCAATCCACTTTTCGTAGGTAGTTTTTTCTGATGAATTGTTATCGACAGTCTGAAACAATAACCATTCGATTATTTAATTTTTTTACCTATTGACATTTTTTTATAATAATTAAAAGCATTCAATATTTAAAGCTAAAGCACTTAGTATGATTTTATTATTTGTACTTAGGTCGAACAAAAAACAGAAATGTGCAAAGTTTCACATTTTGTAATAGTCAAATGACTCAGAAATTAACAAATTTAAAAAGTAAATTTTTTATCGATCTTATAGGTATGTATATGCCACATTCAGGGATTAATTCCAAGTCGTTAAAAATATAACCTACTTCATCATGGAGGAACACTCGATAGCTTCTCAGCCATTGAGTGTTTCTGATCCCTGTTTTTCAAAGTGAAATTATTGATGATATAAATTGCTCGCAATTATTGTAGAAAAAGTGTTTAAAAAAAAATTATTAAAAATTATTTTCGAAAAAATATAAGTAACCACCTACCTTCATATAAGAATATTACTTAAAATACTTACAGGTGTATTATTCAAAATTCCAGGATCTCCTTGGTGTTTTGAACCATAGTCCAAATTACTAAACTCCAAAATATCTGATGCAACTTGGAAATTAGACGGCAGCGGCAGCGAATTTTCGGCTACGGGTAAAGTATCGAAAAAATAATCACCCTGCATCATCTTGTATTTAGGTGGTTTTTTGTCAAGAACTCAAGAATATATTGCTTCTCACTATTGCTCAACGCTTAAGTTCTCTTAATGTAGTTTTGAAGAGTATACAACTGCAACTGTTCAAGTGTTCAATGACAAGCGCTAAGGGCTAGGGAGAATTGTGAACTAGCTAATTTGATTTTAAAGTGGCCGTATTTATATGTTTCCGCTCACTCCAGCCACATAATGTTTCTATTCTGTGCTCCAACCCTGAGATAATTGTTTCGATGCCCCGCCCACTCTTTTACCTGAAATTTAAGTTCAGATAATTAGTTTTGGGAGACTACATGCAATACATGCCCAAGCATTTTTTTTTATAAGCTTAATATTGATAATTAATATGGGTAAATATTAGAAAATATTTTTGTAAAATGAAACTATAATGAAAATATATGCCCCTAAAAAATATATCGCATATTATCACATAATGTAACTCGAGTAAATACAACACAAATTAGGTAGGTAAGTATCGATACCTACGTCTTTCAATATCTAAAAAAAGTACAATACATAAATTTTTTCCCCCGTGAAGAGGATAAAAAACCTTCTTGAACATCAATCGCATAAATAGTGTAGGTATTTTTATTCAATTTTGAATATTTTCACCGCTTTTTAAATTGGCTTTATATAATTTTTTTATAGTCACTTCATATTGGCCTAGTGTTTTACTGTGAAAATTTCATTTCATTTCGTTTGAAAATGTGCCTTAGAATGGATTTTTAAATTTAACAAAACAAAAAAAATGCCAAAATTTAACAATTTTGTCCCTTTTCCTATGCATACCACTGGCTAACTTTATTCTAAAAATGCACTTTTTAAAACTATAATAATAATAAACACGTAAAACTGCCGCTTTTACCATAGAAGGATCCATGCTCGAAAACATGCTCAGACTAAATAATAAGTGGCATAAAACATTTCGTTCTTTATACTATAGATAGTAGGATAATTCCTACTATATCCTTATTTTCGCTTTCTTACTTAAAAACTGGTATTTTTTTCTCATTAAAATTTATAAATTAAATAAATTTATGATAGGCAAAAGCGGCAGTTTTAACATGACTAATAGTAGGTACCTATACCTGTAAATTCGGAAAAAGTTACAGGAGAGATTTGAAAACCTAAAATTTGGAAATTTAGAGAAATGAGCATCATGTAAAAAAATCGACTATCACCGCCATTTTTCTTATTGGCTTTTAACTGTAAAAAATTCAGTTCAATTCTTTAACAAATGTGATCATAAATGGTTATAGAAATTTAGCCATTTTTACCCTTTTCGTACTCTTATTATATATAACTACCCTATAACTTTTTTTATAGATTTATTAACAGAAATAATGCAAAAATTTATTGCGTTAACTCAAATTGCAAATAATTTTCTTCCAATTTTGTTAATTTGGGTAAAAAAGTTTTTTCTATCTTGCTTATACAGGCTGTCCCGTAATATGTGGGCAATCTCCCGGATTTGGGAAAATTTTGTAAAAATAAATTAAATTTTTTTATAACTTTCACTCCTACGAGACACCCCTGGAAAGATATTACCCCTTAAAGTTAAGGGTTGAAAATTTATATTTTATAATAACTTTTTCATTAGTTGGCTGATATTTTTGAAATTTGTCAGTGTTATTTGTAGTAACAAGGAGTCTTTTTAACATCATGTAAATTAAAATTATCAAGTCCAGTGGTGTCAAGGGGGTCACCAATATTATTGCAAATAAGAACGTACGCCACTGACTTTTTTTTAAATTTTGTTATTTTTTCAGATTTAACAACTAATTATAGAGCTTTTTTGTCTTTCGAGCTTTTTTTCCCATTTTGGATCGTTTTCGAAATAATAAAATAAAGTCCACTTAATTTCATATCCCTGAACCAACCAAGAAACACGTGGAAAAAATTATAAAATAAAATTCGTTAGTTTCGATGTTAAAATGTACTTAATTTAGTGTTTATTTGTTGTTATTGTAACATATTTTTGATAATTTTCATAAAAAGTAATACAAAAAATTATTATTTCCAAAAGAAAATTTTCCCCATATTTCTTATGCGTGGTCCAGGGATTATGCAATTAAGTGGACTCTAATTTTTTTATTTCGTAAGCGAATCAAAATTCGAAAAAACTCAAGAGCCAAAAAAGTTGCATTATTACTTGCAACTTAATCTGAAAAAAATATCAAAATTAAAAAAAAGTCAGTGGCATAAATTTTCCTTTGCAATAATGGGTATCCCCTGGACAGCACTGGACTTAACAATTTTAATCTACAAAGGATTAAAGGGGCTCCTTATTACCACAAATAACACCGGCAAATTTCACAAATGTCCGCCAACTATTGAAAAAGTTCTTGCAAAAAATTAATTTTTAACCCTTAACTTTAAGGGGTCATATATTTTCAGGGATGTCTCGTAGGAATAAACGTTACAGTTATTTTTTTATTTATTTTCACTAAATTTACCCAAATCCGGGAGATTGTCCACATATTATGGGACACCCTGTATACATAATGCGTTCAAAAAATAGCCCTTTGTCGTAAAACAGTTCTACCAATTTTGCTTAAATGCAATACCAGACCACTTCTTGTGAGTATCCTACTCCCGCAAAAATTTCAGCCCCCTTGATTGAAAACTGCGATCAGAAACCGTGCCTTATGGACCGGATTTTTGGAATTTTGAAAGCTCAGCCTGTAGAAGTAACGCGACTTTTGAAAACTTTTTCAACGAAAATCTAACGTCATTCCAAAGTTTTACAAGGACTCAAAATTTCCTTCACTAATCTTGAAAGATAAAGTTACAGGAGGGTTCTTTAAATCGAAAATTCCCGATTTTTGAGAAATAACGTTTCTGAAAAAAAAGCTCGCACACCTCAACTTCAAATTTTTATCAAGCATTTTTTAAGCATCAATTTCAATTTTTACCCCCACCGCTCCCACCCCCACCATAGTGGTCATGTTTTCTTTTTAAATAGAACCTGTATATTTTTGTATTTTCATATTGCGGTTGAAAATATTCAAATTGCGGAAACAAATGAAAATAGAAATTTTTCATTATAAAAGCAGTGTACATCGGACACGATCAAGATATCGGAAAACGGCTTATAGGTACATGTCCCTATTTTAACTTTTTATGTATTTTATGTATTTACTACTGTACTTATGTATTACTTATGTATTACTTATGTACCTATGTACTTTATGTATATACTTTTTATGTATTTTAAATTTTTATACAGGGTGATTAAAAATCTGATAATTTATATCACCCTGTATAAAAATTTAAACCACACATGCCCGTATTCATCAATAAATATAACCCCTGGGGTTATATTTTGGAACATGTGATTGGTTTAAAATTCGTAGCGTTCGTAGGGTTTGAGCATTAGACCAATCAGCTGTCAGAAAATTCAAAATATAACCCCAGAGTTATAGGTATTTTGAAGTTTGATGAATACGGACAATAGTAGGATATCATCTGAAAAATTAAGATTGGGTCATGTATAAGCCGTTTTTCTATATTTTGAGCCGTTTCCGCAGTACATCACTGCTTTCAAAATGAAAAACTGCGATTTCCACTTCTTTATAACTCGTAAACTACTCCATTTAAACTGCAACTGTAAAAACATTCTAACTGTAGATTTTCTCAGGAAATGTGAAAATACAAAAATATACAGGGTGTCCTATTTAAAAAAAAATATGACCGCAATGATCCCCACAAGGGGTGAGAGCGGTGGGGATAAAAATTCAAATTGAGACTTAAAAGATGCCAAATAAAAATTTGAAGTTGAGGTTTGTGAGCTTTATTTTTTAAATGTTTTTTCTCTGAATAGTGAATTTTATTCCATAAGCGCGTTACACACTGTATATGTGGCCATAATATCGTGGGCAGGTGAATTTGGGAAAACCACATTTTCGTGATCTGGGGGTCATGATCGGTGGACATTTGATGAGTTTGGGTGATTTTAGAAAAGTGATGTCGTCCTCAATAGTGTATTTTTTAATAAAAAAATACACTAAACTCTATACACCAATTTTTTTTATTAAAAAATACACTAAAATAAAATTTATAGGTCGTTTAAGAAAAAATTAAAAAAGTTACAACACTTCCTGTTGTACCATTCCTATTGTATCAAATATTAGTAGATTATTGATTAGTAAATTCTTGTTGGATTGTAGGTATGTAGATACATGAAGAACTGCTAACGATTTTCTTTCACTTATCATTTAGGTACGACACATTTACAGTTCTTGGTAGTGAATTTGTTGACAATAATATTAATGGCTGAAATTGGGTCTGCTCTACTCGAAGATTCGTTATCGTGTTTTATCGGTGTTTACCAAGATATGGGATGGGCAGTAGTTATTGTTTTTAGTTAAAATTTGTAAAAGCCAGGTGTTGGAATTTTTAATTAAAGTTCTAAATTTAAATTTGCTAAACAACTCCTACCTACCTATTTTGGTTTAATACGCTTGTTACCAAAACGTAATCAAGAACGCTATTAAAATGAAAATTATAAGTATAACAAAATTGTTTATACTTACAGAAATAAAATCTTCTAGACGATGTGATAATTCGTGGGTGAGTGTTTCTTTGTTTTTTTCCAGTTCTGGGATTTAATATTTAAAAAACTTACATTAAGTATTAAAAAAAAACCTTTATATGTTTAAAGTATTTTAGAAAAATATAGGTAACAAAACCAATTTTTATTAAAAATCATTACTGAGGAGTAAAATAACTATCACCTTGAAAATTATCGTTTTAAAGAGATTAATTAATCGAAACTACGATAATTATTGACTTCATTTGAAGTTGACTATGACGTAAAATTTGCCTGATTTTACTAGAAAAATTGCGTTTTATGAAAGTAATCAGCCACTTATTATCTTCATCTGAAGACATCATCTCGTTAGTAGGGAATCTCATGCACGTGTCTTATCTATTTACCTATATAGTAAAAATAATTGTTATACTGTATTTTTAAGCATTTTAGCTATAAACTAAACAATTTCGAAATAAAGAAATATACAGGGTTTTCCAAATTTTCTTAATCAAGAGATATCCGCGTTACATCAAAACAGAAAGAAATGAAATTTGGGAAACATCAAAGGCTTATTATTTATACGTCTATACGCTCAATACACATTTATACCCCCAAAATCATCCCCTACTGTTTTTTTTTTCAAATTACACCCCTGATTTTTTTACTCGTCAGGATTAGTTACTTCGTTCTGAATATTGAATACAATGACAAGCGCATTTTAGAAATTAAGGAATTCTATAAGCATTATAAGCTGGATTAATTTTGGCAAGCTACTGTCAAATTGTACCGCGACTATATTCTTTTCAAGTCGAAACGTCGCATTTCGACTTGAGTATTATTATTATTTGTTACCATAATTATTAAGCTTATTGTCGTTAAGTGTAAAAATGATGGGAATAAAAGTTTGGCGAGGGCATAATAATTTCATTAAGAAACGACCTCAAGGTGAGTTCTACTTTAGTCCTTGGCAACGCCGGTCTTTTAAGACAGTTTTTGACAAGCTTAGTACCTATGCCTAGATTTTCAAAAATCGCATGAAATTCTATTCAGAACGAAGTCAGTAATGCTAAAAATTAGGGGTGTAATTTGACAAAAAAACAAGTAGGGGATGATTATTCGGAGTTGAAAGACAAAAAGTTGTATTGCCGGTGCAGCCGTACAGCCTTAGGGGTATATTTTAAATCTTCCAAATGTTAATCTCCGAACCAGGATATCTCTGTTGGAAAGCCAGATACAAAAAAATTATGCAGATAAAATTGTTCAGAACAATGGAGGTTATCTGATTGTACTGTACTAATGACTTTGACCTTGGGGACCAAATTCAATGCCATTTGAAGGTGAAGGTTACTTTTTAAATAGTATATTTTTGTTTTTTCATATTTCCCTAGGAAATCCAATTAGAATGATTTTACAGCTGCAGTCTAAAATGAGTAGGTTATGATTTATAAACAACTGAAAACCGCAGTTTTTCATTTTGAAACTGTGTACATCGGAAACGGCTCCAAATATCGGAAAACGGCTTACATGTTCCTGTATTAACTTTTCACATGGTATCTTACTACTTATGTGGTTTAAATTTTAAAGGTGAAGAAATTGCCATTCTACACCCTTTATAAAAATTTCAAGTATACTGTAAAGGTAACACATGAAAAGTTAAATGGGACATTAAAAATGAAAAACTGCTATTTTCAGTTGTTTATAACTCATAATCGACTCATTTTAGACTGCAAGTATAAAAACCATTCTTATTGGATTTTCTCAGAAATATTAAAATACAGTTATATACAGGGTGTCCTGGTTAAAAAATTATATTGACATTCAAATGGCCATGAAACTGGTCCACAAGGTCAGAGTCATTAGTACAATCAGATGACCCCCATTGTCTTGAACAACTTTTGTCTGTACAATTTTTTTTTGTATCCGGGTTGCCAACAGAGATATCCTAGTTCGAAGATTAAAATGAATCACCCTGTATACATACCTGATTTTGATTCTTCTTGCATAATTTTCGAATAGATTGATCGAGGTATTGATGGATGTTTCTGTATTAATCTACTAACAAAAAAACCACGACTGGAATCACTCTGGCTTTGAACCAGTAGCCAATGGTGCTTGGGGAGCAGAAAAAATATTTTTTGATTCGTTTATAAAAGAATTGGCCATATTTAGCCTTGAAAAAAAAATGTTACTGTAAATATTGTAATTATTTTAAAAAATTACACGGCCATGCAAATTTTGCTGTATGTCGCTGATAAAATTTATTTTGAATTACTTCGAGCAACTTCGCTACTACAATTCTTTGATTACAAGTCCGGGTTTTTGAAAAAATTAGGTGAGTACTTTCATAAAGTTTGAATAGATTGGTATAATTAAACCGTGCAAAATATCTGAAATATCGGGATGTTTCCATTTGACAAATTTTTTATTTTTTTTTATTTCAACAAAAAAAGAACGTCAGACTTAAGTATCCTCATGCAAATTATCTCAAAATGATTTTTGCATTTTCCGCTAATTTCCTTATTTATTTACTTACGCAGGGTGATCTCAAAAACTCAACTTTTTAGTCCTGCATCATGCAGTGATAACGTTTTCACACATCAACGTATATGTATTTACAAAATCTAAAGCTCTGTTAAACTTACTTTAAAGACAAAAATCCAACATACAAGATACCAACAGGTACTTTAACACAAACCTGTATTTAAATTTTTTTTCTTGAGTCATCATTTATTATTTATTTATTATCATTTAGTCTTTTATCTGGAATTTTAGGTTTAAATCGAGCTTTAGATTTTGAAAATCAGTCTGCGGGTAAAAACGTTATATCAAGACCAGAATATGAGATCCATCTCTACGCTTTTTGTGTTGACCCCCCCCCCCCCCAAATGTTTAGTCAAGTGGGACCCTGCGGCGAATTTTCAGAAATTTTGCACTGCGCATATACAGGCTGTCTCAAGATTTCTTTATCAAGGGATATCCGCGTTATTTCAAAAAATAAACAAATGAAATTCAGGAAATTTCAACCATACCCCTAAGGCTTTGCAGCTGCACCCTCAATGCCCCTTTACGCATTTCCACCCCTATTTAATCTTCCCCTACTTTTTTTTTCAAATGACACCCCCACATTTTTTTTGCTCGGCAGGATTGTTGACTTCTTTCTGAATACAATTTCATACGATAATCGAGACATATCTAGCACGCCGAAAACAATATAATATCATAACAAACGAGGGTTGTCAAGGAGTTGTAATTGCTTGTTTTTTGTGTTAATGTTTCCTCCAACCACCTTAACTTAACTATAGTATTACCGGTGTTACTGGATATAGGCGTTAATAATATTAATTGCTTCTGTGATTTTAATGTCATATTAAATATTAATTGTTATTCCTTGACAACCCTCGTTTGTAATGATATATTATTTTCGACGTGCTAGATATGTCTCAATTTGTAAAAATCGTATGACATTATATTCAGAAAGAAGTCAACAATCCTGCCGAGCAAAAAAAAATATGGGGGTGTCATTTGAAAAAAAAAAGTAGGGGATGATTACTTAGGGGTGGAAAGGCGTAAAGGGGCATTGAGGGTGCAGCTGCAAAGCCTTAAGGGTATGGTTGAAATTTCCTGAATTTCATTTGTTTATTTTTTGAAATAACGCGGATATCCCTTGATAAAGAAATCTTGGGACACCCTGTATTTTTGTACCTACCTATTTTTTTTTTTAATACGGATGCTAAAAAAAGATTGAAATAGCGAACGCTCTAAACAAATAGTGGCGTCTATGAGTCGGAAAAACCCTAAATTTCCGAATTTTTTCAGACGCAACGAAACTACTTCCCTACCCCGTTTTCGAGGGTGCTGAACACGATGGCGTAGGGCAATTTCTTTTTCGGGTTGCGTTCACCCCCTATTGGCCAAAACCCACCCCTTTTTTTTAAATCCGTTCTAATACCCCCCGGGTCGGAAAAACGCATGCAACTCGCTTCTGGGGATATCTTGTATCTAATGACAACTTTCCGTCACCCTACGCCCACCCCTTGGCCAAGAACCACCCTAAAGGGGGTTGAAAATGTTTTTTTTCTTATAATCCTGAATATTGCTGATGCATTCTCCCGTTTTCGAGGATCCTTAACACGATGGTAACCATTTTACACCTCCACCAACCGTTTTCATCCCCCCAAATCGAGAAAAACACCCTCCAAGGGGGTTGAAAATGTGTTTTTTATTAACTGGGGAACCTGCCGCATATCCCCGTTTTCAAGGGTGCTGAACACGATGGTCACTACCTTAGACCTCTACCGCCCCCCTAAATTGACAAAATCACCCTCCAAGGGGGTTAAAATGTTATTTTTTTAATCGCATATGTTGGAAATATTATTTTGTATCATAATTTTTCTATTTGATAAAATAGAAAAATATGAAGACAACGTTTCTGTTACTCTTGCGTAAGCATGTGACGTTCATTTTGAGGAGTATCGGCAATGTTATTCCACTTGTAGAAGACCAATTCTACACACTGGTTTTCCCCCTAGCTTTATTTAAAGATTATCATTATAATATTTCTAAGTACAACATAAATTTGTTCAATATTTTCTATTTGTATTTGCATATGCATTTGCATGTTCTACATTTAGTATTATACATATTAAAGATTAACAATGTTTTATTAAACGTTTACCTTGATTTATCAACATCCAAATACCCTAGTCAAAAACATAATTCAAAACTATTAAAAAACACATGATATAAATAATGATATATTGTTTATTAAAAATATTATTTCCCGACGTAAGAGTAACAGAAACGTTGTCTCCATATTTTTCCCAATAGAAAGTTTTATTTCATTATATTACTATTTTAGGTTATATAAGGGAGACTTTTTTAAAAGTTTCCATTGGTGATAGGTATCTTTAAAACAAAAAAAGGGATCAAAAATCGTAAAAATCCGTTTGAGTGAGGGGGAACAAAAATGTCATATTAAATGACTCACCCCCATCAACCCTTTATAGCTGCAGAGCTCCATACCCCAATTATGAAATTTTATTTGACAATCCCTTTCTCTATTATAGAAATACAACGGTGCTCGATGTCTTGAAATCGATTAATTTTTAAGTTATAAACAAATGAAAATCGCAATTTTCCATTTTCAAAGCAGCTTGTATCGAAAACGGCTCCATACATATATCGCAAAACCACTTACATGTCCCATTCAAGCGGTATCATATTGAATGGATGAAATTTTTATACCAGGGTGATGAAAATTAGCAGATTTTTCCATCACCCTGTGTATAATTTCATCCATACAATATACAGTATCCGCTTGAAAACTTAAAATAGGGATATTTAAGCTGTTTTCCGAAATCTTGCATGAGCCGTTTTAAATACAAGCTGTCTTGAAAATGGAAAATTGCGTTTATATTTGTTTATAAATTCAGTAAAAACGAATCGATTTCAACACATGAAGCACCGTTGTATTTCTACTATCCCTTTAAAATGATAAGTAGGGGATTGTCTTTGAAATTTCATAATTGGGGTGGACGTGGACGCATGAAGCTCTAAAAGGATTGATAAAAAGGTGAATCATTTACTACGTCATTTTTGTTCCCCTTCCCTATTACCTAAAGGGTTATGCCGATTTTTGATATATTTTTTTTTGTTTTAAAGATATCGCCAATGGAAACTTTGTAAAAAGTCACCCTATTTATATGATGCATTACCTATAGTTATAAGTACCTATACCTATATACCTATAGAATAAATTTAATTTAATTAAACTTAACAAAATGATTATTTTTTTATGGAAAAAATATATTTTCTCTGATTGAAACCTGTTTATAATTCCTACGTTGTCTGCTTTCTTGATTATTATTTAACTTTTCGGGATTTTAACGGGTCTCTTATCTGGAATCTGATCTGTAGTACGAAGCGACTTTCCGTCTCCATCGAGCAATGCAGCAAGGGATTATTTAGGTTTTCAGACGACAATAATCTCCGTACTTATCGCTAATATTCTTTTACCCATGAAAATTTGACATTGTTTGTGTCATGTTTCTGTTCATTCCAGCAAGGCGTCACGCCACTCATTTACGTACGCGTTGCATTAGCATTTGTCTGAAGAATTATTACAAAGAGGTAGTGATTTGTGTACAAAGATTTGTGATTGACGTAAGTCTAAAGTCAAAAGGCACGTTCACAGAAGGGGGTCTCAAGAATTTTAGAACTATAAAATTGGCTTACGAGTTACTTATACCTATAAAGTGCATGCCACGTGTTTTGTTTTGCTAAACTATGGAATTCCAGAATTCTGTAACTATTGGCTCCGATGAATTGACTTCTGTATACAAAGCCTTTGTTGTTTCAATCGAGTATTTAATATATCTATAGGTTCAGCTGTTTTCTAATTATTTTTATTCAAAAATTCATTGGTCAAAAGTTATTATTTTATCTTTTAAACATAAATTGAGACTAATCAATATTTTCTGAAGAAAAAAAGATCAAATACCTAACTCGTATCAAAACTAATTGCGATTGTGGCAATTTTTAAACAACTTTTTAACTTATAAGAGAGCAGAACTCTATTATGTTTAATTATAAAGACATTTAGTTAATAAGTCTCTAATGATCCATATTAATGGTCCATGTAGGTAGGTAAATAAGAGTTATATCAATTTTTAATCCTCTTGATTTTGCTTTGCCTAATTGTACTTATGGGGTGTGATAATTCAACAGAAATAAGATTTAACACTCCTGATGTTAAATATCAGCTTGAGCCTCCCAATTTAAATTGTACTACAATAATTGAGTTAGATGTCTGAAATGTTTTACAGTGGGGAATCCCAGAACTATTTACATATACATACCTACTTGCAAAATCTGGGAAATTCCAAATCGCAGCTGTGTACATTTGGGCATATTTTTAGTAGGAGATAGTTACAATATTTACCTACCTAAGATATAATACAATACAATCGCCCTAACTATTGATTTATTTCATTATAAGGTATATAAAAGCATTGTTACTGCATTATTTTTCATTAATCAATAAAAGGTGGTTTATAGTTTGGTGTAAAAGAATCACACAAAAGTGTCCAGCATGACATTTCAAACAAAGAACTTCAAAAATTAAATAATTAAAAAATATTTGTTGTTTTTTGTTAATTAAAATATAACATCAAAATTAAAGTACCTAGTTTTCGTAAATAACTTTGCTGTAAGGCAGCCAAGTTAAAATAAAAATGTTTTTGTGCAACTGCCATTAAAAGTCACACTTTTGACGACAGCTGACAGTGTTAAAAGTGATTGTTTACATGGAAGCGTGTCAAAAGTACTTTTGCAACTAGTGGCAAAAATATTTTTGCCACTAGTTGCAAAAGTAATTCTATCTACTTTCTCTGTACTTACATTCTCTCATTGAACTACATTTCCTCATGATGAAATGAGACAAAATTATAGGATAGTAAGATTTTTTCATATTATTTTTATTACTGGCAAACATATTAATAAAAAATAAGTACCCAATCAAGAATTCAAGACAATAATAATTGTTCAGAAATTGCAATCAATAATAATGATTATGACATTTCTTTTATTTGTATGCACGCATTTGTTAGTAACCATAGCGTCGGCAACGGTTGCTATGTATAGTAGGTACACTTGTACTTATCTGTAATATTTTAAAATGCAATTTGAAGTTGAGTGTCATTCTAAATTCATCAATTTTATTATCAAAATAGAGCAGTTTTACAAAAACCATTGTATGATATTCGTCTTAAAAGTGATCTTATTATGTTCGTGAAATTTGTAAAACTCGCTCCGCTACGCTTCGCTCATTTCACAAACCTTTTCACTCACAAAATAAAACTTCACTTTTAACACTAATATCATAAATAGCTATTATGCATGTCAGTTTTTTTGTTTTAAAGGTCGTGCTGATTGCTTTTTTTTTTGGTAAATTTGTCATTTTTTTACACCTTTAAAATTAATAAATTATCCTCTATATATGGTGTGATGTGTGGTAACTATGGACAGTCAAAATCGAACGTCGTGTATAAAATCATATTTTAAGCTTAAAAGAGAGAATAAACTCTTTTTAAGATCAGGCCTCGTTTAGGAAATATTTCCAAAAATGTAAAACTGAGGCTGCATAAAAATAATGTTTTATTCAGTAACTGAACAACAATTTTGGAAATATTTCCTATCGAGACCTGATCTTGAAAAAAGTTATTCTTTGTTTTGTGCTTAAAATGCGATTTTATACATGTCGTTCGATTTTGACTGTCCAGTTACAAAAAAAAAAAAAACACATTTTCTAGCAGCTTTAGTTTTACATTTTTGAAAATATTTCCTAAACGGGGCCTGATCTTGAAAAAAGTTATTCTTTATTTTATGCTTAAAATACAATTTTGTACATGACGTTTTGGCTGTCCAATCACCAAACACCCAATATATTAGGTAGATCGTGTAATGATTGAATTTATTGTAAAAAATTCTATTGAACCAATTTCAGGAAATTAAAATAAATTAATTAAGCCTTGAAATAAAATTAAAACCCCAATTTTTGCAAGCTTGATGTGATTTAGCTTTTTCAATTCTTACATTTAAATAATAAAGCTTGCTATAATGCTTTATACATATACAATTCAGGGAACCGCTGTCTTCATATTGTACTTAAATATTAAAAACAACCAATAATTTTGGTCAAAAAAGTATAGTTTTTTGTATTGAAAAACACCTATGTATTGAAAAGCTTGTCTACCGGTTTCGAGTAAGTATACCATTCAGTATCTTCATTTTTACTTAGAATAACTGACATATTTGCACCACTCATCCCTTCGCCCCTATCATCCATCCATTAGATAATATCATCAATACAAATATACATAATCTCAAATAAATAAGGTATTACAAAGGTATCATTCTATTTGTTATTTTTAAGGGTGGTTATTGGGGGTGAGGAACTGAGTGGTGCACATGTAATGAGCAGTTGTAAGTCAGCTCTTTTTAATAAACAAAAATCACGTGTCTTGGGAATTTTACATTTTTTGCGGAGATATCCAATTAGGGTTCCTATAGAAACTTAATGAAACTTCAGAAACTGAATTGGTGAACAAATTCCCTTTCAAAAGACCGTCTGGAGAGGAGACGCGTCATTTATTAGACGCGTCAAAGTTTTCTCATCAAAACACACAAAAAAATTTACTTGGAAAACTGGTAGATCATAACAATTGAGTGATTTTGCATTCCTTCACATATCACCCTTTAGGATTTTTTGAAGGCTTTGTAGTTTTAATCCAAAAAAGAGAAATATAAAGGAAAGGGCGAAAAAAGGAAATGCGAAAAAAATCGAAATATCTTAGGAATATCGAAAGTTATCCCCAATCAAAATCAAAATGTTGGGGACAGTTTCACTTTTGATTGGTATATTTTTCATTATTAAAAAAAAACGGGTTCTACGGCGTGATGAACCTCACGCATTCAAAATACGAATATACAAATGACATTTTACACAATTATTCTGAAATAACATCCGTGGGAGAACCCCCTGGACCCCCCTTTCTCTGAGGGATGCTCTGTATCCCCCAGACCCCCTGGAAGTTGTCCGCTAAAATTGGTTATACTTCCACATTTTTTCTCCACGAAATCGCTTTTTTTGAAGACTCATCACGTTTTCATATTATTACTCTACTAATGCTATTTTTAATGATCATCATATTTTATAGTAATATCATAAATAAATATTTACAGAAAGAAAAATTCGAGGGGGGGGTGGCAAGTTCTTATCGCCGCCACTGGTTATTCAATAAGCTATATAGGTCAGTCAATTTAAGTTTTTAGGGCTAGGTGATGGGGTGAGGGGGTGAATTATACAAGGTGTCCAGGTATGAGTGTAAGAGCTATACACGTGGAGACCTTCCTTGGACTATTTTGAGTAAAAAATCTTAATACAATAATGCTCTAAACGTCTTCACGGTGCCACAGGAGGTCATCAAAGTTAGAAATTCTGGGTCACAAATATGCATATTATTGAACTTCTATTTCCTTTTGCAGTTACGGTTAACATTTTCAAAGACTTTTGCAAAGTCTTATTTCATTTAATTTTCGTAACAGTGCAATTATTAACTATTTTAACATTTCTAAAAAAAAAAAATTAGGAAATATTAAAAAAGTTAATAATTGCACTGTTGCGAAAATTAAATGAAATAAAACTTTGAAAATGTTAACCGTAACTGCAAAAGGAAATAGAAGTTCAATAATATGCATATTTGTGACCCAGAATTTCTAACTTTGATGACCTCGTGTGACACCGTGAAGAGGTTTAGAGCATTATTGTATTAAGATTTTTTACTTAAAATAGTCCAAGGAAGGTCGCCACGTGTAGCTCTTACACTCATATAATACCTGGACACCTTGTCCAGGTATGAAAGATTCCCCTTTCAAACCAAAATTATTGTTGTCACGGAAATTTGACATAGTTGGTTTGTTTTCAGAGATATTTGCATTGCGGGTCGTTTTCAAAAAGACATCCTGTATCAATTTTATTCGACCAGATGGGCCACTGAATGCTCCTATTCATAGGGTGCGCAAAAATCTCGTCCTAGAAGTTTACCGCATTTATACTTGAGATTGAAAAAAATCAGGCGTATAATTAACTTCTACATACACAGGGTTACCGGTAATTGGACACATTCTTTGGTGATCTGTTAAAACAAGAGGTAAGGAGAAATAACCCTAACGTAGGTACATATCACAAAACTCAATGGATTAAAAAAAAATTAATTATTGTGATTTTTTTTTGTTTTTCTTTGAAATTTTCACAATATTGAAATACTTCCGGATATTTTTTATTTCAAACGGAAGACCATATAATATTGGACCAGTATTCCAGCAAAATAATAGAAAAAGTTGAAATACATTTAAAAAAAATTACATTTCAAGACATTTAAATCTTTTTTTTTAAGAAAAATTGAAAATCTAAATAGGTATCTCAAAATCTATTGACTTTTATACAATAGTCCATTTTGGGGTTAATGTACTCCTTAGTTCTTGTTCTATCAGATCACTAACGCAATGTATCCATGCAGTTACCAATAACCCTGTATATATACAGGGTGTATGATAAATATACAGAAAAAAGTTTAAGGGATAGGGGCATCAAAACATTTTTTTCTCAATAAACATTATCCAAAAACGTTTCCGAGATACAGGTTGTTTTTGGTTATTTATAACACGTATGAATTTGAACAGATCTTGATGACACTTGGCATTATCAAATGGGAAGTCATCGGCCTTTGGTTTGGTAGTCGTGGTACAATCGCCGGTAAAAGTGGAATTGAATTCTTCAATCGCTTTAACCTGAACTCAGAAATAATTAACGAAATTTCTGAACAAATTTTAATAGATTCCATCAGAATCATAAACAAACACATTTATTCCTAAAATTAATGTTCTTTAATTATTATTTATGTTACAATTTTTAATATTTATGTCATTTTTTTTATTGATTCAACCCATTCAACCCAAGTTAAATGGGCAGTCCACTTTATTCAATAAAGTTTTTCTTCTTCAAACAAAGATCTTTAATTTGGCTGTTTCGCAGGTTTTGTAGATACCTCCCAGCGGCGTAGATATTCAGAGTTTTTAATTTTTCACCCTTTTCCCTTCTGTCTTGTACGCCACTGACTTTATTGCAAATATAAAAACGTTACTCAATAGCCCCTCTATTTTAGAACAAAATATATTTCTTAGTTTTTTTCACATGGCACGCGCATATAAGTTCCCCTTGAAAAATTCTGATAGAATAACTTTTAATTAAATCAACTTTAATTTTGAAATGTAAATAGGTATCCCAACATTACCAGAGAAAATTTCAAATATCTCAAAAACGGTGCACCGTAGCAAATATAAGTAAAAAATATTTTTTTGTTCATAATGCAGGGGCTATTGGATAACGTTTTTGTATTTTCAATAAAGTCAGTGGGGTAAAAAAAGGGAGGAAAAGTGGCGCAAACCCTGAATTACACCTCTGGAAGGCTACTACAAAACCTGAAAAATTCAAATTGAAGATTTTTGTTTGTTTATTGTTCAAGAAGTTATAACCAGAAACTGTTAATTTTTTTTTAAGTTTAACTCCCTGTATTTCGAAAACGAAATTTTAGGACAAAAAATGGTTAAGAGAAAAAATGTTTGTTTTGACGCCCCTACTGCCTCTAAAAATTTGTCGGTATATTTTTGATACCAACTGCATTTTTTGCCTTTTTTTTTAATTCAGAAACAAAGTATGTAAAAGTGAAAAACTAAGAATAATCTTTTTTCAAAATAAGAGTCCTGTTTATTAGGTATTGCTTTTGATATTGTCTGAGAAATTACAGTGGATACGGTATATCGTTTTCGCAGTTTTGGAGTTTCAATCGTGTTGTTTATACACAACCAATTAAAAAAATATGAAAAAAAAACGAAATTGTTTTCTTAGAATGATGTCAGTATGACGTATTCGCTGAAAGTATTTTCCTCTGTTTTTCGAAAAAAAAAACAGGCAAACATCCTATTTTTTCAGATTCTTATTTTTCTCACCCTGTACAACAGTATCATTGAGAGAGGTATTATTATTATTATATCCCTGATAAAAATGTGGCAAATTATTATATTTTTTTTCGTTAGGTAAGTTCTTAATTTTCCCGAGCTATTTGAAAATGAAACTGGTCAATAAGGTGTTTTAATGTATTTTTAATTAAAAAAATATTTATTAGACTTAAACCTTGAAATATTACAAAATACCGTTTAATAAAGCTGCAAACAGTGCAAACTGATGAATGTGAGAGTTCAAGAACGAAGAAGTATCCCCAAGTATTTTTAAAATAAATAAATATAACTGATAATTAGAATTTATTTACTTCCCTGTTACTGTACCTGCTTTACTCTGCCAAGAAGTACGCTGGGATTTCCGTTACAGAAATTTATTTTTGGTAAGTGATTTATACCCCTATAATTTACCATGATAAGTCAACTTTCCTTAAATCTTCGGACGACTTATACCTATACAAGTAAAGTTGCACCCCATGTGCAGGTGTGGGGAAATCCAGAATTCTTGCTGGCGTACAGGGACTACAGGGCAATTTATAAATTATAATTCAGTGTAAAAAATTTACACAAGTGCTTAGCATGACATTTGAAACAAAAAACTATAAATAATGTTAATAATAAATAATCAAAAACTGAAAGATTTATTAAAAAAGATATAATAAAAATTATTATTTATGGGTTTTTCGTTCTTTTCGTGTAAATAACTTTTTAAGGAATGTAAATTTAAAAAAAGGAAACCAGTTTTTTTTTTGTTTCAAAAGTCATACTCAATACTTGTGTAATTTTCTACACCTAATTATAAATCACATCACGAATATGTATAATAAACTTTAGATGTCAATATTATATCAATTTTTAAGGAAAAAGGGAACCCTCGCTCGATTCGCTCGTTCTTCCCACAAAAAGTTATTTAATTGTAAAAATAATATTCCTGCATAATATGGTATAAATTACTATGAAAGCATTACAAAACTGATCTGGATGAAGAAGCTCCATGCAATTGATTGAGAAATTGAAATTGTAGAAGATATTTTTTCCTTTATAAGTTTCTTTATAAGGGTGCCGCTAAAAGGTACCGCCAACGCTATATACCGCAGATTCCCGAGTAAAAAATATGACGATTTAACCGAAGTTATCCATGTCTAAAAAGGCACCCTTTTCCAAGATACAGCGCCCTTAAAGGAAATCAACCAAATACACGTTTTCCAGAATAAGTAAAAAAATGGATTAACTGAGAAAATGCAAAACTTCATCGCCTACTACTATTGTTAAAACCAATAAACTGTCATAGTTTTACAAACATTGACCAGAGTGTGTTCCTGTTTTTGATATCAACGTCACACTTTTTGCTGCTGAACTTTTTTATCCGTACGCCAGTGTATTTTCTATCCAAAAGTATTCCTAAACTTTTTGTCCTCCTATATAAAAGTTTAGTATCTTGCATCGTTTTCCCGTAATTATTTTTTTATGATGGACCTACACTACTACTACTTAAAACGTGTTTTTATGAAAATCTCTTTTTTAATTTAAATATTAATTTCAACAACAACGGTCCACCACAGTAGTCAACGGTTTTGAAATAAGAAGGAAAGTCTGGGTACAAGTAAATCGCTTAAGAACAGGACACGGTAGATGTAATTCAATGTTACATAAATGGAATTTAATACCAAGCGCTTCCTGTATTTGCGGACATCCTGAAGAATCCATCAATCACATTGTCAATGAATGTCCTTTAACAAAATTTTCTGGAGGTTCACAAGCAATTCATGAAATTTCCACAGAAACAATAGACTGGTTACAGAATTTGAAGCTCTTGTAAACAAAGTCTACATTAACAGCCAGATAACCTCAGACGGATGCTGCATAGTGATTGGAATACTTCAAACCAATCTCAACAGGATGGTGTGTCTAGGTTTTTTTAATGGGGTTTTCCCTAGACTATATCTCTCAAAGCAAATGCTTCACCATGATGTCAACATCACATCAGAATATCCTACAGATCGTTCTTTTCCCCAAAGGTCCTGTACAACGAAAACGACTGAAGATAGAGAAAAACGGCTTACATGTCCCTATTTTAACTTTTCATCTACTATCCTATGGTATTGAAACATTTGTACTTTCTTTGATTTTTTTATTTGGCGACGCGTGGAGAAATCTCAGATTTTTTCAAATTTTTTATCACCCTGTATAAACATTTTATCTACATCATAGGATAGTACATGAAAAAGTAAAATAGGGACATGTAAGCCGTTTTTATGTATCTTAAGCCGTTTTCGTTGTACAGGGCCTTGAACTTCAAAAATGACGATTTTCACTTGTTTATAACTCAAAAACTTCTGAATTTAAACACCAACTGTAAAAGACAATCTTATTTTCTCTTCTCAGACAATCTAAAAATGCAATAACATAGGAGCATTCCATTAAAAAAAACATAACTTTGATATGCCACTGTCATATGGGACACTCTGTACACTCCAAAATAATTTTAAATTGTGCCCATTGTGATTCTGTACTTGAATTTGCAATTTTTTTTTGAAAAAAATCCATCGTTTGGCCTACAGAGACCGCTTCGAATAAGCTGGGACACCTGTAGTATACACCGTGTTTTATATTAAGTCGGCACTATTGCTAACTTCGTTATTATTTAACCTAGAAAGTCGGTTAAATTAGCAAACTAGTAGTATTTTTTCTCCTGAATAAAATGGCGGAAACAGAAAAACAATTGAGCATCGCGTTTTCGAGATATTTTAAAAAGTGTAACTTTTTTAATGGAACACCCTATATATTTTTGGATGGATCGGTTGCAAATTTTTTTTAAAAGGAAAAAGTCTCTATGTACTATGATCCTAAAATAATAAATTCATTAATTATTCATTATTTTATTACTCCCAAAGTAGGCTGCGACAATTATTGTAATTTAGTGTACCTACCTACGTAATGTAAGGTAAAAAAATATATCGTCCTTAATAGTGTATTTTTCAATAAAAAAATACACAAAAAAAGCAGTTGTTATATTGAAAAGGATTTAATTTTAAATAAACAAATTACAGAACTTGTCTGTGTTTTAAATTAAGTCGGCACTATTGCTAACTTCGTTATTATTTGAGCTAGAAAGTCGGTTAAATTAGCAAACTAGTAGTATTTTTTCTCTTGAATAAAACGATGAAAACAGGAAAACAATTGAACATCGCGTTTTCTATATATTTGTATAGATAATGTATATTTTTAGATGGATCGGTTGCAAATTTTTTTTTAAAGGAAAAAGTTTCTATGCACTATGATCCTAAAATAATAAAATTTTACACACAAACAAGTTCTGTTATTTGTTTATGTAAAATTAAATAATTTATTAGTGTATCTATAATAGTGTATTTTTTTATTGAAAACTACACTATTGAGGACGACATAATTTTTTTACCTTACATTACGTAGGTACACTAAATGACAATAATTGTCGCAGCCTACTTTGGGAGTAATAAAATAATGAATAATAATTAATGAATTTATTATTTTAGGATCATAGTGTATAAAGACTTTTCCCTTTAAAAAAAAATTGCAACCGATCCATCTAAAAATATACAGGGTGTTCCATTAAAAAAATTACATTTTTTTAAATATCTCAAAAACGCGATGTTCAATTGTTTTTCTGCTTTCGCCATTTTATTCAGCGGTAAAAATACTACTAGTTTGCTAATTTAACCGACTTTCTAGGTTAAATAATAACGAAGTTAGCAATAGTGCCGACTTAATATAAAACACGGTGTATATACCACATCAGTTTCCTTGGGTTGAAAATATGCCAATATAATCGCAATTATTTTATCCCTAAAAGGTCCCCATTTAAAGATGATGGTCGACTGAATATTTTCCAAAATAAGAAAAAAATGAATTAAATGAAAAACTTTAGTTTCTCCGCTTACTACGATTACTCTCAAGGTCAATAAATATGAAAAAAAAATGTTTCTGTGAAACAATTATTGTTATTTATTATACAAGGGATTGTTATACAAGGGAAGTGGATTTTTAGATTTTTAGCTCTAAAATCGTACTTTTTTCTTGTGTATAATGTACCATTTTTTCTGCGTGAGAAGAAAACCCCGGTGCTAGAAGATCGAAAAACGTAATTAGAATTTTGATGAAAATGCAGTTGAATTTTCAAACTGCAGCAGGTCTAATTTTTGTAGTAATCGACGTTACCTGGTAACGAAACGATTTAACGCGATAAATGTCATAATTTAATAAATTGAAGAAAGTTTTGCAAAGATGCTTGTAAGTTTTCGATGAGTGAATTTAAAAATAAAAAAAGGGAATAATATGTAACTTTCGTGTCCGTGTTAGATATAAATTTGATGATATCGGGTTAATGTAGCTATATGACTAAGCGGCCATATCGGGGAAAAATACTCATTTTTTTCCTTCTAATTTATTTTTCCCCGATAAAAAGCAGTCCATATAAAGAGGCATTCTTATATCCGCCAAAGGGGATAATATTATGTCTTTTTTCCCCGTCACAGAAAAAAAAATTATTTTAATTATTATTAAAATGAGAAAAAAAAGCATTTCGTGTCGTAAATTCATTATTAAAAATTAATTGCGGGAATACGATGCAAGATACTAAATTTTTATAAAAGAACAAAAAGTTTAGCAATAGGTAGCCTTTAAATAAAAAAATCAGAATCAATCAGTGGCGTGCGGAAAAAATGACCTGGGGTAAAAAGTGAGAAGTGAAGAATCAAAAACAGGAACACTCTTGTATGTGAATGTTTGTGAAACTACTTATGTAACTTTATGGCTCTTAACGATAGTATAGTATTGCGGTGTAATGTGCAAGGTGCAAATTTGAAGCTTCTCAGTTAATCCATTATTGACTTTCTGGAAAACGTGTTTTTTGGTTCACCACCTTTGAAGGGCTGTATGTTATAAATGGTGCCTTTTTGAACATAGATTCAGGTTAAATCGTCATATTTTTTTCACAGGAATCTGTGGTTATAGAACGTTGATGGTACCTTTTAACGGCACCCTTTATAATTTGTCGGCCGTTAAATAAATTGCATGCTTGAAAAAGGTCAGAAAAATGAATATGAGTTTATTGGACTTGACCCACTTGGAAACTGGGAAACCCGGTCAAAAACAAAATTTCTCGTCATTGCTGTAATCCGTCTAGCAGGGGACCAGAACGTTAATGGAGGTTACGCGATATTTCCTAGCAAAACCGTGAATATAACCTGTCATTTCGCTAACGAACCACCTTCAACGTCTGTTTTCCTGCTCAGATATACGAGTTTACTCGACAAGACAAAACATCGTATCTCCACTTGTGCCTCCGCTTCTCCCATTTCGATCAGCTGAATTTCGGTTCTGTCGAATCGACTATATGCAAGCCATGAAACAGCAGTAAATTTAGGGTAGCCTAACGTTTTAGTTTAAAATATATTAACTATAATAAAACTTCGTAGTAAATAGCAAATAAGTAGCAATTTTTTGAATAAAATAGTAGGGTGTATTAATAAAATTGTCAAATACTGGAGTCGTTCGACAAAATAAGAAGTGTGTATGCATTCAGCTTATACGAGGGAGTTCACTTATAATAATTTGGGGTAAACTAATAAAGGTTTCAGGTGCCAACATGCTCTTTTATGCTGTCAACCATGGAAAATAATAAATTTGCAGCCTCCCATTCTAAAATAGAGGGATGAACGAGTAGGTAGGTACCATTATAACACCAGATAGGTAGAAGATAAAAGAATTTTGCAAATCATGTGAGTAATTTTTTCAGAATTCATTTTGAATATTTAGGTACTATAAACAGTAGTACAGGAAAATATTAAGACAAAAACGCCGGTATCCAGAAAAAGTGCCGGGCAGCACTTCTATGTAACATTTCGTTAGGTGAGCCTTAAAGCCCAGCTACTTTTTCAGCACCTCCACCCTTAAGCATTTTGAAAAAGGTGGTTGTTTTAGGTTTTAGCGAATCAATTTACTGGCTAAACGATTCACACTACAAAAAAAGTCCAATCGGTGTACTTAGAGGTACCTAGATATGGTAGATTACATAGAGATTAGATGTATCATTTGTTAAAAGGTTGAAAACCCGCTTCTGCTGATGTAGGTAGTTAGATTCTGAATCTGTTGAGCCATCTTCGAGAAAAAAAGAAAAGGTCTTCATCTTGTGTTATCATTTCCGTAATTGTATATTGACATTAACAATAAAAATTACAACAAATAAAAACGTTAAAAATTAAAAATATATCCAATTTTAAAGACTTAAGTAGATATAAAGTTAGCCACGACGCTTCGGCAGCCACACTTTCAGCTAGGGCCAGCCACACTTCATAATAATATTATGAAATTTCACTCATTATTAAATCATCGTCTGCTGTTCATCACTGAAAAAAGCGTAATTATATTGAAACGCCACGGCCAGCCACGCTTTCGGCCAAATTTCATATTTTACCCACCATTTTGTAGGCAAATTAATATTCTACAATTTTGTGAAGTAAAGCTCCTATGTTTTCAATACATTGGTCAAAAACTGAAGTTGTAAAAACTGTAATTGATTTAAGTTATTTTTCAGAGAATCTATTCCTGAAACTCTTGGAACTAACAGCATTATTTTATGGAAAAACAAATTTTAGATCTTTGACTGGACTATAAACATCCATGCAATGGAACATAGTTAAGTACCTATAAGTACAAATTCAGGTTGCAGAAACCAAGTCAATTCATGTGACAAGATATTTATTATCTACTCTGACAGCTTGTTCAGAGGAAAATGTGACCATAGTCGTCACAAATTTAGCAAGTCGTCAGGAATATGCCAAGTCATCACAATAATCTCTTGTTACATGATAAAATTCGTTGTCAGATCATAATTTGGGTTTCACAAAAGAAATCATGTCAAAGGCAGTTTTTATAGGCGAAAATCGAAAATTACAACACCTGAATATCCGAATTCTGATGTAAAAAAATCACGGTGGCCGTTCTGGGACCGGACAAGTAAGTTTTCACAGGCACGTGATAAGGTTGATCTTTCTCCTTTGTGTGGAAAAATAAAAACCCCAGCGACGCACGAAAGACAGTTTTTCCAGTCCAAAATTGAAAATTACCACACCCGAATAACCGGATTCTGAATTTCAAAAAATCAAGGTGACCGTTTTGGGTCCGCACAAGACGAGTTTTCACGGGGGCTTGATAGGATTAATCTTTCTCCGTCGTTTGGAAAAATAAAAACCCCAGCAGCACACGAAAGGCAGTTTTTCTCGCCCAAAATCGAAAATTACCACACCTGAATATCCGAATTCGGAATTTAAAAAAATCACGGTGCCCGTTCTAGCCCTGGAAAAGGCGAGTTTTCACAGTGGCGTGATAGGGTTAATCTTTGTCCGTCATTTGGAAAAATAAAAACCCCAGCGACGCACGAAAGACAGGTTTTCCAGCCCAAAATTGAAAATTACCACACCTGAATATCTGAATTCTGAATTTCAAAAAATCCAGGTGACGGTTATGGGCCCGGACAAGATAAGTTTTCACAGGGACATGCTAGGGTTAATCTTTCTACGTTATTTCGAAAAATAAAAACCCCAGCAACTCACGAAAGGCAGTTTTTCTAGCCCAAAATCGAAAATTACCACACTTGAATTGCCGGATTCTGAATTTCAAAAAACCCAGGTGGCCGTTCTGGGCTTGCACAGGACGAGTTTTCACGGGGGCTTGATAGGATTAATCTTTCTGCGTCATTTGGAAAAAAAAACCCCAGCGACACACAAAAGGCAGTTTTTCCAGCCCAAAATCGAAAATTACCACACCTGAATATCCAAATTTTGAATTTCAAAAAATCACGGTGCCCGTTCTGGGCCCGTACTAGGCGAGTTTTCACGGGGATGTGATAGGGTTAATTTTTCTCCGTTGTTTGAAAAAATAAAAACCCCAGCGACGCACGAAAGGCAGTTTTTATAGCCAAACATCGAAAATTACAACACCTGAATATCCGGATTCTAAATTTCAAAAAATCACGGTGCCCGTTCTGGGCCCGGACAAGGCGAGTTTTCACGCGTGATAGGGTTAATCTTTGTCCTTCATTTGGAAAAATAAACACCCCAGCGACGTACGAAAAACAGTTTTTCTAACCCAAAATCGAAAATTACCACACTTGAATATCCAGATTCTTAATTTCAAAAACTCCAGATGTGCGTTTGGGTCCGCACATGGCGAGTTTTCACGAAATCGTGATATATAGGGTTGATCTTTATCCTTCGTGTGGAAAAATAAAAACTCCAGCGACGCACGAAAGGCAGTTTTATAGCCAAAAATCTAAAATTACATCACCTGAATATCCACGAAACAAATTGATATAATAATAAATTATTATACCTATCAATTACAGCAATCCGATTGTTGAAAAACAATAACGCTTTCTGAACGATACATTTGCCCTAATGGTATGGTGAAGATATATCTACCTGAATATCCGAATTCTGAATTTAAAAAAATTCAGGTGGCCGTTCTGGGCCTGGACAAGGCGAGTTTTCACGGTGGCGTGATAGGGTTAATCTTTGTTCGTCATTTGTAAAAATAAAAACTTCAGCGACGCACGAAGGCAGCTTTTCTAGCCCATAATCGAAAATTACCACACCTGAATATCCGCGGATTCTGAATTTCAAAAAATTACGGTGGCCAGTTATGAGCGAGTTTTAACGGTGGCATGATAAGGTTAACCTTTCTATACAACCCTATCACGCTGTCTCACGAAAACTCGGCATGTCCGCGGGCCCAGAACGGGGACCATTATTTTTTGAAATTCAGAATCCGGATATTCAGGTGTTGTAATTTTCGATTTTGGGCTATAAAAACTGCCTGTCTTGCGTCGTTGTGGTTTTTATTTTTTCACACGACCGAGAAAGATCAACCCTATAACGGCCTCATGAAAACTCTCCTTGTCCAGGCCCTGAAGGTCCGCCATTAATTTTGTAAGTTCAGATTTCCAGCTTTAAAAATGATCTTCAACTGAAAGAATTGCCCATAAGTTGCTAAGATTTTTTTTCGTGCTAATATTCTCACATATGATTTATGAAGTGGCATTCCATTGTCGTTCAAGAAATAATATCAAAAAGTAATGAAACTATTGTAACGACGAGACCCCGGGTCGCAGGATCTGTCGCGAAAAGCCACCGTGTGTGATCGTCTAGTTTCCCTAATTTCTCCTAATAGGACCGCTGTGTTTTCCTACGTTGTGTTTACCGTAATTACCGTAGTCACTACCGTAGTCACTCCTGCTCTTTGATTGAGGTATGCCAGGATTACTATGGCCGAAAAGGATGCGCAAAGAACCTACTGGGATTTTTCTTTTGTCGGAAAGCGAGGAATTTAACTGGGACTTGTTGTTAACTGTTGGCTTTCTATCAGGGAGTTTAAAAGCGAGTGATGAGCGAGAGAATTAGTTTGCAAGGGCGTAAAATGGTGAATGGCGAGATGGGCTGTATTTTTGCATAGAGAGTACAAAAAAATGGAAAGCGAAGAGGGATCCCTTTCATCCATCTTTCAAACTATAATCCATTTCGGATTCCACTCTTTTGCACACCTGTGCTTTCCTTTTATTTTTGTTTCGTTTACAGACTACCCGGTATATGCGGGAATGTCTTATTATTTCGTTTTCGCTTTTGTTTCGGTTACAGACTATCCGGGTTTGGCGGAAATGTCTGGCTGTTTAACTATTCAATGATTTTCCTTGCCTAATTTCCTTTTTCTAGATTCTTTGATCTCACTTCAAGCAACTGCTTGAATTAATTAAAGAAGACAACCACTTTGGTTTACAGACGACCCGGTATATTGCGGGAATGTCTTATTATTTCGTTTTGCTTTTATTTCGGTTACAGACTATCCGGTATATGCGGAAATGTCCGTGTATCACCTATTCGAGTACAGGGTTGCCGCTTCTCCTGAATTTTGATTGCGTATCTTTTATAAAATCGTCCTTCCGACTCTCTTTTATTTAATGATTTTATTTTCACAGTTGATTTACCTAGGAGTGTGAATTATTTCACCTCCGTTTATTTAATTCATAACCTGGGTGATACTGTATTTAGTTATCACTTTGTATACCTTGCTGTTATTTGTCTTGTTCTACCTTTTATTGCACCCGTCGATGCTGCCTCGTCAGGCGACCTTTATGTCACATTTATGTTACCTTGCCCTTAGGCATTTGTCACTGTTATACCTGGTGATTTACCTTATTTTCTTTTCTGATTGAAACCTTAATCAACTGTATTATTGTAGATTTTTCTACACACCTTGATTTATTACCCAGAGCATGTTGGCTCCGTTCGAAAATCTTTGTTCCTCAACGTGATTATTAGCTGACCACACTACAGACCACGACTCTTTAACCATTAATCTAGTTAATGATTGGAAATGCTGGACTTTTATCCCTCATTCGTGTTTAGGCATGTTTACGGACAAATTTACTTATTTGATTGTACGGCACCAGCCACCGGTCCGCCAGTAACACGAGTACGTCGACCTATCAACCCAAAGAGCGTAGATAGTATGATGAGAACATAATAATAACGTTTGTCACATAAGATTCAGGTGTGTATAAAATCTGGTTAGAAGAGATTCGGAAAAATGACCTTATAATGATGCTTTGGTTTCTGGATCTAAATTGGCTTTCCCATACTCGAGGTTAATTTTGATTTGCTTTGGATTTTTATTTGTGAATTGCGATTCATGATCCTAACTTTATTTTGATTATTGGATTTCCTGACATATGAGGGCGTTTATTACACCTGGCAACCTTGCTTTGGTTCGCGTTACTCGGTCCTGCTCTGAGGGTGCTTTTGCCCTGTTGTACGATTTCCACTTTAAAGAGGTATACTCTTGTATTGGTACAACGGAGGTCTTCACCTGGACATCGAGGTGAATCCCTCCCCCAACTTTTGGAAATAGGGTACGTATTTTAGCTCCTAATTGGGTGTTGTAATGGAATTAGTATTTCCCGATAATATTTGCGAAGTAGCAGATGCTGCATCTGACAACGCTGCCTCGTTCTATCCAGACCTGTACTAACCGGGGGTGCTCTGCTATGTGATCTTTATTTATGGTGTCATATAATGGCGAGAAACTCCTTTCACTTTCTAAATCGTTTTTAAAGGGACTGCTTCCTGCCTAACCATCTGCGCTATTTAAAAACTCGGACTCTTCGAAGAATAGGATGATTGAATCATGGGCCGTTTTGTTTACATTTTAATTCCTGACCTGGGTCTATTTTCGCTCCTAGCTCTATCTCGATTTCCTCTGCGTGAATATGTAATTATTTATTCCTGTTTCCTGCCTAACTTGGTTTATTTCTAATTATTGACGTAATTGCGTAGGTACCTATTGTGGTGTCGCCTAATACCTAGTTAATTATTGTGTCTGATTTAAAATGGGACCTACACTCATGGATTGGGCGAATCTGTCTAATTATTTATCGATGTGGATTTTGTTGTGAAGAGAGTTTGCCAACTGCGAAGTTTGAGTTGTTTAGAGGAGAGATGCAAATTGATATGGGTAAAGTTTAGATAAGAATTGGGCGACCGAGAGTTCACTAAACGCCTTCTCGTCGGGTTTACGTCCAAAGGGTTGGGTTTAGATAAGGATTGGGCGACCGAGAGTTCACTAAACGCCTTCTCGTCGGGTTTACGTCCAAAGGGTTGGGTTTAGATAAGGATTGGGCGACCGAGAGTTCACTAAACGCCTTCTCGTCGGGTTTACGCCAAAGGGTTATGGAGTCAGACGTGACCTGCTCGAAAGCTGATCTCATCTGCCTTTAGCGGCGGCAAGACGTTTGCTTTTATAGAAGCAGTCGCCCGATTTCTAAACACCGCGCAATAATGAACCTTATTGACTCTTCTCTCCTGCCGTGATTTAGTCCTTAATCGTGTTTTCCTTATTACTGGACTTAGCGATTTGGCCTCGCGGCTATCTCACTGAATTTTCCTAAACCTGCACTATCTAAATTTTCCTTCAAATCGGTCAACGCGTTTTGGTACTTCTCATTGTGTCTAGTTATTATAATTACACCGACTTAACTTTCACTTCGTGTTTTCCCTTACTTGTCGTTTAGGTACCGGGGTGCTTTTCCGGCTATTGGGGTTTATTAATTCGCCCTATCGATTGGTGAACTTTTCATTATCGTAGGTATGATATCCCACGAGATACCATTGTCTCTGCGAAGGCTTATTGTTTGTTCTGATTTCACATTCCTTTACCCGGTCTGTTTCTTTCCACTCGTTCTTGTATGTAGGTCACCTATTATTTCCTTCATCACGCGGACCGAGAGTGTCGCAATACAACGCCTGCCCTAACATCTGGCAATGGTTTCTTTACCCTTGCAGTGGTCGCTTTCTCGAAGGACTGAATTGTGGCTAGCTGAAGCGATTCTGTTTTATGAATATTTAATGAGCTGACGGGATCGTTTACTTGATTTAATGAGGCGAGGGAATATTTCTCTTATCATCCTACCTAGGTGCGATCCATTTCACTATCATCTTACCCGTGCAGGATGTTTTAGCCACTCGCGTCGCTAACTTTTCGTCGTTAACATCATCCGAGTGAGAAACTCGTTACATCTGTTGTCAGAATAATCAGAGAAAATTGGGTGATTATTAGTTTAAATTTTAATTTTAATAATAAATTTAAAAAATTTATTAGTATAAATTAGTTTACCTAATCATTTTATAAAAATAGAAGGTAAGAAAAATTAATAAAATCAGACATTATAATTATTGTTATTTAATAATGTTTTATTTCAACTGTTAAATTCAGAAAACGAAGAAAAAAATTAGGTACTATTCTCTAGAACTCGAGCATGAAATATTATTGCAGACGTCAAAAGGTTTCAGTGGAAAATACAATTTTGTCGTCAAGTACTGATTCTGAACAGCAAGTACCTAAAAAAGATGTTAGATCTTATTTGAACTATTATTGGATGATGTTTAATAATTTCTAAAGCAAGATTCTGCTTTTCAAAAGCGTCCTCAAATGCTAGAAAATTTTGGCAATGCGGATTTGAACAAGAACTTTTTTCCATCCTCCCTAAATAATAAACATCACAGAAATAATATTATTTACATAATTATGAATTAATTATGTTAATTAAATAACTAGTAGATAACATCGCACTTATTTCATTGTTTCTCCTTCTTGAGTGTTATTTTTTGTCATTCTTTAATTTAATTCATTTCTTAATTGACAAGATTTTGAGATGATGGACAAGAGAGTCCAGCCGGACTATGAGTTTGTTCATTTTGTCACGTCGTAAACCCATTTTAACACTGATGAGCTGACAATAAGCTATTGAAATGCATTTGATTCAGTTTGTACAACTGAACCAAATGTAACAAGCTTTCACATTTGAACAGTGATTATCCAAAAACATGTTGGAGCTATAGTTGTGCAACCGGGCTTAACTATCTCGTAAACCAAAGCTTATAAATAAAAAAATAAGAAGAGGGTAAAAATAAATAAATGAACGCTTGATCTAAAAAAAGCAATATCCTTTGAACCAGAGGCATGCGTTGGTAAAGTTGTGGGTCAATCAGTTCCATACCTAATTCCAGATACCGTTTTCTCCCTTCGCTCTTCATTTCTCGTACCTAAGTAAAATTTCTCAAAAAGTGGTCCGACATAAGAAAAGTAGGTATGTCCAAAGTTTCAACTTAATATCTCAAAAAATAAGAAATTATGATTAAAAACCCGTTTTATTTACTGACTTCGTACTTTAGAGAGCTTCGAACTTAAGAAAGGGTCATTAACAAAATTTATGTTTTCAACCCTTACTTCGTAGAATCTCTGCATACTTATTGATTATGAATAAAAGACTAATGTTTCATAAAATTCTACTGTATATTGATAGATGATAGAAACGTTACACGTGTTTCGCTACTTTTCATGTAGCATCATCAGACGTAAATAAAATTATTGATATAGTAACATAGAAACAATATTACCTAAAGTGATCACAAAAAACAATCTAAATGAATTTCTAACAGAACTAACTAGATAATATTCTAACGAAACACGTGTAACGTTTCTATCATCCATCAATATACAGCAGAATTTTATAAAACATTAGTGTTTTATTCATAATCAATAAGTCATTAAGAAAGAATCGACAAATATTCCGATCCAATCAATAGGTATACAATAAATCATACCGTAAGAAGGATTACAGCGAATATTATACCGATAATATTAAAGCTTTTATAACAAAAGAGGATTATTTATGGTAGCGGTCATGTACGTTTAACTTTATTATTTCCACCCTCTTTCTTTTATCTTTATTCAGAAATTTGACAACTTTTGAATAGTTTTACCTACTAAGTTCTACCAATAGGTAGGTATGCAGGTATAAAGCGTTTTCTATAGAATATAGGTAATCCTATAATTACCTACCTTGTCTTGTCAGCTGTAATTGCTAAGATTATAATTCTTAGCTCTTCTTGGAATTGTATTCTATGGCCCTTTCGAAGAAATTTTCGATAACTTACCTTCAAAGAATTTCTTAATTCTGATCACTCTCTTTATTTTTGAGTATGATTTCCAGTTATTCAGGTCCCAGGATCTTTGGAGATACCTACATGCATCCTTTAGTACCTTAGAAGAATAAGTACATGTTTCCTATCCTATACTTACATAATTTATGCGTTATTATAAGGTAGGCACTTAAATTTTTTATACCGTTCTAGAAAACTATTCTACTGATGTAATATAATATAAATATAATATATAGATAATAATATAATATATAATATAAAACTACTGATATAAAAATTTTATAAAGAGATCGCTGCTGCAATTTGTGAATCTTTGACAATTTTTATGACGCTAAATTTTACTCCATAGTCACCTAGGAAAGTGAGAAAAGGTGTTGAACATTTTGGCTACTCCTCTCCTCTGTCAATGATAAAAGAATGAGATGCTTCTCTCCTCCATCACATGTTGTTGTAACGTGAATACGTCACCTGTTGTCCTCCTTGCAAAGCCCCCCTCGTTTTAAAGAGAATTGTAAAATTACAGTTCCCTACAACTCTCTACAATATAGATCGCATCTTTGAACTGACTACCCACACCGTATTCCGGCGCTGGTACTGTCTGGATAATTCACTACTAGATGGCATTGCACGTTTCGTTTCACTTCGATTTTGAGTTCCTTTCAGGAACCAAATAAGTTGTCGTTTCAGTCCGATCTTGAGTTCCTTTCAGGAACCAAATAAGTTGTCGGCTGTCAATCAGATTCCAGTATCTGACAAGTGACATTTCTACTTTCACGAATCTGAAAGCGGAAACAGATCCCGTCCCCTCGGAACTGAAAGCATTTCCTTTCTGCCTGTCGACCAGGAAAGATTATTCTCTTAACCGTTCCCGTACGAAGCCTGTTGTTCAGGGTAAGTCGCCATTACGGATATTCTAGAAATGAGTTTTAATTCGATTATTACTTATTTTTAGCTTCTGGGATTTCCTTCATTCTTCTGGGATTTTATCTAAACTTTACCTGGTACCTTTCTCTTACCTTTATCTTTGGTAAATACCTTGTCTTCTCCGGTATTTACTAATTATCTGGATTAATTGCCTATTGCGACCGAGGAAGCCATCTTGAACTAAGAAACAAAGGGAGCATGGCCCATTTTTATTCTCCAACTATCTAATTCATCCTTCCACCGTTTTCATTCATCCAAGGTGAAATAAATCAACATTTCGAAGATCTCCAATAACAACAGAACATTTTCCCGGTGCTAGTGCTGTTTACGACCTTTCAACCCCAGGAGCCTCGTCAGGGCGCGGTCCCTACACCTGCTGGTTTTCTTCTGGAGATTTCAATGCCTGACTAAGCACCACACCTAGTAAAGTCCAGGAGTTATTAATATCCTTTTTACTGTCAAAATAAAGACAGTTTTTACCTCAATCAGCTTCATCCCGGAAACTGTAAGTGTTGTCTTTTATTTTATTTCACCGATCATGACGAAGAAGGACTAGAAGATCAGTGCTAACTTAGTAAATTAATTAATTATCACTCACGAACTTTATCTTTCCCGATATAAATGATATCGGAAGTATCTTATTCTTTTGTACACAGCTGTACAAGATAAAGGATCCTTTATTTTCAAACAAACTGATTGTTTAAACATATTTATATCAGATTTAAAGCTTTTAAAATAAGACAGGATAATTATTTGATTTTAATTAAACAGGAAATGTAAACCATAATTTGCTCATTAAACATCTGTCCATTTTAACTTATTCTTTGAAAATCACATTAACATCTTTATAACCCTAAATCTACTTTTTATTAGTTCTTCATAGAGTTTAGGTAGCACAATAAAAATAAGAACTCGAGCAAATCGAGTTAATAAGAACTGAAGAACTCTTTGGCATCCCTAATCTACCTTAGATACCTATATATAGGGTGTACCTTTTTAAATAATTAAAGCAGCAGAATAACTAGCACTCTGATAGTATTTGATTCAGTTTTCAAGTTATTCAACATCATTATCTTCAGAGAAATTTGTCGTGAAAGTTTCTTTTGCAGTATTATCGTTTTGCCGAAACAACATTTTGCCCTTCGCTTGCACTGCAAGCTCTCGTTACTGCTACTTTCGACATTCCCTGATTTTATAATTTTGTTTTGCTCACGCAGCTAAACTTTTATTTGCTGGCGCTGAGATCAAAACGCGAATAAGCTGCAATTGGCATTTCCCCGGCGGGAATCGAATACACCCACAAACTTTGGATTAGAAACTACCTTAATTAAATAAAAGCACTTGATCTCTTCCTAGTTCCCATTATAAATGGAAAATTGATATTAACGTCATAAATTATTTTGTTCAGATGTATCGTACAGTTATCTTAATTTTTTTGATGCATGATTAATAGCTGCATGAAAACTTGCATGTTAGTCTAAGAATGTCTTAGTTAGTTATTGTGTTTTTTTACTGCTGGTGAATAATAGTGTCGTGACGCGAAAATACCTTATCTTCTTACCGCTACACTGCCGCTAAAGGGTAACCTTGCAAAAGGAGCTTTACGGAGTGGTTGTTAATACCGTCGCGAAGGTCTCGAGTAAGCTTTGAAAGAAGTTTGACTCCGTGCAAAGAGGATACTCTTAAGAGAGCTCTGCGATCAAACTGTCTTTGAAAGTTACATCCAAACATTTCCTTCATTAACATTATCCCATACCTTCGCTCATGAATTTTAGGTTAAATTCGAAATATCTGAATTATCGATCAGCTGTTCCAACTGGTGTCCCTCAGTCATTGTCATACGCTGACAGACTGCTAAAGCAACGACAATTCTTTACGTCTAACGTAGAAAGTGAATTCTTTACGTGTAAAGATACGTCATGGTGACATGTACTTCTTCCGATCCCTACCTTACCGACTCTAGAGAATATCTGTACTTACCGACATACCTATGCATATTTAAATATTGCCTTATCTTATCTTAGTATCTCTCTAGATTACCTTTATCTCTCTCTCTACTAAGAAATTATATCTTATATCGGTATTTTAGTTTTTTTGAATTACCGTGACCTATTTTTCGTTTTAAAACGAAGGGAATTCTTTTGAATTTAAATCTCTCTCTCTCTCACTTGTACTGGTGACGTGACGTCACAGCCAAGTCAAGTAGGCCAGGTTTATTCTTTCTTTATATAGGCCAGGTTCATTCTTTCCTTATTTAGGCCAGGTACACTAGGTGCTACGTTGCCTACCTGTGCTGATAATACTACTGTCTTCTCTCAAGAATAAAATAAAAAATTTTATTCTTATCTATCTATATTATATTATAGTACTTACATTTTTCTAAAATGAACCCCGCTTCAGCCCTGCTCAGCGATGAGCTTACCTATGAGATTGCGTTGAGGAACCAAACACCTCAAAGTACGCAAGACAAGCGAAGGAAACAATTCCGAGCGCTTATTAATAGGGAAGATTCTACGGTAGCGTTAGAGTCACCCTACGATTTTGATAAGGATCTTTCTGAAATCAAAGCAACTTTGCTAGATTTAAAGAAAAAGATTCCTGAAGCTTCTGGATTGTTCACTGATCTTGCAAGCAGACGTATCCCTTTTCGAGTGGATCATGTTATCGCTCGAATAAACAGATTAAATGTTGAAGCTGATGCTTCTAAGAAATTTCATAGAGATGAGGCTTATGGAGAAGCACTCCAGTTGGAGGGAGAATGGCTTCTGAAGTTGGATGAGAATGAACCAGTCGTTCCTCCTGTTTCTGATATCTCGCAATCATCTACCTCAACAGCTAGTACCAAATACAGTGTCCCTGTACATAAGTGGAACCTAAGGTTTTCAGGCTCTAGTAAAGACAACCTGATTTATTTCCTAGAAAGGGTTCGAGAATTGCAAATCTCGCGGAATGTTTCCGATGAGAGTCTTTTTACTTCAGCAGTTGACTTATTTGAGGATAAGGCCCTCACCTGGTATCGCAGTGTTGCCGGTTCATTAAAATCTTGGCAGGAAATTAAGTTAAAGTTGAAGGAAACTTTCTTACCCCTATCTTACGATGATGATCTTCTCAATGAGATAAATCATCGCACTCAAGGAGAAGAGGAGCTAGTAGCCCTGTATGTAGCCTCCATGAAAGAACTTTTCAAAAGACTTTCAATTATTCCCTCAGAGGAGGAACAGTTTAAGATCATAAAGCGGAATCTACACCCCTACTTCTTGAACCATTTGGCTCTGGTTGAAGTGTCAACTGCCAATGAGATTATCTCTATATGCAAGAAGCTAGAAGACAATAGGGCCATGATTTCTAAATATCGACCCCCTCCCTCAAAGAAGGTGCATAGTCTCCTTAGTTCAGACCTGGCATGTCCAGATGAGGCCATTCTAACATCGGCAAAACATTCCTTTGTCCCTTCAAGGTCAACTTCTCGTCTTTCAGGAAAACGTGATGCAGGTCACGACCAAGCTTCTTTACCTTTCTGTTGGAATTGTTCTAACCAGGGTCATCTCTACCCAAAATGTCGAAAACCCAGAACTATTTTCTGCTATGGTTGTGGAAAGAAAGATGTTTTTAAACCAAAATGTCCCTCTTGCTCACCGAACTATTCTCGCCCAAAAAACGAGAAGACTGCGCGTCAGGGTGCAACGCAGCAGGAGTCAAGACACCCAAAAGTATCTCTCCCTTCGAAGAGGCCCGTGGATACAAACCACGCAAGCCCCTCCGAAGACCAAAAGTGAATATATTTACGACTGCGGACCTCCACCATCAAAGGAATATGTGGAAGGTCTGGTTAAATAGAGTCTCTGATTTCTATCGGACTCCAATTGTAATCCCTAAAAATAAACCTAGTAGGTCTACGACCCCTGAAATGATACCCCCAATCGTGTCTCAAATTCTACAACCCGATCCAGTAGATAACCGTCCCTATATCTCGGTGGATATGCAAGGAAAGCGTTTCACTGCTCTTTTTGACACTGGAGCAAATATTTCGGTTTGTGATGTTGAAGTCATAAAAGAAATTTTCGGCAGAACCCATGATTCCTCTGGAAATTCAGATCTCTTATGTTCCCTTCGAAATGCAGATGGTTCACCATTACCTGTTACTTCAATCTTGGACCTTACCTTAACTATTGATGACGTCACTAAAGTTGTTCGTTTTCATGTTGTACCTTCTATCTTGCCCGAGATTATCTTAGGTATGAACGTGGCCATAGCTTTCAATATCTCTATTGATTTTTCCAGAGATTCATTTGAGGTTAGAGACCGAGTGGATCCTCCCTCTTGTTTTGATGAACCCCAGGTTAGCACCATAAGTAGAATCCATGATTTTTCTACTCTTCCTCCTGAAGATGTCGTGAAATTGAACCCGATTATCGAAAAATTTCAAATTTTATCTCCTATCGATGTGCTGCCAGAAACTCCTGTTCTCTGTCATTCTATAGAGACCCCGAATGCCAAACCTTTTAGGCAAAGGCAGTATCCCTTGTCTCCGGCAGTACAAAAACTTCTAAATGAGGAAATTGATAAGCTTTTGAAACTTAACATCATAGAGAAAAGTAATTCCCCCTGGTGTTCGCCAGTCCTTTTAGTGAAGAAAAAGGATAATACCTATCGCATGTGCTTTGATGGGAGAAAACTAAACGAAGTTACCACCCATGATGCGTACCCACTACCTAGGATAGATTCCATTCTCTGTAAACTGCGAGACGCTAATTTTCTTTCCTCTATAGACTTAAAGCAAGCCTTTTTCCAGGTACCTCTAGACGCTGATTCACGTCCAAAGACAGCTTTTATAGTACCCGGAAGGGGTTTATACCAGTTCCGGCGTATGCCTTTTGGTTTGCGGAACAGCGCGCAAACGCAACAACGTCTCATGGACAGGATCATTGGACCTGACCTCGAGCCGTTCGTTTTTGTTTATCTGGATGACATAATTGTTGTCACTCATACCTTTGAGAAACATCTTGAAGTTCTAAACGAAGTCTATGAAAGGTTACGTAAGGCCAACCTCACTGTGAATTTTAAGAAGTGTCAATTTTGTCGTGACTCTCTTTCTTTCCTTGGATTTATTGTAGACAAACAAGGTCTCCGTGTTTGTGAAGACAAAGTAAAGTCAATCACAGAAGCTCCCATTCCTCGCAACACCACAGGTGTCAGGCACATTCTAGGCATTTTGCAATACTATCGTAGATTCGTCAAAGACTTTTCCACTATTAGTGCCCCTATCTCTGCACTTTTGCACAATAGAAAGAAGGGACAGTCTATTACTTGGACTTCAGAAGCTGACCAAGCCTTTAAACTTCTTAAAGAACGCCTAACATCGGCCCCTGTCTTGGCTAGCCCTGATTTTTCCAAGCCTTTCTGCATACAAACTGATGCGAGTGACTATGGAATCGGCGCAGTTCTGTATCAAGAAGACGAAGGTTTCGAACACCCAATAGCCTACGCTAGTCGCACTCTCTCTAAGGCAGAGAGGAAATACTATGCTACCGAAAAAGAATGTCTCGGAGTCCTTTTCGGCATAGAGCATTTTCGTCCCTATGTTGAAGGCACCAAATTCACGGTCTATACCGACCATGCCTCTCTTCTCTGGCTTAAAAATTTTAAGGAGCCCACAGGTCGTTTAGCTAGGTGGTGTGTACGACTTAGCCAGTTCAATTACGAGATGAAACATCGCAAGGGATCTTGTAATGTTCCAGCAGATTTCCTTTCTCGAAATATCTCTCTCTTAACCGCGAATGATCTTACACCAGATGAGTGGTATAGGAAAATGGTGGAAAACGTCACGGAAAATCCAGATAGTTACCCAAATTTCACGGTTGAAAACGGTCTTCTTCTCAAACATCTGAAGCCGAACCATTCCTTATCGTCAAATCTTTCCAATTGGAAAATAGTCATACCTACACCAAATAGGGATGATGTTGTTGCGTCTTTTCATAATCCCCCTACTTCGGCCCATTTCGGCGTAAGAAAAACCAAGGCACGAATATCGGAATTCTACTATTGGCCCAAAATGGACCTAACGGTGAAGAGGTTCATACGAAATTGTCAGGTTTGCGGTGCTCACAAATCGACTAATGTCGCTCGTGCTGGTTTAATGGGTGGTTACAAAAGCATAAGCTTTCCTTTTCAATTTATCTCCATAGACTTTATGGGCCCCTTTCCTAGGTCGAAGGCCAAGAATACACAACTTCTCGTAGTCACAGATTGGTTCTCCAAATTCGTGCTGGTAAAGCCCATGCCGAACGCAACCGCAGCTGCAGTTGTAAAATATCTCGAAAATCAAGTTTTCTTGATCTTTGGTGTCCCTCAAATTGTTCTCTGCGATAACGCTCAGATTTTTAAGAGTACTCAGTTCACCAAGTTATTGGAAGAGTACCAAGTTAATTTGTGGTATAGTGCTAGACACTTGTCACAAGTCAACCCTACCGAGAGGACCAATCGAACTTTGCTTACCGCTATCTCGTCTTATGTGAAAGATAATCACAAAGACTGGGATAAAAATGTCTACAAGGTGGCCCAGGCAATTAATTTGTCTGAGAACGAAGTCACCAAACATTTTCCTGCTTTTCTTGTTTTCGCTCGAAACATACCTATTGACGGAACCTTTTATGGTCCTGTCGAAAATAACTACCTTGCCCTACCAGAAGATCTTTCTTATGTGCATAGGGAAAATGATATCTCCAGATTACCTCCTATCTTTGAAGATGTCAGAGTCAAATTAAAAAAGGCTTATGACGTAAATAAGAAGTATTATGATCTACGTAAGCGCCCAGATGTTTTCCAGGAAGGAGAGTTAGTATGGAAACATACTTACCCCCTTTCGAACGCTGCAAAGAACTTTGCTGCTAAACTGGCCCCCAAATTCGTACTTTGCCGAATTTCCAAGGCAATATCTAGATTAGTGTACGAACTACAGGATCAGGAAGGCAACCCGCTAGGTCGCTGGCATGTGAAGGACTTAAAGGCGTATGGAGGCAAAGATCCGCCACAAATTAATGAATAGTTCACTTCCTTCTCTTTCCAGAAATTTTATTTCTACCTAACTTCTATCTTCTCTACAGCATATACAAACTCCTGTTTGGAATGAGGTTTGACAATACGTGAATTGAGAATGCTATGTCTCTTGTCGTATCTAGAATGAATGAAGAATGTATGCAGAATGAGCACCGTACCTTTCAAGGCATTTCTCAAGGATCTCGAAACTAGCTGTGTAAATGTGAGATCTCAAAGTAAAAATGTTGCTAATTTTGGGATCGGTATTTGTTATCCTCAGTCTCTTATCTTGTTCTACCGCTCAAATTTTGAGAACCCATAATTTTTCTGGTTATCTAAACTATTACCTCAGGAAGAAACTATTCATCTATCTTATCTGGCTAACGTTTGCGAGTCTAATGTTATCTCTTAAGTTTTCTTGTGTTCATTGAACCAAAGGAAAACACTATCTTACCGTCGTATCTACCTTATCTTGTCTTTTACCTTTATCTTATCTACTATCTATCCACGGGTGCTTTCCCGACAGTTTCCGCCCTGCCTTAGGCTAAAGAGAAAACTGCCCTGTTTGTCCAAGCAAAAGACAACAGGTTATCTTTATCTTACCTTACTTTATCTATTAGTACCATAATGAAATGGTGACTAATGCTTATCTTGGATATTTCTTTTCGAAGAAGGAAAGAAATGATCTTATCTTATCTTATCTATACCTATTAGTTCCATAACAAAATGGTGACTAATGTTTATCTTAGATATTCTTTTCAATGAAGAAAAGAAATTATCTTATCTTACCTTAATACCTTTACCTATTAGCATCATAATGAAATGATAGCTAATCATTATCTTCCCTGCGAATATTTTCCCGGATGGAAAATATAAATCTACGTGAATTCGAGTTCAGAATTTGCAAAGGAGGCTCTAGATACTCAGTGCTGATGTAAAGGAATCTGAACACTGGTGTCGAAGACCCCTTATCTCCATGATGAAAACGACTTTCCCGTTTTCTTATCTCTCCAAGAGATGGAATTATCTTAATGTGTCTTTAATATCTTAGTCTGTCCCTTTGTGTCTGGTAATAGTTAGAATGACAATTGTCTAGTATCTCTATTGTCTCATGAGAGAATAGAATTATCTTCATTTAGTTTTTCTTCTATTACAGTGGAAAAATGCCCCCCAAGAGGCAAGGCGTTCATCAATCTGATCCCAGGAAGAAGAGGTTCAATATGAAACTCTGGGCTGAAATGAAAAATATGCGTGATTTCGAAGTAAATCCAGGTCTTCAGCCATGGCATGTCCAATTGGACAAAGATGTTTTTCTAGTGGAAAAGGAGCGTTATTTTAAATTCCTAACCGCGCATGCCGTATTAACTCATGACCACCCGAGAGTTCCTATTGATGAGGAACAATTCGAAATTTCGAGAGAAATATGTCGAGAGAACGGTATAGACGTTCGTTGGTCGTTGAGCAGCTTCAATGCCAGACACCTTTCAACTGAGATAATAGCGGCGGAAAACCCTAGTGCAGATAGTGTCTCAGTAGGAAATTTGGCGTTCGTGGGAATTTATAACAAACCAAAACCATCAGAATTAGGCCGTTACAGGCCAAATAAATTCAAAAGAGGACCAAACCCTTCCTGCCTGCCCTCAGTACGGACAGATCCTGACGGAGTTCTAATCAGAGAACTCATCACACCATATCTAACATGTCAAGAAAAGGTTCTACTCGCTATAGCTTTCCCTTTTGATGATATTGCACTTAAGAGGTGTAACAAGAAGACTTGTGGGATCGACCTGAGAAGAACGTATTACCCAGCTCTTATAGACCGGTACTCGCCATCGGGTAGAGATTTTACCCCTTTGCGTGATTTTAAGATGGCTTACGCTATAGACCGTTCCTATGCCTCACAGGTGCGTTTTGAGATACCTTGTCATTGTAGTCTGCTGTTGTCCCACATCATATGCAGAGGACTGCACATTTCTTATCTTCTTTATTGGCATTTTCATCACAATACCAACACGTCCCCAAGTGAAGGAGAACTTTTACTCCCTCTGACAACTCCCCCGTTAGACCGACTTGCCCCCACTACAGATATCCCTGCATATCAGATAGTTACCTTGGAGAAACCGAAACAACCTGTGCTTAGAGACTCAGAATTCTGGATAATTTTGGGCAAACGATTGGTCAAATTTTATTACAAATCGGGTTTTATCCTACGAAAATCTGAATCTCCATTTAACTTCGTAAATCGCAGAATCCAGGATGCCTGTGGAGTATGGTCGCCTAGTATGAAAGTTGCTACTAGAACGTCTTGGGAATGCTGATTCTATTTCTGGTCACCATTTATATCCTTTTCTATCTACTTCCTATGTATCTTATCTCTTTTCTAAGCATATGCTTGTGAATACCTTTTTGAGTTGGCTGGTTATCGAACAAAGTTATTTCCTCGTTTGCCTTAACCAAGATAGTTAAGTTCAAGCTTTTCCTTGACATCGAGTTTGAATGTCCACACTACCTAAAACAATTAGCCCTGTTTTGGAGGCTGTGTTTGTTCGATGGGAGATTCCCATGGCATTTCTTAGTCCTTCAGTGTTGGCGGTTTTTGAAACCCCAGGCTGAAGTAGTGTTCAAAACCATGGGCAGTCGAACGTCAAATAGAACGGCACAGATCTATTAACAGCACTACTGTTATATCGAGAAATCGATTTACCTCAATCTCTGTATATATATGTCTAATTGTATCTATTCCGTTACCTTGACTTTTTATGATGAAGTCAGAATTTCTGGATTTATTTAGTTGTCCATTCTATCGAGTAGCAGCCCTGTTTCCGAGAGTTTTAGTTTGTGTGAAAACTCCCATAGCAATTTTCTTAGTCCTTCAGTGTTGGCGGTTTTTGAAACCCCAGGCTGAAGTAGTGTTCAAAACTATGGGTGGTTGAACATCAAACAGAACAGTGCAGCTCTATTAACAGCGAGTCTGTTATACCGAAACGTTATAACTTAATTTTAATTCTTGTATATACAATATCTAGTTATAAGTGTTTATAATAATAATCAACTTAGAAACGTTATCTAGAAAGAATGCATGTACATTTTCTTTTATCTACTTAGCATTAAGGTTTTGTTATTATAAATTTAATCTGCATGAGCGAGTTAAATATTTCTTTTTGTATTATATAGCTAGTTAAAGTGACTAACTGTGTGATATTATCTGAACAAATAGTAAACATGGTAGAAAACTTTTACAAGGTCTGTTTTTGTAGAACACTATTCTCTCTCTTTTTCGATTTGTGTTGTCCTTGTTGGTCATCCACAATCATACCTTCATGTATACCCTTCTACGGGTATAGAAAGAACTAGAATTTTCTTCTAGTTTTTGAATTTTCTCTTGCATCGGTAAGGGGAGGTGTGTAACGTGAATACGTCACCTGTTGTCCTCCTTGCAAAGCCCCCCTCGTTTTAAAGAGAATTGTAAAATTACAGTTCCCTACAACTCTCTACAATATAGATCGCATCTTTGAACTGACTACCCACACCGTATTCCGGCGCTGGTACTGTCTGGATAATTCACTACTAGATGGCATTGCACGTTTCGTTTCACTTCGATTTTGAGTTCCTTTCAGGAACCAAATAAGTTGTCGTTTCAGTCCGATCTTGAGTTCCTTTCAGGAACCAAATAAGTTGTCGGCTGTCAATCAGATTCCAGTATCTGACAAGTGACATTTCTACTTTCACGAATCTGAAAGCGGAAACAGATCCCGTCCCCTCGGAACTGAAAGCATTTCCTTTCTGCCTGTCGACCAGGAAAGATTATTCTCTTAACCGTTCCCGTACGAAGCCTGTTGTTCAGGGTAAGTCGCCATTACGGATATTCTAGAAATGAGTTTTAATTCGATTATTACTTATTTTTAGCTTCTGGGATTTCCTTCATTCTTCTGGGATTTTATCTAAACTTTACCTGGTACCTTTCTCTTACCTTTATCTTTGGTAAATACCTTGTCTTCTCCGGTATTTACTAATTATCTGGATTAATTGCCTATTGCGACCGAGGAAGCCATCTTGAACTAAGAAACAAAGGGAGCATGGCCCATTTTTATTCTCCAACTATCTAATTCATCCTTCCACCGTTTTCATTCATCCAAGGTGAAATAAATCAACATTTCGAAGATCTCCAATAACAACAGAACATTTTCCCGGTGCTAGTGCTGTTTACGACCTTTCAACCCCAGGAGCCTCGTCAGGGCGCGGTCCCTACACCTGCTGGTTTTCTTCTGGAGATTTCAATGCCTGACTAAGCACCACACCTAGTAAAGTCCAGGAGTTATTAATATCCTTTTTACTGTCAAAATAAAGACAGTTTTTACCTCAATCAGCTTCATCCCGGAAACTGTAAGTGTTGTCTTTTATTTTATTTCACCGATCATGACGAAGAAGGACTAGAAGATCAGTGCTAACTTAGTAAATTAATTAATTATCACTCACGAACTTTATCTTTCCCGATATAAATGATATCGGAAGTATCTTATTCTTTTGTACACAGCTGTACAAGATAAAGGATCCTTTATTTTCAAACAAACTGATTGTTTAAACATATTTATATCAGATTTAAAGCTTTTAAAATAAGACAGGATAATTATTTGATTTTAATTAAACAGGAAATGTAAACCATAATTTGCTCATTAAACATCTGTCCATTTTAACTTATTCTTTGAAAATCACATTAACATCTTTATAACCCTAAATCTACTTTTTATTAGTTCTTCATAGAGTTTAGGTAGCACAATAAAAATAAGAACTCGAGCAAATCGAGTTAATAAGAACTGAAGAACTCTTTGGCATCCCTAATCTACCTTAGATACCTATATATAGGGTGTACCTTTTTAAATAATTAAAGCAGCAGAATAACTAGCACTCTGATAGTATTTGATTCAGTTTTCAAGTTATTCAACATCATTATCTTCAGAGAAATTTGTCGTGAAAGTTTCTTTTGCAGTATTATCGTTTTGCCGAAACAACATTTTGCCCTTCGCTTGCACTGCAAGCTCTCGTTACTGCTACTTTCGACATTCCCTGATTTTATAATTTTGTTTTGCTCACGCAGCTAAACTTTTATTTGCTGGCGCTGAGATCAAAACGCGAATAAGCTGCATTGTTACGAACGCGAGTTTTACACCAATCAAAATCTTGCTCAATGACTTAAACCATATACGTGGCCGAACTTTTGAATAGACAATTATCTATGCTAGGGGCCGAACATTCACCCTCCATAACAAAAATCTCTATTTAAGGTGCGCGAGCCTGTTTTAAAATCTTGGTTGAAGCGCAGTTTGCCATCTTCAACTTTCAAATAAGAGCCATGTTATGCCCAATATTTTACAGGGTGAGCCGTCCTATAGCATAAATATCCCATAGCGGCCTTATATACCGTTCAATATAGAAAAATAAAGTAAGAGAAAAATTGTCTGGTTTAAGGGGACCTAACCTAAATTATTTTCAACTGTACAGGGTGGCCAAATATATCGCTGGACGCCATACAACTTTGTTATTTTTAAAAGAACAGCCTGTATAAATATATTACATTTTGAGGTTGTCAGAGAAAAGTAGAAATGTTTTTTTGCAATATTGTAGCTGAAGATTGTAACGAGTAATTTAGAGAAAATTAATGTGGGAAGCACACCAACATAAATGTCACTCAACGAAGTCAGGATATAATTGACATAACACTTGCCAGTTTGTCTATAGGTCATATGATCACAGACTGGAGGGTATCAAACAAACCTTCACTCTCTGGCCATAGAATCATAGAGTTCAAATTGAGGGGACTCTCACAAGAGAGCACCCTGATTAGAAATCCAAGAAGTACGGACGAATTTCTCACCAATCTGAATAAATGTAACTTAGAACAATTCAACTCTAGAATTAAAAACTATCAAGAATTGGATAAAATAGTAGGATCTCTAAACGGAGCTCTGAAGGACTCATTATGAATCCAGCTGTCCCATTAGGGAAAAAGAAGTTGTAGGAAAACCCCATGGTGTAACGAAAACCTCTCCAAACTCCGGGCAAAAGTTCGAAGGCTTTTTAATAAAGCCAAGCGTGGCGGAAACTGGCAGTACTACACCATAGCTTTGACAACCTACAACAAAGAAATAAGAAAAGCAAAAAGAAAGAGCTTCAGGGAATTTTGTGAGAACATCACAACAACACCTGAAGCATCTAGACTACATAAGGCATTAGCGAAGGGCACAATGTCACTCAGAAAACTGGATGGTAACTATACGGAAGATCTCTGCTCTTCATCTTCCGTATAGTTACCATCCAGTTTTCTGAGTGACATTGTATCCTTCGCTAAGTGAGTGAAGTGGGCCACCGACACCTTTCAACCATTTAAATCGCCCGGAGTGGATGGCATACTTCCGGCTTTCCTGCAAAGGGGACTGGATGATCTCATACCATACATTCTGGGCTGGATGTACATCATGCTAGTGAGACCTATCATCACATACGGAGCGGTTGCTTGGTACAAGAGAACTAAGCTAACAACAGCAAGTAAAAACTTGAGAAGATCCAGAGAGTGCCTCTGGATGCATGTCTCTGCAACACAGGAGCAATGAGAACCTGCCCAACCTCTGCGTTGGAAGTAATCCTGGATCTGACACCACTACATTTGGTGATTGAGAGAAGAGCTGGAGAAGCTTTACTAGGATGTCAAGAGTAGGAATCAGGAGTGTACGGCGAGCCTCTGAGGATCGACCCTTGAGTGGCTGTGAGGGGCTCCCGACACTGCCAAAAGACGAAACTATTAAGAAATTCAGTTTCGAGAGGAACTTCATCACGAAACTATCTACGAAAGAGAGCAAAGAGAACAACACCTCCAACTGTACTCTCAGCGAAGGTACGATCAAATGGTACACAGACGGCTCTAAAACCGTCGAGGGAACCGGGGCAGGAATCTATGGGCCACGCACCGTGTACCTAATCCAAACCAATGGGAAAATCCCCAACCATACTACAAGTGGAATTGCACGCAATAGAAGTATGTGCCCAAATAAACCTCGACAGAAACTACAAAAACAAAGAAATAGAAATATTGATGGATAGTCAAGCAGCCATAAAGACGCTGAACTCTTCGACCGTGAGCTCCAATATGGCTTGGGAGTGCCTAGGAAAATGAATTAGACAAGAAAAATAAAATTCACCTCAAGTGGATACCGGGCCATTCCGGAATCGAGGGAAACGAACGTGCCCACTGATTGGCAAGAAAAGGAGCATCGACACCCTTCATAGGACCAGAATGATTCTGTGGCTTCGAAGATACTTTCTTCAAGGCAGAACTCCAAAAGGAAGAAGAAAAAGTAAGAGAAGCCCATTGGAGTAACCTCTCAGGGTTGAGACAAGCCAAAGAACTTCTCGGGAACTTCAACCGAGAGAGGTCGAAGATACTCTTCAACCTCAGCAAGAAACGTCTCAGAACACTGACGGGATTCCTAACGGGACAAGGAAGTTATGAAGTTCAAGGAACACCTGAGAAAGTTAGGCATCGGCAGATTCTGCGGAAAAGGAGACGAGATACCACGTCACCTGCTGCTCAACTGCGATGCGATAGAACTCAAAAGAAGTATGTATAATATTCTGGGCCACCACCGGCTAGAGGCAGGGACTTACCCGACCTTGATCCTCTCAAAATCCTGAAGTGTTTCAAGGAAACGGACTTGGAGAGGGTGCTTCAGGGATTCCACACCAAGTGAAGCACAGTAGAGGGGATACAATAGATCTTTTAGGTCGCAGTGACTTGATCACCCTCGAAGATACAATACAATAACGAGTAATTTATGAGTTATAAGCAAATTATAAATTTACCATTTTCAAAGCAACTCACATTGAGAAGAACTCAAGAAATTGGAAAAAGATTCACATGTCCCTATTTTAACTTATATGGTACCCTATCATGTATTTCTATGCAGGGTGAGCAATATTTTGAGTGTCCCACCGGTTTCGGCTAAAATGACATCTTCAGGAGCTTAATTTGAATTTTCGAAGGTTTTTTTTATGAACCCCTGTATAAGCAAAATAAAAATAAAATCTTTGAAACTAAACTAATAGGATTAAGCCGGAAAATACTGTAAGTTCAAGCTGGAAAAGTGGTGGAACAGCACCAATTTTAAAAATTATTTTTTTCCTGGATTCCTTAAGCATTCAAAAACAATTATCACACCAACTTCCGCATTACTTTGAAAAATCAAAAAATTGGGGTAATTTTCTCCCTCACAAAGCACCCCAAATAGTAACAGTGATAAAAAAAAATAACAAATTCGAAATTTCACATCGGAAATCGTCTCTCAGAGGCCTTCGGAATCGCTGATTACGAATCCAAGGTCCAAAAAGCAAGCGAGGTGCGTTCCAACTCCTCAAAGCCATTCCAAATAGTAACAGTAACAAAATAGTTTGCTATGAAAATTCAAAATTTCGCTTCGGAAAGCGCCTCGCGGGGATTTTCGAGGTCGCTGATCACGAATCTTAGGTCCAATTAAAAAAAATTAAACACCCAATGCGATAAATCATCCATAAGAGCTATGGAACTTGGGTTTGTAGCTCTATGTGTGATTTTTAATGAGTGATTTCCAATGAGGTCTCAATGTTTCTGTCGAAGGGCTATACTTGCCGTAAGTTTGGAAAACTGCCCGTATAACCCCGATCCAGAAATCTATTATAAAATAGACGGATCAAAAATTCCAGATATCCAGAAATTCTAGATATCTTATGCATATAGGTTTTCAAATGATCTTAATGACTCTTTATGGCGTCTATATCTAAATATTAAAATTTCATCGAATTATACAGGTATCGGTTAAAAAGTTAGAGCCAAAAAATAAAATCGTTGGGTATACCCTATTGGGGCTCTGTATCTCCGTTTAGATATTGTTATGGTTCGCAGGGACTGTGCTTTCTCTACTCTTTTTTGAAAATTTATTTTCTTCTTTGATTCCCTCTTACCATAAACAATTTATTTATTTAGGGGGCCTTTCTTTTTTAAAAACTAATAAAAGTTTAGTTTGTATGAGACCTCTATGACTCAGAGTGAGTTCAAGTATTTTTTTTATATAAATTTTTGAAAATTTTCATAACCTATAAACGCCTATTGAAACTCAATTTAAATTTGTTTGGGTTTTATTACAATAAGAAATTTTCCCAACAATAACACTTACAACAACTAACTTAAAAATAACTTAAAATTACTCACAGTTTGTTCCCTTAATCAATCTTCTTCGTCACCGACTTTCTGTCATTAATTTTTGACAGAAGTCCCTCGTAGGTTAACGAAAGGAATAACCCACGGAATCAGCTGTTGAACAAAGCTTTAAGTCAACTCTAGTAGCCTTGCTGTTAGTGTGTCAGCAATTTCAATGTAGATCTCTGCACAGATATATCCAATTCACTGCTACGTTTTTCTATCTTCAATGTCAAAATCGCAGAATCCAAATCGCTGCACGGCTGTACCCAAATCAAACTGCAATTGTCAGCTGCCTGCTAGCCAAATCTCTGCACGGCTGTATCCAAATCAAATTGCAGTTGTCAGCTACCAGCTAACCAAATCTCTCCTTCTAACCTATATGTTTCTTCTTGTAGTCAGCTACGGCCTCTGTTCTTTTCCAAATTCTTGATGTTCGAAAATTTTCTAGATGTTCACGATGTTCACGATGTTTACGATGTTTGGTTATGATTTCGTGGTCTACACTGATTAACTTGTGTTTTAGGAATCTCCTCGGATAATCGTTGTTTTTCAATTTATAGTTTTTCTTGTAACTATGTAAATTCGATTGTTATCTGCTTGACAACATATTATTTCTCACTATGACAGCGGATAATTTTTGTATTTTCCTTCCAATCAACATCTATGAAATTCATTTCTCTTCTGGAGTACAACACACAAAATCCTCTTTGGACATGTTATGTTTTCCCCCTTCTAACAGCCAAATTCCCAGCTACTAGAGTTGCTGTTCTTTTCTTCTAAATTGTGACTTTTTATCATTTTATGCCTGTCATTTCTCCCATACACTCTAGCTAACTTATTCTAATTATTATTCTAGTTATTTTACAAAAACTATTCTATGACATTTTGCCTTATTATTACAATATTTTCCATTCTACTCTCCCAAACAAATCTAAATATTCTGTTCCAATAGAACTTCTCAAAAACTAAAGACTATTTTTCATGAAAGAAAAAAAAAAAAAAAAACTATTATTACGTAAGCGTAATGAGCTTTTTATAACAATATATATAGGTACACTTTAGGAAATAGTTTTTTTTGACAGACTAGGTTTATTTTGACCTCCCCTGTGTGCTCCCGACAAATTAGACACCCTGAATACATAGTTATACAGGCTGTCCCGTAATTAGCGTGCAATACTGAAACAGCAGATTCTATTTTCAAAAATTTGAAAAAAAGTTCCTATAAAAATTGGTCGAGAAATTCTTCTTAAGGGGGCTACAGCCTCCGAAAGGGGAGTCCATGGAGATTGTTTTTATTTAATATCTCGGAACCCGTTCAAGATAGAAAAATGAAATTTTGGGAATTTATCAAACTTTTTATGGATATGGACAATAAGATGCAATTACCTACAACAATTTTAAAATTTCTATTAGGGGGGGTCAGATAGGTGAAGAGTGAGGTTAAAACCACCGTAACTTTTTTTGTATGTACCTCGTGCCAGGATTTCATATACATATAATTATGAAATGTTGAAGTTTTTTACACAAAAAATGTCGTCTCGTTGAATTTCGATAGTATGCACCGTTTTCGCTTAAAATCGATTTGAAAATTACCTTACATTACATGGCATAAAAATTCCTAATGAAACACAAATATGTAACTTTACAGGGTGAGTTTTTTTCAATGTTTAGTACAGGGATCTCGTAAGCTACTGCAGTTAGAGGAACGGTTAAATGGGGAAAGAAGTGCAGTTTTATGAGCTTAATTCGAAACAGCTTTTGTTTTTTTGAAAATCTCCATGGCTTCCTAGATATTTAAGCATAAAGTAAATTCCGCGGATTTCTTTACACCGAGATAGCAGTCTTATTATTGGGATTAGAGAAAAATCGTAAAGGAAAACCTATTAGACGATTTTATAGACAATGAAACGGCGTTACAATTTTTTTTATTTGCTGTGTCATTTTCGAGCTATGACGCAAACTTGTGTTTTTTTAAATGTAAGTCATAGTTGGCTATGACATCATTCGATATGTCTTTTTTTTCTAAATACAACGATATAAAACTCGATGTCGTTTTTTCGGGAAATACAAAAGTTGGGACGGTTTTTAATTTTATTTCCTCAACTTAACTAGGCGGCCATGTGAGCATCACTGATAGACCTCAGTTGAATTGGAAATTATACATAGAAAATTTTGCAGAATAATTTGTAATCCTCTATGCAAACAATTATACTTAATTAACTACAAATTTTCTAATAGCCATCTAGTAACTCTAGAAACATTTGAATATAAAAGGTTAACGACGATTAAAATATCTGCGAAAATATTGTTCCGCAGCCTTGACAGCATTCTTTTGACACTGAATATAACATTCTCATTCTATCATATCACGCTTCTCTTGGTTGGAAAACTCCATACTAGTAATTCACCTTGCAGGTTATACGATGTAAGAACTTCTACAAAACCTGACTTCATGCTTAAAGTTCAATGGAAATTATAAGCCTCTAAGTAACTAACTGTCAAATTTTATAGTTTCACTGTTTCTGTTACTGTTGCTAAGCAACCGTCACATTTTGATATGAATATTTAGTCTAAAGTTCTACAGCGTAGGTAGGTATTGTTACAAGATTTTTGAAAGATTAGAATTAAAATTAATATTTTTTTTATAGTTCTCAAAAAACTAGCTATCCCGTTGAACTATTAATTCATATAAGATTTTCAATTCAAAATTAACTATTAAATTCAGCGCCTATACCACGTATTTGAGGAAATAAAATTAAAAACCGTCCTAACTTTTTTATTTCCCGAAAAAACGATATCGAGTTTTATATCGTTGTATTTAGAAAAAAAGACATATCGAATGATGTCATAGCCAACTATGACTTACATTTAAAAAAACACAAGTTTACGTCATAGCTCGAAAACGACACAACAAATAAAACAAATTGTAACGCCGTTTTATTGTCTATGAAATCGTCTAAAAGGTTTTTCTTTACGATTTTTCTCTAATCCATGGAGATTTTCAAAAAAACAAAAGCTGTTTCGAATTAAGCTCATAAAACTGCACTTCTTTCCCCATTTAACCGTTCCTCTAACTGCAGTAGTTTACGAGATCCCTGTACTAAACATTGAAAAAAACTCACCCTGTAGAGAAAAAGTTTCAGGTTAGTTTTTTTTTTTTACTTGAGCAACTGCTCAAAATGATTTCCATTTTGGTCAACGCATAAACGAGCCCGACGACTCAGAGCTCGAGAGCTCTCAAAATTTGTAATCGGTTCCTTTTAATTTCATTAGCATTACCTACATTTTCAGATTCCTCCAAAAATAAAAGTCAGGTTTTAAGTCGGGATTATCGGGCTGACAAAGCTATAGTCCAATAAAGTCTAAAAATCATACGTATCGATTAAGAATACACATCCTTTTGATAGTTCGATTTATTTTGTTTCATATACGTGGTTTTTATAGTAACCGTCCAGTTCGTCTAAACACTCCATCCCCCATAAATAAGTATACGTCAACATTGGTTTTGAATGAGAATTAAATGCACAACACAAAGGATAGAGTGTCATTACGTGAATAAATTTTCTGTAGTTGTCAGTGGCTCTCAAACTGACGTAAGCGGTTCAATTTATTGTTTGAATGATTTCTTCAATAAATTACGCTCCTTTACAACTTGACAATTAACTGTTTGACATTTTCTGGTGAAATTAAAAATATTAATTCGGACAGTTAGTGTGACGTCACATCTGACTTTTTAAAGTTAATCCTACTATACGACCTGTTAGGGCCACCGATCGGGAAAGTTGTCATTCAGCCAAGTTGTCTGGCATTTAGCGCATAATGAGCTGGCGCCCCATCATGCTGATACCACATCATATTTCTCAAATTCAACGGAACTTCTTCCAATAGTTCACCGAGATTGTTTTCGAGAAAGTTCACGTAACCATTCGCATTAAGGCAATTGGGGGGTTCTATTGGACCAATTAGTTGATCTCCTATCCAGTCCATAAATTCAACGAAAATCTACGTTGGAAGCTTTTCCGTCATACTAATCGCGGATTTTCGTCGGCCCAAAAAAGAGTACTCAATAAATTTTCTTTTTCTTCTACTTAATTAGTGTGAAACACAATTTTCAAACAACCTGTCACTTATTACATCCCGTGATCCATGGCCTACGTCGAATATTTTCTCTAGTTGAATTTCTCTATGAATTTTTAAGCCATGTAAGGTAATTTTCAAATCGATTTTAAGCGAAAACGGTGCATGTTATTGAAATTCAACAAGACGACCTTTTTTGTGTAAAAAACTTTCAACATTTCATAATCTGATATTAAATTCCGCACAAGGTGGTACAAAAAAAGTTGGGGTGGTTTTAACCTCACTCCTCACCTATCTGACCCCCCCCCCCCTAATAAAAATTTTAAAATTGTTGTAATTGCATCGTATTATCCATAAAAAGTTTGATAAATTCCCAAAATTTCATGTTTCTATCTTGAACGGTTTCGGAGATACTAAATAAAAACCATCTTCATGAGCTCCCCTTTCGGAGGCTGTGGCCCCCTTAGGAAGAATTTCTCGACCTATTTTTATAGGAACTTTTTTTCATATTTTTGAAAATAGAATCTGCTGTTTCAGTATTGCACGCTAATTACGGGACACCCTGTATATTATACAAATCAATTTTTCCAGAAATTGTAATAAAATTAACATGATGTTTTTTATTATAATATTTATGTATGTGAATATACCTAGGTACTTAGATATATCTTAATACCTATGTAGAAGTAAATTTAATAAAAAAGTTGATACTTATACACTGATGTGTCGTTTTCTCCGCACCAACAAAAATATTCATATTTAATCAATCATGGGGCATGCAATAATAATGTATAGAAACCTATAGCAAATGATACCTTTCTTTGATGCGAGGGAAAATTTGAAGTTCCTTTTTATACAATTTGAAATCCAATTTATAGTCTCGCTTTTTTTATACACCAGAGAAAGATTTATTCGATATGAAACTTTCTTTATTCAAACAAATCTTATAGTTTTCCATATTATCTAATCTTAAAATTTGACTGAATTTTTTCTCTTAAATTAATGGATGATATGATTGAGCTTAAGAATATATGAATATTTGAAATGATAATACTGCGTGTTTGTTACAAAATATTCTGTTTTCAAAATAAAAATGCGTAAATTTTTAATTTTCGTATGTCCAACTCAACAAAGAATCATTTCTTCCATCAAATTTATCATACCTATACCTACCTATATTTGGGTGTACAGGGTGGGCAAATTTGGATGTTTCTATAGGAGATCTCGGTAACTATAAGAGCTATGGAAAAATGAATGGCACAGGCACATTCTCGATCGCTTTTTTTGAGAAGGACTCAATGGTGTAAACCTGAACTCGCTATCTTCTTTTGTTTTCGAGCTATAATTAAAAGTACGATTTTTCACGATATCGATAAATGTCGATATTTTTCTTGGTTTTGAAGTTGGAGAAAAGATATTTGCACATTCTTCAGGCACTTTTTTGAGTGGAATTGAATTGCCTCAACAGATTTTGAATATCTTTTTTCATTTTTCGGTTATAACATAAAGTTGTATTTTTTAAATGGAAGTCATATAGTGGGCCATGAACTAATTAAATAGAGTAATTTTTTCTCTTTGCAACGATATATAACATGTGTGTTAAAAAGTTATGAAAAGTTACATTTTTCAAAATAAATTGAATTTGTCTAGCTATCTGAGATTTTTTTTATTTTTATTTTGACTAGTCGCCTAGTGGGCGTGAATGTCATTTAGGGTGGAGTGCTAGAACGCTAATTAAAGATTTGTCAGATAATTATTGATTTTCAATTGCAAATTTTGAAAAAAGCCCAGCAATATGTCAGACCAACATTTTGACAATACAGGGCATTTTAAAATCAGTAATTATCTGGCAGATCTGTAATTAACGTTCTAGCACTCCACCGTTAGAATACTATATGAAGACGTCTGTCAAAGCCAGTTCTCTGACATTTTTTAGTTAGAAAGTGACTGAAAAATGAAAATTTGGTTGATGACCAATCAAACTTTTCATATGTTATGTTAGATTGCTTTATGCAAAATAGTAACAATTCTGATATTTATATCATCTGATATTACTACTGATATCTATAATATAACTACGGCTCCAATTACATTAATGGCAGTTTCTTCGGCATCACCAATATGATAGTTTTTCGGCCTAGGCTTCTTGAATGACCCGTGATTGATAATGTTTCCCTTCAACCTCTCAAAAATAGATTTGTGGGGTTGTCTCCTCTCTGGATGACGATTGAAGTATGTTGCGGATGCAATATCAGAATTGCTGTTACTTATTTGAATAAAGCATTCTAACATATCATACTCTTCGTAGTTTTCATAGACCAAATTTGTCATTTTGCAAACGAAACGAGCACTTTCTAACTCAAAAACTGCGTAAACTGGCTTTGACAGGCGTTGTCGCACAATTTTCTAAATGACATTCACGCCTACTAGGTAAATAGTTGAAACAAATTTCTAAGCTACCATGATAAATGAAGTTTAGTTTGGAAAATGTAACTTTTCATAAATTTGTTACACACATGTTATATATCGTTGCAAAGAGAAAAAAATACTCTATTTAATTAGTTCATGGCCCACTATGACTTCTATTTAAAAAAAATACAACTTTATGTTATAACCGAAAAATGAAAAAAGATATTCAACATATCTGTTGAGGCCATTCAATTCCACTCAAAAAAGTGCCTGAAGAATGTGCAAATATCTTTTCTCTAACTTGAAAAACAAGAAAGATATCGACATTTATCGATACCGTGAAAAATTGTACTTTTCATTATAGCTCGAAAACAAAAAAAGATAACGAGTTCCGGTTTTCACCATTGAGTTCCTCTCAAAAAAAAGCGATCGAGAATGTAACATTCATTTTTCCATAGCTCTTATAGTTACCGAGATCTCCTATAGAAACATCCAAATTTGCCCACCCTGTACAATGTTAAAGTAAGTATGCTTAATTCAATAATATTGTGGTGTTTTTCACTATTAAAACTTGAAAACATTCTTCAATTGCGAGCATTACGGATCGGTTCGTCTAAAAACGTTTGTTTTTGTTGATAGAAATAAGTCGAGAATATTTTTTTGTCTCCAGAAAAAACCATTCGGTTACTATTTAATTAAAGTTAATTCTTAATAAGGTATTCTACTAGGTACTATATCGAAACAATGAGTATCATTCTTGACTTAAAATATAATTTTTCTATGTGTACCTTTATATTATTCATTATTTAGGAAATAGACTGGTTTGGAAACAGTTTGCCAAGCCAAGCGAAGCTCTCCGATATCCAAAGCTCGCACGCCGCGCCATGGAAAGACTCATCCTTTCCAAGAACTATTATTTCAAATGCCATTAAAGAAAAGAAGATTTGCGTTTGCTCATATTATTATCTATTTTAGTAGGAAATTCAACATAAAATATTTCAAATATGAAGTCATATCTCCACTTGACAAAAGGTGATTGCTTTTACCTTCGTCAAACCAAAGCAATAATAGACAGATCAGTCACGGCCTCACGGCGTCACGGCAATAAATAACTCGCTGACAGGTATAAACTTATAGGTTTATACCTACAAGAAATCTTGTTGAACACTTTATGGAAGTACAAAGTATGAATCCCTTTGAAAGTGATTCTAACAAGTTAACCAATGTTTTGTCAATTGATTATTGGACGTTGGACCATTTCTTTTTCTTAAGAATCAATAAATAGATATCGCGTTTTTTAGATGAAAAAACAAATTGTGGCAATTAAAAAAAAAAGTCATTTAGAAACACTATTGCCCGTATTCACAAACGATAATTTCCTAAATAATTACGTAATTATTTAAATGAGTGAGATGGAAATATGCAGTTTTTTTGCAATAGAATGAGATGGGGATAATTGATTACGTAATTATTTAGGAAATTATCGTTTGTGAATACGGGCATATACCTATACAAATAATATTAACAATGTTGATTGTATAGTTTTAGTTTAATTAATAACATTGTAGTTTTGCAGTAGTAAATAATATCCTGAGGAAAGGTAACTGTTTGATATCGCTGCCGTTCAGAAGTCTATAATTTATTATACAAATACTTACCAGTGTTTGATGTAGGGAATTCCCTAAATACCGTGAAGATCTTATTACTGTCTTTATTCGTTTTCAAGCGGAAAGACTTCATATTTGAAATCGTGACGCTTTTGGATGTAGAGATACTGGAAGGTGTTTATGTGGAATTTTGATTTTACTCGAATAATGAATGTGAAAAGTATAACCATTAGTTTTGTATAAAGGTTTTTATAAATTGATAATGTTCTTCTTTGTTTTGGGTTTTAGGTTCAATATTAAAGTATTATTTTTCAAAAATATTTTTATAAAAATGAAATGTTTTTATAAACGTAGCTTTTTCCTTATTCGTATCTTACCAATCAAAAAGCCTATTTTTTTTAAATAATGAACCACCCCCGAATTTATTTGTAGGAATCAATTTACACCCTGTAGGTACATACATGGTGTTGAAAAAGTCTCTGTGCCCTCCAATAAACCCTCAAATCTTGAGTTTTGAAAAAAATGCAAAATCGGGTCAATTTTATAATTTAATTTACTTTGTAATTTACGTGTAATTGATGTAATTTTTTTAAATTTTATACAGAGTGTTCTTTGGCATAGACAATGACAACATTGTCTATTTTTTTTAATAGGACGCCTTATAGTATTTTCATATTACCTGAGATAATCCAGAAATAATAGTTTTTACAATTGCAATTTAAATTGAGTAGTTTTACGAATTATAAACAAGTGAAAATCGCAATTAATCATTTTCAAAGCAGAGTACATCGGAAACGGCTCCAACTATCGGAAAACGGCTTACATGTCCCTATCTTAACTTTTCATTTGCTATCCTACTACAGTGTACTTGAAATTTTTAAACAAGATGATTAAAATCATCAAATTTTTCATCACCCTGTATAAAATTATCATCTACATCATTCGTACTCGTACGTATATAAAAAGTTGAAATTGACCGTAGCCGTTGAAATAAGCCGCTTTCCGATATTGTAAATTAACAATTTTGGAAATAGAAAATAGCGTTTTTAATTTGTTTACAATAACTAATAAAATAAGCTACTCATTTTAAACTACAATCTGCTTTGAAAACCGTTTTTTTTGAATTTTTCAATACTTTTTCCATACTTAATAACGAAGTAGGCATAGCCTTTCGACAGAAACATTGAGACCTCATTGAAAATTTATTCGAAATGAACTGACAATACCTAAGTACTTAAGTATTTTTCAAGATATACTTAAGGAAATTCGTAAGTCATAATAGTCGACGGGATTCCGATTGCTTATTTTCCTTTAAGGAAAACTTATAGTAGAACGATAAGGCGCTAATTTTCCTTTAAGTTGGCGCTGAGAGCTATAACGACCGGTGTGTGAGTTAAAGTAGGTAATATTCCAAATACTTAGTCCAGTCAATGACCATTTCCCCGTGGAATTTTTGCAAACAGCACCGATTTGTACAAAAATTCGGATTTAGGTTCTACTTACTTAGGTACCCGCTACTTCAAAATTGACCCTGTGCCTGGGGTTGCTTTTACCCCTTCTGGGGGTGAAAAATGTTTAATTGAAAATAATTCCGGGGTGGATAGATTGACCAATTCTAAGCAGCTTTTGTTGCGTAAAGTTTTTATCTGAAAGTCAATACTTTTCGACGTATTCGCGAGTGATTGCACGTCAATTTTTCAACCAGTAAACTCCCGATTTCAGATGGTTTTTCGCGAATAACTCGGAAAGAAAATATTATATTTGCTTTTTGTTCTTATTGGTCAAACGCCAAAATTGAAAGTTTCAACGGGAAGTTACCAAAAAACAATGCATGTTTCGGGGGATGGAACTTTTTTCGCCGTGCTTGAAAAATTCGTTATTTTTGTTTTCTGTAAAAATCCCGAGCATCGAAACTAAGCGACTTATGACGAAAATAATGTTGGTCTCTATTTTTTTCGGCATCTAAAAAATGTAAAAATCACCCCCTAATTACCACCCCAAAATAAAATAATCGTTACCACTTTGCAATTCACTTATATACGTATACTTGTATAATGCTCTAGAAGTTTGACCGCTTTAAAATGATAATTTTTTAAAGGGTTAGAGCTGAAATGGCTTGAACAAGTTACTATTTACGAACAAATATAAACTTTGAACGATTAAACGGCCATACTTACTCAAGTTTTATACTGTAGGAGAAAAAGAAACGAAAATTTTCAGTACCTAAAGCAAGCCTATAATTTTTTACTCCACAAGATTTTGCGTATCACGTTTTTGGGTTATTTTAAAGAAAAGTCAAATTAATTTGCAAAATCACAAAAATTGCCTTTTTCACTTCAAGCTCAATTTGTTTCAAAACTAAGCATTTTGAATCGGTAAAACTTCTAGAGCATGTTACAAGTTTATACATAAATAAAGTAAATTTAAAGCAAAAATTATTATTTTCAATTGGAGTGATGATTAAGGGGTCTTTTTCACATTTTTTGCCGCCGAAAAAAATTGGCACCAAAATTATTTTCGTCATAACTCGCTTAGTAGTTTCCTCCGAAAAATGCATTTAGGTAACTTCTCGTTGATACTTTCAATTTTGGAGTTTGACGAAAAAGAACCGACTTTCAACAAGCTATCACTCCGTTTGTATTGCGGATCTACACATGCAGACACTGTAAATCCACTATACTTCTTGTTTTGTTTTTTATAATCTACATTTTTACCAGGATTAATTTTTCGGTAAAATATCTACTTTTGAGTTATTTGTAAAATACCGTGTGAGAACGTGCGGGTATATTGGTTGAAAAATTTACGCTTTCACTCGCGAATAAGTCGAAAAGTATTGACTTTCAGAAACAACTTTATAGAACATGAGTTGCGCTTATAATATATAGTATTAGTAATTCCATCCATTCCCGGAATGGATTTTTTCGTCCTGAAATATCCTGAAAAAACTGAAAAATCGAGATTTCTTATTTTTGCCATATCTTTTTTATTATTGGAGATTAATGAATAATTTTTTGTGAGCTTACATAACCTGACCTGACATTTCAAAAATTTTCAAAACCGACTAGATCCCAGAATTTTCATAGTCAACTTTCGTTTTTCTTATGGCCGCCATAGTGTTTTTTTATGTTGTTCGGTATAAAAAAAATCATAAAAACTAAAAATTGTTAAACTTCAAAAAATAAATAAAAAAAAGTTTTATTCTTCTTTTTTCTTTACAAAAAAGACAACTTTTTAGACCAAATTTCATAGATACATTAAAAAACCATAAGGCAAGCACTATTTCGGCGTATTTTACAAATGTTGACGTTTTTCGACGATTTTTTATTAGGTTTTTCTTTGAAATATTAAGAATAAAAATTTTAAAATTTTTTTTTGAAGTTTATTAATTTTTGGTTTCCATTATTTTTTTCATATCGAACGACATAAAAAAATAATATGGCGGCCATGAGAAAAACGAAAGTTGACTGTGAAAACTCTTGGATCTAGTAGGCCTTGAAAATTTTTGAAATGTCAGATGGATAGCTTTTAACCGCTTATGTAAGCCTACAAAAAATTATTCATTAATTTCCAATAATAAAAAAGATATGAGGAAAATGAGAAATCTCGATTTTTCAGTTTTTTTAGGATATTTCAGGAACGGTCACAGATATCTTGCATGTTTTGACGAATTCGAGATGGCCACAAAACTGCGCATCTTTTCTCTAATTTAACCGAGCCTGTATCTATTAGCGTTCAGGAGATAGCAATATAGAGAAGGATACATGGTGCACCCTGTATAAGTACGAATACGAGTAACCTACCTGTACTAAAAATTTTCAATGTCGTGCAGAGTTGGGTTGTTGCTTTATCAGCACTGAAAATTCCTCTTTCATTTCTGAGTACGGTCCATTGTCAACATAATCCACATATCTATTCATAAAACTGACAGGTATTTACAACATCTATAAATTTCCGGTTTTAATCTTATAGCGGCATCTGACAAATACCGAGTTTCAAAAATTTAAATTTGTTACGGGTCAGGGGACGAATATTTCTTTGTAACTAAGGGCAGTTAAAATTCACTAAACTAAGAAAACTAAATAAAATAATATACATCGTGTTGCATAGAAGTAACATATTTAGGGAAAACGCTCATGCAGCGAATATTCAAGGATTCAATGCCATGCACTCTTAAAAATCTGAAAGTTTCCTATACATATTATAGGAAACTTGGATAGTTTCCAGAGGGAACTGTTTTTTTTTGTTTTTAAAGATGCCATTTATTGTTAACGTATTGTTGCAATTTATTTTCATATATTACCTATACGTTACCTCTTTCTATGAAACACGGTGATACACCGACTTTAAGATAGCGGCCGATTTTTATGAAACTAATAAATATACATAGGTATACCTAAGTAGGTACATACGTATTACATTAAAGTTTCATAAAAATCGGCCGCCATCTTTAAGCCGACAGCAAGACTGCTGAAATTATAGTCCAAAACACCATAATAGCCGTTTAATTAATTTAACATTCGATACAATAATAATCATAATGTATACCTATACAGGGTGGTAGTAACTGGACAGCCAAAATGAAACTGCATACTTATATAAAATTGTATTTTAAGCATAAAAGAGAGAATAACTTTTTTCAAGATCAGGCCTCGTTTAGGAAATATTTCCAAAATTGTTGTTCAATTACTGGATGGAATAAAACATTTTTATTGCGGCCTTATTTTCACTTTTTTGGAGATATTTCCTAACTTGACCTCAACTTGACAAAAGTTAGTCTCTCTTTTATGCTTAAAATATGGTTTTATAAAAACTCTATCAAACTCTCAGTTAAAACTTCAGCCAAATTCGCTGCTTCTATCTTCATACGCGCGCAGCCGAATGTAAAAATTATTATAACAAAAAAAAAGTAATTTCTCCGTATCCCTATCAAATTATAGGAACTCACAAGAATAATTTTTGATGAATTTATTCTTCTTGAATAAATTCCTTTTGATAACATCGCAATGTGAATTGGTGTTAAAATTCTAAGAACTTTTTGACGGATTGAATCTCGATGAGTTGATCAAAAATCTTTCACCCATTACCTTCTGATTTTTATTAGGTATATATTTTATATATCTACTAGGTACTCAGGTAATTTTTTACATATCTTTTACCATCAAATTACCATCATAACATTTTCGAGGATAAATCGCCAAACGTAATAATACCATGCATACAGGGTGTCCGGTAAGTACCTCCTAATCTCTCGGGAGCATACAGGGGAGGTCAAAATAAACCTAGTCTGTCATAAAAAAAAAACATTCCTAAAGTGTCCCTAAACGGAGATACAGAGCCCTAAAATGGTACCCTAAGATGTACTTTTTTGACTCTAACTTTTGAACCGACCTGTATAATTTGATCAAATTTTAATTTTTTTATAGAGGCCATAAAGACTCATTAACCAATATCAGAGTGGATGTTTGACGTTCTAAAGGAAGTTAGGAACGGACTTACCACCACACTCATTGTGTCAAAGTTTTGACAGGTGTCATTTTACAGAGCTGAAAACTTATTTTTTAAGTACGCTGGTCATTCATCTTCACAAAAGGTACTCTTAATTTATCTCGATAAAACTAGCGGTTCTCAAGATAAATCGACTTTTGTGCGAATTTTGATCAAGTTCCGTCAATAGCAATCCATTATGTAAGGTAGGCTTATCAACAAGAACCTGATTTTTACCTGTTTGTGTTTAGCATTAGTAACTTTTGAGTGTTTCGCGTACCTAAAAACCGATTTATCTCGAAAACCGTCAGTTTTACCGAAATAAATTAAGAGCACCTTTTATAAAGATGAAGTATTAGACTATTCAAAAAATAGTTTTTAGCTCTGTAAAGTGACACCTGTAAAAATTTTGACTCAAAGAGTATGATGGTAAGTCCGTTCCTGCCTTCCCTAACGACGTCAAAGATCGACTTTAATATGGCCTGATGGCTCTCTGTGGTCTCTATAAAGTGTTTAAATTCCATCCAATTATACAGGTCGGTTCAAAAGTTAGAGCCAAATATAAGTAAATTGCGGGGCACCCTTTTAGGGCTCCATATCTCCGTTTGGGGACACTTCAGGAATTTTTTTTTATGACAGACTAGGTTTTTTTTTGACCTCCCCTGTATGCTCCCGAGAGATTAGGAGGTACTTACCGGACACCCTGTATATGCGTGCATGCATGATGACTTACCTATAAATACAGGTGTCTCTAAAATGTCTTTACAACTTACTACCAAATTAATGTTCCTCTGATGAAACTAAGTCGATATATTAACTAAGTCAACTTAACTTAGTACAAAGTTGCTTGCTTTAGGCTTTAGTATAGATAATCGGAGATGCGAAGAGTCAATTCTGAAATTGTTATTTAATTAAAAAACTTAAACCGCTGAAGTGATTTTAATGAAATTTGTTATGGTTGTATGGGTCAAAAAGCTAAATATATATTTTCGTGACGAATTTAACTACCCAAGTTCACCCCCTTGGCAGGGGTAGCTACCCCTTTCCTCATCATCATAAGGAACAGCTATCGAGTGATACATCATTTTGAAGCTGCTTGAATTATCTTTGCAACGATATCCAAAATTTTAGGTTTCGCTTACATACAGGGTGGCCTACATACAAGTGATTAAGGCGAGTTACGTAAATGATGTATCACTCGATAGCTGTTCCCTATGATGATGAGCAAAGGGGTAGCTACCCCTGCCAAGGGGGCGAACTTGGGTAAGTAAATTTGTCACGAAAATATGTCCCCCTCGATAACAAAATCGACCTGTTTCGGCGTTTTTCGCATACATCTTCACTTTCCAAACTATTAGGCTTGTTACCTTTTCAATGGCCCACCCTGTATACAATGAAATAAAGAGTGAAACGTATAAAAAAAAGCTATATCTTATTGAACTCATTACCAGGAACCATGCAGAGAAGCCCAAGAAATAAATCAAGAAAAATGGAAAGCTTCAATAAAAACTTATCCAATTACCTCTATTTAGATTCCGCATATCAGAACATATTTTTACTTGAATATTATCTGTATTTATTATTACCTGATTATTACCGACAATACTCTCTGTACACTGAGAGTTGTCCGTTGTCATGCCACACTGATTCTGACTAAACAATTTCATTTAATTCGATTTGAATCGTACACAATCGTACATCAAATATTTTCTATTGTGCATTTCTTAATTAAACAGAGTATCACCTATAATTTTTAATATACACACCGTGTTTAAAATTAAGTCGACACTATTGCTAACTTCGCTATAAAACTCCTGAATAAAACGGCGAAACAGAAAAATAATTGAGCATCGCATTTTCGAGATATTTAAAAAAATGTATATTTTTTAATGGAACTCCTGTATATTTTTAGATAGATCCATTACAATTTTTTTGAAAGGAAAAATTCTCTGTGTACCTACTGTAACATACCGGTCCCCGGTACCCTTTTTCTTTTTTTTTTATCCGCCCAAAAGCCAGAAAAATTTTAAAATTCAATTATTTAAATTTCATTTACTTAAATGAAATTTAATGAAGCAAACAACGACGTAAAACAAGCTCGAGCTACACCAACAAGTTGCATCATCCGAAGGTAACAGCAGATAAGGAAAATAACGACCCAGACAACCGCAATATTAACCCTTAAGAACGGGTAAAATAAAATAGCAAACAGCTTGATGCTTACATGAGGGGAACAACGATAATCGGAGGCGAGAAACATATATAAACAGCCGCAAGATCCGTCGAAAAAGGAGATTGCTTCCCGACCTCTTGCTGGTTATGTTAAGAAAGTCCGAAAGGACGAAGTATTAAAAATCGGCTCCGATCCGCCAAACAAATTCCCAGTAAACCCCACAGTGTGAAATCCAGTTCCACCAGCTCAGCAGTAGAAGACGACGTCGCCGGCCGAGAACCCGCTATACCGAAATTACGAACTGCAACCCTCTGCCGCTGTGCCGAATACCCACTTAGACCTAGAGCAGAGGTGTCCAAACTACGGCCCGCGGGCCAAACCCGGCCCGGCAGGAGATTTTATCCGGCCCGCCAAGGATTTCGTAAAATATAGTAAAATATAGATATTAGATCTCGCGCAGATGAAGAGCGCATTCGGTTAGAATGAGCATCACAGTGTTTCCTAGCAAAGTAACAGACAGACAGACCGACAGACAGACATTTTTCGGGCACAAGAATACGTATACTTACGAAACTTCTGTGACTTTGCTAGGAAACACTCTAGAGCCGCCAGTTTTCATGTGGGGAAGTTGAAATTTTGCTCGATTGAAGAGGCGCACCGTGGCACGATGCCTATTGAAAATGAGCGCGATCCGTTCCCGGGAAGTGTCATTTTTTCGGGAATTTCGGGATTTTTCGGGAATAGCCTAGGAATAGCCACTCTAAGTGTCTGAAAGTTTTACCGATCGGGACGAAACTTGGTAGGGACGAAGCTCGTCACCCCCAAATACGACCTATTGAAAATGGGCCGGATCAGAGAATTTTAAGACCCCCGTTCAGGGCCGTATTTTTTTTAAAACGTCCCGACTTAAGGATTTGTTCCTCGGTAACGGTACATAGCGGGGAGATTCTGTTATTCTTGTACAAGATTCGTACCTTGTTAGATAGCTACTACACTATGAAAGTTTTTAAAACAATTTGTACGCAAGTTGCCTTGACAATTTTGCGAAAATAACTTGTAAAAACTTTTAAATCTTATTTAAAAAAAATAGTTTGGGAAAGTTTTTCTTTGAAATTTTCACACGATCGAAATACCTCAGGATATTTTTTATTCCAGAAGGAAGCATAGTATTGGACAAGTATTCCAGCAAAAAAAAAATCAAAAAGTTAAAGTAGATTTTTTGAAAATTACATTTCAAGACATTTGAAACCATTTTTTTAAGAAAAGTTGAAAATCGAAATATCTCAAATTCTATTGAGTTTTGTATAGTGCATGTTGGGGTTAATTTACTCCTTACCTCTTGTTTTATCAGATCACCAAAGGAATGTATCCAGTTACCAGTAACCCTGTATAACTTGGAATAATTTTGCTAACGAGTTTGACTCTAAATTTGCCAATATCTTTAATTATCGAAGTCGTATGGAGATCATAACCTATGGCTTAACGTTTATCGTAACTTCATACATCTAACTTAGTACGTAATGTCAATTTCGATCTTAATCTAATTCTTTTACGATTATATTTCAGACCAACGAAGGAAGAAATGTTCAACATTGTCCTGCGGATGGGGGAAAATCGACAAAAGGAGGCAGAAGACCTCGGACGGTTTTTTCTGCACGTCAACTAGAAGCATTAGAGAATGAATTTGCTTCTTCAGAATATATAAGCTTAACCAAAAGACGAGAACTTGCTAGATCATTGACTCTAGAAGAAAGGCAGATAAAAGTTTGGTTCCAGAACAGAAGACTTAAATCAAAAAAGGAAAACAGAAAGTCTTCTTCGGCACAGGGCGAAAAACCTTCAGCGTCTAAAAAAGCTTTTGAAAATGGAAGTCCTTCGTCGATGTCGTATTCTCCTCCAGACCATGACCTGCAATCTCATCACGGAACAATAAGTGTATCAAGCAATAGCATCAGTAGCAGCACTTGTGATAGTGAGATTTCCAATAATTGTTATTCTCATAACCAACCGGCTTATTATTGGTACGCTCAATCTCAGCCAAATGATGTTGTGCAACTGCGTATTACGACTGTTCCAGAAAATTATTAGATTTTAACATCAAATGAAGTTTTAACAGCACCTACCTTTATAGTTTATAAGTAGGTAAGTTTATTATAATTATTATTAGTAGGTGTAGGTGATATTATAGAATGTCAGAAGTTATGGCCTAAAGCGACCCTTTCTATAACCCAGTGGTGCATTGTGGACGTTTTAGTGAGCTAATGATTTGTTCATTAGATAAAAACTTTGTCAAATAAACTAAGTAGGTATTTTAGGTATACCTATATGAATGTATTGTTTGGTCAGTTTTAAAAAAGTTTTTAAATTGTGATTAAAATACAATCTACCAGGGTGTTGAAATTTAAAGATTATTATTTTTCTTCTTTATGCAGCTCCGTGAGGTTAGTCAAACTATAGTCGAACAGTTAGCCACACAAAGGTCATCCCAGCTTTACCATTTTTGAGTTTGAATTTCGTCTAACGAATTAGAGAAAAGTGTGTCTTTTTTTCTTAATAACAATTGCAGATGCAAAAAAAAAAACTGTAGAAGACCAAAAAATTTCAAAATAAATAAGAAAATTCGTATTATATTTTAGAATCTACCAGCGACCCATGGCAAAATGTTCAATATTCCAAATTTGAGCTAAATACCTATGTCAAACACTATGAAATATACAGTTTTTTTTTTTTTAATTTCAACGCCCTGTAGATCGATAACGATTGGGATGTTTATATGAAGCAGTCGTAATATGACTGCAGAAGCATATATGACAAGCAAAAATTGTTATATACAGGAGGGTGTTTGAGGAAGAAAAGGAAATATTTAAGGAGTCAATAGTATGGCGCATTACAAGTAGAAAAATTCATTTAAACGTGTAGGATTTAGGTATCCAATTTGCAAATACATAAGTAGTCCCCTTTCCTCCTGAAGCACCCTCTATAAGAAATTGTCAACTAAAATAAATTTAAATATAAAATAAATTATAATTATGCTTTTATTCCTATAATAGATAAAGTAAAAGTAAATGTTTAACTTTGCAATGTTTGAAATTCTTACTGAATTTCGTTTACATAATTTTTTTAAGTTATTTTATAACATTATAAACAATGTGCTTATAATTATATCCGACATTGAGCTACGACCCTTAATAGTAATGTGGGGCACTGTTATTTTAATAAGCTATAGGTATAATAAGGGACTGAGTCATCAAATGTATTACCTACATATTTAAATATCACTTTATAATAATTGCTTTAATAATAATTATTGACAAGCTTTAATTTTTTAAAAACTTAATTGGACAACTTAGAAAAGTAGCTATATGATGTATAATAATAATTAGTTTGCATTAAACTGTACCTGTTATTTACTTAGTTTTAAAATTATTTGCATAAACTGAAATGTAAAATAAAAATGTATGTAAGTACTATACCTACTTTTATACGCAATGTCTTGTATAGTTTTATTTGATGGGCAGCGACAAAAAGTAAACTTTTTGATTGAGGAACGATTAAACCTCTGAAAAATTAAAATGTTAGCTTTACCACTAAATAAAATTGCAAGTAGATGAATGACTTTACAATAACTGCTTTATAATACATTCAATAATTTATTTAATATTAATTATTAAGTATTAAAAATTTAATCACTGTAACATACTTTGGACTATTTTGATTATTGTACACATAATTTTTTCTTAAATATACTTTTCTATGCAAAAAATATTAGTTTTTTATTTCATCACAATTTAGGTACCTATAAGAAAAGTGTGTCCAGTGTAAGTGGCATTACATGGGGATCTTGGAAACGGCAAGATATAATACAGGATCGGTTAAATTAGAGAAAAGCTGCACAATTTAATGCTTAATGAGAATCTGAATTTTTTCTTTGAATAGTTCCAGTTGTTGCTGAAATATCCTGAAAAAACTGAAAAATCAAAATTTCTTATTTTAGCCATATCTTTTTTATTATTGGAAAATAATGAATTATTTTTTGTAGGCTTACATAAGTCTCGTCAAAAGCTAAAGAAAGAGTTTTCACAGTCAACTTTCGTTTTTCTTATGGCCGCCATATTATTTTTTATGCCGTTCGATATGAAAAAAATAATGGAAACCAAAAATTAATAAACTTAAAAAAAATTTTTTTTTTTATTTAAAAAAATCGTCGAAATACGTCAACATTGTTAAAATGCGTCGAAATAGTGCTTGTCTTGTGGTTTTTTAAATTATCTATGAAATTCGGTCTAAAAAGTTGTATTTTTGTAAAGAATAAAGAAGAATAAAAAAATTTTAAATTAATTTTTGAAGTTAAGCAACTTTTGGTTTTTTTTTATACCAACCAACATAAAAAACAATATGGCGGATATAAGAAAAACGAAAATTGACTATGAAAACTCCGGGATCTGATCGGTTTTGAAAATTTTTGAAACGTCAGATGGGTAGCTCTTACCGACTTATGTGAACCCACAAAAATTATTTATTAATCACCAATAATAGAAAAGATATGGCAAAAATTAGAAATCTCGATTTTTCAGTTTTTGCAGGATATTTCAGGAAAAGTCACAGATATTTTGCATGTCTTGACCGAAATATTGAGAAGGATATATGGTGCATCCTGTATAAAAACGCCATGCCAAATAGCGCACTACTTAGGTAAGTACTTCGAAAATGACAAATATATCACTCTAGAGTTGAAAAGTAAAATATCACACGAGGGTGATATGATTAGTCAACAGGTTAGTTAATAACCCCGTACTTTAGGCAGCCCACAATACAGCTATTTCTTTCAAACTTTCTGGAACTTCGATCTCGTATAGAATTTTAAATCGTAAAGATTTTACGGTTTTTTAATGTAATTTTTGATGCAGACGCAAAATAGTAAAATCCAAAAGATTATCTGGCGTTTTCGGAATACCTATTATAATTTCAATTAAAGCACACATTCAATATTGGAGCCAATCTTATTGTTATCTTCGATATACAGGCGGGTGTTTCACCAAAAGACCAACATAGCTTAAGGTGTAGATTTACAAGGCGATTCAGGATCTTTATAATAATAACTTTACGTTCTAATTTAAGTCACTCGTAGATAAAATTTTGTATGCAACGTATGCACAAAGTGCCTTTTTTCACACAAAAAAGTACCATTTTATGCACTTATTGCATAAACAGTCACATTAATGTCCAATCGTAAGAATGATGGAAGAGGGAATTGATCGGCCATTTTGCTTTGAGCAACCATTCTCATTATGGCATATCTAGGTTTTTATAGAGCAGTTTCTGATTTCTGCACCGGAATAAAAACTGCCGATGAAATCATCCTGATCATGGTCCTACCACCCATGTATTTCTGTTGTCGAAATTTTGGAGCAACGATTTTTTGATCTACGTAGATATCATCAGTAGGTTTAATGGCTGCTAAAAACGTCATAATGTGTGACTTAGACTCCGCCCCAGATAGGTAGGTACTTAAATTCTCAGGCACTACCAACCTAAACGTAGGTAGGTAAAATGTATACCCCCCCAACTAATTTTACAGGTATAAAAGACTTCCATCTTTATAATTGCACACTTGATGATGGAAGAGGGACCACTACCCCGGCAGCATATTCAACCAGGAATACACTACTTCAACTACAGGACGTCCGGGAAAATGTGGGAAATCTCTCGGAATCCGATAGAACTTAAAAAAAATATATGACAAGTTCCCATAATTTTTTTCCTAGCGACCCTCCCTACGGAGATACAGCTTCCTAAAGGACGCCACTGGAAATCAATTTTTCTTGAATAACTTTTAAACTACGTGATTAAATTTAATGAAAATTTAAAATTTAAACAGTAGTAAGGACCTCTTAAAATACTGCCCCTAAAACATAAATTAGCTTGTTTAGTTTATCAGGGGCGAACTAGGTTGTACATTTTAATGCTTACATTTTTAACATCCTGCATGATAAGGAGTAAAAAAAACAAATTTGGATACCTTGAACATTAAGTTACAGAAAAGGTACTCTTATTCCTTGTCGATAAAATACCGTTTTCGAGAAAAAATAATAAAAGAATTTTAATGTTTCATTTCTATTACATGTACCTACTAGACTTACGATTGTTGAACCCACCTATGAAATTTTTTATTGATTATGAAATAAAACAAAAATTCTGTTATTGTTTTTATTTCTCGAAAACGGTTCATTTTATCGACAAGGAACAAGAGTACCTTTTCTGTAGCTTAATGTTCAAGGTATCCAAATTTGTTTTTTTTTTACTCCTTATAGGTAGGTTTTTTGTAACTCCTTACAGGGTGTTAAAAATGTGAGCATTAAAATGTACAACCTAGTCCGCCCCTGGTAAACTGAACAAGATAATTTATGTTTTAAGGGCAGTATTTTAAGAGGTCTTTATACTTCTGTTTAATATAAATCAAAGTTTCATTAAATTTAATCAAGTAGTTTAAAAGTTATTCAAGAAAAATTAATTTCCAGTGGCGTCCTTTAGGAGGCCGTATCTCCGTAGGGGGGGCCGCTACGAAAAAAAATTATGGGAACTTGTCACCTTTTTTTTAATGTTCTATCTGATTGCGAGAGATTTCCCACATTTTCCCGGACTCCCTGTATACCAGGAATATTGAATGATTGATGACTTTAATGCCAGAGTTAAATGCCCAGTTAGGGGACATCGAGGCAAGTCTAAATCTATGACAATTTTTTTTCCAACATCTAAGTACCTACGAAAATCAAGGGTGTTTTCTATGTTTGGACATAAATATTAAACGGCGATGCCTTTGCAACGGTTTGATGTGATCCAAAAAATTTAGCATGCAGAAACACTTCTATACCGAGGGACTTTAAAGATGACCTACCATCGAATTGAAAATCCAGGACCGCACTTGAAAAGAAATAGTTTGCACTTTTTTGATAGTAGAAATAAAAGTATATTTCCAATCGTCTTTCCGTTGTAATCGGCGTAAAACGGCATTGGATTCGGAAAGTACAGATCCGCCAAAAGCCAGCAACATTTAAAATTTGCAAAAAAAAAGGTTCCTATCACGACTTTAACTATCATAGCAAAGGGCTGGCGGGGGGTATGTTACAAAATTGGTGCCGTGACGGCCAGATAGGGGAAAATACTTAAGCATGAGCTAAGGGGACTAGAAAATAATAGAAAATAATATACTGTCCTACAACAGGCTACAGGTAATCCAGGAAAAACTAATTCAGGCGAACCAGAAAGCAAAAACTGCCGCGAATGAGAAGTTGATAGTGGCGTAGAAGTCGATAATAAGATCGAGACAAGCAGAGGCTGAGAAACGAAACACTATAAGTGGGCTCTTATACCGGCACCCGGGATTCCAATAAAGTATCCAACTACCCTGAATGAGATAGAGCAGGCGATCCCAAAAATAATTAATACACCATGAACGCGGCGCCAATGATAATCTTGACACAAGTCGACAATCCTCCGAACGGAGTTGGTAAATTCCACACTAAGACTACCTGCTCTCTAATCCCAGAGGTAAATTGCACACCAACCTTTAAAAGGTCTTTAATCCTTATAGGTAATTTCCACACCAAGGAAGTATAATTTAATGCTGTTACAGAGGAACCAGAATAAAGATACCTACAGGTAGATTTTTTCTTGTAAATAGTTAAATAAGTCTCCTAATGCATGCAATAATGCATAATAATGGAGATAAAAAGTTTCTGATAAAATAAAACTACTATTTTTTTGGTTTATTTATTTGGTGAATATTTACTTGAGCGGCATGGATGTAGGGGGAGTTGTCTTCTACTTTCGGATCGCTTGTGTCTCTAGGAATATTGAATTTTAGTACCATTGAATTTTTGCGCCGACAAGTATTAGTAGTTGAGAAATAAGGCCTTAAAGTGTAACTTACTGCCTTAAACTTATTTGCTGCAGTAAGTCAGGTCTCAGGTCTTTGGTCAGGGTAGGTTTTTTTTCCTTCAAATGTTCGTAAAATGAAAAAAAACCTACTGTTAAGGCATATTTGAATTTTTAAGTTAAACTTGGCGCGCATCTCTACAGGATGCGAGAGCGAATCAATATTGTCATTGTGCATTGAGAAGCCGAGAAGAAAGGTTCCTAATTATTATTTTCAATAAAGTAAAAATTAGCAGTAACCGTGTTTCTTTCATCCCACGCAATCAAATTCAATAAATACAGTTCAACATTTTATGGTCCTTCGAACCGAGTGTCAATATAATCCGTCCTGTGGAGACAATACAATTATAATCAACAATTTACAATAATAACTATTGGTGACGAGAAGAGTGGAAGCCATATTTAACGCACTCATGTGAAGTTAGCCCCCGAATTGTAAAAAACCACAACTTTTTTCGGAGTTCTGAGTAGAACTAGAATAGTTCCAGAGTTCTACATATAAATTTTCAATAGTTCCGCGGAGCAAAGCCCTTTAAAACGCAAAAATTCGTTTAGGGGGCTAACTTCACGCAGCCCCCACTTTACTCTTAAAATGAGTTCTGAGGTGATAAATATCAACAAAACTTAGAGTTCTAGAGTTCCTGTATATTTTCGCAAATAGTTCCGCGAATTTTTTTTGCAAAATTTTTCAAAAAATTGCCGAAATTGAAATCTGATCAGAGTTCTGAGTAGCCCCCAAAGAGTTCTATAAAAAAGTTCTCTTTCATTTTGCCGAAAACTCAACGGTTTGCTTGTTAATCGCGAAAATGATTGCCAATAATAATTATACCTAAACAAAGGAAATTTTGACAAAAGTCACCGAAAATGAGTTCTGATCAGAGTTCCGGGTAGCCCCCCAAAAGTTCTATTAAAAAGTTCTCTTTCATTTTTCCGAAAACTCAATAGTTTTCTTGTTAATCGCGAAAATGATTGCCAGAAATAATTATATACCTACATACCTAAGCAAAAGAAGATGTGACAAAAATCAACGAAAAAGAGTTCTGATTGGAGTTCCGGGTAGCCCCCCAAAAGTTCTATTAAAAAGTTCTTTTTCATTTTTCCGAAAACTCAATAGTTTTCTTGTTAATCGCGAAAATGATTGCCAATAATAACTACCTAAACAAAATAAATTTTGACAAAAATCACCGAAAAAGAGTTCTGATTGGAGTTCCGGGTAGCCCCCCAAAAGTTCTATTAAAAAGTTCTTTTTCATTTGTCCGAAAACTCAATAGTTTTCTTGTTAATCGCGAAAATGATTGCCAGAAATAATTATATACCTACATACCTAAGCAAAAGAAGATGTGACAAAAATCAACGAAAAAGAGTTCTGATTGGAGTTCCGGGTAGCCCCCCAAAAGTTCTTTTAAAAAGTTCTTTTTCATTTTTCCGAAAACTCAATAGTTTTCTTGTTAATCGCGAAAATGATTGCCAATAATAACTACCTAAACAAAATAAATTTTGACAAAAATCACCGAAAAAGAGTTCTGATTGGAGTTCCGGGTAGCCCCCCAAAAGTTCTATTAAAAAGTTCTTTTTCATTTTTCCGAAAACTCAATAGTTTTCTTGTTAATCGCGAAAATGATTGCCAGAAATAATTATATACCTACATACCTAAGCAAAAGAAGATGTGACAAAAATCAACGAAAAAGAGTTCTGATTGGAGTTCCGGGTAGCCCCCCAAAAGTTCTATTAAAAAGTTCTTTTTCATTTTTCCGAAAACTCAACGGTTTGCTTGTTAATCGCAAAAATGATTGCCAATAATAATTATACCTAAACAAAGGAAATTTTGACAAAAGTCACCGAAAATGAGTTCTGATTGGAGTTCCGGGTAGCCCCCCAAAAGTTCTATTAAAAAGTTCTCTTTCATTTTTCCGAAAACTCAATAGTTTTCTTGTTAATCGCGAAAATGATTGCCAGTAATAATTATATACCTACATACCTAAGCAAAAGAAGATGTGACAAAAATCAACGAAAAAGAGTTCTGATTGGAGTTCCGGGTAGCCCCCCAAAAGTTCTATTAAAAAGTTCTTTTTCATTTTTCCGAAAACTCAATAGTTTTCTTGTTAATCGCGAAAATGATTGCCATATATATAAAAACTTAAAATTAAAGTTGTGCTGCCTGTGTATCACAGGTTGCTAAAAATAATTATAATACCTACATACCTAAACAAAAGAAGTTCGAAAAGAAGTGACAAAAATCGTCGAGAATTAAATCTAATAATTTCTGGGTTTTGTGAATGGAATGGACCTGCTTAAACATTCAGCCACTCAGAATTATTATTGTTATATATTCCTCAAATAAATATGGCTATGGAACAGGCCAAGGACAACAAATTACATTTTATCTTTATACCAATCCTAAAATTCCGACAGTGGATTCCGGTTTTATTGAAGTGTACAAACGAATAGGGGTGTATAATAGCCTTATGGCAATAAATTTTAAACGATATAACATCTGGTTCTTACATATAGACAGTAATGGCAAATTCTCAAACACATTTTATTCTCGATTATATTTATTTAAAACTAACTAAACTAAAATTGTGTAATTTGTATGCCACATAACTACCGATTATCCCGAGTAATACTAATACATGGGTCTCTAAAATTGATGAATAGAAAACCTTTCAAAAGTCATTGATAAAAATATTCAAAATATTATGTTGTTAATAATGTTGTTAATATTATATTATAGTCAAAAATATTATGTTGTAGTTTTATGCAATAATTGAATCGATGACACCTACAATAACGACATCCTGTGTACGAAAATTGTAGACTTATATAAGATTAATAATCCAATCGCGATTGGTATTTTAACAGACTTTTTCACGAACAAAGTGGAACGTAAAAAAAAAAAATTAATTCGTCAAAAATTACTCATCTTCTTCTTCTTCTTTAGGTTTTTGGCCTTTAGCTTGTTTGTAAGCTATTTGGCCAGCTCATTACTGTTTTTCTTGTGCTGTAGCCATCAGGGTACTCAGTAAAGAGTGTCTGAGATGACTCATTCCCTGAGTGGACTGACTTTCTTCTATTTTGGTTCTTGATGGTAAAAATTACTCATTTTCACGTATAGCAACAATAATTATTTATTGTCGAACTGCCAACTTTCCATTGTTAAGAGATCCGTAGCCATGGTTACGACGTTAAAATCACCACGCTGATTGACCAACCGGAATTGTTTGGTTTGTGATTGGTTAGATTACTTGAAAATTATAAGATAAGTGGTTTTAAAGGTCTCAAAAAAACGAATAAATAAACAAAAATTATAAAACAAAATTGTCTAACAATGCCTGTAGCCGCACACGTTGGTGAAAGGCGTCGTGCGGTGTAGTTATAATTTAGTTAATTTATAAGTTAATTTATAACTGATTTTCATTAAGAAGCTTCAATTTGGACAAGACAATAATTTTAGGTATTCTGGTACCTATCAAGTAGGTAACCTACTTACAAAAATATTTGAAGAACCCGACTAAGACTGCTAATAATGGTGTGTACGAATTTTATTACTAATAATCTTTAGGCCACTTAATTTTATTACCGATTTCCGATGGACATTACAAAGGGATCGACACGTGTACGACATCTTAGAGATAGGCAGTGGCCACAAAGAGGGCCAAGATGACTAGCAGAACTAAATTTGCAATAACGAAACACCTATACAATAGAAAAACAACAAACAAAAAATGTTCGTACAACAAACAAAAAATATGTGGGTATTACACTGTGTCTCTTGAATTTCTGGATATAGGGAATTCCCATGTTAAAATAAACTATTGTAAATATTGGCTCCCCTAATTATTTTACAGTAAAATGTCAAATGTAAAACTTCTTAAGGAAAAAAAGCTGCTTATGCTATAATTGGATTTTCATTGGGTTCATCCGTTTTCAAGAAAACCAGGAAAAACTGAACGGTTTTTCGTAGTTTTTCAAGGTTGCTTTGCTTTTGACAGATAATGCTTATAAGATAATAATAAATCTCTAATATTTCTAAGTGCAATTGCCAGAGTAATGTCAATAAATTTTACTTTTTCTTCAATGGTGTTTTGGTGCAATGGTTTTTCTTCAATAATTCATTTTTATAAACAAGTTTTCCTTTAAAAAGTAATACTTTGCCACTTAAAGTTTTAATAATGAATGAATTACTTTTAAACAATTAGTTATTGACAATAATTAATAATTTTTAGCATTATCTGTCAAAAGCAAAGCAACCTTGAAAAACTACGAAAAACCGTTAAGTTTTTCGTGATTTTCTCGAAAACGGATGAACCAAATGAAAATGCAATTGTAGCATAAGAAGCAGCTTTTTTTCCTTAAGAAGTTTTACATTAATAGTTTATTTTAACATGGGAATTCCCTATGTCCAGAAATCCAAGAGACACAGTGTATAATTATTACTGGCAATCATTTTCGCGATTAACAAGCAAACTATTGAGTTTTCGGCAAAATGAAAGAGAACTTTTTAATAGAACTTTTGGGGGGCTACCCGGAACTCCAATCAGAACTCTTTTTCGTTGATTTTTGTCACATCTTCTTTTGCTTAGGTATGTAGGTATATAATTATTTCTGGCAATCATTTTCGCGATTAACAAGAAAACTATTGAGTTTTCGGAAAAATGAAAGAGAACTTTTTTATAGAACTCCTGGGGGGCTACCCAGAACTCTGATCAGAACTCTTTTTCGGTGACTTTTGTCAAAATTCCCTTTTAGGTATAATTATTATTGGCAATCATTTTCGCGATTAACAAGAAAACTATTGAGTTTTCGGAAAAATGAAAGATAACTTTTTTATAGAACTTTTGGGGGGCTACCCGGAACTCTGATCAGAACTCTTTTTCGGTGATTTTTGTCAAAATTTATTTTGTTTAGGTAGTTATTATTGGCAATCATTTTCGCGATTAACAAGAAAACTATTGAGTTTTCGGAAAAATGAAAAAGAACTTTTTAATAGAACTTTTGGGGGGCTACCCGGAACTCCAATCAGAACTCTTTTTCGTTGATTTTTGTCACATCTTCTTTTGCTTAGGTATGTAGGTATATAATTATTTCTGGCAATCATTTTCGCGATTAACAAGAAAACTATTGAGTTTTCGGAAAAATGAAAGAGAACTTTTTAATAGAACTTTTGGGGGGCTACCCGGAACTCTGATCAGAACTCATTTTCGGTGACTTTTGTCAAAATTTCCTTTGTTTAGGTATAATTATTATTGGCAATCATTTTCGCGATTAACAAGCAAACCGTTGAGTTTTCGGAAAAATGAAAAATAACTTTTTAATAGAACTTTTGGGGGGCTACCCGGAACTCCAATCAGAACTCTTTTTCGTTGATTTTTGTCACATCTTCTTTTGCTTAGGTATGTAGGTATATAATTATTTCTGGCAATCATTTTCGCGATTAACAAGAAAACTATTGAGTTTTCGGAAAAATGAAAAAGAACTTTTTAATAGAACTTTTGGGGGGCTACCCGGAACTCCAATCAGAACTCTTTTTCGGTGATTTTTGTCAAAATTTATTTTGTTTAGGTAGTTATTATTGGCAATCATTTTCGCGATTAACAAGAAAACTATTGAGTTTTCGGAAAAATGAAAAAGAACTTTTTAATAGAACTTTTGGGGGGCTACCCGGAACTCCAATCAGAACTCTTTTTCGTTGATTTTTGTCACATCTTCTTTTGCTTAGGTATGTAGGTATATAATTATTTCTGGCAATCATTTTCGCGATTAACAAGAAAACTATTGAGTTTTCGGAAAAATGAAGGAGAACTTTTTAATAGAACTTTTGGGGGGCTACCCGGAACTCTGATCAGAACTCATTTTCGGTGACTTTTGTCAAAATTTCCTTTGTTTAGGTATAATTATTATTGGCAATCATTTTCGCGATTAACAAGCAAACCGTTGAGTTTTCGGAAAAATGAAAAAGAACTTTTTAATAGAACTTTTGGGGGGCTACCCGGAACTCCAATCAGAACTCTATTTCGTTGATTTTTGTCACATCTTCTTTTGCTTAGGTATGTAGGTATATAATTATTTCTGGCAATCATTTTCGCGATTAACAAGAAAACTATTGAGTTCTCGGCAAAATGAAAGAGAACTTTTTTATAGAACTCCTGGGGGGCTACCCGGAACTCTAATCAGAACTCTTTTTCGGTGATTTTTGTCAAAATTTATTTTGTTTAGGTAGTTATTATTGGCAATCATTTTCGCGATTAACAAGAAAACTATTGAGTTTTCGGAAAAATGAAAAATAACTTTTTAATAGAACTTTTGGGGGGCTACCCGGAACTCCAATCAGAACTCTTTTTGGTTGATTTTTGTCACATCTTCTTTTGCTTAGGTATGTAGGTATATAATTATTTCTGGCAATCATTTTCGCGATTAACAAGAAAACTATTGAGTTTTCGGAAAAATGAAAGAGAACTTTTTAATAGAACTTTTGGGGGGCTACCCGGAACTCTGATCAGAACTCATTTTCGGTGACTTTTGTCAAAATTTCCTTTGTTTAGGTATAATTATTATTGGCAATCATTTTCGCGATTAACAAGCAAACCGTTGAGTTTTCGGAAAAATGAAAAAGAACTTTTTAATAGAACTTTTGGGGGGCTACCCGGAACTCCAATCAGAACTCTTTTTCGTTGATTTTTGTCACATCTTCTTTTGCTTAGGTATGTAGGTATATATAATTATTTCTGGCAATCATTTTCGCGATTAACAAGAAAACTATTGAGTTTTCGGAAAAATGAAAAAGAACTTTTTAATAGAACTTTTGGGGGGCTACCCGGAACTCCAATCAGAACTCTTTTTCGGTGATTTTTGTCAAAATTTATTTTGTTTAGGTAGTTATTATTGGCAATCATTTTCGCGATTAACAAGAAAACTATTGAGTTTTCGGAAAAATGAAAAAGAACTTTTTAATAGAACTTTTGGGGGGCTACCCGGAACTCCAATCAGAACTCTTTTTCGTTGATTTTTGTCACATCTTCTTTTGCTTAGGTATGTAGGTATATAATTATTTCTGGCAATCATTTTCGCGATTAACAAGAAAACTATTGAGTTTTCGGAAAAATGAAAGAGAACTTTTTAATAGAACTTTTGGGGGGCTACCCGGAACTCTGATCAGAACTCATTTTCGGTGACTTTTGTCAAAATTTCCTTTGTTTAGGTATAATTATTATTGGCAATCATTTTCGCGATTAACAAGCAAACCGTTGAGTTTTCGGCAAAATGAAAGAGAACTTTTTTATAGAACTCTTTGGGGGCTACTCAGAACTCTGATCAGATTTCAATTTCGGCAATTTTTTGAAAAATTTTGCAAAAAAAATTCGCGGAACTATTTGCGAAAATATACAGGAACTCTAGAACTCTAAGTTTTGTTGATATTTATCACCTCAGAACTCATTTTAGGAGTAAAGTGGGGGCTGCGTGAAGTTAGCCCCCTAAACGAATTTTTGCGTTTTAAAGGGCTTTGCTCCGCGGAACTATTGAAAATTTATATGTAGAACTCTGGAACTATTCTAGTTCTACTCAGAACTCCGAAAAAAGTTGTGGTTTTTTACAATTCGGGGGCTAACTTCACATGAGTATTTAACGCCGGTCGAGCCTACCCTACGAGTCGTACCCATTCCCTTCAACCAATCATCCAACCCAGTATTCGAGAGAAGTGAAGATTCCAATCGGCAATAATGATTGGAGAAGCGGCGAGCGGCGAGTACACAAGTGGTCTGCTGGAAGTCCAGTGAGTAAACAAATCATGACCATTCCTTAATAAAATACATAATCCTTATTACAATTTACAAATTTCCATTATCAGTTCTCATTTTCTGATACCATACATACCTGCCTAAATATTTCAATTGATTCAGGAAGGTAAATTTGCTCAATTGTCGGGTGTTCAATTTGATAATAACCTATTTATTATTTCAATTAATTTGGTCAAGTCTTTATTTCTAAAAGTAAGATGGATAAAGATTTAAAAGCATTGCATTTGACCAGAGGTACTCTAAAGCGCAAGCTAACGGATTTCAAACAATTTTTAACGACAATTAAAACTGTCGATCAATTATCTTTAGCTGAAGTAAAAGAATTAGAAAGGCGAATTCAAGATAGTTCTTCCCTTGTAAATAAATTTGAAAGTATTCAAGATGAAATATATAAATTGGATTTAGGGGACTTTACAAAGGAAGACGAGTATGCATCAGAGTTTGAAAACACATATTATTCAGTTTTATCTGAGGCTGAGGCGCGGTTGGCGTCACATTATCAGCCAGTTCAGCCGACAAATAATACCAATGATCAGGTACCAACAATAAATTATGTCATTTCTAATCAAAATAATGAAGCAATAAATAATGACAATGTAACACAATTAGATGTTGATTCAGCTTCAACTTCGTCAAGGATAGGCTATGATAATGAGGGTCAAATTTTATTAAATTCTGTCAAATTACCGGTAATATCCCTGCCCAAATTTAAAGGGAGGATAATTGATTGGATTGAGTTTCATGATACATTTTCATCCCTAATTCATTTTAATGGGGCGTTGAGTGATGTGCAACGTTTCCACTATTTACGAGCATCACTTGAGGGCGAAGCAGCTGATCTCATCAAAAGTCTCCAAATTTCTTCCGATGGCTACGAAATTGCCTGGAAGATTTTATGTGAACGATACACCAATAAAAAACTGTTAATGCAAAATCATAATGAAATGTAAAAAAATTGATGACAATCCGATAAAATGGTTTACCAGTGAACTTAAGAATATGAGAGATACGCTTTCAGCATTAAAAGTTATCGCTGACTGTACCAAAGACATTCGCGATTGGGTTAATTTTAGAAACTATAGGAAATTTTACAGAAAAGAGATTTCAAAAGCCAAAAAATCTGCCTACAATTTGTATATAAACAACTCGCGAAACAAAGTCAGGGATTTGTGGAAAATAATTAACTACCAGAGAGGGAGAATTCAGAAAAATGTTACATGCCCTATTAAACCGGACGTAGTTAACGACTTCTTCGTGAAGTCTGTCGAAACTATTATGACAGAGTTGAAGGTAGGGGATGTTGGTGTTGGGAATATTATGAGTTCTACCCGGAACACCTCTCACGGATCGTTCTTCATGGATCCTGTGCTAGCCGTTGATGTTCTTGATTCGCTGAACTCACTCAATGGTTCTGCTGTGACGGACTGCTATGGTCTTAATTTAAATATTTTGAAGTCGTCGATAACAACAGTTTTGCCTTTGTTAACTCACTTGTACAACAGGTGCCTGCTCGGAGGCATATTTCCTCTCGCTCTAAAATCGGCTAAGGTAATTCCTATATACAAGAATAAAGGAGATATTAACAATCCCAACAGTTACAGGCCAATTGCCATTGTGCCACTGTTGGGTAAAATATTTGAAAATATTTTATGTAAAAAAATCACAGGATTTCTGACGGCAAATAATATTCTGGGGAGACAACAGTTTGGTTTCAGATCAGATAGGAGTACTGGGGATGCAATAAGGAAAATAGTTGAGGAGGTGGTGGAAGGTCTGGAGAATTCGCGGACCACAACGGCGGTGTTCTGTGACCTCCAGAAGGCTTTTGACTGCGTCTCACATGAGATATTGCTAGACAAATTAAATAAGATTGGCATAAGAGGCGTAGCACTTAAATTGTTTCATAGTTATTTGGTGGAGCGAAGTCAATATGTGTCAGTAGATCAGGTTTCGTCGCGAGATTTGATGACGTGTTGTGGAGTGCCTCAAGGCTCAATCTTGGGGCCCACACTTTTCCTTGTTTACATCAACGATTTCGCAGAACACATGAAGGGAACTAACATTACGCAGTACGCAGATGACACTACTATGGTTATAACATGTTGTAATGCAGCGGAGACAGACCTTCGAGTTAGTGAAGCGATAAGAAAAGCTGAAAGCTGGTTCACAGTTAATAAATTAAAACTTAATAAAGAAAAAACTCAAATTATGACATTCTCAGTTGACCCAAAATATAAGCCACAACAAATTATCAAAGCACTTGGGGTGGTCTTGGACCACTCCCTTAAATGGGGACCCCACGTAGACGAGGTTTGTTCGACCTTATCTCGTCATATATTTGTATTACGTCAGATAAGAAAATGTGCAGATGTCAATGCAGTCAAAACTGCATATTTTGGAGTGATCCACAGCTACCTTAGTTACTGCACGTTATTGTGGGGAGGTGCTAAAGACAGTATAAGAGTTTTTAAAATTCAAAAAAAAGCGGTCAGGGTTATAGCAGACAAGGGTCCTAGAGATTCTTGCCGTGAGCTCTTCAAATCCCTCCAGATATTAACACTCCCGTGTATTTATATTCTGCAAAATTTGGTGTATATTCATAAAAACATTATAAATTTTAGAACAAATTATCATATCAGCGGTATTGAGACAAGATATGCGGACCACATAGCATCAAAAAAATACAGACTTGGCATGTCTTATAAAAACAGTCTATTATTCAAATGCTACAATAAGCTACCACATGAAATAAAATCTCTGAATATTTACCATTTCAAGAGAAAAATTAAAGGATATTTGACTGCCAATGTCTTCTATTCAGTGCAGGAATTTTTAAATGGACCATCTAATTGGTAATTCACTGCTGTGCCTCCATCTTTGATAGCTCGTTTCAAAGCGTTAGGTTGTAATTTATATATTCTGTTGTTAATATTTACCTGACTTCCATAAATGTAATATCTATGTAGATGACAAGTGGGAAATAAAATATCTATCTATCTATCTATCCATATAAGCGAACTTTTTCAATTAAAAGAAATGTGCAAAGAGTCTCCCACTCAGTTGCGAGAAATCTCCGACAATGTTTCGAAAAGCCTAAGGGCCCTAGAAGCTCTAGGACAAAAGGTTAGTTTTTGGGATCCATTGATAGTACATATAATAACATCTAAACTAGACAAGAGAACTATTCGAGATTGGGAATGCTTGCAGTCTGAAAATGATCTTCCAAGCTTTCAAGAGTTGAAAGATTTTTTAAACAAAAGGGCAAATATGCTTGATAAAGTATTTATGACAGGTCAAGAAAATAAAATATTTAAATTTAAAGATTCCAGGCAAGGGCAAAAGACGTTTTTTACATCAAGTTTGAGTTGCTATTTCTGTAAGGGAGAGCATACAATTTACGGTTGTGAAGACTTTTTAAATTTTCCTATCAATGAGCGATTAAAGAAGGTAAAGGAGCTTCATCTATGCGTCAATTGCCTAAGCAATAATCATGGGTTAAAAAATTGTCCTAAGATTTCCAGAGGATGCAGAATTTGTCAGAAACGTCACAACACACTATTACATTTACCTGAACCCACATCTAAACAATCAAGTTCCTTGCAAGGGCCAATTCAAGAGGTTTCCCTTTCTACGAAGGTCTCTTCTATGCAAGTTTCATCTGCGCAGGTCTTACTCGCTACTGCACGTGTTTTAATTTTGGATAGAGATAATAAATGGCAACCGTGCAGAGCATTACTAGACTGTGCTTCTCAATCGAATTTCATAACCCAAAACTTAGTGAATCAATTATCTTTAAATACCCTTCCTACCAATATTGCAATTCAGGGAATTAATCAGGTCACTTCATCAATAAAACGCAAATGTTCAATTCAATTAAAATCTATTAATTCAAATTTTAATACACAATTGCAATGCCTTATTTTAAATAAAATTAGTGATCATTTACCTTGCCCATCTATATCAATGGACAGGCTCAGGCTACCAGATGATCTGCAGTTAGCCGACCCATCTTTCCATATTTCTGGTACAATTGATTTGCTTATAGGTGCACAAGTTTTCTGGTCTCTGCTCGCATGTGGTCAAATGAGCTTAGGAAAGCATCTTCCTGTGTTGCAGAACACTCATTTAGACTGGATTTTGTCCGGTCCTCTCTCTAACGCGAAGCCCTCATCTACCCAGTGTTACCTTTCTAAGAACATCGATGTTCAGAACCAATTACAAAAATTTTGGGAGTTAGAGGAATGTCCTACTGTTCGCTCCCTGTCTTCCGAGGAACAGCAATGTCAGGCACACTTCGCTGAACATGTACAATTTGATAAGGAGGGAAGGTATATTGTTTCTATTCCATTCAAGGAATCGCCTATAATTCTGGGTGAATCAAGATCAGTGGCTATGCGAAGATTTCATTCTTTAGAAAGAAGATTTATATCGAACGGGGATTTCAAGGTTCAATATTCTACTTTTATGTGTAACGGGATTTTCAGCTGGGTTGAGACGATCACAGGGTTAGGTATTTGCCCCTCTTTTACCCGTAACAAGTCAATCAAAATTTTAAAAGCATTTATTTACAGTTACCAAATTTCAATACAACGACATATATTAATGCTGCGCGATGAGTTCGGATCAATGTGGGCTGTCCTCTTCCCTCGGTGCTCTGTCTGATTGGGTGCTGATATCGACGCTAGGGCGCGCGTCTTCGTATTGGTCGCCCGGTCGTTCTATCACTGGAACTGAGCTCACCACGTCAGTCGCTCCACTGCCATCGCCCGCTGCGTGCTGTGCTAGCAGCGGCCGCGGCCTCCGGCATACGCGCCGCGGCGACTTCGGAGAGAAATCATTCACGGACGCCTCAATCTGAAAAATACAAGCCCACTCACGGAGTACCGAGGAGGGTATTAATAAGTAGCTCAGGGTCGACAACTCAATGCGTTGCGATCCCGACGCTTGTGACACCTGGCCCTCAATGCAGGCCTGGTGCCGTCTGAAAGGGTCCGCCCGGGACCTCACTACAGCCCCGTTTGTTCCCTTATGTGGTCGGCAGTCGACTGGAGCTCAATTCACTCCTGTCGGGCTCCCGTTTCCGTGTTACAGACAAGCTCAACTCAGTTCATTGGCTTGCCGTCACCGGATGAATGTGGCGGAGTGCACTCAATGCATGCCTCCTGCTGGGGGGTTAGGGGACCTTCTTAGCTCAGTACACTAGAAGGGGTGAGAGAGCTTCTCGAGTCAGTTCCTCGGAATCTTCTGCCTTGCTGGTCCTCTTGGTCTGTTTATATAGCCGGTGCCGGCGAGATAACCCGCTAATCATTGCTGTAAAAACTGTATCTTTCTGATAAACCCCTCGATAAATTAAAATAAATAATAATTAGCTGCGAATGCCTTGGAATTCGTTACATCCCCGGTCCCCAGGTAAAAAAAAGAAAAAGAAAACTGAAGAAACTCTCTGAAAATAAATAAGAAATTAACGCTGAAAAGAAAACTACCCGGTGAAACCCATTTTCTGCCGGTTTGACTGTTTCTTTTTTTTTTTTTTTTTTTTTTCTATCCATGATTACTGCCACGGAGTGTTCCATCGCGAGGCTCCATCTGTGCGAGTTTGCCCTTGCTATTCCTCGAAACCGTATCCCCCTCGTTCGGCTGGTAGTTTCCGAAGTTGAAAGACGCCGTCGACGTCTCGTTTAAAACGCAGCACCCTTCCGGTGTTTAGCTGGATCCGGTACTTGCGGCCCGATCCTTGCTGGATGTGCTGCGGGACGAGGGCGAGTCCTACCCCGTACTGCTCTGGCTCTGGGCCCCAGGCTGTCGGCGGTGTCGGTGCGGCGCGGGCGTCGATGCCTGTTGGCGTTCGTGCTTTCCATTCAGGCGGTGTGACTGGCCGGGCTGGCGTCCGATCTTTCCGGGGTGGCGTGGTATTGGCTGGCGCGCTGCTTGTGTCCGTCCGCAGCGGCGAGGTCGTCAGTACCAACACGTCGGTGTCTAGCAGGTTCGGCATATCGAGGGCTGGCTTCGTGCTGCTCATGATGAACTTCTTACTGCCGGTGGGCCCGCTGCGTCCGTATTTATACAGTCCGTTATCGCTGGCTTCAGATTCTTGATATGCACGATTTCTGTTTTTCTGCTTCCTGGTGTGTGCAATCTAATCAATACTGGCGATATTATTTCCTTGACCACGAACGGGCCCTCGAATTTCGGTGCTAGTTTTGCTGAAAACGTATTTATGGCTGATGACAGGTGATGCTCCTTGCGCAACACTTTATCTCCTTTCCTAGGCTTCCATTCCCGCCTTCTCATGTCGTAGTATCGCTTTTGTGTGACGAATGCTTGATTCATGTTCCTTTTGGCGATTTCCCGGACGTCGTTTACTTCTTTTAGTGTTTCTATGTATTTGTCTGCGGCTATTTCGGCGCTGCTGTTTAGGGGCTTGATCCTGTCTATTTCACGGCCGTAATTCAGCATTGCTGGGGAAAATCCGGTGCTCTCATGCTTTGCTGTGTTTATGGCGAAGCAGAATTCGCCTATGTATCTATCCCAGGCCGTGTGCTCCCTTCCGACGAACATCGCTATCATTGTTTTCAATACTTTGTTCATCCTCTCCACTGGGTTGCACTGGGGGGAGTATGGCGGTGTTAACTGATGGCTGATCTTCCATTTTTCCAGGAACTCCTGGAACTCGGTGGCGATGAATTGTCTTCCGTTGTCCGAAATTAATTGGGCCGGGGTCCCGAATTGCAGGAAAACGTCCGCTCGCAATGCTTCGGCGATTGTTCTCGCGGTTGCCTTCCGGAGCGGTCGTGCTATTGTCCATTTCGTGTAGCGGTCTTGTATGACCAGTAACACTGTATTGCCGGATTTTGATCTGGGGAAAGGGCCCATGATATCTATCGAAATGGTGTCCCAGGGTCCCTGTATGAACGGTGGCTGCATCTTTCCTGCGGGTTTCAGCTGGGATGACTTGTATTTTTGGCATTTCTCGCATCGTCTCACATAATTTTTTACATCTTTTATGACTCCCGGCCAGTGGTAGTTCTTTGTTATTCTGTTGGCTGTTTTAGCGGTCCCGAAATGTCCTGCTGCTGGGGAGTCGTGATTTTCTTCGATGAGTTTTTGCCTCTGGTGCGTAGGCACGCATAGTTTCCATGGGCTGGAGAGGTTGGGCTCGGCCGGGTTTTGGTTGTCCCAGACGTGTTTCCACAGCTTCCCGTCGATCAGTTGGTATCCGGGAAATCTCTCGGGGTTAGCGGCTACTCCTGCTGATATCCGCTCGTACCATTGGCATGGTGGTTCTGCGCTTATCATTAGGATCTCCTCCTCCTGTTCTGTGCTGCTTAGTGGTTGCCTTGATAGGGCGTCCGCTACCTTGTTGAGCACTCCTTTTCTATACTTTATGTCGAAGGAATATTGCTGGAGCTCTAATCCCCATCGTGCGAGCCTGCCGGTCGGGTTTCTCATGTTTTGTAGCCACTTTAGGGATTGATGATCTGTAAGTACGTGGAACCTGTAGCCCTCGATGTACGGCCTCATCTTTTGTACCCCATATATTATTGCGAGGCACTCTTTTTCCGTGGGTGTGTATCTTGACTCTGCTGGGGTTAAACTTCTGCTCGCATAGGCTATGACCCTTTCTTGCCCGTCTATCCTCTGCGTGAGGGCCACTCCCAACCCGCAGTTCGATGCGTCGGTCTGCAAGCAGAACGTCTGCGAAAAGTCGGGACAGGCGAGCACCGGTGCTGAGGTGAGCGCGGTTTTTAGTGCTTGGAAGGCCTGTTCTTGCGGTTCTCCCCATGTCCATCTCTTGTCTTTCTTCAGTAACTGGTTTAGGGGTGCTGCTTTCGTGGAGTATCCTTCTATGAACCTCCGGTACCAGGATGTGATGCCCAAAAATCGTCTGAGCTGCCGCCGGGTCCTCGGGGCGGGCATTTCGGTAATTGCTGAGATTTTATTCGGATCTGTCTTTATGCCCCCCTGTCCGACGATGTGTCCTAGATATTGTAATTCTGCTTGTGCGAATGCGCACTTGTCTGGGTTGAGTTTTAAATTTGCCTCCCTTAGCCTCCTGAAGATCTCTTTCAGGTGACGTTTGTGCTCCTCCTGATCCCTGGATACTACCACGATGTCGTCCAGGTAGCTGAATGCGAAACCGACGTCTGGCGTGATGACTTTGTCGAGCAACCTCTGAAATGTTGCGCCTGCTGAGCTCAGGCCGAAGGGGGTTGTCTTGAATTGAAAGTGACCTTTTCCGGGCACGCTGAACGCTGTTATCGCTCTACTCTTTTCCTCTAGCGGGACTTGAAAGTATCCCTGTTTGAGGTCCAGCGTGGATATGAAATTCGCCTCTCTCAGGCGGTCGAGGATCTCCGCTATTCTAGGTAGAGGGTAAGCGTCTTTTTTTGTATGCTCGTTGACTCGCCGGAAGTCGATGCAGAACCTGTGTGTTCCGTCCTTCTTCTTGACTAGGACGATTGGCGAGCTCCACGGGCTGTTTGAGTGCTCAATAACTCCTTCTTGGAGCATCCTGTCCACCTCGTCGTTAATTATTTTCAGCCTTGCCGGGTTATACTGCCGATATGGTTGTCTGATGGGCCTGCATCCTTTTTCCAGCACTATTTCGTGTTTTATCCAGTTTGTTGGTCCTGTTAATTGGTGAAACAATTCTAGTTCAGCTTGCAAAAATGATTCCATGCTGGCGGTACATGATGCCGCGGCGCATGACGTGACTGCGATCCTGCCGGTTCTCCCGGACTCTGTTTTGCTCAATCGAAATTCCGCTCCGTGTTCGCGCAAGAAAGTGGCTCCGATGATTGCGTCTGTCTCTAGTCTCGGGAGTACTCTGAACGTGGTGGTGGTGTTGAGTCGGTCAATTTTACAAGCCACTGTGACTGTACGTGTAATTGCGTGAGATGTCCCGTCGGCTAATTTCACGCTTCCTGTATGATTTCTGATCCTTCTGTGACATAGGTTTGCTATCTCAGCTCCAATGTAATTTTCCGACGCCCCTGTATCCAATAGCGCTTTGAAGAGCCGCGTCCCTATTGTTAACGTCACGAAAGGCCTGGGGTCTGTGTCACCCCCTGTTGATGCTGCTACTGTTTTTTCTGAGGTGCGTCCGCCTCGTTTCGGGGGTCGCACTACTGTGGCTGGGGGCTGTGCGGGTTTTATTCCCCCACAGCCCCGTTTTCGTTTCCCTGCTGTCTACTGTTCTGCGGCCTGTTGCAGCACTGAATGGCGAGGATCCCTTCCTTGCCGCATTTGCCGCAGAACTTTTTGGGTGCGTTTCGGCATTGGCTCCGGAAGTGCCCCTCCTGTCCGCATCGGTAGCAGACCGTTGGGCCGGCCTGGGCGGTGCTAAGGCGCTGCGGTACTCCCCTTCTTGTCTGCATGCTTTGCAGTGCCTCTTGCTCTTTCTGTAAATTTTCGAAGGCGCTGGCTGCCTCCAATAATTTGTCTATGGACGTTACTCTGTGGAGGTGCAGATGAATTCGATATTCCGGGCGCATGTTTCGGATGACCCTCTCGAGTTCTTGCTCCGGGGCCATCGACCCGTCTCGCCGTATTAGCGTTCGTATTGCGGTTACGTATTCCCTGATTGGTTCGTTGGGTTTTTGTTTGCGGGTCCGGATTTCCTCCTCTAGCGCCAGCCGGTATTCGTATGGGAAGAAGGCTTTCGAAAATTCCCTGCTAAACTGGTTCCAGTCTCCCCATTCGTCCTTATTATTGCGGTACCACAGTAGCGCTTCTCCTTTCAGTAGCTCGGGTAGCGCTTTTATCATGGCGTCTTTTGGGAATTCGTGGGCGCACCGTAGCTCCTCGAGACGTTCTGTAAACAGGATCACGTTGTCTCGCTTTGGGTCGAACTTCAGTCCCCATTTCCGGGCGTGGTTGACTATTTCCGACCCTGTGAGTTGAGGTGCCTCCTCGCTGACTCCTGCTGCTTGTGTTGCTTCCCGATCCGTTCGGAGGGCCAGCTTCAGGAGTGCTATCTCGGCCTCGAGCGCGTTTATTCTATCTCGTTCCGCTCCGGCGGGCTGCTCCGGCTTGACTTTTGTATTCGCCTTGGGGATTGCTCCTCCTTGCTGCTGCTTGACGTGCTGACTTATACGCGCCCTGATGTCGTCCAGGGTGCCTGTCGCTTCTAGGCCCCGTCTCCGCGCTTCTTTCTCGGCCTCTTCTTTGCTTAGCTGGTATATCCAGCTTAGCCCTGCAGTGGTTGCGTCGTCTTTGGTCATTCTGTAATTCCCTTTCTGTAACTGTTATTGTGACTGAACTTTTGGCCTTGCTGACTTGATCTGACGGGGCGGAACTATGATCGTGTAATTAACGTTGGGCGCCAATCTTGTAACGGGATTTTCAGCTGGGTTGAGACGATCACAGGGTTAGGTATTTGCCCCTCTTTTACCCGTAACAAGTCAATCAAAATTTTAAAAGCATTTATTTACAGTTACCAAATTTCAATACAACGACATATATTAATGCTGCGCGATGAGTTCGGATCAATGTGGGCTGTCCTCTTCCCTCGGTGCTCTGTCTGATTGGGTGCTGATATCGACGCTAGGGCGCGCGTCTTCGTATTGGTCGCCCGGTCGTTCTATCACTGGAACTGAGCTCACCACGTCAGTCGCTCCACTGCCATCGCCCGCTGCGTGCTGTGCTAGCAGCGGCCGCGGCCTCCGGCATACGCGCCGCGGCGACTTCGGAGAGAAATCATTCACGGACGCCTCAATCTGAAAAATACAAGCCCACTCACGGAGTACCGAGGAGGGTATTAATAAGTAGCTCAGGGTCGACAACTCAATGCGTTGCGATCCCGACGCTTGTGACACCTGGCCCTCAATGCAGGCCTGGTGCCGTCTGAAAGGGTCCGCCCGGGACCTCACTACAGCCCCGTTTGTTCCCTTATGTGGTCGGCAGTCGACTGGAGCTCAATTCACTCCTGTCGGGCTCCCGTTTCCGTGTTACAGACAAGCTCAACTCAGTTCATTGGCTTGCCGTCACCGGATGAATGTGGCGGAGTGCACTCAATGCATGCCTCCTGCTGGGGGGTTAGGGGACCTTCTTAGCTCAGTACACTAGAAGGGGTGAGAGAGCTTCTCGAGTCAGTTCCTCGGAATCTTCTGCCTTGCTGGTCCTCTTGGTCTGTTTATATAGCCGGTGCCGGCGAGATAACCCGCTAATCATTGCTGTAAAAACTGTATCTTTCTGATAAACCCCTCGATAAATTAAAATAAATAATAATTAGCTGCGAATGCCTTGGAATTCGTTACATATGAAAGAATACTTGGAATTGAAGCACATGATAAAGGTGGACAATCCAAATGACGATGTTCCGCACTTCTATTTACCACATCATGGTGTGTTCAATTCTGCAAGTACTACTACGAGGTTGCGTGTGGTGTTTGACGGTTCATCTATCACCTCCACAGGAAAATCCCTGAATGATATCCAGATGGTAGGACCAACTATACAATCTAGTCTTTTTTCTATTCTGGTTCGATTTAGGAAGCACACGATTGCCTTTTCGGCGGACATTCAGAAAATGTACCGGCAGGTGCTTGTGAACAACTCCGATACACCATTTCAGCGAATTTTATGGCGAGAAAGCCCTAAGTCTGAGGTAGGTACATACGAACTGAAAACAGTCACGTATGGTACCGCATCCGCTTCATTTCTAGCCACCCAATGTCTTTGCCATTCAGCTGAGGTTCATTCGGACAAATTTCCTAAGGCCTGTAAGATTATTAAGAGTGATTTTTATGTTGATGACATTATGTCAGGAGCTGATTCTTCCGAGGAAGCGGCTATTCTAATTAAACAGGTCTCCGAAATCTTACAAAGGGCTCATTTCCCATTGCATAAGTGGATTTCGAATGATCCCTCTATTTTCAGTAATATAACACAATTAAATCCAGGACCTACAGTTAACATAGGTTCGGGATAAATGGCAAAAACGCTAGGTCTGTTTTGGTCGCCTATAGAAGATACCCTTAATTATAAGGTTTCAAGTACCGACTCAAATTTATCTGTCACGAAAAGACATATACTTTCTACAATTAGTCAGGTTTTCGATCCATTGGGCTTATTGAGTCCCACAATTATAATGGGAAAAATAATCATGCAATTATTATGGCGTGAGAAATTAGGTTGGGATGACCATAATCAAAGGACCTATCCCGTAAATGGCACCAGTTTCATTCAGAGTTACAATTTTTAAATCAATTGGCAATTCCAAGACACGTAATTGTTAAAGGTACAACTTCCGTGGAACTGCATGGGTTTGCAGATGCCAGTGAGTTGGCATATAGTGCCTGCATATATGCAAGAAGTGTTGACGAAACTGGAAAATTCTCAGTTAATTTAGTTTGTGCTAAGTCAAAGGTCGCTCCATTAAAACGCCTTACTATTCCTAAATTGGAGCTTTGTGCTGCACACATGCTGTCCAAGCTAATGGTTGTTGCCAAACAGTCTCTCGAAATTGATGTTTCTAAGACATTCCTGTGGAGTGATTCTATGATCGTATTGGGCTGGCTGAAGACTTCACCTAGCTTGTTAAAGGTTTTTGTCAGCCATCGTATTTCAGACATTCAGTCCAAATCTAATGATTCCACTTGGTCACATATAGCTTCAGACGATAATCCAGCTGATCTGGGTTCAAGAGGAGTTTTTCCTAGTCGATTGAAAGATTCGGAATTATGGTGGCATGGCCCGAAATGGTTGTCTTCACATACATCTACATGGCCGAAGCCATTGTCGTACAATCCCGAGATGTTGCCAGAGCTAAAGGGCACCAATATCACATTCCTATCTCACGATAAACCATGCCCGATCTCAATCGAGCGCTTTTCCAATTTCAGTCGGTTAATCCGATCCTTAGCCTATTGCTTCCGATTTGTATACAATTGCCGTAAATCAGCAGGTGAGCGTTACAATAGCTCCTTGAGTGTCAACGAAATTAATAATTCTACATCATTTTTAATTAAATACATCCAAGCTTTGAGTTTTGGTCCCGAGATTGAATGTCTTCGATCGAATAAGTCTCTGCCTCGAAGGAGCCAGCTATTGAGCCTTAAACCATTTCTGGATTAAAATTCCATTATACGCGTGGGAGTGAGGTTGGAGGCTTCTAATCTAAAATTTGATCAGAAACATCCGATTGTGCTTCCAAGGCATCATTTTACGATATTGTTGTTTAGGCACGAGCACAAAAGGTTGCATCATGCAGGACCTCAATCCCTATTAGCCTCCATTCGGAATCGGTTTTGGCCAATAAATGGCAGAAATTATGCCAAAGCGACAGTTAGATCTTGTATAACTTGCTTCCGAAGTAAACCCGTAGGTATTACTCCCCAGATGGGGAATCTGCCCGCAAGTCGCCTTACACCAAGCTTTCCATTCATGACTGTAGGAGTCGATTATGGAGGACCTTTTTTAATTAAGGATAAACAAGGAAGAGGCAATAAAACTATTAAGGGTTATATAGCGCTGTTTATTTGCTTCGTCACCAAGGCAATACACATTGAACTAGTCACTAGTCTTGGCACCGAAGCATTTTTAGCAGCATTGCGTCGATTTGTTTCTCGAAGAGGCAAACCGAAAACAATAATGTCCGATAATGGTACAAACTTCAAGGGTGCAGCCAGAGAGCTATCTGAGATAATTGAGAATCTCACTTCAAATGAAAGCAAAATATCTGATTATCTTGCGTCAGAGGGTATCTCGTGGAAATTTATTCCTGCAAATTCGCCCCACTTTGGTGGCTTGTGGGAAGCTGGTATAAAAAGTGTTAAGTTTCACTTGAAAAGAGTAGTAGGTAGTGAACGCCTCACATTTGAACAATTTTATACGTTACTCACCCAAATAGAGGCGGTTTTAAACTCCCGTCCTTTATTCCCCATGTCCTCGGATCCACTAGATTTGCAACCTCTTACCCCGGCACATTTCCTCATTGGTCGTGCGTTTACTTCACTCCCTGAAGATGATATAAGTCACTTAGCTGTCAACAGGTTATCAACGTTCCAGCGAATTCAACAGATATTCCAGGCATTTTGGAAGCGATGGCAATCAGAGTACTTGCATAGCTTGCAGCAAACCAAGCGCTGGCAAACTTCAGCTAAAACATTTCTCCTGGAACTATGGTGCTCCTCAAGATTGAAGGCAGCCCAACAATTTTGTGGCCAACGGGTCGTGTACTACAGACATTTCCAGGAACAGATGGTGCTGTTCGTGTAGTGTCTATACAAACTTCTAAGGGAATTTACAAAAGATCTGTTACCAAGGTCTTTCCTCTCCCTTTTTGAAAATTCAAGTGTGAATACTTAATTAATGTTTAATGTGGTGTTGAACCTCAGAAGAAGTGAAATTATTAAGTTGCCATTGAGTTATGGTTATGTTTGTTATTATGCACCATAATGGTGACCTATGTTAAAAATAATATTTGTTTATGAAAAACTAATAATCATTTGAAGTTATTGATTTCTTATGTATGTAATTATTTTAAATGCATCCATGTATGATGTATCTATGAATAACATTTTTCCTATTTTTGAAAGCTAGGTCTTTCAAGGCCGGGCCCTTATGTTAAGGCATATTTGAATTTTTAATTTAAACTTGGCGCGCATCTCTACAGGATGCGAGAGCGAATCAATATTGTCATTGTGCATTGAGAAGCCGAGAAGAAAGGTTCCCAATTATTTTCAATAAAGTAAAAATTAGCAGTAACCGTGTTTCTTTCATCCCACGCAATCAAATTCAATAAATACAGTTCAACACCTACCTTGACCAAAAATCAGACGGAACCGGTAGCTACTATTGCGGTCTCGTGGAGAGCGGGCTTCCTGTTCGAACGCATATTATGGTCGATGGTACGTATTAGGGTAAGGATGATACTTTGCAGGCCTTATTTCTCAACTATTACTCTTGCCGGCGCAAAAAACAGTTTAGTTAACAATTAGATCATTTCGTTATATCTCTTGTTAGTCAACTATACCACTTTAAGATATCAGCGTACGAGTATCTTTACCTGTTGGGTCTCGGTGTGGAATTTACCTATGAGATTACATGGACTTAAATATGTCCAAGTCGTAAAAGGATTACTGGTGTGCAATTTACCTGTGCCCCCTCCGAAGTAACAGGCACCCACATGAAGGGTAAGCTGAGGCAGGCCCGGTACGATACATCGAAGAATTGGAACGCTGCTACTTCCAAAAGAGGATGGGCACTCCAACAACAAGACGACTCCAGACGGCAATATAAACTCTCCAAGGTCATGCTAGAAACTGGGCAGCAAATTTACAGTCACTCTTGGTCGACATTCGCCGATTTCAAGAGGAAATTTTTCCGAAACTTCTGGTCGACGCAAGAGCAGAGCAGGCTGAAACATCTAATCGCTACCGCTGCTTGGAGCAATAAATATTCAATGTGTCAACACTTGGCATACTGTGTCGGTCTGGCAAAATTACTCACTGCGATATACCGGAAGAACAACTTGTAGAAAGCTGGATGAGGCAGTTCCCAACCCACATACAGACTGTGTGGTCTTTAAAACAACAGAATAACTCACTAACTGGCGCGATTGAGTTCTTGAAAACTCAGGAAGAAATTGTATATTTTGGGAGGCCAAGTCCATCATCTTCGTGCGCTTCTCACCATATCATAGTCACTCATATGAATAACTCCGCACACTCCCAGCAACAAAATTCAGAAATCACCGCCTCACGTCTATAAAGGTATTCCTACATTTAGCCATGAGACGCGGGAGTTTGTGTAATATACCTACCGGACCCCGGTATGTTTCTTTCTGGGATCACAGCAAATGGGGGAGGGGAGATGTTACAATATCCTCGTTTAAAATTTAAGCCCAAAAATATATAGAGACCACCCAGGTGAGTCTTTAATTGTACCTGTTGGCAAAAAAAAATGTCAGATTTATTATATTCTTGCCTCGATTTCCCCTACCTAGCATTTAACACTAAATATACACGTCGCATTACCTCATGAATCACCATGTATAGGTACAATATGAGGAGCGAGAGAAATCCAGAAAACTTACATCACCTTGTAGATATTATAAGTTTTAACATCTCATCCACAAAATTTACCACATGAAAACTAAGATATAGGTACATGTAACTGTCTTCAAGCAAGGTCTTTGAAAATAGTGCGATTTTCACTTCCTTGAAAATGGGGTTTCAAATTTCGAATAAAATCAATATCTTAATTATACTTGAGCTAAGATACACCAAATTCGGTACACGTTGTGAGTGTACCAAGAGCCTTGATTGGCAGTAAGTAGAGTTAAAACTGTAGCATTTCAAAGCAAAACTTTTACATTTTTACAAAGCAAAAAAACCATGGATAGGTACACAGTTTGCACTTATTGCACGAAAACTTATTGTAGAAATTGCTCAAATCAAATGCTCAGTTAAAAAAAAAATCTGTAACATTTTAACGGTAACATGTTCAAAATTTGATTTTTATAAGTTCGAGTGTATAACTGAGATATTGATTTTTTTAATTCAAGGCCTTTCAAGGCCTAAGTAAGAGTGAGGGGTAAAAGTTGCGTTAAATCGCTCTATTTTGTGCTCCTCTACACGCCCCTGCTCTATGTCGGTTCTTATACATAAAGCTTTATATCCAAAATTGTTCTTTCATTTAAACAGAAAAATCTGATTTTCAAATTGCATAAAATCTTCTGAACAGGAGGGAAAAATAATAAATTCAAAATAGCAAGAGCATTCTCTATGAGCAAAATAATGTAAATTTTTTGTCAAGAAATTCTTTCACAAACGAATTTTGACTGTAAATTACCAGTTGGTGCATAACCTATACTCGGATGAAATTTATTGGATTTACCAGAGGGGGTTTATATAGGTAGGGGAGACAGGGCCAAGTTGTAATAAGTAACACTATTCAATTGTGCTTTTGTAGAATAAAAAATCCTAATATTATTATAGTGATGGCGAACATAGTATACATTACGTTTTGATCCTTAAGGAATATAGATTAAAGGCTTTCAAACCAATAATAATAATAATTATAATCACAACTTATAAAACAAAAACTTATAATCACAAAAAAAATAAAACAGACTTGTTTAAATACTCTAAACTTTTAATAATCAAAAAACATACATGTCCATATTTTAACTGTTTATGTACTATCCTATGGTATAGAAACATTTGTACTTTCTTTGATTTTTTTATTTGGCGACACGTGGAGAAATCTCAAAATTTTTCTAACTTTTTATCACCCTGTATAAACATTTAATCTACATCATAGGATAGTACATACATGAAAAGTTAAAATAGGGACATGTAAGCCGTTTTTCTCTATCTAGAGCCGTTTTCCTTGTACAGGGCCTTGAACTTCAATAATGACGACTTTCACTTGTTTATAACTCAAAAACTTCTGAATTTAAACACCAACTGTAAAAGCCAATCTTATTTCCTCTTCTCAGACAATCTAAAAATGCAATAACATAGGAGCATTCCATTTAAAAAAACATAACTTTGATATGTCACTGTCATATGGGACACTCTTTATACTCCAAAATAATTTTAAATTATGGCCATTGTGATTCTGTACTTGAATTTTCAAAAAGTTTTTTGAAAAAGTCCATCGTTTGGCCTACAGAGACCGCTTTGAATAAGCTGGGACACCCTGTATAGTACCTACTTTTTATTTATTTTTTTTTAAGTCTAACAAGCATTCCTTATATTCAGTTGGTTCTTCATTTCATGGAGCACCCTCAAATTTATGTCACAGCTTAAGGCGATTGGAAATTGCATTTTTTTCCTTTAAAGCCTTCGAAAAAAATTGCAGTTGTTGCGTATAATGGGTTGGAAATCCATCATAATTATATGTATTTCTATAATAGTAAATTATTATGGGTATTTCAAAGTGCAGACCCCCTATATCAATTTTTTCCCCCCGATCGATTAAGTAATACATAAAGGTCCCAATAACTCAATTTCCCCACACACGTTGCACCAATACCTACACGTAAGCTCGTTCCAGGCGGAAGCCACTCGGGCGGTTTGTTCGCGAAATATAGCGAATTTTCGGTGCGAAAAAAAAATTCAAATGGTTTGTATTTGACTGATAGTGCATGTAGGGGGTTCAGCTTATGTTTTTTAGAAGGGTATTTTGATGTTTTTTAAGGGTACGTTGGGAGGGGGTGGTGGGAAGGGAGAGCGAAAGTTCAAAATTTCTTAAAATCCCGATAACTCAACACACGAAGAGACGTACCTAGCGCAAAAAATCAAACGACGCCTTTGCCCGGAATACAACGAACTCTTTCCGAAGGGTTCCCGAAAAATCCGCCGCTGGCACCCGAAACATAAATCTGGGAAAGAGAAAGGGAAAGGGTAGGCAAGAAGCATGTTGTCATTTTCCACCTTCCTCGAAGTTTAGCGGTTAGCAGGAAGAAAGAATTTTCCAAATCGGGTTAAAATTGGCCGAGATACGAGGAAGCGAGCATTCAAAAATTTTTCCCCCTTCCCGCTCACTGCCACGTCGGCTGACTCACGAGTCCGCTCAGGACGTTTGTATGCTTTTAACTCGCGCGGACGGGCGAAATATGGACAAAATGCATTTTTTTTTTAAATAAATAGTCTGATGTTTAGGCTCCATTTTAAGCCTCCCAAGAATCCCATACTCCTCTCCGTTTCCCCGTTACAGAGTCGGAAGTTAGAGCACCCATATCTCCCTTAAAAATTATCGCAGCGGAATTTTCCAAAGCAAAAATCAAAGCTGAAAGATGAGGGCATCTTCTCAAATAAAAATTGTCTCTCCCAACCCTTACCTTCATGCCAAAAAAAACATAAAAATAATCAGATTTTTGTTTCGCGTGCCAGAATCAGGATTTTTCGCGAACGTTGCTTCGGAAAGGGTTCATTGTATTCAAGGCAAAAAAACGAACGTTTGATTTTTTTTGCGCTACGTCTCTTCGGAGTCTAGGAATCGGAGTTTTAAGAAATTTTGTCCCCTCCAAATAGCATGTGTCACCACCCCCTCCCAACGGGCCCTTTAGAAACATCAAAATACCCTTCTAAAGAAAGTGCGCTATATTTCGCGAATTAATTTCCCGATCGACGAGCTGACGAGTTCTGCCAAGCTCTCCCTTTTCGGGAAGAACAATTTTTTCGGTAGGATCAAAAGTGACGGAGCAATCACTGAAAAATCGATATCCCGTACTTTACAGTGATCCTTATAAAAAAATCCTTATGGGAGTTGTCTCCCGGTTAAATTTGATGTAACTTTGGGGATCGATAGTATGCGATGAGTAGAACAGAAGTTTCCATGGACCTAAGCCCCTTCCTCCAAACACTCCTGTTCTCGAGATATTCACCTCTGAAGATGGATTTTTTCTTTCATGGAAAACACTACCGATCCCCAATATTATACATCCAATTTAACCGGGAGCTAATTCCCATATAAGGATTCTGCGGGGTCCTTTATAAAAATATCTCTTTTGAGTAGTTTTAAACGAGATTGATTGAAATGACTCAACTTATAGAAATCATCCCGCATACAGGATAAATTGGGGTAACATTTAGGTACATAAATAATTTTTAAAAAGTCCAGATTTATTGTCGATCACTCGCGACCAGCTTTAAATGAAGGCTCTGAATGTTTTTTTTTTTACTTTTCTTTCATATACCTACCTACCTACATGATTGATTACCTACATTAAGCTGTTTGAATTCATTATTATTCCTTTGGTATGAATACTACATTCATGAATCCAACTTTCGCATAAATTCTCTTAGCTGCTTTAAATTCTTCAAAAAATGTTCTCTCATTAGCAATATGAAACATAGTCTTAGGGAAAGTTACATAACACAGGTATTAAGGAATTTCAAGCTCAATAACTAGATCACCAAAATCTATCATGCATCACCCTCTCTCTAAATTACTTAGGTAAATACTTGTTCTATGTTATGAACTGTATTCTAAATTATTGAAAGTCATTATGCTTAAACTGTAAAAATATCGTACATATACATATCTAAATACGTAGGTACCTACAGTGTCATTAAAGTGGCGAGCCAGACTGACATGGCGCCTTCGGTGGTTGAGATGTTACGATTAAATCTACAGCTTTCTTAGGTAATGGGTGATTACGAAGAAACGACGAGAAGAATGGTAGATAGGAATCTCGATTGTAAATCAAGAATTTGAAAATGTCGTAACGAAACCATTTTTTGAGAAAAAATAAATATTTTCTTATACAACCTACTCCTATTCTAGCTTTGACCATTGGACTCTAGGTAGGTACAAAAACTCTCTTTAACAAATCATAATTTAAGATAACAATAAAATAAATATACTCCGATAAACTTTAAATGTAAATTTTTCACTCAATTCTTCTACACTACAGGTCAGCAATGTTATCATAGTTTTATCGCGACAGTTGTAAATTCTGCTCTATTTATTTTAGATATTCACAACCGAAACCAGAAGCGGAACATCCTGAAGAGAAGAAGCATAAGAAGGAGTCATAAAACAAATAAGTCGGAACTTCTTTATTACAATTAACAAACCTTTGATTGTGTATGTTGTCCGATGTTTCCAATATTTCGATTACTCTGTTTACTGCACATGAACTTGGTTGGAATTAATATTGTCGTAATGTTGCAGGAAATCTTTATTTGAACGGTGTGGTGAAAGTAAATAGAATATCCAGCATGCGCATAAAAGCACAGTTGTTATTAAGACAAAGGCATTTTGATATTATTATTCTGTTTGAATACCTTTTTTTCATTTACACGTTTTTTTTGTTCCATGTCCCTCCAAAACTTTCCAGAAGATAATGATAAGTACGTTTTCCGGCAAGTTTTCGCCCAAAACCTGCAAATTGACTGCGTTGTATCGCACCCTGTCAGTGCATGAAAATCTGGGAAGTTTTTAATCAGGCGTTGGTCTAAATTGATTTTGTGTATGGGAATGAACCGAACACTGCCTTTTTAACCAACCTTCATCCACATATAAGTAATTAAATGTTCTCTGAAATGTACCAGTAGTACTAATACATCAGTATGATTACATTCAATGATTCATTTCTTATACCCAGCTTTTTTGCTGACAGAATCTGCTGTAAAATTTTTGTATCTGATTCCTCCTGATTTGAGATCAACAGGTCATTATCCAAGAAAAAAATTATATAAGTATTGAGAAAAATCAGAAAAAAACCTACCCTGAACAAAGACCTGACTTACCGGTGACGCTAAAGTGCAACATTACCCCTACCTATATCATTTTTCGATCGTTCCTTTTTTAGGTACCTATTATCGTCACAATAATAATTAATTGTAACTATAATGTAGAAAATCGGAATTTGTGTAAAATCTGGTAACGTAGCCATACAAGAGCAAGCAAATAACTCGGATAATAATCAACCAAGTCTCCAATGGCTTCAACTGTATCTAGAAATTCCGTGGCCCAACTGAGCTCCAGGATTATAGGGCCACCCATGGAGTCGAATGGTCACGCAGGTAATTATAGGTCCAACTCGGAAACGCTGGAGAAGCCAATTTTATTTTTAATATTCCTTAAAATGTCACAAGTAAAGTTCTTAATAAAATTTATTGCAGGTCTTAACTCAGCAGGTAAGGGTTTTCAATTGTTAAGAGATTACTGCATATGAGGGGATAAGAATTGACAATTTGTTTACCTGAACATTTTCCTAGTATTTACAAGAAAGAACGTTTCATGGATATTAAGCAGAGCCATAAAATTTTCAAATAAGGTTACTTATCGCTTATTATACACCTCCTTACGCATTACGAAGTTAAGGGTAAATGGGGGAGAGGGAGGGTGATGCAGCGGAATGAGCGCTAACCGATAGTTCGAGTGAGAGCTCGAGCGTCTTGATTATGCATTGCTTTACATTTAATAACTTTTGAGATAAAACAGCCGAAGTATTAAAATTTATTGAATTTTTTAGCCACTTCGAACGGAGATATCGCTTCTTTAAGAGCGCCTTGCGTTGAGCAACGCTTTTCTAGATCTGTGTTCATTTTCTTATGGGCAAACGGCTACAAAATGTAAGGTGTAAAAAATACCAAAAATTCGCATCAGTTCTCTATTATCGATTTATAGAACCCTTTTTAACCCAGAACTTTTTTATCCGTGCGCCACTGATAAAAACCATGTTTTTAATTTTAATTTAAAGGCTTAGGTATTACTGAACTTTTTTCCCTCTTATAAAAGTTTGGTACCTTACATGGTTTTTCCATAATTAATTTTTAATGATGTACTTACACACCACGAAAACGTATTTGTGAAAATCACATTTTAATTAAAAAATAATCTCTTATTTATAGTCTTATTTCACAAAAACAACGTAATTCGCATTTACTTACCTTGAGAATAATCACAGATGGCGGTGAAACTAAAGTTTCCCATTTAGTTCGTTTTTTACTTATTTTGGAAAATTTGTATTCAGTTTAAAGAGCCGTATCTTGGAAAAAGGGCCATTTTAGACATTAATAATTTCAATTGGCATATTTTTAACCCAGGATGGTGGAACGTTGTTGTTGAAATTAATATTTAAATTAAAAAAGAGATTTTGACGAATACGTTTTCAGTAGTGTAGGTCCATCATTAAAAATTATTATGGGAAAACCATGCAAGATACCAAAATTTTATAAGAGGGCTACGGGTTCAATAATAATTTAACCTTTGGATAAAAAAATACAGAATCAATCAGTGGCGTGCAGATAAAAAAGTTCTGGAGTAAAAAATCGTGACATCAAAAACAGGAACATATGTAGTATGTCAATGTTTGTAAGATTATGTCAGTTTATGGATTTTTCAGTAGGTAATATGCGTTTAAATTTAGAAGTTTCTCAGTTAATCCATTTTTTACTTATTCTAGAAAAAGTGTTTTTGGTTGACCCTCTTTTTTAAGGGCTGTATCATGAAAATTATGCCTTTTTGAACATAGATAATTTGGGTTAAATCGTCATATTTTTTACTCGGGAATTACTTATTAACTTTTAGCGACACCCTGTATATTTACTTAAGTCTATTTGATTTAATTGTTCCTTTTTAAGTTGAATTGTTTATGTGGATGACAATGAATGACAATGACGAAATTTAACAGCTTCTGTTAAAGAAAATTCAACAAAATATGAACATCTTATACGACACGATACGGCGTCGAGGCATGATGATACCATAGCTGACTAAAAGAAATTTAAAATTGATAAAAGAAAAGATCAAAAAACTATAAGAAACACTTTTCACAAAATTGAAGAGCAACTCTATAACGTTGCTTGAACGGTCAATCAAATTTACCATTCTTTATTGTATCAGATCATAAACTGCTTATAATGGAATACTAACATTTATATGCCTGAAAAAATGTATTTTGTGCGAAAATAAGAGATGGAGTTTAATATTTTCAAATTTAGATCCCAAAGCTATATTCAAGCAATTTTAACGAAGCTTTACTATACCTAAAATAGATAGAAATACATATAGAAAATGTCATTACCGTATAAATGTTCCATTCGCAGTTCAGATTAATCACCTACCAAATTAGATTTGCATGCAAGCATGGAAATTATCCGTTCATTAAAAAAAAACTTTCGAAAGGGAACTATTTAGGTAGGTAAAGATAAATGGTCAAATATATGTCCGAACAGCGCATTCAGCAAGAGATAGTATCCTGAATAATTATTGTCCTTCGTAAGGACCAGGCATTCTTACAATATGTTGAATACCTATATGTAGGTAGAAAACATTTAAAAATATTCCTAAAGTCTTAAAAGTGATTGACGTGGCGTCAGTTTAGACAATGCATGTAAAAGCTAAGGTATTTGCATATTTTGAAAGCACTAGCGGGGGACAGGTCAATCATGAAGTAAAATGACGATTTACTAGGTACACTAATCCTCAAGAGTCTCGACGGTGACTGAATCCCTATTTTCACGATACTCCCAGGGCTCTAGACGAAATAAGCTCTATAACTAACTACCATATTTTAAAATATTACTTTTATGTTTTCAACCATTACTTAGTAGAATCTCTGCGTACTGATGGATTTATTATAATATTTATAATCTGATTTATTTTATATAATCTCTGAAGTAATGGATTTATGCAATGTTTGTAGGTATATCCCAAAATTACTTTTCCTTTGATAATAAGTTCTCCCTTAAAACGAAGGCATTCCAATGCGTGTAGTCCAATTTTTTAGATTTTATCAGATATTTTCATGAATAGTCTTGAAAAGAAAATCTGCCATTCAGATAAAGCAGATAACATCAAGTTTTGGTTTAGGTATGTAGACGATGTTCTTTCTTGTTTTGTACGTTCCTCTAGACTGTCTAGAGTCTAGACAGTTAAAAACCTTTCTTAAGTTCATCAATAGCTTGCATCCAAATATTAAGTTTACTGTAGAATGTGAAGAAAATAATTCTACAAACTTCTTAGACTTATCTATCACAAGATTAAATAATCAGTTAGTTCGACTTTTCTGTCTATAGAAAACCATTCGATTCAAATCATGCAATTTCACACAAACTTTCAGCTTAATAATTCAATAATACACAGAGCTGTGCATGATGATACCAATGTCAGTAAAAAACTTCAACAGAGAAATTTCTATTATCAAACAAATTGCAAAAGAGAATGGTTATCGAAAAATATTAATAGACAACTTATTACAAAAAAGAAACAACAAAACTAGCCATAAATTTCAACTCAAATATCAAGCATACTTTCGAACACCACTGCATTTAATATTTCATTAAAATCTTTACGAGCAATGGTTCTATATTGCTGAGTGCAAAGGAAAAATTATCTAAATTACAAAAACCTGGAATTTATCGATTAAACTTCTCTCATTGTAATTCAGTTTATATAGGACAAACTTGTAGAAACCTAGCTGAAAAATACAAAAATTTGAATAAACAACAAAACACAGTCATAAATGAATATCTAGACACGTATCGTTCTCCACTAGTTGATTTTCTTCTTGATATCAACAACTAAGACGATTCTGAAGAAATTATATGTATTATGATCTAGTTAGTTCTGAAATTAATCACTTAGGTTACCATACTGTTGCTATCTGTTACTATAGGTATCAATAATTTTTTTCATTTACATATGTCTGAAGATGCTATTTTAAAGGCAGGGAAACACGTGTAACGTTTATATTATCCATCAGTATACAGTAGAATTTTTTGAAACATTATGTTTTATTTATCATCTATATCAGTATGACTTTATAAAGATAGGTGTTCAGTAATATTTTATTGTCAATATTTTAAAAATTAGCTAGCCTTAAAGTCATTCTTAATAGCCTTTAATAAATTTTATGCGATGATGTGATTATTAATTAATTAATCAAAGAAAAATATTGAAATTATTATGCAAGTGTAATCAGTATACTTAGTGCTAATTTCGTAATAAGTATTAAACAACTTACTATCTTAATTATTAATAAAGTAAGTGTAAAGTTAGTAGTGAAATATAATTACAATAATTGAGTAGTTGATAGTGTACCTATTAGTTTTCTTAGAGATGTTAATAATATGCATTATCGGTTGCTAAATGCAACAAAATTAAAAACTGTCACTATTTATTAAGTGTGATTGAATTGGAGTAAATAATGAAATTATTAACTATATGTGTGAAATACGTTAGAATGATGTACCCTAAATTTGAAAGATGATTATGAAGAAAAAAAAAATTTCGGATGTTTCCTCCGCTCGCTTGGCGATATCAACGCATGGGTAGAATCGAAGATTTTTTTGGATTTATTGCCGAGGTGTGCGCTTATAACTAAGTTACAGAGCTGGGAGTACAAAAAAAAATACTTTTAAGGATATCATAAACTTAAAACAGGATAAGTACAAGGTACTTTTTAAAAGTATCTGTATCTTGTATCTATTTTTTTTAAGTATCTTAGATACTTTGAAATAGATAGGTAGGTTTTATACGTTGCAACGTTTCCCGTTGTTGATTATGTGGCTTGAAGTCCGTGTATTTAATTACGTGATTAGCTTTTGATTTAAGGGTGATCTACCATGAGGAAATATTAATGTTACTTCTACGTAGGTATTTTTGAACATTTTTAAAAGCTTCAAGTATCTAACATGGTTTTTGACAGTATCTTAGATATTTTTGTTACTAAGTTAGTTTTTTGGAATTTTGGAAGATATTTTTAGTATCTAAGATAAATTTTTGAAAGTATCTTATACAGGGTGATTTTTTTTCAATGTAGTACAGGGATCTCGTAAACTACTGCAGTTAGAGGAAGGGTTAAATGGGAAAAGTAGTGCAGCTTTATGAACTTAATTTCAAACCGCTTTTTGTTTTTTTGAAAATCTCCATGGGTTCCTAGATATTTAACATAAAGTAAATTCCGGGAATTTCTTTATACTGATATAGCAGTCTTATTATTGGGATTAGAGAAAAGTCGTAAGGGAAAACATTTTAGACAATTTTATAAGCAATAAAACGGCGTTACATTTTTTTTGTCCTGTCATTTTCGAGTTATGACATAAACTTGTGTTTTTTTAAATGTAAGTCATAGTTGGCTATGACATCATTCGATATGTCTTTTTTTTCTAAATACGACGATATAAAACTCGATATGTTTTTTCCTAAAAATAAGAAGTTAGGACGATTTTACACTTAAAAAAACACATGTTTATGTCATAACTCGAAAATGGCATGACAAATAATAAATAAAGAAAATTATAGCGCGGTTTTATTGGTTTTAAAATCATTTAAAACATTTTTCCTTAGTATTGTTCTCTAATCCCAATAATTAGAGCTCAGTGTAAAGAAATTAATGAAATTTTGTTTTTGTCAAATATCTAGACACCCATGAAGATTTTGAAAAAAAAGTTGCTCAAACTAAGCTCTTAAAACTGCACTACTTTCTCCATTTAACAATTCGTTTAACTGGAGTATTTTGCGAGATCTCTTTACTAAACATTGAAACTCACGCTGTATAGATATTTTCAGCAGCATTGTGTATCTAAAATACTTTTAATACTGAGAATCTTTTTCTAAATGTATCTTAAGATACTTTTAGAAAATATCTATAGTATCTATGGTATCAAAGTGAACTGAATCGATATCTCCGCTCATGCACCGCTCCCAAAGCGCCATAGGGATTTCCCTGCCGTGCATTTTGGTTTTTCAATAAAAAATCTTCTACCTAGATATTTTTAAAGTATCTTTCCCAGCTCTGCTTAGCTGTATAATAATGGTAATTTTTCAATTATTAGTTCTTTATACGTAGAGCTGGTTGATGAGTTATCTATTATATTTTGATGGGCTTGGCTTGCCAAATCGATTTGCAGTAGAAATCGACTTTATTTAGTCTCATAATGAGTAGGTAGACACTAAATATCTACAGGCTGATTCACAACTTAGTTATAGTAGTTATAAAGTCCTAAAAATGGACTTCATGGGACTAAAAGTCATTCAAAAAGACATACAGGGTGTATTGTAACGTCCGCATAATATTAGCACCACGCGATTCTACATCAAAAACAGAACAAAAAAGTCCTCAACAGTTTTTTCTTGATGTACACAGATTTTAAGATATGGACAATTTAACGTTCTTAAATTTTGCAACACTGGCGCTGGTATAAAAATTAAGATAACTTATTAGACGTGAAGTCACCTCACCGGTATGGTGTGCCGTTGCTATGTAATCGAAAAAAGGTGCAACAAGACAAATGTCATGCTGCGACGTGTCAATGTTGCAATTTTTTTTCAAGATTTTTTATTTTTTCAATTTTTTATTCAACAATTAAAACGCGCAGTTGCAATATTGATTGGAAGTATTGGAACTCAGGAAATCAAATAATTCCTAGTTTTGAAATGTTAATTAAAACCATTTTTACCCAAAAAAAAATCAAAAATTTTGGATAATTTGGCTATTTTACTTCTTACTTAAGTAAGAATTTTTAAATAATATTAAGCAATATTTTTGAGTATTAAAAAACTTCAAATTTAAACTACAATGGTCGATAACTTCGTTATTTAAGGTCTAAGAGCTAAATGGTATTAAAACTTTATGTTCTGTTTTTGATGTAGAATCACGTGGTGCTAATATTATGCGGACGTTACAATACACCCTGTATGGTTCTTTCACGGAAGAACTCCGCCAATGATCCCTTCAGTGGAGACCAAAATGTCAGACATTGTTTTCCGACAGCGTGTCATAAAGAGCATTATGTTAGCCTTAGATCCAAACAAAGCTTCTGGGCCCGATGACGTACCTGTTATCGTACTAAAAAAATGCGCCACGAAGCTGTCATCTGTTTTCTGCCGACTTTCCAACTTGTCGTATAAAAAGGCAATATTTCCTTTTTGCTGGAAATGTGCACGGATCCAACCTATTCCCAAGAAAGGCAAAAAGACTGTGGGGGGGTTCGGTTTTTGTTTTACTTCCTTTAGATAATTAGATTTTGTAAAATTTAATAAATGTGCGGGATAACCGACGGGAAACCTCTCAGCAACCAGCTCAGATTTTTCGTCGATTGACGAGAGAGTTCCATCCCCACTGTTTGCTCTTTTCTGTTTTCTGAACTCTAATAGGTAACTTATTGGGATGCCACCAAAATCTCGTGGTTAAACGAAGAAAATGAGAGAGAGGGATGAGCGAACGTGCCCTGAGATTTTGGAGAAGGGTTACGTCGCCTTTATTTCAAATTTTTTTAAGTCTGTGGCTAACCTGTTCCTGCAATAGAGAAAGGTGCCTGCTTTCGTACTCTTCCTTTAAAAAAAAAAATTTAAAAGAAAAAAACTTTCAATCAGTGATTTATTGACTAACAAAAATAATAAATGATAAACCAGGTCGAATGTTCGATTTAATTATTAGGGATTCATAAGTCATATTATAACTAACCTTCCAATAGAAAGTGCGGTAGGATCCTATGGCATTTCTTTTACACACGCATTGTATTAATAATTATAATTGATTTGGCATAAATAAAATAAATACGGAGTGAATGAGTCGTTTTTGATAAGTTCACCCAGGATGGTATCTTCTTATTGATGGTTAGAATTATTAGTTAAACGGACTTACAAGTTTTCTCCTTTTTTTTTGAGTTCTGAGAGTACTTATAGGGCTGACCTAGCACCATTCGATTTCTCGTCATCCAACGGGCATAGGGATATTATGTAATTCAGGTGAGTCTTCTTCTGGTCGGGAGTTCGACAGTACCGAGACGTATCCGGGAGCTACAGGGCCGTGGTAACGGGATATTGGAGCCGAAAATTGCGGAAATGTTCGGTTGAACAGATATGGCCGCCGCTGCACGGAGAAAATGGCGAAGAGAAAATTCGAAATTATATCCAAAAAGTCATTTTTTTTTAAATAATGGCTTTGGAAAGAAATTTAGGTAATATAATTTAAGAAATTTACGATAATAATAAGTGACTTCGATTGACTCGACTGCGAGAACGCGAGTTAACAGTCGTATCTTATTCTTCTCTATATAATCGCCCTCTAAAGTTATTGTTCGCGAGTTTAATTAGAGTTTTTGGGTGCTAGCCGATTTTACGTACCTTAGTGGTCACCTAGAACTTGTTTTTGAGCTGCGAATAACTCCATAGTGCCTTGTACAGAGACAATACCTTTTTTTATATATCCTTTTTACAAATACCCAGTACTGCGATATCAGCTGACGCTGATAACAGCTCGTCGACGCCAATCTACACTAAGTCCTCGCTTTCGGTGTGGGGGCGGGCAACCAACAATACAGTCATGATAACCGGCAGTTTGCCGACCCTAGTCATAATAACTTAAAAATTAGCAATAATATTCAGTCAGCTGCCCTTGACTACAAGAGCAGCACCCCAAACAACCACACCATGTCTCAAAACAGTCAAAACATCACCACTAGAGCAAACTCCGCCGCCAATCCTAGCACTTCATATGTGTCAGCAGCAAAGTCAGTTCCTAAGCCCACATTCCCGAAAAAGAACCAAGCAATTGTTCTACATGCAGAAGACAGTCTAAAGCTCTATGACTACGTAAAAGCTGTAAGCAACGCAATAGGAGCAAAAAACATCACGTTCGCATCGAGAATTTCGAACAACAGGATCTGCATATACCTAGCCAACAAAGAACTGGTCGACGAACTGCTCAAAACCCACCCATCAATTACAATCGGAAACACCCAATTAAACATTCGGAGACTCGTCTCTCCCACCAAGAGAATATTAATATCCAACGTTTCCCCGTCTATCTCACATGAACTCGTTGAAAACTCAATTAAAGCCCTAGGCCTTCAGCTTGCTTCCCCGATCTCATTTCCGAAAGCTGGTATACCAGATGACGAACTCAGCCACATTCTTAGCTTCCGTCGCCAAGTATACATCTTCCCACAGTCTGAGAATTTCGAACTGCAAACTTCAGTTGTCATTCTATCAGAAGGGGTCCAACACAGAATATTTCTGTCCACCGATAAAATGGAGTGCTTTCTGTGCAAAAAGGCCGGTCACGTCGCCACCTCCTGCCCAAATATTACTGGAACCTCCTCGCAACCCGTTAACCAACCCCCTCTACCCTCGTCCCTAGAAGAGGGGTCAACTACGACAACTCCCCCTGAAAACGCAGACCCTGCACCCCAAACTACAGGTCAAAAAAGAGTTCACTCCGAAATTTCAACCCCTAGCGAAGAAATAATAGACCCGCTACTGACCCCGTCAGGCTCAGCACGGATGCCCCCACCTGCAAACCGACCAATAAGCAGCAAAAACAATACCAAGAAGAAGGACAAAAAGCCCAGGACAGACCACTCGTCAATCTCAAGTCTAACCGAGAAAACCAAGCACAATATAAAGGAAGCATACCTAAAATCCACTGAACCACTCCTTCCATTCGACACTTTCGTTGCATTTTTGGAAAACTCATACGGGAGCAGCAATCCGTACAGCGAGGCTTTAAAAGTCACCAGCGACGTGAAGGCCCTTCTCTCAGATATGTATTCAATATACCCAAGCCTTGAAAGCAGATCTATCAAAAACAGATTCACCAGGCTAACCAAAAAACTAAAAGATCGCCTTAAGGAGGAAGGAATGGAGACCGAAAGTATCGCATCCTTAAACTCAGTAGCCCCCACCGATGACGAATATCTTTCTGACGCATCACAAACTTCAAATCAATCCCAACAATCATCATATTAATAACATTCACATTAATTCAATGGAACTGCGATGGGTTCTATCCTCGCTTAGAACGCATCCAACAACTCATAGCCGATACCTCACCAGATTTCCTCTGCTTGCAAGAAACAAACTTCAAAACTTCACATAACCCTCACCTCAAAAATTATACTGGTTATCATCACATCAGAGCGACACACCTCAGGGCCAGTGGAGGGTCCTCCATCTTCATTTCCGACAACCTATTTCATCAAAATTTTCCTCTGAACACAAGCTTAGAAGCCGTGGCTATAACAGCATACTGCCCCCACAGACTCGTTATCTGCAGCATTTACCTACCCCCAAATTACAATTTAACAAGCACCGAGCTTTCTGAACTAATAAGCCAGCTTCCCTCACCTTTTATTCTAGTCGGCGATTTCAACGCTCACAACTCCATGTGGGGATCCAAAACCACATTCGGAAGAGGAAAAATCATAGAGAGTGTAATAAATACCTCCAACGCAAATCTTCTAAACAACGGATGCAACACACACTTTAACATCGCCACCGGAAACTTCTCGTCCATTGACCTAAGCTTTTGCGATCCTACTACCTTCCCGCACTTAACCTGGATAACTTTAGAAAGCTTATACGACAGCAACCACTTTCCAATCCTCATAACAAATAGAGAACACGAACCAGACAACATAGTAAGCAGATGGAAAATTGTACAAGCTGACTGGGAATTGTTTAAAAGAAGGGTCGAAGAACACACCAACAGAATAAACTTCTCAAATAACATCGATGAAGCCGTTGATCAATTCACAAAATGCCTTACATCCTCAGCAGACGAATGCATTGGAAAGTACAAGATACATCCTTTAAAAAAGAACGTCCCTTGGTGGAATGACTCCTGCAAACTCGCAGTGAATGAATGCAAAAAAGCGCTAAATAGATACCGTAGAACCCGAAACCCCCAGGACTTTGTCCATTTTAAAAAAATGAGAGCAAAGTCAAGACTCACTCTAAAAGAAAGCAAAAAGGCCTCCTGGATCAAGTACGTGAGCTCCATAACCACTGACACCCCACCGGCACAAGTTTGGGCAAAAATTAAACAAATGAAAGGACGCAGAACAACAAGCAAAATACCAGCACTTCTCCATGAAAACAAGATAATCACAGACGATCAATCTATCGCCGACACTCTTGCAGAACACTTTCATAAAAAGTCTACCAACAAAGTTATTCCCGTCGACCCACTAAACCTCCCAGCCAGACCTCATAACACACCATGTGAGTTTGAACCCATCAACCACCCCATCACGCTATCCGAACTAAATATTGCTCTGTCTACAACAAAAAACTCTGCCGCAGGCCCCGATAACGTTCCATCAATTTTTCTCAAGAACTTGCACCCAAATACACTCTTGAAGCTGCTCGCAATTTATAACAAAATATGGTCCACTCAGCAGTTCCCAAGATCATGGCAGCAATCAATCACTATCCCCATTAGGAAGGGTGACAACTCCTCCAACGCCCCAGGATCATTTAGACCCATTTCACTAACTTGTACCCTATGTAAAGTTCTGGAAAAAATAGTGAATAAGCGACTTATTTGGTACCTAGAAAAATATAACATCCTAAGCCCTGGACAGTCTGGTTTTAGACCAAACCGTTGCACACTGGACAACCTAGTTGCTCTCCAAGCTGAAGCTGCAGACGCCATAGCCAACAAAAGCGAAGCCATCGCAGTCACCCTTGACTTAGAGAATGCTTTTGATTCCACATGGAAGCACGCCATCTTCGACAAACTTAGGTCCTTGAAGCTAAGCGGTAACCTCTACTCCTTCCTGGAAAACTTTCTGTCCAACAGAACTTTCAGAGTCTCCACAAATGGGAAAATCTCCAATCAACACATAACAGAGAACGGTGTCCCCCAAGGATCGGTACTCAGCACGACTCTGTTCCTCCTAGCAATCAACGACATTTGTTCCTCGGTTCAACGTCCTGTAAAATATTCAATATACGCAGACGACCTGGTTATTTTTTGCCAAGGGAAGGTCACCACGACAACCTCCACCCTGCTCCAAAATGCCTTAAACGAAATACACAACTGGTCTACACGATACGGATTCAATTTCTCTACTCACAAATCAAAAATAATTCAATTCAATCGAAAACACAACCCAACCCCCCCAAATATAAGCCTAAATGGAGTCCCACTCGAAATTGTTGATAGGCACAAGTTCCTGGGAGTCACCTTCGACAGAAGACTTACCTGGAGACATCATATCCAAGTTACTCGAAGTAACTGCCTTAAAAGGCTTAACATTGTTAGATCTCTAGCAAACCATCAGTGGGGAGCAGACGAAGATTCACTTCTTAAAATCTACAGGTCTTTGATACGTTCCAGGCTGGATTACGGTTCAATTCTCTACATGCACGCCTCCAAGTCAATCTTGAAAACCCTCAACGTAGTCCAGAACACAGCCCTGAGAATCTGCCTGGGTGCCTTCAGGTCAAGTGCTTCCGAAAGCGTCAATATCGAATCTTCTGAACCCCCCCTCTTCATTCGACGACAAAGACTACTGCTATCATATTTTACCAGAATCTCGGCCAACGTTAATAACCCCATACATAAATTAATAAGCATCCCTCAACATCCTGACCTCGATAACAGAACCCGTACCGTACGCCCCATCTCACACACACTTCCATCCATCCTAGGAAATATCGACCTGAAAGCTACTACCCCAATCAACTTCTCACACACTCCCCCCTGGACCAAGAAACTGCCGCATATCAATACAAGCTTGTGCAACGATAACAAAACGGATATAACATCTGCTCTCCACAAACTATCCTTTAATCAGCTAGTAGACTCACATCGATTCGACAAACTCCTCTTCACAGATGCCTCCAAGAGTAGCCAAGGGGTTGGCTGTGCAGTCACGACTGCAGATACAACACTTGCAACTTTCCGGCTCCCAAGCCTATGCAGCATACATACGGCAGAACTTTACGCCATCCATAAAGCTCTTTCCACTCCCATAAATACACCCACAGCAATATGCACCGACTCCCTATCCTCTATATCCTCAATAAAGAACATCTACTCACAAAACCAAATAGTTCAGCACATTCACGAAGCATGTCACTCGCAGGCCGAAAAAGGTATCCCAGTAACCATTGTCTGGACTCCAGCACATGTCGGTATCCCGGGCAACGAAAAAGCAGACAGATCAGCCAAAGAAGCGTCCTCATCTGACCTCCCATTCGAAACGATCCAGCTCCACCAAGACCTCAAACACGTCATCAAACAAATGGTCACATCAACCTGGGAGAACCATTGGAATATGTGTAACACAAAACTCTCTGCAATTCACCCTCACGTTAACCCGATAAAGATGCCTTCCCTGAATAGAAAGGACCAAATCGTTATACGAAGGCTTAGAATTGGACACACCCGCCTAACTCACGGCTATCTCATGGCTTCAGAGGACCCACCCACATGCGAACACTGCAACCACTGCCGCCTAACGATAAGTCATATTCTATCTGAATGCGAGCTACATAGACAAAACCGAAACCGCTACAACTTGATAGGAACCACCAAAGACATCCTCAACTCTCCGAGCAAATTCACGGACATCCTAAATTTTTTGAAAGGCTCCAATTTATACAGCACAATCTAAGTAATTTCTAAAATTCTATACATCCACAATAATAAATATGTAATTTTATTGTATTGTTGTACATGTGTCAATAACCTCTGAGTTGAGACACGTTAATTCACATAAAAAAAAAAATAAAAAAAAATAAGTGACTTCGTGTTGCATCGAAAGTCGTTAGAGAAAAAAAAAATGTCTCTCGGCCGTCAGTTTCGACCTTCTCCGTTTTTTTTGAAAAAAAGAAAGGGGGGAGCTAATCAATATTATTGGCATGTTCGTTGACGGGCAGCGCCGCGGCAGTCGATAACTATACTACGAGTTATTCTCTTGGTGCCAAGTCATTCGGCCACTGCTGAACAGGTGGCGCAGGTCGTCCCATAAATTTTTAAACAACTGGTGCTACCTCGCCAACCTTAACGACAAAATTAAAAAGAACTCTGTAACTACGTTACAAGACTATACCAAATAACTATCGACCAGTGGCGCTTCTTTCAGTAATATCCAAGATTATGGAGAAAGCTATTAACCAACATCTTTTAAAATACTTGGAAGCAGCTAATATAATCAGCGACCGCCAATACGGATTCCGCAAACAGAGGTCAACTGGTGACCTCCTCACTTACGTCACCGAGCTGTGGAACGGCGCAATCGAGCACCATGGGGAGTCTCGAGGGGTTGCGCTTGATATTTCTAGAGCTTTCGACCGTGTTTGGCATGATGGACTGTTGGCAAAACTGCAGGCCTATGGCATGCCCGAGAAATTCTGCTGGTGGCTTGCGAGTTATCTCGGAGATCGTTCATTACAGGTGGCAGTCGATGGAGTTCTTTCTGAGACCTTTTCCATCAATGCCGGTGTGCCTCAGGGATCCATTTTATCTCCGACTCTCTTTCTAATATTCATAAACGACTTACTTGAAACAACAAAAAATCCAATATACAGTTTTGCCGACGACAGTACCCTCATATCTTCTTATACGTTAGATGCGCGAACATCTGCCATCGACGCACAGACTGGCAGGGAGCAAGAAGTTGCGATACTTAACAATGACTTGCAAGACATTCTAACTTGGGGCGATAGAAACCAAGTCCAATTTAATGCGGGAAAAACCCAAGCAGTCATCTTCTCCAAAAAGACCAACGTTTTGGAGCCAGATATGATGATGGCGGGACACTCTCTTATCCCAGCGTCATCTCTTCGTTTACTTGGAGTGAGCCTCGGAGCGAACATGTCTTGGCATGATCATGTTGCAGGTCTGGCGAAGAGTGCTTCTCAAAAACTTGGTACACTCTTCCGCACGAAGAAATTTTATACACCACAACAGCTTCTCCTTTTATACAAGGCTCAAATCCGACCATCCTTGGAGTACTGCTCACATGTTTGGAGCTCAGCTCCCAAACATACGCTGAGACTACTCGACTCTATTCAGAAAAGAGCCATCCGCTTGATTGGGGACCCAGATTTGACAAAAAATTTAGACACTCTCGAACATCGAAGAAGAGTAGCTGACCTGAGTCTGTTTTACAGATATTTTCATGGAAAGTGTTCAAAAGACGTGGCCCGCTTGATCCCACCAAGAACAAGACCGGGCAGAAATACACGTCGAGCCGCAGGCGCTCATCCGTATCAGGTTCAGCTCGTTACACCTCGTACCACCCTATTTCAGACTTCTTTTATGTATAGAACCGCATCACTTTGGAATAGCATTCCAAAGGGCGTGTTTCCCGAAGTATACAACCTACAGAAATTCAAGGCCAACGTGAATCGATATCTCCGCTCATGCACCGCTCCCAGAGCGTCATAGGGATTTCCCTGCAGTGCATGTGCATTTTCAATAAAAAAAATAAAAAAAATATATGGTTTGTGTGAAAAAAAATAATGAAAATTTAGCCAACATATTCCGATCATATTCGAAAGACTGGGTTTAATTTTTCTATCTGTTGGTGAAACACAAGATCTAACAATTGTTAAGAATAAGCTGTAGTTAAGCAACCTTGTAAGGTAAGCCATCATCATAAGTTATGAATAAGTTGTGAAACCTTATAAGATTCATAGAATATGGTGTAACTTTAACTTTTTACCCATACAGCGGACAATTAAAGCTCTGCGATGAGGCCCTAGATCATAATGCCATATGCAATCATACAGGGTGTCCTAAGAATGGCGGAACAACTCTGCAGTATGTAATATGTTGTGGGGAAGCATCATCGGAGGAGAGAAAAAATAATGTAAAAATCTACATGCTTTTTTTCGAGCTTATTAGGCAAAAACTATAAATCATAAATTTGGCAACGTGAATAAAATAATGTGATATGTGTGGATTTCATTGTAAAATTCGTTTGCGTGGAAACCTTCGATAATATAAAATGATGACCCGCAAATGAGCATTATAGCTTGCGCCTATTTCAAAAATGCGTTGTCGTACCTATATAGACGTCTTGAGAAGTTGGAACGCTTTAATAAAGGTAGGTAGGTACTACCTCATTAGGAGATTATTAAAAATGCTTAAAACATGAAAATTGCTTATTGTTAGAAATTTTTACTAAAGTAATTGTTCAAAATCTAATGTTTGTGTCGCCAAACAAATCTCAGCTCGACGCACAATGTTGGTCTGAGATAGCTGTAGCATTTGAGACTTAACGGTGGCTGCAGCATTTCGAATTCTCACTATTAGGTCTTGCTTATTTTGAACAGGTGTGCGATAAACCGTTGACTTGATGTAACCCCAAAAGAAAAAGTCGAGTGGGGTGAGATCTAGGGACTGATAGATCGCTGGCTAATGAATTGGTACATTGCGACCTATCCATCTTCCTGGGTATTGTTCATCTAACCAAGTTCTCACTAGATCAGCAAAATGAGCTGAGGCACCGTCCAACTGCATCCAATTGTTCCTGTAGATCGCCGTTCAAAAATTCCAGGAAACTTTCTCTCTTTAATTAACCTTTGCGGCAATATTGTATGTAGCACAAGCACTTTCTCCAGAATCCCAGCCCACCAAAATGAGGTTGATGGTGCATGACGTTCAACCGACACATGCGGGTTTTCCAAAGCATAATGATGATTTTTGTGCTGATTAAAGAAACCATCCCGAGAAAAATCTGCTTCGTCGGTCTATAACACACGAGAAGTGAAGCAGTGCTTTGCTTCTATTCTACTTGTTTCGCAGCAACTAACGAAATTTCCAACACTTCTTCCTCTAACTGAGGAGTCAACGCAGAACGTGCTGGGCGACCGCGGTCTACACCTCCATTTGGAATTAAATGACCAGTCTCTCGCAACCTTCATTCCATTCTCCTGATGTCGTTACCATGTAGATGTCTACGAATTGGAAATCTTTGGGCGTAGATCCTTGCGGCCTCATGTGTATTCCCATGGTATTTTTTCCTGGTTTTTATTTCGGTGGTTAGTTCTGTTTCTTTTGAGAGTCTTCTTAAAACTTCCTCGTTCGTAATAACTCTATCGACATAGGATATCCTCAGTGTTCGTTTATCATAGCTTCATGCCTCAAATGCTTTAATTTTCCTCATCATGACTTTAATCAAGGTGGCCACTTCTATACCGTTTAAACAACAAAATGGTGAATATGTAACATCAGAGCATATGCACTTTATCATCATTGTTTAGAGCTCTAAAGAGAGCTCAGTTCTTGCTGTCAGTTCGGTAACTATGTTTGTTCCCAAATATTTATACCGGTACACTCGGTCTATGCTCTGCTTATTCTCTATTAGTTGTTTGTCAGAGTTTGGGGTTTTGGTGAATACGAGGAATTTTGTTTTGCTCGAGTACTGACAACATCATGTACTTTTTGTACTGGTTCTTTGTAAGTCGTTAGCATTTTCGGCCAGCATAATACTATCGTCTCCGTAACTTATGTTTGATTGAAATCGGTATCTCGTTAACCAAGACTCTTTCTTCGTGTATTGTTTCTCTCATGATTGCTTCTTAATAAAGATTAAATAATAAGGGAGAAATAATGGGAAAAGGGAGAAATAATAAGACACCCATCAACAATATCCGGCATGTAGACGATAGAATACTTATTGCCGAGACACTGGAAGATCTGCTGAGCTTGAGTGATGAGCGGCGAGGAGAGTGGTCTTACCTTAAATCTTAAATACCAAAATGACTAAATTTACGACAATTACAAAATCAGTCGAACAACAGGAAAATTAATGAACCATAGGATCTTGAGAATAAGTTGGGTAAACAGGATAACAAATGAAGAAGTACTGATGGGAAGAAGGGGAACATAAAGGGAAATATTAAACACAGTTAAAGTAAGAAGTTGCAGCATCTGTCCCATGTGATGAGGGGCGAGAAGTATATAGTGTTGGAGAACATTATGCAGGGACGATACAGCAGGGAAAAAGAAATAGATGAAAAAGACGCATTTCCGGGCTAAGTAACTTGAGGTTGTGGTGCAATTGTAGTTTCACTGAGCTGTTTCGAGCTGCAGCATCAAAGATGAGAATAGCTGGTGATGATAGCGAACCTTCTCAGAGGAGATGGCACTTAAAGAAGAAGGGAGAAATAATATATCCCTGTCGAACTCCGCGTCTGATTTCGATATCTTCCGTCCGTTTGTTATCTATCATAATGTTTGCTGTTTGACTGTGCTACTTATAAGTTTTCTATTATTGTTCCATTCAGAGTAGCTATCCAATTGTCTTTCTCTTAGGATTTTTAGGATTTGATCATGTCATCCTCTATCAAATTCCATTGCATAGTCCACTATTAGGCATGCAAATACGTCCTTGTTGACGTCTAAATAGCGCTGGATTAATACCCAATTATTACAAAACCCGAACTGAGAGTAGCTTTTGTCGTTGGCAAGTTTCTTAATGTGTAGTCGATTATGTATGATTTTTAAGGATGATGGTTTTGGTGTCTGACTCATTAAGATTATCACCCTGTGATTCTTACATTTTTCTTTGGTTTTGCAACGAAGGTAGCCATTCCCTGGCTGTAATCCTGGTCTCTGAGCTTCTCTGAGCAATTTAAGTAGTTCCAATGTTACCTCTTCATTTGTTGTCTTTGGACTCTGTTGTTCCGTACTCCATTAACTGGGGCCTGTTTCGATCATCATGAAAAAATTTTCAATTACTTTCACGTTCTGAGTTTGTCTTCTAGGTCTTCTAGGAATCACATTTTCACTATCATCTGTTAATGTTGTTTTGTTTTCTTCCGAGACCTCCAGTCATTTGTTTGACTTTTTCTAACTGGTTTTCAAAGCAAAAAGAGAAAAAATTGACAGGTCCATCAATAATTATAATTATAGTCTACATACCGATAGGCAAAACATGAAAAATCCCAGTTCCTGCGAAAGTATGGAAAGTACTGAATGGAAACAAAACGACAGCAGACTAAAGATTACCGAAGCAAGTACCACCACAAACATTGACCAGGAAAATTACAATTTGCAATTGCCGAAGCACGCACCCGATTATTTTTTGAATATTCAATATCAGCCGACCAATGAAATATATAACGATAGTGGGTATATCTTTCCTAGCACGAATTTTAATAATAATGATGTTCTTGATCGGTCTTGTGAGCAACGACATAATGAAACATTCAATAATAATGATTACGTGATGGATTTTGGCGAAAATGGAGATCAATATTCTGCGAGTAAGTTTATACAATTGTAGACCTTAATTTCAAAAGGATATAATACTTAAGTGCCAATTTTAACATTTTTAAACATATAAAAAAATAATTTTATATTGTTTCTGTAATATATTTGCAACTAATTTAACAGTAAAATATTATGCAAAGAGGAACACATTAATATGAAATGAGGAATCAAAATAAAATTTTTGTAAAACAGTTTTCTATGTGCCAGGTGTAAATTACCTATTGGTTATACGAAAAGGTCTAAATGCCATTTTCAAATGCGATCAACTGCCTGTAAGAGAGCTGATGTTGTTCCGGAATGTAGGGTAGTACCATGTCTTCTAAATCTGTAAGCTTTTCCTTTGTTGTAATATGCGTTTGGTCCTTTCAATATTTGCTAGAACTATACATTAGCAAGTTGCTGTGTGTTAAAAATGTTGACTTCTTCCCATGCTTCTAGTTTACTATGTGTCTTCTTTATTTTTACTTTGATAGGTTCTTCTTTTGTGATTCTGATGCAGGACTCCTTCGAAATGTTAAGCTTGGAAGTATTAAGAAAGCAGTTCGCAGCTACTTCAATATTTTCAAAATTTTCATATCTGCTACAATGAACGGCTTACTGCGGAGTGTATCTCTTGCCATTATCTCTGACGCACTCTGGTGTAAATACTTTACAAACTTTTTTGTGTTTTTCAATTAGTGCAAAGTTTGTTTCTTGCACTGTCCATACCGACTTTTCCCCCTTTTGATGATGTTTTGTTGTCCATTTTCAGCAGACAAATTCAGTCGTGGGCCTTTTAAACCCACCTTTTAAAATCTTGCCACGCTTGGCACATAGATCATTTTAAATATAATATCGACAAAGCGAAAAAATTGGCACTTAGTATTACTCTCTTTTGAATTTAAGGTCTTCAATTATTATAGAATAGCTTTCATTTCAGATGGGTTGTAATATTTATTACCGTAATGCAGTAGAACCTGGCACTAAGTAATAGATACAATAATTTCTGTGAGAAATTTCTGTGATGATTTTGACGAAAATGTGATTCAATAATTAAAACGCACAAGTATTTATGTATATAACTTTTTTTAAATGTTTTGTTATTAGCTATACTATACTAGTTATGTCCAATAAATACACACTACATAGGTATAATGTATATTATTTTATTTATAATAATTTTTTACATGTAGGAAGATAAAAAGTATAAAGGGGAGGGGGGGGGGCAACGAAAGCGTACCAGGCCTAATAACTTGGAAACTGAAGATCTACGCGAAAAACGCCGAAACAAGTAATTTTTTTATTGGCAGGGGTGGTTGCCCCTTCGCTGACAATCATAGGGAACAGATATCATATATGTGATACATGATTTGAAAGCTACCTACTTGAATTCTCTTTACAACAATATCTCACTTTTTGAGTTTTGTCTAAATATTAATTAGGTACAGGATGAATCGATGAAACAGGTCCCCTTAACAATAATTATTGCTCTTTTTCTTCGAAAATGTGCCGAGAAAATATTTTTTAATAAAATATTACTCTTCACTGATGGTTACTATTATGGTAGCTAGAGAAGTGCGACGTTGTATTGAAAAAATCTGTTTGCTTATAAAAAAAAAAAAGGCAGTAATTATGAAGTAGACCTTTTTTATCGATTCGCCCTGTAACATTCAGACGAAACCCAAAAAGTGAGGTATAGTTGTATTGTGAAGAAAATTCAAGTAGCTTTAAAATGACATACCGCTTGATTTCTATTCCCCATGATTATAAGCAAAGGAGTAGCTACCCCGTCCAAGGGATAACAATTATTGACCTGTTTCGACATTTCTCGCGCATTTTTCGTTTTCGTTGGGCTATCCTGTATTTAATCGAAACCCGCAGAAAGTGAGATATCTAATCTTGGGTACTTATAAATTTCTCACCAAAATATTATGTCCCCCTCGATAACATAATTGACCTGTTTCGACGTTTTTCGCGCTTCTTCAGTTTCCAAGTTATTAGGCCATTTCAGGTACGTTTTATTATCTTGTCTATTAAAATACAACATTATCAAACAATATACCATTTTTTGACGTTATAGGTATAATGAAACATTCCTGCCATTTGATATGGCATCGTTTAAAATTTCAGCAAATCTTGGACGTTTCCTGTAACTATAACTTAGTTACCTAAGTGTGCTCAAAATTTTCCAAGACTGATTTTTTTTCTAGTTTTCTAAGTTACTTTACTAAGTTACAGGGTGTCCGGTAAGTACCTCCTAATCTCTCGGGAGCATACAGGGGAGGTCAAAAAAACCTAGTCTGTCATAAAAAAAAATTTCCTAAAGTGTCCCCAAACGGAGATATGGAGCCCTAAAAGGGTGCCCCGCAATTTTCTTTTTTGGCTCTAACTTTTGAACCGACCTGTATAATTGGATGGAATTTAAACACTTTATAGAGGCCACCGAGAGCCATCAGGCCATATTAAAGTCGATGTTTGACGTCGTCAGGGAAGTCAGGAACGGACTTACCACCACACTCATTGTGTCAAAGTTTTGACTGGTGTCACTTTACAGAGCTACAAACTATTTTTTTGAATAGTCTAATACTTCATCTTTAAAAAAGGTGCTCTTAATTTATTTCTATAAAACTGACGGTTTTCGAGATAAATCGGTTTTTAGGTATGCGAAACACTCAAAATTTATTAATGCTAAACTCAAATAGGTAAAAATCAGGTTCTTGTTGATAAACCTACCTACATAATGGATTGCTATTGACGAAACTTGATCAAAATTCGCATAAAAGTCGATTTATCTTGAGAACCGCTAGTTTTATCGAAATAAATTAAGAGTACCTTTTGTGAAGATGAATGACCAGCGTATTTAAAAAATAAGTTTTCAGCTCTGTAAAATGACACCTGTCAAAACTTTGACACAATGAGTGTGGTGGTAAGTCCATTCCTGACTTCCTTTAGGACGTCAAACATCCACTCTGATATGGCTTAATGAGTCTTTATGGCCTCTATAAAAAAATTAAAATTTCATCAAATTATACAGGTCGATTCAAAAGTTAGAGCCAAAAAAGTAAATCTTGGGGTACCATTTTGGGGCTCTGTATCTCCTATTAGGGACACTTTAGGAATGTTTTTTTTATGACAGACTAGGTTTATTTTGACCTCCCCTGTATGCTCGCGAGAGATTAGGAGGTACTTACCGGACACCCTGTATTATACAGGGTGTATTGTAACGTCCGCATAATATTAGCACCACGTGATTCTACATCAAAAACAGAACATAAAGTTTTAATACCGTTTAGCTCTTAGACCTCAAATAACGAAGTTATCGACCATTGTAGTTTAAATTTGAAGTTTTTTAATACTCAAAAAAATTGCTTAATATTATTTAAAAAAGCTTAAGTAAGAAGTAAAATAAAGTGACTTTCGTGGCCTAGTGGTACTCCGCTGGCTCACGAAGCCATAGATCGCAGGTTCGAAACTCACCTCGGCCCGCTTTACTTTTCGGATTCATTTTCGAATGTCTGTGAAAAGTAAAACAAGCGATCGAATGTTTATAAGGAAAATATAATTTAAAAGTGTGTGTGGCTAAAGAGTTCGCGCTCAAAGCCAATTTACCAGAGTGGAGCGACTATGTCTTACCTACACAGTTAAGACCGATGCTCCCTCTTTAAAAAAAAAAAAAAAAGAAGTAAAATAGCCAAATTATCCAAAATTTTAGATTTTTTTTTGTAAAAATGGTTTTAATTAACATTTCAAAACTAGGAATTATTTGATTTCCTGAGTTCCAATACTTCCAATCAATATTGCAACTGCGCGTTTTAATTGTTGAATAAAATTTTGAAAAAATAAAAAATCTTAAAAAAAATTGCAACATTGACACGTCTCAGCATGACATTTGTCTTGTTGCACCTTTTTTCGATTACATAGCAACGGCACACTATACCAGTGAGGTGACTTCACGTCTAATAAGTTATCTTAATTTTTATACCAGCGCCAGTGTTGCAAAATTTAAAAACGTTAAATTGTCCATATCTTAAAATCTGTGTACATCAAGAAAAAACTGTTGAGGACTTTTTTGTTCTGTTTTTGATGTAGAATCGCGTGGTGCTAATATTATGCGGACGTTACAATACACCCTGTATGCGCACACGTAGAAAGTATTATCGAATATAGACAGACCCAAAAAGTTGTCACATTCAAATCTTCAGTTGTTCAAATAATGGTATATTATTCAACAAGCGCATTATGATAGCTATTATCCACGAAGATGAAAATTGCAGCACGAGCCTCTGGCGAGTGCTGTAACATCTAAGTGGATAATAGCCATTATGCGCGAGTGGAATACTATACTTTATCTACGAGTATGCTTGAATAAAAATAATTTTACTCACGGTAGAATTAAATTTTTATGTAAAAAAGTTTTATAGATTGCAGTTTTATTTATTAGAAAATATGGTTCTCTTTAAGTAAATATTTTGGTTATTGAAATAGTGCAAAAGTACAGATAATAATACATACTTCACTGTCGACTGAAAATTTGTAAAATAACTTTAAAAGGAGAAAAAATACAAAATCACGGTGAAAGATTTCGTCGCGCATCGTATTTCACTTTTGATTTTGCAGGCAGTAAACCATTAATTGATGCATTTGCTTTTCCCCTATTTATATCAGGTGGCGTATATTATTCAAGATGTTATTTTCTTCGAAGAACATCCTGTATTATTCTGTTTATAATAATTTTAAGTTTAATTTTTATAATACAATAATTTCTATTGTAAAATTGAAACTAAACATAAACAAAAATGTGAATGTTAGGTTATCGTGATTATCTGTCACTTCATTTTAGTATTATAATAAGTAGCTTCGTATGTTATAGTAGTTGAAAGATCAAAATCATCCTAATATTCTGCGACTTTTATATTTTTATAACATATTATTAAACGTAAAATAAACGTTTAGGGACTCCACTTTCACGTCAATGGACCATTGACAGTAGTCAGTAGTTTGAATCTGCCAAACGTACGACAGAATAGGACGGTAAAGTTAAACAATTGACATTAACGATTGAATAATGAGCTCATTGTTCAATCGACCTGACACTATTATTCGATAGGGCAATAGTAATGCATGCCATTACTTCGTTAAAATTAGACTAATAATTGATTTGTTATCTAATAGGAGTAGATAAAATACCTTATACATATATTCTTGCATTATTTTAGTTATTTCCAATTATGTCTCTTTATCCAGATAGAAATCAATTTATTTCTATTTCCACTGATTGGCTTGAATATCATTTTAATAGCAATTCGAAGAAAAGTAGCTGATCTGAGTCTGTTTTACAGATATTTTTACGGTAAGGTTCAAATAGCCCATTTGATCCCATCTAGACCATAGCAGGGCAGAAATACACGTCGAACCGCAATAGCTCTTCCATATCAGGTTCAGCTCGTTACTCCTTGTACCACTTTATTTCAAACTGCTTTTATGGTGAAACCGCATCCCTTTGGAGTAGCATTCCATGCTAGGGTTGTATTTCCCTCATGAAGAACACAGCCTACAACGACTCAAAGTTAACATGAATCGTTATCTTCTCTCATGAATAATTTTTCAATGTTAGAAAAATTCTTAATGCTATATATCACTAGATGAGATAATCATTTTATTTTGCACCAATATGAAGAAAGGTCATTAGGAATATTCTAAAAATACAAAAATTTACAGGGAAAATTTAAGATTTGCATGTAACAATTTTTTGGTCATTGGTCAAAATATTGAAGAAAAAAAATTCTACATGAGCATTTAGCTATAGGTATGTACATAGTTGGTGTCTGGGCATCAAATACTTTCATAGTTCCCCTTACAGATATTTACTGTTATGTATGTATATGTATATTATAACGAATAAATTCAATTTCTCACTTAATATTTATACAATAATTATTGAAGAAATCCAAAATAGGTCAATTTCAAAATTAAATTTATGTTCTATTGACATAAACGTAAATGTTGCTTAGTTTAAATTTCACGGCAAATAAATCGCGAACCCTCCTGTAAATGGCTACACTGTAGTAGGTTTTCACCACAAAATAGACTCTTTCTTGGTTTTAAAAACCCATTTTTAAATAGAACCAGACTTTATTATTACCTATGACTTATAAAGTTTTATTATTGGATTGTCAAAACGTAGAAACGTCATTATTGTTTAGACAAGGCATGCTATTTTGTGATTAAACATTAACAATTACTTGACAATCACTTGAATTTTTACTGAAGAATTTTAGAAAACAACGTGAAATTAAATTAATTTCTGATATCAAGCGGTTTGCGCAATAATTTTAGCTTCATTTTGATACCAAAACCATTTCTGTCAGTTTAAACGGCATGCAGGAATTCTCAAAAACCACTTTCGCAATGCTAATCCCCTATGGCCCGCTTTGAAAATCAACACCCTGTATATTTTAATTTCCTGGCTTGCAAATGCGTCAATGAAAGAGGACTTTGTTGGAGATCTAAAAAAAATTAACAATCTTTTCTAAGTATCTACCTACTTAAGTTATTGACGTGTATAGGTTTTCACGGCTGATGGCTTCAGTTGAAATCATCGTTATTCTGTTCTATTTTTCCGTGGTTCATGAATATTTTTGCTGCATGCATGAACCATGATTGCAAAACAGCCGGAATCAGTTACATATGGTTTCAATTAAGTAGTTGAGACACCCATTCTCCCAATAGATCATAAAATAAATAGGAGTTGGTGTTTTTCGATATTTTCTGGAAATCTCGCAAGCTACAAAAAATTACATTGCGAGAAGAATATTTTTGGGATCACCCGAAGAGTTATATTTTCACGGAAACCTAACATAGGCGAATAAAATATAATAAGATTACCCTGTTTTAAATTCTATCTATTTTTATGTATTAGGAAAAAGTTAAGTGCATATAGCTTTTTGGTAGATGAATTATGCGCACCATTCTAAATAGCAATTGAATTTATTTGTATTTTTGGAATTCTCAAGATAATATCTACCTTTCACACGACGAAGAAAGGTAAAAAAAAATCTTCAAAAAATAAAATTTTTGTGAGTTGGGAAAAAAATTTGAAAACCCCATTAATTTCTGGGTAAAATGAGCTCACCTCTATAGCAAATAAAGTTTTTGAACATTTTTGGATGAGTTTTGGAGAAAATAGGGATGTTTTAAATGTCCTAGGTAAACCCGTGCAGTAAATATCTACATTTCTTATTGGTATGAGTGATTTCACCAAATATAATTAATTGTATTCAGATATTTGATCCCAAGTAAACAGAGATGGAGGGAGCTCCACGGTTTAACATGTGGTATTGTTAAGAGATCATATTGTCATCGGTAGTTTGTGTAACCCTTTCCGGCCATCTTATAATGGGAGGACAGTAAAGGGTGCTTAATAGGCTGTTACCGTACCAATTAAAAGTCTTGACGTCTATTGGTGGTGACCCGAAGGTGGGGCAGGATGGGATAGATTCCAGTTTTGTTGTTATAGGATATATGTGATGTCCGCAACGGCTTGAGTTTTTTTCAACAAGGTGTTGAATTATTGTTTTTTTAAGAGTCATTTTTATTATCTACGAAAGTAACTTATAGAATTATTTTTTCAATTTTGGCATGTCTTATAATAGGATATAAAACCACATATTTTTATTAGAAAAAATATTCCATTGATCCACTCTGATATGTTCTTTTTAAAAATAAAACTAATATTTACGCTAATTTTGTTAAATTTAATATAATTTTTATTTATAATTGTTTTAATCAAGAACGGTGGTCCAACGAGAAAAACACAAGAGACCGTTTTCATGTAGAATTGATCAGATTAATCAGAAAAAATACCGGATGGCCAAATGTCAGTGGCGCACTGGTGGAGCAATAGAAAAAAATTTATAATTAAAATATGTGGTTTTACATCCTATTAACACAAACTAAAATTGAAAAAATTCGGAGATAACTATTAAAAAACTGAAAATTAAACACTCTGTAGAAAAACATTTAAGCCGTGCCGGACATAGGTATACGTTCACATGAAATTTACCTAATAAAATGATCTATAAAGAATCACATCCTGAAATTTTAGTATGTTATTAAGAGATATCAAAAACGTTGTAGGGAAAAATTACCTTTTAATAAATAAAAGCTCATAAAATTGTATAAAACTTCTCGAAAAAAGTTTCGAAAAACGTTGAAATTTTCGAAAGAAATCATTTTATAGCATATTTTTCATTAAACAATCAAACATTCCTTCATATCGTCTAAAATATTCATCAGAGAAAGAAAATAATGTAATTAGAAGTTTTATACAGGGTTAGAACTATTTAAAGGGCCATTACAAGTTACTTGAAAACTTCTGACACTCGGGCTTAATCACAGCCATACAAAATATATTTTTTTGCAGGTATATCTTAAACCATTGAAGATATGAGTTCGGTTAAATTAGAGAAAAGATGCACAATTTTGTGGTCATCTTGAATCCGTCAAAATATACAAGATGTCTGTGACCATTCCTGAAATATCCTGAAAAAACTGAAAAATCGAAAATTTTCATTATTTTCATCATATCTTTTCTATTATTGGAAATTAAAAAATATTTTTTGTATGGGCTAGCATAAGTCGGCAAGAGCTACCCAGCTGACGAACAAATAATGGAATCCAAAAACTAATTAACTTCAAAAATTAAATTTCAAAAATTTTTGTTCTTCTTTAAAAAAAAGACAACTTTTTAGACCTAAAAAACTATAAGGCAAGCAGTATGACTTTATGTTGACCTGTTTCATCGAAAAAATTTTATTTTTCTATGAAAAAATAAGAATAAAAATTTTGGAATTTTTTTTTTGAAGTTTATTAGTTTTTGGTTTCCATTATTTTTTTCATATCAAACGACATAAAAAACAATATAGCGGTCATAAGAAAAACGAAAGTTGACTATGAAAACTCTGGGATCTAGTCGGCTTTGAAAATTTTTGAAACGTCAGTTGAGTAGCTCTTGGCGACTTATGTAAGCCTACGAAAAATTATTTATTAATTTCTAATTATAATTTTTCAGGATATTCCCGCAAATACTAGGGATATGTCGAAGTTTTATTTCGCAAAATACTTATCTAAAAATAGCGCAAATTTTCTTTAATTTACCGGAACTCTCGTATCTTCAATGGTTTAAGATATAATTTTTTTAGAACAAGTTTCTGAGGGAATCTTGCTCATGCACTATACACCTCGTTTTGATCCATTAGTTGGCTGGACTATCATAAATGAGATAGAATGGAAATTATGGAGTCATTTTGATTGACGTCTCAAAAACTACACAAAACTTATTGCACGAATAGTGAAAAAATAGTTTTGAGATCCCCGAATTTAAATTAGTTTTAGGATTGGGGAATTTTTGATCAAAAAAATTGACTTTTTTAAATTCTGATTCTAGAAGCAGGTGCGGGCTAGCGGATTGAGAAACTTTCTAATTAATTAAATTTTAGTTTGATGTCTTTAACCATCGTTCAGAAAAATTTGACTGTAACAGAAACCGACAGTGACAATTATTATAATTTAATAAGAATTAATTATTATTTTTTTTAAATTAAATTAATGTTTTTTTTTTTTATTTTACTCTCTGGAACTGGGTCTGGAATAAAAATGCAGTACTTTTTATATGAATTATATTTATTTGACTAAACCATAAATATTTTTTTACATAATACATATGCATAAACTTAAAATTAAAAGGGAAATCAAAAAGTAAATTAAAATTAAAACCATGAAGGTAAAAATCTATAGCTAATTATTTAAATGATAGCAGCATTATTTCGTAGCATATTTTACATACATCTATATTTACATTATTTGTATTTGCAGCCATTAATTTAATAATTTTGTCACAAAGCAAATTCATTGTAAGATGATAAAACTGCACCGGATTAAATAATTCAAACTATACTTATAAAAAATGCCCTAATAATTTTTTAATTCTTCATCGCAGTGTTACTGATGAACTGATAACAATATGTAAATACCTTTGGAACCAATAAAGCGGTAGAATAAAGCCAAAAATTTGTTTTTTGTTTGAAAAAAAATGAAAAAAAAGAACAAAATTTCTAAATAATTACTACTGCATTGAAAAAAATAATTGATAAGTAGGTACAAATTTCAAATGTGTTTTACAAAGAGAGTGCAATTCATCATAAATTTACAAACTTAACACTATATTCAGGTGTCCCACACGGTGACGTCCATTAGAGTATCAGGAGTATATTATGGGAGTATACTACTTAATAATTAAGCATGACCATGAGATTTCATCTTTTATAGAATATTTTCAACTCTTTACCACTTCCGGTTATATCGGAAGTCGATACTATGTTTATTACTTTATTGGAACACCATGTACCTATTATATATTTTTAAAATTTTAGATTCTCTAAGAAAATTCAATGAAAATTGTTTTTTTAGTTGAAGTTTATATAAGGAGCATTGTATTGAGTTATAAACAAAATTACAATTTTCATTTTTTTGCAACTAATAAAATGCTCGTTACAAAATTCAACTGTAAAAACCATTCTTACTGAATTTTCACAGAGAATCTAAAACTGTAAAAAGATACAGGGTGTTCTGTTAAAGTAGCAAACATAGTTTCGACTTCCGGTATAACGGGAAATGATAAAGAAATGGAAATTCTTTACATTTTTATATAGGATATTTTTTTAAAGCATGTTTTAAAGCCTATTTTTATATCAAATTGGTCATGCTCAACTATTAATTTTAGAGTTTTCTTACGTCTAGAAGTACAGATACTTGTAATGGACGTTCGTTGTGTGGGACCCCCTGAAATGTTGCTGCTCAACAACAGGCTATAAGAAAATATTTGCACGACGTTATTAAAATATAAGAACACATTTTAAAGCGGCATAAATTCATCTAATAAATCAAACAGATCATTGTTACCTTGATTCATACCAAATTTATCGTTTTGCTGCTTATAAACGGGATCGGAATCAAAAGAAAAAGTGGTATTTGGTAAGCAGCATGGATTGAAATAATTGGATGAACAATTTTCCAATTGATTTAGCAAATCACTATAATTTTTTTGATCAACGACAGTGGTTAGGGATACTTACATCACTAATCATTGTTACTTTCTCGTTCTGCTCCCACGCCATATTTACAGGTGAAGGCAAAATAGACGAGGTAGATGATGTAGACGAAACAGGACAATGAGGAGTATTCTGCTGGTTCTTCTCACCACTCGTCGTTCCTTTTTCTGTCTTTATTGAAGATGATTTTGTGCTTTCTTTCTTTTTCTTCATTCTTCTGTTCTGGAACCATATTTTTATCTGCTTCTCTGATAATTTAAGAGCTTGCGCAAGTTGAACTCTTCTCGGCCGACACATATAATTATTGTTTTCGAATTCAGCTTCTAACGCCAGTAGTTGCGAAGTCGAAAAAGTCGTACGGTATCTTTTGGAAGATTTCTCTGACTGCTCACTTCTCACTTCTGCATTATCAGCTCCTTAAAAAGAATATTAGCATCATTAATATATTGTAATTTGTGACTATTTATATTTGTATCTATTTTAAAAGATACTTTAAATATCCACCTTAATAACTATGAATAATAAAAATGAATAAATAAAAATGTATAAAAGGTTAAAGCTTAATACCTAATTATTGTGATCATTTTAATTTTCAAACATTTTGATTTTTCAAACAGTTGAACTGAGCTATAGAGGATACATAATAAACAAGTAAAATTCCTTAGAATTTTACTAAGGGAGAGGGGGACTTTTTTTTTGGTCCAAAAAGTATATTTTTATAATATTATATTCATTAATTTAATAAAATACAAATAATTTGTTTTCTCATTTGTTGCGTATACCTATTATAGTTACTGCGATACACTGTATATGAATATTCCTAATGCACGAGGAAAGAGAACATTCTTAATTTGGGGTTACAACAATTATGATGATTTTACATATACCTACATATAAAATATTCCTATCGCATTTTAAACACTCGTTAAGATTCTTACCATTTATTATAATCGTATAGTTGATATTTTCTTTGTCATCAGTGTGAATTTCTGAACCTTGAAAATCATGCTTGATTTCGACGGGTTGCTGCATTTGTGCTAAATTATTGGTAGGTGGCACAACGCTCACAGGTTGAAGCACATTCATGACCAACATCTGAACCTCTGCTGGAAGCGGATTGTCGATCTTTGCTGAGGTGAACTGATGTGCCCTTTCAATCCACTTTTCGTAGGTAGTTTTTTCTGATGAATTGTTATCGACAGTCTGAAACAATAACCATTCGATTATTTAATTTTTTTACCTATTGACATTTTTTTATAATAATTAAAAGCATTCAATATTTAAAGCTAAAGCACTTAGTATGATTTTATTATTTGTACTTAGGTCGAACAAAAAACAGAAATGTGCAAAGTTTCACATTTTGTAATAGTCAAATGACTCAGAAATTAACAAATTTAAAAAGTAAATTTTTTATCGATCTTATAGGTATGTATATGCCACATTCAGGGATTAATTCCCAGTCGTTAAAAATATAACCTACTTCATCATGGAGGAACACTCGATAGCTTCTCAGCCATTGAGTGTTTCTGATCCCTGTTTTTCAAAGTGAAATTATTGATGATGTAGATTGCTCGCAATTATTATAGAAAAAGTGTTTAAAAAAAATTATTAAAAATTATTTTCGAAAAAATACAAGTAACCACCTACCTACATATAAGAATATTACTTAAAATACTTACAGGTGTATTATTCAAAATTCCAGGATCTCCTTGGTGATTTGAACCATAGTCCAAATTACTAAACTCCAAAATATCTGATGCAACATGGAAATTAGACGGCAGCGGCAGCGAATTTTCGGCTACGGGTAAAGTATCGAAAAAATAATCACCCTGCATCATCTTGTATTTAGGTGATTTTTTGTCAAGAACTCAAGAATATATTGCTTCTCACTATTGCTCAACGCTTAAGTTCTCTTAATGTAGTTTTGAAGAGTATACAACTGCAACTGTTCAAGTGTTCAATGACAAGCGCTAAGGGCTAGGGAGAACTGGCTTATTTGATTTTAAAGTGGCCGTATTTATATGTTTCCGCTCACTCCAGCCACATAATGTTTCTATTCTGTGCTCCAACCCTGAGATAATTGTTTCGATGCCCCGCCCACTCTTTTACCTGAAATTTAAGTTCAGATAATTAGTTTTGGGAGACTACATGCAATACATGCCCAAGCATTTTTTTTATAAGTTTAATATTAATAATTAATATGGGTAAAAATTAGAAAATAATTTTGTAAAATGAAACTATAATGAAAATATACATATGCCCCTAAAAAATATATCGCATATTATCACATAATGTAACTCGAGTAAATACAACACAAATTAGGTAGGTAAGTATCGATACCTACGTCTTTCAATATCTAAAAAAAGTACAATACATAAATTTTTTCCCCCGTGAAGAGGATAAAAAACCTTCTTGAACATCAATCGCATAAATAGTGTAGGTATTTTTATTCAATTTTGAATATTTTCACCGCTTTTTAAATTGGCTTTATATAATTTTTTTATAGTCACTTCATATTGGCCTAGTGTTTTACTGTGAAAATTTCATTTCATTTCGTTTGAAAATGTGCCTTAGAATGGATTTTTAAATTTAACAAAACAAAAAAAATGCCAAAATTTAACAATTTTGTCCCTTTTCCTATGCATACCACTGGCTAACTTTATTCTAAAAATGCACTTTTTAAAACTATAATAATAATAAACACGTAAAACTGCCGCTTTTACCATAGAAGGATCCATGCTCGAAAACATGCTCAGACTAAATAATAAGTGGCATAAAACATTTCGTTCTTTATACTATAGATAGTAGGATAATTCCTACTATATCCTTATTTTCGCTTTCTTACTTAAAAACTGGTATTTTTTTCTCATTAAAATTTATAAATTAAATAAATTTATGATAGGCAAAAGCGGCAGTTTTACATGACTAATAGTAGGTACCTATACCTGTAAATTCGGAAAAAGTTACAGGAGAGATTTGAAAACCTAAAATTTGGAAATTTAGAGAAATGAGCATCATGTAAAAAAATCGACTATCTCCGCCATTTTTCTTATTGGCTTTTAACTGTAAAAAATTCAGTTCAATTCTTTAAAAAATGTGCTCATAAATGGTTATAGAAATTTAGCCATTTTTACCCTTTTCGTACTCTTATTATATATAACTACCCTATAACTTTTTTTATAGATTTATTAACAGAAATAATGCAAAAATTTATTGCGTTAACTCAAATTGCAAATAATTTTCTTCCAATTTTGTTAATTTGGGTAAAAAAGTTTTTTTCTATCTTGCTTATACAGGCTGTCCCGTAATATGTGGGCAATCTCCCGGATTTGGGAAAATTTTGTAAAAATAAATTAAATTTTTCTATAACTTTCACTCCTACGAGACACCCCTGGAAAGATATTACCCCTTAAAGTTAAGGGTTGAAAATTTATATTTTATAATAACTTTTTCATTAGTTGGCTGATATTTTTGAAATTTGTCAGTGTTATTTGTAGTAACAAGGAGTCTTTTTAACATCATGTAAATTAAAATTATCAAGTCCAGTGGTGTCAAGGGGGACACCCTCACCAATATTATTGCAAAGAAGAACGTACGCCACTGACTTTTTTTAAAATTTTGTTATTTTTTCAGATTTAACAACTAATTATACAGCTTTTTTGTCTTTCGAGCTTTTTTTCCCATTTTGGATCGTTTTCGAAATAATAAAATAAAGTCCACTTAATTTCATATCCCTGAACCAACTAAGAAACACGTGGAAAAAATTATAAAATAAAATTCGTTAGTTTCGATGTTAAAATGTACTTAATTTAGTGTTTATTTGTTGTTATTGTAACATATTTTTGATAATTTTGATAAAAAGTAATACAAAAAATTATTATTTCCAAAAGAAAATTTTCCCCATATTTCTTATGCGTGGTCCAGGGATTATGCAATTAAGTGGACTCTAATTTTTTTATTTCGTAAGCGAATCAAAATTCGAAAAAATTCAAGAGCCAAAAAAGTTGCATTATTACTTGCAACTTAATCTGAAAAAAATATCAAAATTAAAAAAAAGTCAGTGGCATAAATTTTCCTTTGCAATAATGGGTATCCCCTGGACAGCACTGGACTTAACAATTTTAATCTACAAAGGGTTAAAGGGGCTCCTTATTACCACAAATGACACCGGCAAATTTCACAAATGTCCGCCAACTATTGAAAAAGTTATTGCAAAGAATTAATTATTAACCCTTAACTTTAAGGGGTCATATATTTTCAGGGATGTCTCGTAGGAATAAACGTTACAGTTATTTTTTTATTTATTTTCACTAAATTTACCCAAATCCGGGAGATTGTTCACATATTATGGGACACCCTGTATACATAATGCGTTCAAAAAATAGCCCTTTGTCGTAAAACAGCTCTACCAATTTTGCTTAAATGCAATACCAGACCACTTCTTGTGAGTATCCTACTCCCGCAAAAATTTCAGCCCCCTTGATTGAAAACTGCGATCAGAAACCGTGCCTTATGGACCGGATTTTTGGAATTTTGAAAGCTCAGCCTGTAGAAGTAACGCGTCTTTTGAAAACTTTTTCAACGAAAATCTAACGTTGTAGCACCCCTTTTTGGGGACACCTACATTTGATTTGTCTTTTTGATTATTTCTCAGGGAGGTTCTTTTGAGTATTACTTTGCATTAATTAAAGGAAGAGTTAATTAAATATACTTTACTATAATACTATATTGTTACATAAGTACAACACAATTACAAATTTATCCCCCACAAGTTATAACTTAAATTCTAGAATAAACTCAACAAAGCTTAATATAATTAAAGACTCACGGTAACATCCGGGGTGGGGCTCTTGACTGCCACATTAGAATTATTAAACTGAAGAATATATATGTAATTGTTAAACTGAAGATGATTATGCTGCTTGCTGCTTTACCCTTCGGGGTAACGGATGATGAAGACTGTAGATTGGAGACGAAGTTATACGAAATTATATTGCTTGGTACACTTCTAAATTATTACCAATATTAACACTCGGGATTTTTATTATTAAAAGTACACTCTGTATATTACATTACCAATATTAACACTCGCAGGAGACACCGATCTGCCTATCTTGCAGGAAAGGGTCCGTCTTTCGTCGAGCACCGCTAGTACCCGACTCCCTTCACAGTAGTCGAAATTCGCACTTCCTTACCATCCAGCTTCGTGGTGGTCCTTTCCTTCGTTTAACCCCTCACCTCACACAATTCACTCCTTGTCTATGGTTACAATATCAGTCCCAATCATTGGCGTGCTTCATAGCCCCCCAAGGTTGAAAATCCCTGGACTGCCAAAGAAAAAGGGGTTTTCAAGCTTCATAACAAGCACGACCCTTAAAAATTTATTTGTCCCTTTGAAAAATAAAAACAACACCAAAACAATAATTCAATTCTTAGTTCTCTCTTTTTAATAAACTTATAACTGTTCTATTCGTGGATAAAACTTCCTTAGGTTAATGATATTTTGAATACCTAGATTTTGATTAGTATCATTATCCACCACATCGTAAGCATTTGCATGAGGCTTACCAACTACGGTACAAGGACCTCTAAATAGCACAAAGAATTTTTTTATTACCCTATCCTCACTGGACGATAATTCATGATTTCGTACCAACACTTGGTCACCAATATTAAATGTCGTCAAAGAATACTTTTTATTATGTCTTAAACGTCTCCTATCTGCCTTATTTTTCATTCTTTCATAAGCCAATACCAATATATTTTTCTGCTTTGTTCCTTCAGGAATAGCAATGTCTTTTATAAATGAATTTTCACGTTTAATACCAAACTGTAACTCATTGGAACTATAGCCAGTAGTTTCGTTTATCGCCTGGTTAAGGTATTCCTGTACTTTTGACAATTCAAATGCCCACTTAGTATGTTTGGAAAAACATAACGCTCTTAACAACCTCCCTATTTCCCGATTGTATCGTTCAGTAGGATTTCCACTGGGAAAATATACACTAGTATGCAAGACTTTTATCTTCAAGTTACCAAGAGTATTGTTCCAAGAACGGCCTACAAATTGCGTACCATTATCTGAGAGGATTGCTGCAGGTTGTCCTATCTCCTTGAAATAATGATTAACTAACTTGTTTAAAATGACCTTACGCGTAGCCTTTTTTAATGGATATAATACGACATGTTTAGAAAATAGATCAACGACCACTAGCAACTGAGTAGCTCCACCCCTCGAAGCAGGCAACGGTCCCATTAAATCTAAACTAACGAATTCTCCAGGTTTTGAGGGTATTATCGAATGTAAGTCACCATGATTTTTAGGACCTATTTTTGTTTTTTGACAAAGACTACATCCGGAAATAATTTTCTTAACAACTGGCCTCATCTTCGGGAAGTAATAAAATCTACGCAACCATGAAAAACATTTAAAAGACCCAAAATGACCATTCTCTTGATGTTCTTGTTCCACTAAAGAAATTATATGTTTGGAGGGAATACAAATACGATAGTTGTTTTTCTCATTTTTTTCATATTTAAACAAACAGCCTTTATAAACTGTGAAATATTTTTCGAATCGATTATCCTTATGTTCCTTTAAAGCCATTATTATTTTTTTGCAAAAAGCATCGTTATTTTGATCGTCTATTATATTCTTAAAATTCTTTTCAATTTCCCTATACAGTAACGACTGCATCAAACAAATTTCGACCTTGCCCGATTCAGAAGATTCTTGGGCTACCAGTTGATCACTGGGATTGCGCGATAAAGCATCCGCTGCTTCATTTTCTATCCCTGGACAGTATTGAAATTTAAAATCATATTCTTGCAAATATAGAATCCATCTAGTCAATCTCGAGTTAAGAAGTCTACAAGTTAAGAGAAATGATAAAGATGCATGATCACTAATAATTGTCACCTTATAACCCAATATAAATATTCTCCATTGCTTCAATGCAGTAATAATAGCTAACAATTCTCGCTCCGTTGTAGTATAAGCTAACTCACTACCTCTTAGTGACCTTGAATAAAATGAAATAATGTTTTTCTGACCTGTTTTCTCATCCATTTGAAAAAAACAAGCACCAATCCCAAAATTTGATGCATCCGTCTGAATAAAATAGGGTTCATCAGGGTTAGGATGATATTGGAGTATTGTTTTAGAAAAACTACGTTTTAGTACTTCGAATGATTCCTGTTGAGCTGCCCCCCATTTCCAAGGACATCCCTTTTTTAAAAGTTCCCGCAACGGAGTTGCTAACGCTGATAAATTCGGACAGAACCTACGATCAAAATTTATAACACCCATAAAACCCCTTAATTGTTTTAGGTTTTGCGGCGCTGGGAATGATAAAATCGCTTCTACCCGTTGACAGTCCATTTTTATTCCCTCAGAAGAAATCACATGTCCAAGAAAATTAACCTCTTTCTGTACAAATTTAGATTTTTTTAGTTTTATTGTCACACCAGCTTTAGAAAATTTTTCAAAAATGTGCCTCAAATGTTTCAAATGATCGTCAGGATCAAATGAAAACACCAATAAATCATCGACATACGGTATTACAAAATCACCGATGTCATCACCCAAAACAAATTCAAGAGCTCGAATAAAAGCGGCTACAGAAATTGACAACCCAAAAGCCAACACACAAAAGACATAAGTATGCCCTTCATAACTAAAACCCATATATTTACGATCCTCCTCTGCAATGCTAACCTGCCAGTAGGACGAGGTCATATCTATTATACTTAAATAAGTATTTTTTTGAAATTGAAACAACAATTCATTTGGATTTTTAGGCATCACATGGTCTTTTATTAATCTAGTATTCAAAAATCGAGCATCGAGACAAACACGACAAGATTGGTCTTTTTTAGTTACTACAACCAAAGGACTGACGTACTCAGTTTGAGCTTTCTTAATAATGCCTAATTTTTCCATTTGTTTAATCTGTTCCGCCACTGTTTCTTTATATTTATGTGGTATAGGATAAGACTTCCTATAAAATGGAGTATAGTCATTTAATTTTATTCGATGTTCAAAATTTCGAATCCTTCCTGGTTGTTCAGAAAAAACATGTTCATATTCGAACAATAACTTTTTTAGTTTATTTTTAAAATTGTCATCTTTTAAATCACAGTCATTAATTGACTCTACTATTGCTTTAAATTTATCTTCATCACGGATTTCTAAGTCTTCAAAATAATTGTCACTGCAAATGTTTTGTATTACAGACAATTGCACTCTCGACTCTGAATAATTGTTCAATTTTACGCACTCCTTAAATTCATTATTACTGAATTTTCCCAATAATTTATTTTCAAATAGATTTATTTCGACTTGAAAATCCTCCAACCAATCACAACCAAGAATTATATCTCTGGATAAGCCTGGTATTATTACACAACCTTGTTTAAATGATAGACTCTGATTAATGGTAAACGACAAATAAACTTGTTCTTTTACTTTCTGAGATTTCCCTTTTATTGCTCCCATAACTGTAATGCCTTTTACTGGTAATTTGATCATTTTATGATTTTTCTCTATCAATTTATTGATAAGATTTGGAGAACAACAACTAATCTGACTCCCACTGTCTACTAGAATTTCTACAGAAAAACCTTCAATTTCAGCTTTTAAAATAGGTAACCTAGCTACTGACGGCAATTTTCCTTCCAATTCATCAACTAAATAATCTTGAATGTCCGCAAACACCGAATTATTCTGATTATTTTGTGAAATATTATTCTCATTTTCCACATCAAGTTCAATAATATTCACCCCGGCACTGTCTTCATAAGATTCTCTATTTTTAGGTATCGCTCCTTCCTGCAAATAATTTCTTTGAATATTACGCCTTTCATCGATTGTTGCTGGGAATAATGCTGGGACCGTGTTTATTTCACGACGTAAATTCTGGTTTGGCCGCTCGGAGAAATCGATACTACCATTACCATGTCCCCTACCTACCTCACTTCTTGAAATTTCAACACCTGGGACGGAACTAGATTTTTCACGACTATCAACAATATCATAGTTATTTTCCTTTTGAATCATATTGACACTACGTTTTTGATAATTATTCCTCTGTATTTGCGAGTTATTATTCTCTCGGAAATTAAAATTCCCTTTATTGTTATAATCACTTGGATGATACGAATTAGCGTTGTTACCTGACCTATTAAAAGTTTGATTTTGATAAGGAGGCTTATTAAAATTTGTATTTTCAGAGCGGTTAAAATTTCTATCATTACCCTGGCGTCTGGAATAATAGTCATTACGGTCATTTCCTGAATAGTTTTCATTTCTTTTCACTCGGTACCTATTATCATTATCAAGTCTCCTCAAATAATTTTCAGCATCATCTACATTACGCAACGAATATAAAATGGCTTCTATTTCAGGTGAAAAGTGGCTTGAAAGAAGTTTCAAAATTTCATCATCGTCAAGTGGGGGTTCTAGGTACTGAGATTCTTTGGCTAGTTTTATGAAATAATCTGCTTTTGATAAGGAAGAATCATCGTATCTACCTAAACAAATCCTTCTATAAGTATCCCTTTGAATATTTAAATTCCAATATTTCGAAAGAAATAAATTTTCAAAATCTTCAAAACTAACTATTTGATTTTGCTTAAATTCAAAATATTCAGCAGCTGACCCCTTTAAAGCATCGATAGCTAATTCTACTTTTCTATTATTTGGTATTTCGGCTTCATGAAATTTTCTTTTCAACTTTCTCAAAAATACAACTGGATGAACAGAACCTCCAGGATGAAATTGTAATGCCTGTCCTCCCCATTCTTTCCATAAAAATATTATGTTTGAATTTGAATTATTATTAACCTGAGCCTGAGGATTTCTGCTTTGAAAAATCACTGACGAATCTTTTAATAAAGTATCATTTTGCTCATCCCTGGGCTCATCCTTATTATTACTTTTATTTAAAATCCCTTTTCTTTGACTTTCCTGGTCACAATATTTATTTTGATTTTCAACTTTATCTCTCTGATCAACAACATTTAAATCTTTATCGATTATTACATTTTCCAAATTATCATTCATTTTGATTACATTTTTATTTAACAATCTTAGCATTTCACTATTTTGGAGAGACTGAGATTCTAGAATTTTACATAAATTATCAAACTGTTCATCATTTCGCTTTAACAAATAAACAATAGGATCAATACCTTTGTTTTGACTACCTTCAACATTTTCAGAGTTCGAAGTCTCTGGTTGGTTTTCTGTACCTCCCATTATTAATGCAAAGTTTTCTCACCCAGGACAATTAACATTGAATTTACTGAAAAGTTACTTTAATTAATTAATTAATTGCCCACTCGTTGGTCGCCAATTTTTGTAGCACCCCTTTTTGGGGACACCTACATTTGATTTGTCTTTTTGATTATTTCTCAGGGAGGTTCTTTTGAGTATTACTTTGCATTAATTAAAGGAAGAGTTAATTAAATATACTTTACTATAATACTATATTGTTACATAAGTACAACACAATTACAAATTTATCCCCCACAAGTTATAACTTAAATTCTAGAATAAACTCAACAAAGCTTAATATAATTAAAGACTCACGGTAACATCCGGGGTGGGGCTCTTGACTGCCACATTAGAATTATTAAACTGAAGAATATATATGTAATTGTTAAACTGAAGATGATTATGCTGCTTGCTGCTTTACCCTTCGGGGTAACGGATGATGAAGACTGTAGATTGGAGACGAAGTTATACGAAATTATATTGCTTGGTACACTTCTAAATTATTACCAATATTAACACTCGGGATTTTTATTATTAAAAGTACACTCTGTATATTACATTACCAATATTAACACTCGCAGGAGACACCGATCTGCCTATCTTGCAGGAAAGGGTCCGTCTTTCGTCGAGCACCGCTAGTACCCGACTCCCTTCACAGTAGTCGAAATTCGCACTTCCATCCAGCTTCGTGGTGGTCCTTTCCTTCGTTTAACCCCTCACCTCACACAATTCACTCCTTGTCTATGGTTACAATATCAGTCCCAATCATTGGCGTGCTTCAACGTCATTCCAAAGTTTTACAAGGACTCAAAATTTCCTTCACTAATCTTGAAAGATAAAGTTACAGGAGGGTTCTTTAAATCGAAAATTCCCGATTTTTGAGAAATAACGTTTCTGAAAAAAAAGCTCGCACACCTCAACTTCAAATTTTTGTCAAGCATTTTTTAAGCATCAATTTCAATTTTTACCCCCACTGCTCCCACCCCCACCATAGTGGTCATGTTTTCTTTTTAAATAGAACCTGTATATTTTTGTATTTTCATATTGCGGTTGAAAATATTCAAATTGCGGAAACAAATGAAAATAGAAATTTTTCATTATAAAAGCAGTGTACATCGGACACGATCAAGATATCGGAAAACGGCTTATAGGTACATGTCCCTAATTTAACTATTTATGTATTTTATGTATTTACTACTGTACTTATGTATTACTTATGTATTACTTAGTACCTATGTACTTTATGTATATACTTTTTATGTATTTTAAATTTTTATACAGGGTGTAGAGTTTCAGATAACAATTTTCGAGTTAACTCATGGGTTTTATGCATGCAGAGAAACTATAGCTTTCTTATAACGATTTTAATTGATAGCAAAGTATTTTGCGTCTTCTCCGTCACGCATCATGGAATCAACTGGCATTTATTTTTATTTATAAAACTGTCATCAGTAGTTAATGTATTGTTTCGTAGGTACGTTCAGGAGGACGCGATTACATAATTATAAAGTTTAACATTACATAAATTCGAACATATTGCCCGCCTTGAAATCTCATTAAGAGTTTCAACTTAAATACATTTTTGTACATATAGATACATGCAGGCACAGTAATAAATTAACTCATATTTCCTAGTAAATTAAAACAAAACAGTGTTAACAGTATAAATGAAAGATTATAAAAAGTTTATAGATTGAATAAAATTATTTCTTTACTCATTGTCCTCAATAGGTAAAACACACACTTTAACGACAGGTCTCTTAAGTTCCCCATGGGAACATTTCACTGTCACTACTCTGATTACATCATCTTTTCCAGGATGAATCTGACTTATACGACCCAGTAACCAACGAGAGGGAGGTATGTTGTCTTCTTTGATGAGTACCACTTGTCCTACTTTTAGATTTGAAACACCCTTTTGCTTCCATTTTGAACGTTGTTGAAGTTCATGTATGTATTCCTTCGACCATTGTCGCCAAAAAGTTTGTATCACATGTTGTAGGTGTTCAAGTCGACTTAAGCGGTTGACGGGTAGATCAACAAAATTTGGTTCAGGCATATGGGAATAGGATCGTCCGACGAGGAAATGGGATGGAGTCAACGCTTCAATATCGTTTGCATCGTTTGATAAGGCTGTCAGAGGCCGCGAATTCAAGATTGATTCAATTTGATAGAGAATGGTACAAAAATCTTCATATACTAGCGGTAATTTTGATAATACTCGCTTCAGATGATTTTTTGTGCTTTTAACGCCTGCCTCCCATAGACCTCCAAAGTGAGGAGCATTTGGTGGAATAAAATGCCATTGAATACTTTCATCTGACATTATGTCAATAATGGATGAATTATATGTTTTCAAAAACTTTCCTAAATGTGACATTTCATTGCGAGCGCCCACAAAGTTTGTTCCGTTGTCACTGTAAATATGAGACGGCCTGCCTCTGCGTGCAATGAAACGTCTAAGAGCAGCAATGAATGATTCTGTGTTTAAACTAGTTACTAATTCTAAGTGGATCGCCTTTGTAGCCATACATATAAACAGACATATGTAACCTTTGGTAATTTGTCCACCTCTACCTGTTTTACTCTTGAGGAGAAAAGGTCCAGAATAATCCACTCCCGTTGAATAAAATGGATACATGATTGCAGTTCGCGCTGATGGCAAATTTCCCATTATTGATTCACAGGGTTTTGCTCTAAATCTAAAACATTTCACACATTTTCTAACTATGTTTTTTGTTACATTTTTGCCATTTATAGGCCAATACCGTTCTCTAATAGAATTTAGCAATAGCTTTGGTCCAGCATGAGCTAATTTTCTGTGTTCTGATTCTAATAATAAATTAGTGAAGTGATGCTTTGGAAGCAAGATTTGATGTCTTTTGTCGAAATTAAAATTTGAGAGCTGTAATCTGCCTCCTACTCGCATAATATTATTTTCATCTAGAAATGGAGACAAACACAACAATTTGGATTTGGAAGGTAATTCACTTCTTCTTGTTAGGCATTCAAATTCCTTACTAAAACATTGTTTTTGAATCATTCGAATTAAAGTTTTAGTAGCATATTTTATCTCTCCAACAGTAAGAGAACCACATTCTCTTAATTCTTTTGATAACAGACTATTGTTTTTAAAACGAATGCACATTGCAGTGATCCTGATTAATTTACGTAATGACGAGTATTTTTCAATTGCAAACGATGTAGAGGTAATGCAGCTGATAAATGTGGCACACTCTTTTCGTTCCTCTGTAATTTGTATTGATTTCAGATTGCAATTGGAAAATTTCCATTGATCTTTTGTATTTTTGAGCCAATGTGGTCCGTTCAAAAATCCTTTCAAAACTTCTAACTGATTAGGATATATTCCTCTAGATATGATATCTGCTGCATTATCTAAAGAATTAACATGATTCCATTGACTGATTTCACTAAGGCTTTGAATTTCTGAAATACGATTTGCAACGTAAGTTTTCCACCTGCTTGAAGGGGAATTAATCCAACAAAGGACTATTTTTGAATCACACCAATAGTACTTAGCAGTTAATGGCAATTTTAATATAAATTCAAATTTTTCAACTAACTGTGCAGAGAGAACTGCAGCGCATAGTTCTAGTCTTGGTAAGGTTATTTTTTTTAATGGAGCTACTCTGCTTTTAGCTGCTAAGAGATGTACTTCTACTTCGTCATTGGCATTTACAGATCTAATATAAATACATGCACCATACGCTATCTCAGACGCATCAGAGAAAGCATGCATTTCAATTTGTATTGGATTATCAATAAGCACTCTTCTAGGTATTTTGATATCATTTATGTTTTTCAGATTATCTGTAAAATTCAACCATTTGGTTTGCATATCAATTGGAACGGACTCATCCCAATGCAGTTTCATTTTCCAAATGGTTTGTATCAGAATTTTAGCGGTAACGACAATTGGGCCTATTAAACCCAATGGGTCATAAAGTTGTGCTGTTGTAGCCAAAATGGTACGTTTGGTAATATGTTTGTTTATTTTGATATTAGAAGAAAAATAACAAAACGTATCTTCATGGGGATTCCAGGAGACTCCTAGAGGTTTCTTGATTTTGTCTCCCAGAGGGATATTCTCTGCTGGTGTATATACTGGTTCAGAAATTTCATTTGAATTGCTAACAAATTTCCTTAAAGGAAAACCTGCTTTTTGAAGAACAATTTTTAGATTATTTTTTATGTTGATTAACTCATTAATACTCTTTGCACCTGTTAAAACATCATCAACATAAAAATCATGTTTTATAATTTCAGATATTTCTGGATATTGAATTTGATTGTCATAGGCAACTTGCATTAACGTTCGGATAGCTAAAAAAGGTGCAGATGTGGTACCGTATGTAACAGTATTCAATTCAAACCACCTAAGGTTTTCATGAGGGTTGCTTCGCCATACAATTCTCTGATATTGCCTATCTTCAGGATGAATCAATACCTGGCGGTACATTTTTTCTATATCTGCAGTCATGACAAAAGCATGTATTCGAAATCGCGAAATTATGGCAAATATATCATCCTGTATGGTTGGACCTTTACATTGGGCTTCATTGATAGAGAACCCATCTGATGGTTTGCATGAGCCATTAAATACAACTCTCAATTTAGTTGTTTCTTTTTCCTCCTTTATAACTGGATGATGTGGTAAGAAAAATGATTTTTTGTCATCGCAATTTACTGCAGTCATATGACCTAACTCAATGTATTCTTGAATGAATCTGGAATATGAATCCTTTAAATTTCTATCTTTTGAAAATCGTTTTTCTAATGTGAGAAATTGTGATTCAGCAATTGGAAGAGAGTTGCCTATGTTTTTAAGTTTATTATCCTTAAAAGGTATTCGAACTTTGCATTTTTCGTTTTCTTTCTGTAAATTGTCCAAGAAATGATTTTCACAGAACTCTTCTTCTTGAGTGAATGGTTTTTTAGAGCTCAAAAATTCATCCACTTGCCAAAATCTTTCTATACTTTTATTAAGTTCGTTCAGTGATAAACATGAAACACTCAAATTCGAACATGATTGAATGGCAAATGGACCAGACACCACCCAGCCCAAGCAGGTTTTTTGCAAAGTTGGCATACCAGGTTGCCTAATTTGTCCTATGCAGAGTAAGTCATAAAATAAATTTGCTCCAATCAGTAAGTCAATTGATTGCGATTTGTAAAAATATGGATCCGCCAATTTTATGTTTGGTGGAACTTTGAATGATTTAATGTTTATAGAGCAAATAGGTAAATTTGGCGATATTTCAGGTAGAATTAAACATGATATAGTGTATGAACAATCGTTTGTTCGAGATTTAATTGTAACATCTGCTTTTTGAGTAATTGTACATGCTCCCTGATTTATTCCACTGACATTAATGTTTGCTGGCTTCTTTTTTAAGCCCAACAAAATGCAAGCTTTTTCAGTTATAAAATGTGACTGTGACCCTGAATCCAGCAGAACTCTTAAAGAAATATTTTCATTATTTAAATTAGGAACATCTACTATAGCTGTGGATAGTATTGTTTGTGAAGAAACATTCATTGCAGTGTTACTCATTAAAAGGGTTTGATTTTGATTGCATTCAGTGGAAAAATCATTTGAATCATTTGTTGTAGTAGTACAATGAGAATGATTAGCATTAATAACATTAGGTTGATTAGACTTGAAAACATGTAATGTACTGTGATGTTTCTTTTTGCATATTTTACAAGTCATTTCTGATTTACAATTTGACAAATAATGATTTTTCCTTAAGCAGTTTAAGCAAAGTTTAAGTTCTTTAGCTCTATTATTCCTTGCTATGGGATCTAGTTTGAGATACTGTTCGCAGTACTGAATATAATGATTCTGATTGCAATTAACACATGTATTAACTTGATTTATGGTAGCGAAAGATTTGACATTTTTGCTTGTTACCATGTGTTGACTTTTTGTTTGCTCGAATCCCTTTCTATGCGTTATTACTTCTAAGGTAGTCTGTCTACAATTCAAAAATTCAAGAAAATCTTCAAAGCTGGGAATACTATTCGTGTTATTTGATTCATTATTGATTTTAGCTTCCCAATCTTTGATAGTTGACATATCAAGTTTGTTTAAAATAATAGGAATAAGTATGGCGTCCCACTTGTCTACGGGCTGACCAAGTGATTTTAGGCATTGTAAATGATTTTGGCTAGTATTTATTAGTTGCCTTAGAGTAATAGACGATTCACGTGACATCACAGGGATTTCTAAAAGAGCCTGTACATGATTATAAATGATTCTACGCTCATTGTTATAGCGCTTATATAATGTTGACCAAGCTATTTCATAATTGAGATCAGTGGTATCAAGCGACCTTAAGAGACCAGCCGGTTCGCCCTTTAGTGACGCTCGCAAATATGTCATTTTTTGAACTCCAGTTAAGTCCGAATTGTTATGAATAATTGTAGTAAATGTATCATAAAATTCTCTCCACAAAGTAAAAGTACCATCAAAAGAAGGTAGATTTATGGTAGGCAGTTTAATTTTCTGATTGGACATTTGGCCTTGATGATTGTTTGTAAAATTTGACTGAGATTGAACATTTTCATTTGCTTGAGGCCGAACTTCATCAAAAATTAGTGATTGAAATTGACTGTTTGAATGTTCAGACTGGAATTGATTAATATTTTGTCTACTTATAGGTGTTTTTATATTTGATATGCCATTAGATATAATTTCTTCAGCTATGGAAGTAATTTCATAAAATGAATCTTGGAAAATTTCTCTTTCAGACAAATTTTTCAGATAATTCTTTTCATCATCAAGCATTTCAATTTCAGTTTGAATAGCATTAAAACAGTCGCAAATTGGTTTAATATCATTCAGTCTTGTTTGCAAATTATTTAGTATTGATTGAGTAATATCATCATCCGTTAAATTTAACAGTTTTCTTACAAAATTACAAAATATTGTAAGTTGACCTTTGTACACATTTCTTTTTTTATCTAAGTTTTTTATAGACTCTTCATTTGACATGATGTTGATTATATGTAGTTTAGCTACCAATTTTTAGTTTTCAATTATTATTACCTTTGTAGGTATTGTTTTTGGAAAATTGACGCTTGACAGCTAAATCAATGAAAGCAAACAATATATGATTGACACAGGATAAGGTTTGGATTAAATTAATAGGTAAATGGAATTTTCTTACAGGAACTTCCGTCTGTACTCGTAGCTGTAGACTTAACTATAAAATTCGCAAAAAGCCTTTCCAGTTTCCAGTAGTCTTGATTGCCACCAATGATACGATCTGTATTTACTTGATTCTGTAATGTGACAATTCTGATTTAGCTTAAGATTGATTCTTTTCTTGATTTATTTTTCTTCTCCTGTTCGAAGGACCAAAATGTAGAGTTTCAGATAACAATTTTCGAGTTAACTCATGGGTTTTATGCATGCAGAGAAACTATAGCTTTCTTATAACGATTTTAATTGATAGCAAAGTATTTTGCGTCTTCTCCGTCACGCATCATGGAATCAACTGGCATTTATTTTTATTTATAAAACTGTCATCAGTAGTTAATGTATTGTTTCGTAGGTACGTTCAGGAGGACGCGATTACATAATTATAAAGTTTAACATTACATAAATTCGAACACAGGGTGATTAAAAATCTGATAATTTATATCACCCTGTATAAAAATTTAAACCACATAATAGTAGGATATCATCTGAAAAATTAAGATTGGGTCATGTATAAGCCGTTTTTCTATATTTTGAGCCGTTTCCGCAGTACATCACTGCTTTCAAAATGAAAAACTGCGATTTCCACTTCTTTATAACTCGTAAACTACTCCATTTAAACTGCAACTGTAAAAACATTCTAACTGTAGATTTTCTCAGGAAATGTGAAAATACAAAAATATACAGGGTGTCCTATTTAAAAAAAAAATATGACCGCAATGATCCCCACAAGGGGTGAGAGCGGTGGGGATAAAAATTCAAATTGAGACTTAAAAGATGCCAAATAAAAATTTGAAGTTGAGGTTTGTGAGCTTTATTTTTTTAAATGTTTCTTCTCTGAATAGTGAATTTTATTCCATAAGCGCGTTACACACTGTATATGTGGGCATAATATCGTGGGCAGGTGAATTTGGGAAAACCACATTTTCGTGATCTGGGGGTCATGATCGGTGGACATTTGATGAGTTTGATTGATTTTAGAAAAGTGATGTCGTCCTCAATAGTGTATTTTTTAATAAAAAAAATTAGTGTATAGAGTTTAGTGTATTTCTAAACTCTATACACTAATTTTTTTTATTAAAAAATACACTAAAATAAAATTTATAGGTCGTTTAAGAAAAAATTAAAAAAGTTACAACACTTCCTGTTGTACCATTCCTATTGTATCAAATATTAGTAGATTATTGATTAGTAAATTCTTGTTGGATTGTAGGTATGTAGATACATGAAGAACTGCTAACGATTTTCTTTCAGTTATCATTTAGGTACGACACATTTACAGTTCTTGGTAGTGAATTTGTTGACAAATATTAATGGCTGAAATTGGGTCTGCTCTACTCGAAGATTCGTTATCGTGTTTTATCGGTGTTTACCAAGATATGGGATGGGCAGTAGTTATTGTTTTTAGTTAAAATTTGTAAAAGCCAGGTGTTGGAATTTTTAATTAAAGTTCTAAATTTAAATTTGCTAAACAACTCCTACCTACCTATTTTGGTTTAATACGCTTGTTACCAAAACGTAATCAAGAACGCTATTAATATGAAAATTATAAGTATAACAAAATTGTTTATACTTACAGAAATAAAATCTTCTAGACGATGTGATAATTCGTGGGTGAGTGTTTCTTTGTTTTTTTCCAGTTTTGGGATTTAATATTTAAAAAACTTACATTAAGTATTAAAAAAAAAACCTTTATATGTTTAAATTATTTTAGAAAAATATAGGTAACAAAACCAATTTTTATTAAAAATCATTACTGAGGAGTAAAATAACTATCACCTTGAAAATTATCGCTTTAAAGAGATTAATTAATCAAAACTACGATAATTATTGACTTCATTTGAAGTTGACTATGACGTAAAATTTGCCTGATTTTACTAGAAAAATTGCGTTTTATGAAAGTAATCAGCCACTTATTATCTTCATCTGAAGACATCATCTCGTTAGTAGGGAATCTCTTGCACGTGTCTTATCTATTTACCTATATAGTAAAAATAATTGTTATACTGTATTTTTAAGCATTTTGGCTATAAACTAAACAATTTCGAAATAAAGAAATATACAGGATTTTCCAAATTTTCTTAATCAAGAGATATCCGCGTTACATCAAAACAGAAAGAAATGAAATTTGGGAAACATCAAACGCTTATTATTTATACGTCTATACGCTCAATACACATTTATACCCCCAAAATCATCCCCTACTGTTTTTTTTCAAATTACACCCCCGATTTTTTTACTCGTCAGGATTAGTTACTTCGTTCTGAATATTGAATACAATGACAAGCGCATTTTAGAAATTAAGGAATTCTATAAGCACTAAGCTGGATTAATTTTGGCAAGCTACTGTCAAATTGTACCGCGACTATATTCTTTTCAAGTCGAAACGTCGCATTTCGACTTGAGTATTATTATTATTTGTTACCATAATTACTAAGCTTATTGTCGTTAAGTGTAAAAATGATGGGAATAAAAGTTTGGCGAGGGCATAATAATTTCATTAAGAAACGACCTCAAGGTGCTGAGTTCTACTTTAGTCCTTGGCAACGCCGGTCTTTTAAGACAGTGTTTGATAAGCTTAGTATGCCTAGATTTTCAAAAATCGCATGAAATTCTATTCAGAACGAAGTCAGTAATGCTAAAAATTAGGGGTATAATTTGACAAAAAAACAAGTAGGGGATGATTATTCGGAGTTTTGAAAGACGAAAAGTTGTATTGCCGGTTATGTCGTACAGCCTTAGGGGTGTATTTTAAATCTTCCAAATGTTAATCTCCGAACCAGGATATCTCTGTTGGAAAGCCAGATACAAAAAAATAATGCAGATAAAATTGTTCAGAACAATGGAGGTTATCTGATTGTACTGTACTAATGACTTTGACCTTGGGGACCAAATTCAATGCCATTTGAAGGTGAAGGTTACTTTTTAAATAGTATATTTTTGTTTTTTCATATTTCCCTAGGAAATCCAATTAGAATGATTTTACAGCTGCAGTCTAAAATGAGTAGGTTATGATTTATAAACAACTGAAAACCGCAGTTTTTCATTTTGAAACTGTGTAACATCGGAAACGGCTCCAAATATCGGAAAACGGCTTACATGTTCCTGTATTAACTTTTCACATGGTATCTTACTACTTATGTGGTTTAAATTTTAAAGGTGAAGAAATTGCCATTTTACACCCTTTATAAAAATTTCAAGTATACTAACACATGAAAAGTTAAATGGGACATTAAAAATGAAAAACTGCTATTTTCAGTTGTTTATAACTCATAATCGACTCGTTTTAGACTGCAAGTATAAAAACCATTCTTATTGGATTTTCTCAGAAATATTAAAATACAATTATATACAGGGTGTCCTGGTTAAAAAATTATATTGACATTCAAATGGCCATGAAACTGGTCCACAAGGTCAGAGTCATTAGTACAATCAGATGACCCCCATTGTCTTGAACAACTTTTGTCTGTACAATTTTTTTTGTATCCGGGTTGCCAACAGAGATATCCTAGTTCGAAGATTAAAATGAATCACCCTGTATACATACCTGATTTTGATTCTTCTTGCATAATTTTCGAATAGATTGATCGAGGTATTGATGGATGTTTCTGTATTAATCTACTAACAAAAAAAACCACGACTGGAATCACTCTGGCTTTGAACCAGTAGCCAATGGTGCTTGGGGAGCAGAAAAAATATTTTTTGATTCGTTTATAAAAGAATTGGCCATATTTAGCCTTGAAAAAAAAAAGTTACTGTAAATATTGTAATTATTTTAAAAAATTACACGGCCATGCAAATTTTGCTGTATGTCGCTGATAAAATTTATTTTGAATTACTTCGAGCAACTTCGCTACTACAATTCTTTGATTACAAGTCCGGGTTTTTGAAAAAATTAGGTGAGTACTTTCATAAAGTTTGAATAGATTGGTATAATTAAACCGTGCAAAATATCTGAAAAATCGGGATGTTTCCATTTGACAAATTTTTTATTTTTTTTTATTTCAACAAAAAAAGAACGTCAGACTTAAGTATCCTCATGCAAATTATCTCAAAATGATTTTTGCATTTTCCGCTAATTTCCTTATTTATTTACTTACGCAGGGTGATCTCAAAAAATCAACTTTTTAGTCCTGCATCATGCAGTGATAACGTTTTCACACATCAACGTATATGTATTTACAAAATCTAAAGCTCTATTAAACTTACTTTAAAGACAAAAATCCAACATACAAGATACCAACAGGTACTTTAACACAAACCTGTATTTAAATTTTTTTTTCTTGAGTCATCATTCTCGCGTCTTTTATCTGGAATTTTAGGTTTAAATCGAGCTTTAGATTTTGAAAATCAGTCTGCGGGTAAAAACGTTATATCAAGACCAGAATATGAGATCCATCTCTACGCTTTTTGTGTTGAACCCCCCCCCCCCCCCCAAATGTTTAGTCAAGTGGGACCCTGCGGCGAATTTTCAGAAATTTTGCACTGCGCATATACAGGCTGTCCCAAGATTTCTTTATCAAGGGATATCCGCGTTATTTCAAAAAATAAACAAATGAAATTCAGGAAATTTCAACCATACCCCTAAGGCTTTGCAGCTGCACCCTCAATGCCCCTTTACGCATTTCCACCCCTATTTAATCTTCCCCTACTTTTTTTTTCAAATGACACCCCCACATTTTTTTTGCTCGGCAGGATTGTTGACTTCTTTCTGAATACAATGTCATACGATAATCGAGACATATCTAGCACGCCGAAAACAATATAATATCATAACAAACGAGGGTTGTCAAGGAGTCGTAATTTCTTGTTTTTTGTGTTAATGTTTCCTCCAACCACCTTAACTATAGTATTACCGGTGTTACTGGATATAGGCGTTAATAATATTAATTGCTTCTGTGATTTTAATGTCATATTAAATGTTAATCGTTATTCCTTGACAACCCTCGTTTGTAATGATATATTATTTTCGACGTGCTAGATATGTCTCAATTTGTAAAAATCGTATGACATTATATTCAGAAAGAAGTCAACAATCCTGCCGAGCAAAAAAAATATGGGGGTGTCATTTGAAAAAAAAAAGTAGGGGATGATTACTTAGGGGTGGAAAGGCGTAAAGGGGCATTGAGGGTGCAGCTGCAAAGCCTTAAGGGTATGGTTGAAATTTCCTGAATTTCATTTGTTTATTTTTTGAAATAACGCGGATATCCCTTGATAAAGAAATCTTGGGACACCCTGTATTTTTGTACCTACCTATTTTTTTTTTTAATACGGATGCTAAAAAAAGATTGAAATAGCGAACGCTCTAAACAAATAGTGGCGTCTATGAGTCGGAAAAACCCTAAATTTCCGAATTTTTTCAGACGCAACGAAACTACTTCCCTACCCCGTTTTCGAGGGTGCTGAACACGATGGCGTAGGGCAATTTCTTTTTCGGGTTGCGTTCACCCCCTATTGGCCAAAACCCACCCCTTTTTTTTAAATCCGTTCTAATACCCCCCGGGTCGGAAAAACGCATGCAACTCGCTTCTGGGGATATCTTGTATCTAATGACAACTTTCCGTCACCCTACGCCCACCCCTTGGCCAAGAACCACCCTAAAGGGGGTTGAAAATGTTTTTTTCTTATAATCCTGAATATTGCTGATGCATTCTCCCGTTTTCGAGGATCCTTAACACGATGGTAACCATTTTACACCTCCACCAACCGTTTTCATCCCCCCAAATCGAGAAAAACACCCTCCAAGGGGGTTGAAAATGTGTTTTTTATTAACTGGGGAACCTGCCGCATATCCCCGTTTTCAAGGGTGCTGAACACGATGGTCACTACCTTAGACCTCTACCGCCCCCCTAAATTGACAAAATCACCCTCCAAGGGGGTTAAAATGTTATTTTTTTAATCGCATATGTTGGAAATATTATTTTGTATCATAATTTTTCTATTTGATAAAATAGAAAAATATGAAGACAACGTTTCTGTTACTCTTGCGTAAGCATGTGACGTTCATTTTGAGGAGTATCGGCAATGTTATTCCACTTGTAGAAGACCAATTCTACACACGTTTTCCCCCTAGCTTTATTTAAAGATTATCATTATAATATTTCTAAGTACAACATAAATTTGTTCAATATTTTCTATTTGTATTTGCATATGCATTTGCATGTTCTACATTTAGTATTATACATATTAAAGATTAACAATGTTTTATTAAACGTTTACCTTGATTTATCAACATCCAAATACCCTAGTCAAAAACATAATTCAAAACTACTATTAAAAAACACATGATATAAATAATGATATATTGTTTATTAAAAATATTATTTCCCGACGTAAGAGTAACAGAAACGTTGTCTCCATATTTTTCCCAATAGAAAGTTTTATTTCATTATATTACTATTTTAGGTTATATAAGGGACACTTTTTTTTAAGTTTTAGTTTTTTTTTAGTTTTAAAGTGATAGGTACCTTTAAAACAAAAAAAGGGATCAAAACTCGTAAAAACCCGTTTGAGTGAGGGGGAACAAAAATGTCATATTAAATGACTCACCCCCATCAACCCTTTATAGCTGCAGAGCTCCATACCCCAATTATGAAATTTTATTTGACAATCACTTTCTCTATTATAGAAATACAACGGTGCTCGATGTCTTGAAATCGATTAATTTTTAAGCTATAAACAAATGAAATTCGCAATTTTCCATTTTCAAAGCAGCTTGTATCGAAAACGGCTCCATACATATATCGCAAAACCACTTACATGTCCCATTCAAGCGGTATCATATTGAATGGATGAAATTTTTATACCAGGGTGATGAAAATTAGCAGATTTTTCCATCACCCTGTGTATAATTTCATCCATACAATATACAGTACCCGCTTGAAAACTTAAAATAGGGATATTTAAGCTGTTTTCCGAAATCTTGCATGAGCCGTTTTAAATACAAGCTGTCTTGAAAATGGAAAATTGCGTTTATATTTGTTTAATAAACAAATATAAACGCAATTTTCCATTTTTATTTTTATAAATTCAGTAAAAATGAATCGATTTCAACACATGAAGCACCGTTGTATTTCTACTATCCCTTTAAAATGATAAGTAGGGGATTGTCATTTGAAATTTCATAATTGGGGTGGACGTGGACGCATGAAGCTCTAAAAGGATTGATAAAAAGGTGAATCATTTACTACGTCATTTTTGTTCCCCTTCCCTATTACCTAAAGGGTTATGCCGATTTTTGATATATTTTTTTTTGGTTTAAAGATATCGCCAATGGAAACTTTGTAAAAAGTCACCCTATTTATATGATGCATTACCTATAGTTATAAGTACCTATACCTATATACCTATAGAATAAATTTAATTTAATTAAACTTAACAAAATGATTATTTTTTTATGGAAAAAATATATTTTCTCTGATTGAAACCTGTTTATAATTCCTACGTTGTCTGCTTTCTTGATTATTATTTAACTTTTCGGGATTTTAACGGGTCTCTTATCTGGAATCTGATCTGTAGTACGAAGCGACTTTCCGTCTCCATCGAGCAATGCAGCAAGGGATTATTTAGGTTTTCAGACGACAATAATCTCCGTACTTATCGCTAATATTCTTTTACCCATGAAAATTTGACATTGTTTGTGTCATGTTTCTGTTCATTCCAGCAAGGCGTCACGCCACTCATTTACGTACGCGTTGCATTAGCATTTGTCTGAAGAATTATTACAAAGAGGTAGTGATTTGTGTACAAAGATTTGTGATTGACGTAAGTCTAAAGTCAAAAGGCACGTTCACAGAAGGGGGTCTCAAGAATTTTAGAACTATAAAATTGGCTTACGAGTTACTTATACCTATAAAGTGCATGCCACGTGTTTTGTTTTGCTAAACTATGGAATTCCAGAATTCTGTAACTATTGGCTCCGATGAATTGACTTCTGTATACAAAGCCTTTGTTGTTTCAATCGAGTATTTAATATATCTATAGGTTCAGCTGTTTTCTAATTATTTTTATTCAAAAATTCATTGGTCAAAAGTTATTATTTTATCTTTTAAACATAAATTGAGACTAATCAATATTTTCTGAAGAAAAAAAGATCAAATACCTAACTCGTATCAAAACTAATTGCGATTGTGGCAATTTTTAAACAACTTTTTAACTTATAAGAGAGCAGAACTCTATTATGTTTAATTATAAAGACATTTAGTTAATAAGTCTCTAATGATCCATATTAATGGTCCATGTAGGTAGGTACATAAGAGTTATATCAATTTTTAATCCTCTTGATTTTGCTTTGCCTAATTGTACTTATGGGGTGTGATAATTCAACAGAAATAAGATTTAACACTCCTGATGTTAAATATCAGCTTGAGCCTCCCAATTTAAATTGTACTACAATAATTGAGTTAGATGTCTGAAATGTTTTACAGTGGGGAATCCCAGAACTATTTACATATACATACCTACTTGCAAAATCTGGGAAATTCCAAATCGCAGCTGTGTACATTTGGGCATATTTTTAGTAGGAGATAGTTACAATATTTACCTACCTAAGATATAATACAATACAATCGCCCTAACTATTGATTTATTTCATTATAAGGTATATAAGAGAATTATTACTGCATTATTTTTCATTAATCAATAAAAGGTGATTTATAGTTTGGTGTAAAAGAATCACACAAAAGTGTCCAGCATGACATTTCAAACAAAGAACTTCAAAAATTAAATAATTAAAAAATATTTGTTGTTTTTTGTTAATTAAAATATAACATCAAAATTAAAGTACCTAGTTTTCGTAAATAACTTTGCTGTAAGGCAGCCAAGTTAAAATGAAAATGTTTTTGTGCAACTGCCATTAAAAGTCACACTTTTGACGACAGCTGACAGTGTTAAAAGTGATTGTTTACATGGAAGCGTGTCAAAAGTACTTTTGCAACTAGTGGCAAAAATATTTTTGCCACTAGTTGCAAAAGTAATTCTATCTACTTTCTCTGTACTTACATTCTCTCATTGAACTACATTTCCTCATGATGAAATGAGACAAAATTATAGGATAGTAAGATTTTTTCATATTATTTTTATTACTGGCAAACATATTAATAAAAAATAAGTACCCAATCAAGAATTCAAGACAATAATAATTGTTCAGAAATTGCAATCAATAATAATGATTATGACATTTCTTTTATTTGTATGCACGCATTTGTTAGTAACCATAGCGTCGGCAACGGTTGCTATGTATAGTAGGTACACTTGTACTTATCTGTAATATTTTAAAATGCAATTTGAAGTTGAGTGTCATTCTAAATTCATCAATTTTATTATCAAAATAGAGCAGTTTTACAAAAACCATTGTATGATATTCGTCTTAAAAGTGATCTTATTATGTTCGTGAAATTTGTAAAACTCGCTCCGCTACGCTTCGCTCATTTCACAAACCTTTTCACTCACAAAATAAAACTTCACTTTTAACACTAATATCATAAATAGCTATTATGCATGTCAGTTTTTTTGTTTTAAAGGTCGTGCTGATTGCTTTTTTTTTGGTAAATTTGTCATTTTTTTACACCTTTAAAATTAATAAATTACCCTCTATATATGGTGTGGTGTGTGGTAACTATGGACAGTCAATATCGAACGTCGTGTATAAAATCATATTTTAAGCTTAAAAGAGAGTCTCTTTTTAAGATCAGGCCTCGTTTAGGAAATATTTCCAAAAATGTAAAACTGAGGCTGCATAAAAATAATGTTTTATTCAGTAACTGAACAACAATTTTGGAAATATTTCCTATCGAGACCTGATCTTGAAAAAAGTTATTCTTTATTTTATGCTTAAAATACAATTTTGTGGTACATGACGTTTTGGCTGTCCAATTACCAAACACCCAATATATTAGGTAGATCGTGTAATGATTGAATTTATTTAAAAAAATTCTATTGAACCAATTTCAGGAAATTAAAATAAATTAATTAAGCCTTGAAATAAAATTAAAACCCCAATTTTTGCAAGCTTGATGTGATTTAGCTTTTTCAATTCCTACATTTAAATAATAAAGCTTGCTATAAGGCTGTATACATATACAATTCAGGGAACCGCTGTCTTCATATTGTACTTAAATATTAAAAACAACCAATAATTTTGGTCAAAAAAGTATAGTTTTTTGTATTGAAAAACACCTATGTATTGAAAAGCTTGTCTACCGGTGTCGAGTAAGTATACCATTCAGTATCTTCATTTTTACTTAGAATAACTGACATATTTGCACCACTCATCCCTTCGCCCCTATCATCCATCCATTAGATAATATCATCAATACAAATATACGTAATCTCAAATAAATAAGGTATTACAAAGGTATCATTCTATTTGTTATTTTTAAGGGTGGTTATTGGGGGTGAGGAACTGAGTGGTGCACATGTAATGAGCAGTTGTAAGTCAGCTCTTTTTAATAAACAAAAATCACGTGTCTTGGGAATTTTACATTTTTTGCGGAGATATCCAATTAGGGTTCCTATAGAAACTTAATGAAACTTCAGAAACTGAATTGGTGAACAAATTTCCTTTCAAAAGACCGTCTCTGGAGAGAAGACGCGTCATTTATTAGACGCGTCAAAGTTTTCTCATCAAAACACACAAAAAAATTTACTTGGAAAACTGGTAGATCATAACAATTGAGTGATTTTGCATTCCTTCACATATCACCCTTCAGGATTTTTTGCAGGCTTTGTAGTTTTAATCCAAAAAAGAGAAATATAAAGGAAAGGGCGAAAAAAGGAAATGCGAAAAAAATCGAAATATCTTAGGAATATCGAAAGTTATCCCCAATCAAAATCAAAATGTTGGGGACAGTTTCACTTTTGATTGGTATATTTTTCATTATTAAAAAAAAACGGGTTCTACGGCGTGATGAACCTCACGCATTCAAAATACGAATATACAAATGACATTTTACACAATTATTCTGAAATAACATCCGTGGGAGAACCCCCTGGACCCCCCTTTCTCTGAGGGATGCTCTGTATCCCCCAGACCCCCTGGAAGTTGTTCGCTAAAATTGGTTATACTTCCACATTTTTTCTCCACGAAATCGCTTTTTTTGAAGACTCATCACGTTTTCATATTATTACTCTACTAATGCTATTTTTAATGATCATCATATTTTATAGTAATATCATAAATAAATATTTACAGAAAGAAAAATTCGAGGGGGGGTGGCAAGTTCTTATCGCCGCCACTGGTTATTCAATAAGCTATATAGGTCAGTCAATTTAAGTTTTTAGGGCTAGGTGATGGGGTGAGGGGGTGAATTATACAAGGTGTCCAGGTATGAGTGTAAGAGCTATACACGTGGAGACCTTCCTTGGACTATTTTGAGTAAAAAATCTTAATACAATAATGCTCTAAACGTCTTCACGGTGCCACAGGAGGTCATCAAAGTTAGAAATTCTGGGTCACAAATATGCATATTATTGAACTTCTATTTCCTTTTTCAGTTACGGTTAACATTTTCAAAGACTTTTGCAAAGTCTTATTTCATTTAATTTTCGTAACAGTGCAATTATTCACTTTTTTAACATTTCAAAAAAAAAAAAAAATTAGGAAATATTAAAAAAGTTAATAATTGCACTGTTATGAAAATTAAATGAAATAAAACTTTGCAAAAGTCTTTGAAAATGTTAACCGTAACTGCAAAAGGAAATAGAAGTTCAATAATATGCATATTTGTGACCCAGAATTTCTAACTTTGATGACCTCGTGTGACACCGTGAAGAGGTTTAGAGCATTATTGTATTAAGATTTTTTACTTAAAATAGTCCAAGGAAGGTCGCCACGTGTAGCTCTTACACTCATATAATACCTGGACACCTTGTCCAGGTATGAAAGATTCCCCTTTCAAACCAAAATTATTGTTGTCACGGAAATTTGACATAGTTGGTTTGTTTTCAGAGATATTTGCATTGCGGGTCGTTTTCAAAAAGACATCCTGTATCAATTTTATTCGACCAGATGGGCCACTGAATGCTCCTATTCATAGGGTGCGCAAAAGTTTGCCGCCTTTATTACTTGAGATTGAAAAAAAAATCAGGCGTATAATTAACTTCTAACATACACAGGGTTACCGGTAATTGGACACATTCTTTGGTGATCTGATAAAACAAGAGGTAAGGAGAAATAACCCTAACGTACATATCACAAAACTCAATGGATAAAAAAAAAAATTATTGTGATTTTTTTGTTTTTCTTTGAAATTTTCACAATATTGAAATACTTCCGGATATTTTTTATTTCAAACGGAAGACCATATAATATTGGACCAGTATTCCAGCAAAATAATAGAAAAAGTTGAAATACATTTTAAAAAAATTACATTTCAAAACATTTAAATCTTTTTTTTTAAGAAAAATTGAAAATCTAAATAGGTATCTCAAAATCTATTGACTTTTATACAATAGTCCATTTTGGGGTTAATGTACTCCTTAGTTCTTGTTCTATCAGATCACTAACGCAATGTATCCATGCAGTTACCAATAACCCTGTATATATACAGGGTGTATGTTAAATATACAGAAAAAAGTTTAAGGGATAGGGGCATCAAAACATTTTTTTCTCAATAAACATTATCCAAAAACGTTTCCGAGATACAGGTTGTTTTTGGTTATTTATAACACGTATGAATTTGAACAGATCTTGATGACACTTGGCATTATCAAATGGGAAGTCATCGGCCTTTGGTTTGGTAGTCGTGGTACAATCGGTAAAAGTGGAATTGAATTCTTCAATCGCTTTAACCTGAACTCAGAAATAATTAACGAAATTTCTGAACAAATTTTAATAGATTCCATCAGAATCATAAACAAACACATTTATTCCTAAAATTAATGTTCTTTAATTATTATTTATGTTACAATTTTTAATATTTATGTCATTTTTTTGATTGATCGATATGCTGTGTATTAATGCAACCCAAGTTAAATGGGCAGTCCACTTTATTCAATAAAGTTTTTCTTCTTCAAACAAAGATCTTTAATTTGGCTGTTTCGCAGGTTTTGTAGATACCTCCCAGCGGCGTAGATATTCAGAGTTTTTAATTTTTCACCCTTTTCCCTTCTGTCTTGTACGCCACTGACTTTATTGCAAATATAAAAACGTTACTCAATAGCCCCTCTATTTTAGAACAAAATATATTTCTTAGTTTTTTTCACATGGCACACGCATATAAGTTCCCCTTGAAAAATTCTGATAGAATAACTTTTAATTAAATCAACTTTAATTTTGAAATGTAAATAGGTATCCCAACATTACCAGAGAAAATTTCAAATATCTCAAAAACGGTGCACCGTAGCAAATATAAGTAAAAAATATTTTTTTGTTCATAATGCAGGGGCTATTGGATAACGTTTTTGTATTTTCAATAAAGTCAGTGGGGTAAAAAAAGGGAGGAAAAGTGGCGCAAACCCTGAATTACACCTCTGGAAGGCTACTACAAAACCTGAAAAATTCAAATTGAAGATTTTTGTTTGTTTATTGTTCAAGAAGTTATAACCAGAAACTGTTAATTTTTTTTTTAAGTTTAACTCCCTGTATTTCGAAAACGAAATTTTAGGACAAAAAATGGTTAAGAGAAAAAATGTTTGTTTTGACGCCCCTACTGCCTCTAAAAATTTGTCGGTATATTTTTGATACCAACTGCATTTTTTGCCTTTTTTTTTAATTCAGAAAGAAAGTATGTAAAAGTGAAAAACTAAGAATAATCTTTTTTCAAAATAAGAATCCTGTTTATTAGGTATTGCTTTTGATATTGTCTGAGAAATTACAGTGGATACGGTATATCGTTTTCGCAGTTTTGGAGTTTCAATCGTGTTGTTTATACACTACCAATTAAAAAAATATGAAAAAAAAAACGAAATTGTTTTCTTATAATGATGTCAGTATGACGTATTCGCTGAAAGTATTTTCTTCTGTTTTTCGAAAAAAAAACAGGCAAACATCCTATTTTTTTCAGATTCTTATTTTTCTCACCCTGTACAACAGTATCATTGAGAGAGGTATTATTATTATTATATCCCTGATAAAAATGTGGCAAATTATTATTTTTTTTTTCGTTAGGTAAGTTCTTAATTTTCACGAGCTATTTGAAAATGAAACTGGTCAATAGGTATTTTGTATTAATGTATTTTTAATAAAAAAAAAATTTATTAGACTTAAACCTTGAAATATTACAAAATACCGTTTAATAAAGCTGCAAACAGTGCAAACTGATGAATGTGAGAGTTCAAGAACGAAGAAGTATCCCCAAGTATTTTTAAAATAAATAAATATAACTGATAATTAGAATTTATTTACTTCCCTGTTACTGTACCTGCTTTACTCTGCCAAGAAGTACGCTGGGATTTCCGTTACAGAAATTTATTTTTGGTAAGTGATTTATACCCCTATAATTTACCATGATAAGTCAACTTTCCTTAAATCTTCGGACGACTTATACCTATACAAGTAAAGTTGCACCCCATGTGCAGGTGTGGGGAAATCCAGAATTCTTGCTGGCGTACAGGGACTACAGGGCAATTTATAAATTATAATTCAGTGTAAAAAATTTACACAAGTGCTTAGCATGACATTTGAAACAAAAAACTATAAATAATGTTAATAATAAATAATCAAAAACTGAAAGATTTATTAAAAAAGATATAATAAAAATTATTATTTATGGGTTTTTCGTTCTTTTCGTGTAAATAACTTTTTAAGGAATGTAAATTTAAAAAAAGGAAACCAGTTTTTTTTTTTGTTTCAAAAGTCATACTCAATACTTGTGTAATTTTTTACACTTAATTATAAATCAAATCACATCACGAATATGTATAATAAACTTTAGATGTCAATATTATATCAATTTTTAAGGAAAAAGGGAACCCTCGCTCGATTCGCTCGTTCTTCCCACAAAAAGTTATTTAATTGTAAAAATAATATTCCTGCATATGGTATAAATTACTATGAAAGCATTACAAAACTGATCTGGATGAAGAAGCTCCATGCAATTGATTGAGAAATTGAAATTGTAGAAGATATTTTTTCCTTTATAAGTTTCTTTATAAGGGTGCCGCTAAAAGGTACCGCCAACGCTATATACCGCAGATTCCCGAGTAAAAAATATGACGATTTAACCGAAGTTATCCATGTCTAAAAAGGCACCCTTTTCCAAGATACAGCGCCCTTAAAGGAAATCAACCAAATACACGTTTTCCAGAATAAGTAAAAAAATGGATTAACTGAGAAAATGCAAAACTTCATCGCCTACTACTATTGTTAAAACCAATAAACTGTCATAGTTTTACAAACATTGACCAGAGTGTGTTCCTGTTTTTGATATCAACGTCACACTTTTTGCTGCTGAACTTTTTTATCCGTACGCCAGTGTATTTTCTATCCAAAAGTATTCCTAAACTTTTTGTCCTCCTATATAAAAGTTTAGTATCTTGCATCGTTTTCCCGTAATTATTTTTTTATGATGGACCTACACTACTACTACTTAAAACGTGTTTTTGTGAAATCTCTTTTTTAATTTAAATATTAATTTCAACAACAACGGTCCACCACAGTAGTCAACGGTTTTGAAATAAGAAGGAAAGTCTGGGTACAAGTAAATCGCTTAAGAACAGGACACGGTAGATGTAATTCAATGTTACATAAATGGAATTTAATACCAAGCGCTTCCTGTATTTGCGGACATCCTGAAGAATCCATCAATCACATTGTCAATGAATGTCCTTTAACAAAATTTTCTGGAGGTTTTCAAGCAATTCATGAAATTTCCACAGAAACAATAGACTGGTTACAGAATTTGAAGCTCTTGTAAACAAAATCTACATTAACAGCCAGATAACCTCAGACGGATGCTGCAAAGTGATTGGAATACTTCAAACCAATCTCAACAGGATGGTGTGTCTAGGTTTTTTTAATGGGGTTTTCCCTAGACTATATCTCTCAAAGCAAATGCTTCACCATGATGTCAACATCACATCAGAATATCCTACAGATCGTTCTTTTCCCCAAAGGTCCTGTACAACGAAAACGACTGAAGATAGAGAAAAACGGCTTACATGTCCCTATTTTAACTTTTCATCTACTATCCTATGGTATTGAAACATTTGTACTTTCTTTGATTTTTTTATTTGGCGACGCGTGGAGAAATCTCAGATTTTTTCAAATTTTTTATCACCTGTATAAACATTTTATCTACATCATAGGATAGTACATGAAAAAGTAAAATAGGGACATGTAAGCCGTTTTTATGTATCTTAAGCCGTTTTCGTTGTACAGGGCCTTGAACTTCAAAAATGACGATTTTCACTTGTTTATAACTCAAAAACTTCTGAATTTAAACACCAACTGTAAAAGACAATCTTATTTTCTCTTCTCAGACAATCTAAAAATGCAATAACATAGGAGCATTCCATTTAAAAAAACATAACTTTGATATGCCACTGTCATATGGGACACTCTGTACACTCCAAAATAATTTTAAATTATGCCCATTGTGATTCTGTACTTGAATTTGCAATTTTTTTTTTTGAAAAAATCCATCGTTTGGCCTACAGAGACCGCTTCGAATAAGCTGGGACACCTGTAGTATATACAGGGTAAGTCATTGATATGGGAAAGCTCGATTGCACCTACACCATTAAAGATATCGAAATGAACCAAAAAGTGCTGTAAATGGGAGGGTAAAGTGCAGTTTGTAAAATTATTTTCAGATACACAGGATGGCCCAATATCGCTGTACGCCATACAACTTTGTTATTTTAAATAGGACACCCTCTATATTATTACATTTTCATATTGTTTGAGAAAAGTCAAAAAGAATGGTTTGTAAAGTTGAAGTTTGTAATGAGCAATTTATGAGTTATAAACAAATGAAATTCGCGATTTTCCATTTTCAAAGCAGCTTTTCTTAAAAACAGCTCAAGATAGAGGAAAACGGCTTAAATGTTCCTATCTTAATTTTTAATTTGGTATCCTATCATGTAGCTGAAATTTTTATACCGGGTGATGAAAATAATCAAATTTTTTACCACTCTGTATAAAAATTTCATCCATCCAATAGGATACCGCTTGAAAAGGTAAGATAGGAACATGTAAACCGTTTTTCCATATCTCGAGCCGTTTTCAATATAAGCTGCTTTGAAAATGGAAAATCGCGATTTTCATTTGTTTATAACTCATAAATTGCTCATTACAAACTTCAACTTTACAAACCATTCTTTTTGACTTTTCTCAAACAATATGAAAATGTAATAATATAGAGGGTGTCCTATTTAAAATAACAAAGTTGTATGGCGTACAGCGATATTGGGCCATCCTGTGTATCTGAAAATAATTTTACAAACTGCACTTTACCCTCCCATTTACAACACTTTTTGGTTCATTTCGATATCTTTAATGGTGTAGGTGCAATCGAGCTTTCCCATATCAATGACTTACCCTGTATACCACATCAGTTTCCTTGGGTTGAAAATATGCCAATATAATCGCAATTATTTTATCCCTAAAAGGTCCCCATTTAAAGATGATGGTCGACTGAATATTTTACAAAATAAGAAAAAAATTAATTAAATGAAAAACTTTAGTTTCTCCGCTTACTACGATTACTCTCAAGGTCAATAATAATGAAAAAAAAATGTTTCTGTGAAACAATTATTGTTATTTATTATACAAGGGAAACATTTTTAGATTTTTAGCTCTAAAATCGTACTTTTTTCTTGTGTATAATGTACCATTTTTTCTGCGTGAGAAGAAAACCCCGGTGCTAGAAGATCGAAAAACGTAATTAGAATTTTGATGAAAATGCAGTTGAATTTTCAAACTGCAGTTAGATTTTCAAACTGCAGCAGGTCTAATTTTTGTAGTAATCGACGTTACCTGGTAACGAAACGATTTAACGCGATAAATGTCATAATTTAATAAATTGAAGAAAGTTTTGCAAAGATGCTTGTAAGTTTTCGATGAGTGAATTTAAAAATAAAAAAAAGGGAATAATATGTAACTTTCGTGTCCGTGTTAGATATAAATTTGATGATATCGGGTTAATGTAGCTATATGACTAAGCGGCCATATCGGGGAAAAATACTCATTTTTTTCCTTCTAATTTATTTTTTCCCCGATAAAAAGCAGTCCATATAAAGAGGCATTCTTATATCCGCCAAAGGGGATAATATTATGTCTTTTTTCCCCGTCACAGAAAAAAAAAATTTTAATTATTATTAAAATGAGAAAAAAAAACATTTCGTGTCGTAAATTCATTATTAAAAATTAATTGCGGGAATACGATGCAAGATACTAAATTTTTATAAAAGGACAAAAAGTTTAGCAAAAGGTACCCTTTAAATAAAAAAATCAGAATCAATCAGTGGCGTGCGGAAAAAATGACCTGGGGTAAAAAGTGAGAAGTGGCATCAAAAACAGGAACACTCTTGTATGCGAATGTTTGTGAAACTACTTATGTCACTTTATGGCTCTTAACGATAGTATAGTATTGCGGTGTAATGTGCAAGGTGCAAATTTGAAGCTTCTCAGTTAATCCATTATTGACTTTCTGGAAAACGTGTTTTTTGGATCACCACCTTTGAAGGGCTGTATCTTATAAATGGTGCCTTTTTGGACATAGATTCAGGTTAAATCGTCATATTTTTTTCACAGGAATCTGTGGTTATAGAACGTTGATGGTACCTTTTAACGGCACCCTTTATAATTTGTCGGCCGTTAAATAAATTGCATGCTTGAAAAAGGTCAGAAAAATGAATATGAGTTTATTGGACTTGACCCACTTGGAAACTGGGAAACCCGGTCAAAAACAAAATTTCTCGTCATTGCTGTAATCCGTCTAGCAGGAGACCAGAACGTTAATGGAGGTTACGCGATATTTCCTAGCAAAACCGTGAATATAACCTGTCATTTCGCTAACGAACCACCTTCAACGTCTGTTTTCCTGCTCAGATATACGAGTTTACTCGACAAGACAAAACATCGTATCTCCACTTGTGCCTCCGCTTCTCCCATTTCGATCAGCTGAATTTCGGTTCTGTCGAATCGACTATATGCAAGCCATGAAACAGCAGTAAATTTAGGGTAGCCTAACGTTTTAGTTTAGAACTTTAGAATATACTAACTATAATAAAACTTCGTAGTAAATAGCAAATAAGTAGCAATTTTTTGAATAAAATAGTAGGGTGTATTAATAAAATTGTCAAATACTGGAGTCGTTCGACAAAATAAGAAGTGTGTATGCATTCAGCTTATACGAGGGAGTTCACTTATAATAATTTGGGGTAAACTAATAAAGGTTTCAGGTGCCAACATGCTCTTTTAAGCTGTCAAGCATGGAAAATAATAAATTTGCAGCCTCCCATTCTAAAATAGAGGGATGAAAGAGTAGGTAGGTACCATTATAACACCAGATAGGTAGAAGATAAAAGAATTTTGCAAATCAGGTGAGTAATTTTTTCAGAATTCATTTTGAATATTTAGGTACTATTATAAACAGTAGTACAGGAAAATATTAAGACAAAAACGCCGATATCCAGAAAAAGTGCCGGGCAGCACTTCTATGTAACATTTCGTTAGGAGAGCCTTAAAGCCCGGCTACTTTTTCAGCACCTCCACCCTTAAGCATTTTGAAAAAGGTGGTTGTTTTAGGTTTTAGCGAATCAATTTACTGGCTAAACGATTCACACTACAAAAAAAGTCCAATCGGTGTACTTAGAGGTACCTAGATATGGTAGATTACATAGAGATTAGATGTATATATATATTAGATCGATATAAGGTCATTTGTGCCGGTGAATGTCGTCGTATAATTTGCCAAAAATGTTCTGAATTGCCTAAAGAACTATACAAGAGCATCGCAAAGACTAACAACAGTTCCGTTCAGTTCATCTGTAAAATCTGCAATACCCAAAATCTAAAATATTTACATGGAACTGTCAAGAAGATCTCCGATTCTATGATCGACAGGGATGAATTCAACGCACTTGCAAGAAGTGTAAAAGACATGACAAACCTAAAACCAATGCTCGAGGAAATATATGATATGTGTCATAAGACGGAGCATTCGGTAAACAGATGTGAACCTTCAGATCGCTCACGAACGTCCTTTCATCAATTTGACATCGAACCACAATCACTCGTTAATATGTTAGCTAGAATTCAGTCTGAAGTGTCTACCATCATGTCTGTATTCTACAAGGGTGAAGATCAAGACTCATCCTTTAAGGTTGAAATCTACGATCCTGCGACTAAACAACTGGAAAATTCATTAATGATGGTGCAGAAGGAGCTTAATACTATAAGCTCAAACATGTCATCGATAGCAGGGGATGTGAAAGCCCTACAGAGTTCAACAAATAAGACATCAAATAGGATTACATACACCAGCCATGCATCAACCCAGACTGTTGATTCAGACAACACTCTGTATCGGCCTTCTACAGTTCCACCCAACAGAGACGAAAACACTCAATTTGTCCGTGGAGAAAAAGCATGTACTGCGGAGACCGACAGTCGATTGGACCAAGCTAGGCGATATCGGTATGTGCATGTCGGAAATGTTCCCATCTCATTTAGCAAGCAGGCCATCATTAAATTTATAAAATCTAAGACTCGTGATACTGAATTCATAAGAATCGAATCCCTGTCGTCATCTCACGGAAATCAAAATCAAAATTTTAAAAATTACAAAATAGGCATCCGCAACCATATAGCAGATATGCTATTAGAGTCGGGATTCTGGCCTCACAATATTTACGCTCGCAGATTTGTCGATTTTGCTGGAAACAAAAACGTACTTCCAGACCCACCTCTGGTCACCCCTACTTGCCACATTCCTCATTCATTCTACCCGTCATCTGAGGACTCGATGCCCGAAAGTTTGATGAAGGCCGGAACTACAGCGTTGTCAGCGGAGGAGTCAGCATCCAGCGGCAGTGGTACCATGGTGGAGCGGTCCTTCAGCTCAGGTGAGCAATACATGACGAACGAGACGGATGTCCCCTGCCCTGTGGAGCGGACGCCAGCCTTGGAGACAGCACCAACCAATTCGACCTCAGAGCAGACTATACAAAGACCCACATCTACGTATATAAACTTCGTAGCTGAACAGTCTCCTGACAATCCTGGGAAATCGAAGAATTGCATCGAGCATGGTCAACAAACCACTCTTGACCCTCCACCATGGCTTAATGCACTTTGGCCACCTCAGGCCAGACTAACGAAAACATCCGCTGAAACTGAGGGACTTTACCTGCTTTCAAGATTGCGACAACCTGAGCTACTCCGTAACATTAGGCTATACTTAGCCTATCTTCATGACAGACCTGAGTCAACATGCCTTCATGGTGAAACGAAGAACAGCGTCAGATTGCTACTTGCTTCTGAGGGTTTCCCTACTGAGAGAAATGCCCTGATGGCGTATTATAAACGTTTCTACGAGAGCTATGGATTAACCGGAAGTGACGCCGAGGATGATCTTAAGGTCCTTAGATCACACCTTGCGGCTGAAAACACGAACTACCTCGTGAAAGCAAGGGAAAACTCAAGATCATACAATTCCCCTTTTCAGAGGAAGTGACGCGACGGGAGCAAGAACTCTCCTACAAACCACCCTCACCTTCTCCTAGCGTACCTTCCCTTCCATACAGCCATCGAATTGTGAGGAGTCAAAACAATTCAACATCTACCTCTCTCACATCAACTGTGCTCTCACCCCATCATTCCAGACATGACTTCCGGGTCCTACACATAAACATTCAGTCCCTTAACAACTCCGTGGATGGTCTGGGTATCATGATCTCTGATCTGGGATTTCCCGAGTTTGTTTGCTTAAACGAACATTTCTTAACATCTGACAACATTCAAAAGATCAAAATCGATCATTACAACCTTTCTTCTTCCTTCTGCAGGCAGTCAGATTACGGGGGCTCGGCTATCTATGGCAGGTCCGACATTCAGTGTAGGGTTGTTCATAGCCTCTGCTCTCTTTCGCAGCCACTCGTGTGTGAAATATCGGCAACCGAAACCAAATTTCGGTCTCAGAAAGCACTAATTATATCTATATATCGATCACCTGCCTGCCCTGTAAGAGATTTCATTCGTCACCTAGACGGATTGCTTGACGTGGCCATCCGGATCACAAATAACGTGGTTCTGGCTGCAGACTTCAATATTGACGTACTCTGTGAGAACGCCAACACCTCCAGCCTGACCGAGACTCTCTTCTCTTATGGTTTTCGACTTTGTTTTAGGGACCCAACAAGAGTTACCAACACCTCGTCAACATGCATCGATAACGTCGCGATTTCTGGTATTTTTCAGTTGCTCGATAGTCAAATCTTGCCAACTTTTCTATCAGACCACTTTGGACTGCATGTGGCCCTTGGAGTTTCTGAGACGGCCTACACCCGCGGTTTCGCCGACAAACCCCTGATGACATGGAAGAGAGATATAAAAGACCCCCTTCTCCTTGCACAGCTGCAAAACGAACTCCGGCGTTTGGGCTGGCACGAAGTTCTGGATGCCCCTGATACGAATTCGAAATACTCCTGCTTCTCTGACACTCTTTCATTCTACTTCGACAAATACTTTGCACTCAGGAGATGTAGAGTTCATGGGCCTAGACTCTCCAGTCCCAAGTGGCTCACCTCTGAAATTCGTCAACTATACGACACGATTAATCTCCTAAATCCTTTAATAAACACGTCCAACCAGCTGTTCAGAATTCAGCTGTGCAGCCTAAAGCGACGTTTTGGGTACCTGGTGAGGCAGGAGACCAAGCGCTGTAACGACGTCTTTATCAGTGAATCTGAAAATCCCATCAAAGCAGGATGGACCCTCATAAACAACCAATGCAAGTCAATAAACACTTCTCATAAAATCTTAGAACTTGAGTACCGAAGCAAGGTGACGACTGATCCTGAAGAAATGACAGAGATGCTCAATTCCGTCTTTCTTTCAAATGACTCCCCCACATATAGTCACACCCACGGATCCAACATGTCAACACACGCCTCTTCTTCCTTCGTATTTTTTCCGACGTCACCTCGGGAAATTATAGAAATAGTTTCTAGGTTTAAAAGTAAGAAGTCTTCGGGCTTGGACGAGATTCCCTCCTTTGTTGCCAGGTATTGCATTGCTGAGCTTGCTCAGCCATTATCAGAAATTTACAACAGTTCCTTTCAGACTGGTGTATTCCCCGAAGATCTCAAAGCAGCGTTAGTTAAGCCTATTTTTAAAAAGGGCGACGTCAAAAACCCTGAAAACTACCAACCGATTAGTCTACTATCGGTATTTGATAAAATTCTTGAATCTCTTGTCTCATCTCGTCTTATTGACTTTCTAGACAAAACAAAGATCCTTTCCCGCTCCCAGCATGGTTTTCTTAAAAACAGATCTACCCAGACGGCTCTTGTAGAGCTTACGGACTTCATATCTCAGGGTTTGGAGGAGGGGATGCGCACTGTGGGCTGGCTTTTGGATCTCTCCAAGGCCTTCGACAGTGTGTGCCACGAGTGCCTCCTTCGGAAACTGGAGAATGTCGGAGTTCGTGGATTGCCCCTTTCTTGGTTTACCAGCTACCTACAGGGAAGAACACAGGCGGTTCAGATAACTGGGTCTGATGGCCGACCTGTGCGATCACCCTTTGCTCCAGTCTCCTCTGGGGTGCCACAGGGTAGTGTTCTCGGTCCACTTCTTTTTCTTATCTTCATTAACGATCTGGGCCCCAAAATTACCTCCCCAAATTCACTCTGTGTTAACTATGCTGATGATACAACAATTCTTATTAGGATAAAACCAGGCGACCCTCCTAGTCTGATAGATACCATTTAACTCCCGTTGAAAAGAGCAAGTTTATGGCTCAGGGCCAATGAACTAAAACTTAACTTAGACAAAACTGAACTGATTGATTTTCACTCTAGCCGATCACGTCTTCCACCTTTACCCTCCATACCCACCGATGGTGCCTTGATCGAGCCGAAGGGCGTGGTGAAGTTTTTGGGCTTCCACATCGACCAGAACCTAAACTGGTCGGCTCACACAGATCATTTGTGCCGTCGTCTTGCTAGTGTCTGCTTCCTTCTTAGACGCCTTCAGCACACGGTGTCCCCTGAGGTTCTTCTCTTTGCTTATTATGGGCATTTCATCAGCCACGTGAACTATGGGCTGGCCGTCTGGGGTGGGTCTGAGAGATCTCTGCGAAGGGTTTTTCTTCTTCAAAAGAGAGCGATTAGGATCCTGACAGGCTTGTCAATGCAGCAGTCATGCAGAGGCCATTTCAGGCGGCTTGGACTTCTTACCGTGCCTGCTTTGTATGTCTTCTCTCTGCTCAAACTGATCCACAAAAATCAGGATAGACTTTTACCTTACCGATTCACGCATCACTACAGTACCAGGTTCAATTTGTTTAAACCTCCTACACACCATCTGTCGTCTTCAGAAAGGACATTCACATACGCATCTATCAAATACCTGAACCACTTCAAAATAGATCCTGCAACTGTTGGGTTCTCAGCGTACAGTGCGTATCTCCGGAAACATCTCACGGAGTTGGAACCCTACACTACCTCTGATATACTGTCCTTCCTCCCCCCATCCCTACCTGCAGTCTGATATTAAAACACCTAAAACTCAAAGCCTTGATCCATCCATCCTTATCATAGAGATGGAACTATGCCTCGATCGAGAACTGATTTCTTTTGTGTCTCTGCGCGTCTCGACCCTCACTGTTCCCGGCGTTATGCTGACATGCTGTGTGTTTTAAAAATTTTTACTGTTTGTCTTTATGTTTGTTTTTATAATTTCTGTAATGACGCTGTTGTACTGAGCAATGACTGTTGTAATTCAAGTACAATAAAGAAATTTGTAATTGTAATTTGTAATGTATCATTTGTTAAAAGGTTGAAAACCCGCTTCTGCTGATGTAGGTAGTTAGATTCTGAATCTGTTGAGCCATCTTCGAGAAAAAAAGAAAAGGTTTTCATCTTGTGTTATCATTTCCGTAATTGTATATTGACATTAACAATAAAAATTACAACAAATAAAAACGTTAAAAATTAAAAATATATCCCATTTTAAAGACTTAAGTAGATATAAAGTTAGCCACGACGCTTCGGCAGCCACACTTTCAGCTAGGGCCAGCCACACTTCATAATAATATTATGAAATTTCACTCATTAATAAATCATCGTCTGCTGTTCATCACTGAAAAAAGCGTAATTATATTGAAACGCCACGGCCAGCCACGCTTTCGGCCAAATTTCATATTTTACCCACCATTTTGTAGGCAAATTAATATTCTACAATTTTGTGAAGTAAAGCTCCTATGTTTTCAATACATTGGTCAAAAACTGAAGTTGTAAAAACTGTAATTGATTTAAGTTATTTTTCAGAGAATCTATTCCTGAAACTCTTGGAACTAACAGCATTATTTTATGGAAAAACAAATTTTAGGTCTTTGACTGGACTATAAACATCCATGCAATGGAACATAGTTAAGTACCTATAAGTACAAATTCAGGTTGCAGAAACCAAGTCAATTCATGTGACAAGATATTTATTATCTACTCTGACAGCTTGTTCAGAGGAAAATGTGACCATAGTCGTCACAAATTTAGCAAGTCGTCAGGAATGTGCCAAGTCATCACAATAATCTCTTGTTACATGATAAAATTCGTTGTCAGATCATAATTTGGGTTTCACAAAAGAAATCATGTCAAAGGCAGTTTTTATAGGCGAAAATCGAAAATTACAACACCTGAATATCCGGATTCTGATGTAAAAAAATCACGGTGGCCGTTCTGGGACCGGACAAGTAAGTTTTCACAGGCACGTGATAGGGTTGATCTTTCTCCTTTGTGTGGAAAAATAAAAACCCCAGCGACGCACGAAAGACAGTTTTTCCAGCCCAAAATTGAAAATTACCACACCCGAATAACCGGATTCTGAATTTCAAAAAATCAAGGTGACCGTTTTGGGTCCGCACAAGACGAGTTTTCACGGGGGCTTGATAGGATTAATCTTTCTCCGTCGTTTGGAAAAATAAAAACCCCAGCAGCACACGAAAGGCAGTTTTTCTCGCCCAAAATCGAAAATTACCACACCTGAATATCCGAATTCGGAATTTAAAAAAATCACGGTGCCCGTTCTAGGCCTGGAAAAGGCGAGTTTTCACAGTGGCGTGATAGGGTTAATCTTTGTCCGTCATTTGGAAAAATAAAAACCCCAGCGACGCACGAAAGACAGGTTTTCCAGCCCAAAATTGAAAATTACCACACCCGAATATCTGGATTCTGAATTTCAAAAAATCCAGGTGACGGTTATGGGCCCGGACAAGATAAGTTTTCACAGGGACATGCTAGGGTTAATCTTTCTACGTTATTTCGAAAAATAAAAACCCCAGCAACTCACAAAAGGCAGTTTTTCTAGCCCAAAATCGAAAATTACCACACTTGAATTGCCGGATTCTGAATTTCAAAAAACCCAGGTGGCCGTTCTGGGCTTGCACAGGACGAGTTTTCACGGGGGCTTGATAGGATTAATCTTTCTCCGTCATTTGGAAAAAAAAACCCAGCGACACACAAAAGGCAGTTTTTCCAGCCCAAAATCGAAAATTACCACACCTGAATATCCAAATTTTGAATTTCAAAAAATCACGGTGCCCGTTCTGGGCCCGTACTAGGCGAGTTTTCACGAGGATGTGATAGGGTTAATTTTTCTCCGTTGTTTGAAAAAATAAAAACCCCAGCGACGCACGAAAGGCAGTTTTTATAGCCAAACATCGAAAATTACAACACCTGAATATCCGGATTCTAAATTTCAAAAAATCACGGTGCCCGTTCTGGGCCCGGACAAGGCGAGTTTTCACGCGTGATAGGGTTAATCTTTGTCCTTCATTTGGAAAAATAAACACCCCAGCGACGTACGAAAAACAGTTTTTCTAACCCAAAATCGAAAATTACCACACTTGAATATCCAGATTCTTAATTTCAAAAACTCCAGATGTGCGTTTGGGTCCGCACATGGCGAGTTTTCACGAAATCGTGATATATAGGGTTGATCTTTATCCTTCGTGTGGAAAAATAAAAACTCCAGCGACGCACGAAAGGCAGTTTTATAGCCAAAAATCTAAAATTACATCACCTGAATATCCACGAAACAAATTGATATAATAATAAATTATTATACCTATCAATTACAGCAATCCGATTGTTGAAAAACAATAACGCTTTCTGAACGATACATTTGCCCTAATGGTATGGTGAAGATATATCTACCTGAATATCCGAATTCTGAATTTAAAAAAATTCAGGTGGCCGTTCTGGGCCCGGACAAGGCGAGTTTTAACGGTGGCATGATAAGGTTAACCTTTCTATACAACCCTATCACGCTGTCTCACGAAAACTCGGCATGTCCGCGGGCCCAGAACGGGGACCATTATTTTTTGAAATTCAGAATCCGGATATTCAGGTGTTGTAATTTTCGATTTTGGGCTATAAAAACTGCCTGTCTTGCGTCGTTGTGGTTTTTATTTTTTCACACGACCGAGAAAGATCAACCCTATCACGGCCTCATGAAAACTCTCCTTGTCCAGGCCCTGAAGGTCCGCCATTAATTTTGTAAGTTCAGATTTCCAGCTTTAAAAATGATCTTCAACTGAAAGAACTGCCCATAAGTTGCTAAGATTTTTTTTCGTGCTAATATTCTCACATATGATTTATGAAGTGGCATTCCATTGTCGTTCAAGAAATAATATCAAAAAGTAATGAAACTATCATCTTACCCGTGCAGGATGTTTTAGCCACTCGCGTCGCTAACTTTTCGTCGTTAACATCATCCGAGTGAGAAACTCGTTACATCTGTTGTCAGAATAATCAGAGAAAATTGGGTGATTATTAGTTTAAATTTTAATTTTAATAATAAATTTAAAAAATTTATTAGTATAAATTAGTTTACCTAATCATTTTATAAAAATAGAAGGTAAGAAAAATTAATAAAATCAGACATTATAATTATTGTTATTTAATAATGTTTTATTTCAACTGTTAAATTCAGAAAACGAAGAAAAAAATTAGGTACTATTCTCTAGAACTCGAGCATGAAATTATTGCAGACGTCAAAAGGTTTCAGTGGAAAATACAATTTTGTCGTCACTACTGATTCTGAACAGCAAGGACCTAAAAAAGATGCTAGATCTTATTTGAACTATTATTGGATGATGTTTAATAATTTCTAAAGCAAGATTCTGCTTTTCAAAAGCGTCCTCAAATGCTAGAAAATTTTGGCAATGCGGATTTGAACAAGAACTTTTTTCCATCCTCCCTAAATAATAAACATCACAGAAATAATATTATTTACATAATTATGAATTAATTATGTTAATTAAATAACTAGTAGATAACATCGCACTTATTTCATTGTTTCTCCTTCTTGCGTGTTATTTTTTGTCATTCTTTAATTTAATTCATTTCTTAATTGACAAGATTTTGAGATGATGGACAAGACAGTCCAGCCGGACTATGAGTTTGTTCATTTTGTCACGTCGTAAACCCATTTTAACACTGATGAGCTGACAATAAGCTATTGAAATGCATTTGATTCAGTTTGTACAACTGAACCAAATGTAACAAGCTTTCACATTTGAACAGTGATTATCCAAAAACATGTTGGAGCTATAGTTGTGCAACCGGGCTTAACTATCTCGTAAACCAAAGCTTATAAATAAAAAAATAAGAAGAGGGTAAAAATAAATAAATGAACGCTTGATCTAAAAAAAGCAATATCCTTTGAACCAGAGGCATGCGTTGGTAAAGTTGTGGGTCAATCTGTTCCATACCTAATTCCAGATACCGTTTTCTCCCTTCGCTCTTCATTTCTCGTACCTAAGTAAAATTTCTCAAAAAGTGGTCCGACATAAGAAAAGTAGGTATGTCCAAAGTTTCAACTTAATATCTCAAAAAATAAGAAATTATGATTAAAAAACCGTTTTATTTACTGACTTCGTACTTGAGACAGCTTCGAACTTAAGAAAGGGTCATTAACAAAATTTATGTTTTCAACCCTTACTTCGTAGAATCTCTGCATATACTTATTGATTCTGAATAAAACACTAATGTTTTATAAAATTCTACTGTATAGTGATAGATGATAGAAACGTTACACGTGTTTCGCTACTTTTCATGTAGCATCATCAGACGTAAATAAAATTATTGATATAGTAACATAGCAACAATATTACCTAAAGTGATCACAAAACAAGTAACTAGATCTAAATGAATTTCTAACAGAACTAACTAGATAATATTCTAACGAAACACGTGTAACGTTTCTATCATCCATCAATATACAGTAGAATTTTATACAACATTAGTGTTTTATTCATAATCAATAAGTCATTAACAAAGAATCGACAAATATTCCCATCCAATCAATAGGTGTATACAATAAATCATACCGTAAGAAGGATTACAGCGCATACCGATAATATTAAAGCTTTTATAACAAAAGAGGAATATTTATGGTGGTTGTCATGTACGTTTAACTTTATTATTTCCACCCTCTTTCTTTTATCTTTCTTCAAAAATTTGACAACTTTTGAATAGTTTTACCTACTAAGTCCTACCAATAGGTAGATATGCAGGTATAAAGCGTTTTCTATAGAATATAGGTAATCCTATAATTACCTACCTTGTCTTGTCAGCTGTAATTGCTAAGATTATAATTCTTAGCTCTTCTTGGAATTGTATTCTATGGCCCTTTCGAAGAAATTTTCGATAACTTACCTTCAAAGAATTTCTTAATTCTAACCACTCTCTTTATTTTTGAGTATGATTTCCAGTTATTCAGGTCCCAGGATCTTTGGAGATACCTACATGCATCCTTTAGTACCTTAGAAGAATAAGTACATGTTTCCTATCCTATACTTACATAATTTATGCGTTATTATAAGGTAGGCACTTAAATTTTTTATACCGTTCTAGAAAACTATTCTACTGATGTAATATAATATAAATATAATATATAGATAATAATATAATATATAATATAAAACTACTGATATAAAAATTTTATAAAGAGATCGCTGCTGCAATTTGTGAATCTTTGACAATTTTTATGACGCTAAATTTTACTCCATAGTCACCTAGGAAAGTGAGAAAAGGTGTTGAACATTTTGGCTACTCCTCTCCTCTGTCAATGATAAAAGAATGAGATGCTTCTCTCCTCCATCACATGTTGTTACGAACGCGAGTTTTACACCAATCAAAATCTTGCTCAATGACTTAAACCATATACGTGGCCGAACTTTTGAATAGACAATTATCTATGCTAGGGGCCGAACATTCACCCTCCATAACAAAAATCTCTATTTAAGGTGCGCGAGCCTGTTTTAAAATCTTGGTTGAAGCGCAGTTTGCCATCTTCAACTTTCAAATAAGAGCCATGTTATGCCCAATATTTTACAGGGTGAGCCGTCCTATAGCATAAATATCCCATAGCGGCCTTATATACCGTTCAATATAGAAAAATAAAGTAAGAGAAAAATTGTCTGGTTTAAGGGGACCTAAACCTAAATTATTTTCAACTGTACAGGGTGGCCAAATATATCGCTGGACGCCATACAACTTTGTTATTTTTAAAAGAACAGCGGCCTGTATAAATATATTACATTTTGAGGTTGTCAGAGAAAAGTAGAAATGTTTTTTTGCAATATTGTAGCTGAAGATTGTAACGAGTAATTTAGAGAATCCAATTTAGAGAAAATTAATGTGGGAAGCACACCAACATAAATGTCACTCAACGAAGTCAGGATATAATTGACATAACACTTGCCAGTTTAAAAACAAAACTTTACTTGGTCCCATAGCAGAATCCATTTACTTAGATACTTTACATATTATTCATACACATATTTATACTTAATGTTACTTTATTTTCTTTACTTAATTTATTGTTACTCGTTAATTACTTTTCTACTATTGTTGTATTGATTGTTATGCTGTGTTTTTAGCAACCTGTGATACACAGGCAGCACAACTTTAATTAAAGTTGTTATATATTTATATATATAAGTCATATGATCATAGACTGGAGGGTATCAAACAAACCTTCACTCTCTGACCATAGAATCATAGAGTTCGAATTGAGGGGATTCTCACAAGAGAGCACCCTGATTAGAAATCCAAGAAGTACGGACTGGGACGAATTTCTCACCAATCTGAATAAAATGTAACTTAGAACAATTCAACTCTAGAATTAAAAACTATCAAGAATTGGATAAAATAGTAGGATCTCTAAACGGAGCTCTGAAGGACTCATTATGAATCCAGCTGTCCCATTAGGGAAAAAGAAGTTGTAGGAAAACCCCATGGTGTAACGAAAACCTCTCCAAACTCCGGGCAAAAGTTCGAATGCTTTTTAATAAAGCCAAGCGCGGCGGAAACTGGCAGTACAACACAATAGCTTTGACAACCTACAACAAAGAAATATGAAAAGCAAAAAGAAAGAGCTTCGGGGAATTTTGTGAGAACATCACAACAGCACCTGAAGCATCTAGACTACATAAGTCATTAGCGAAGGGCACAATGTCAGTCAGAAAACTGGATCGTAACTATACGGAAGATGAAGAGCAGGGAGCTCTACTTCTGTTAAAAACTCACTTTCCAGGTAGTGCACTGGAAAGAGATCAGACCACCCACGTGAAATTTAGGAAACTAAAAAAGGAAAATTGGGACAGTACTAAAATAATAAGCACTCCCGGAAGGTTGAAGTGGGCCACCGACACCTTTCAACCATTTAAATCGCCCGGAGTGGATGGCATATTTCCGGCTTTCCTGCAAAGGGGACTGGATGATCTCATACCATACATTCTGGGCTGGATGTACATCATGCTAGTGAGACCTATCATCACATACGGAGCGGTTGCTTGGTACAAGAGAACTAAGCTAGCAACAGCAAGTAAAAACTTGAGAAGATCCAGAGAGTGCCTCTGGATGCTTGTCTCTGCAACACAGGAGCAATGAGAACCTGCCCAACCTCTGCGTTGGAAGTAATCCTGGATCTGACACCACTACATTTGGTGATTGAGAGAAGAGCTGGAGAAGCTTTACTTAGGATGTCAAGAGTAGGAATCAGGAGTGTACGGCGAGCCTCTGAGGATCGACCCTTGAGTGGCTGTGAGGGGCTCCCGACACTGCCAAAAGACGAAACTATTGAGAAATTCAGTTTCGAGAGGAACTTCATCACGAAACTATCTACGAAAGAGAGCAAAGAGAACAACACCTCCAACTGTACTCTCAGCGAAGGTACGATCAAATGGTACACAGACGGCTCTAAAACCGTCACGGGAACCGGGGCAGGAATTTAAGGGCCACGCACCGTGTACCTACTCCAAACCAATAAGAAAATCCCCAACCATACTACAAGCGGAATTGCATGCAATAGAAGTATGTGCCCAAATAAACCTCGACAGAAACTACAAAAACAAAGAAATAGAAATATTGATGGATAGTCAAGCAGCCATAAAGACGCTGAACTCTTCGACCGTGAGCTCCAATATGGCTTGGGAGTGCCTAGGAAAATGAATTAGACAAGAAAAATAAAATTCACCTCAAGTGGATACCGGGCCATTCCGGAATCGAGGGAAACGAACGTGCCCACTGATTGGCAAGAAAAGGAGCATCGACACCCTTCATAGGACCAGAACCATTCTGTGGCTTCGAAGATACTTTCTTCAAGGCAGAACTCCAAAAGGAAGAAGAAAAAGTAAGAGAACCCCATTGGAGTAACCTCTCAGGGTTGAGACAAGCCAAAGAACTTCTCGGGAACTTCAACCAAGAGAGGTCGAAGATACTCTTCAACCTCAGCAAGAAACGTCTCAGAACTCTGACGGGATTCCTAACGGGACAAGGAAGTTAGGAAGTTCAAGGAACACCTGAGGAAGTTAGGCATCGGCAGATTCTGCGGAAAAGGAGACGAGATACCACGTCACCTGCTGGTCAACTGCGATGCGATAGAACTCAAAAGAAGTATGTATAATGTTCTGGGCCACCACCGGCTCGAGGCAGGGACTTACCCGACGTTGATCCTCTCAAAATCCTGAAGTGTTTCAAGGAAACGGACTTGGAGAGGGTGCTTCAGGGATTCCACACCAAGTGAAGCACAGTAGAGGGGATACAATAGATCTTTTAGGTCGCAGTGACTTGATCACCCTCGAAGATACAATACAATAACGAGTAATTTATGAGTTATAAGCAAATTATAAATTTACCATTTTCAAAGCAACTCACATTGAGAAGAACTCAAGAAATTGGAAAAAGATTCACATGTCCCTATTTTAACTTATATGGTACCCTATCATGTATTTCTATGCAGGGTGAGCAATATTTTGAGTGTCCCACCGGTTTCGGCTAAAATGACATCTTCAGGAGCTTAATTTGAATTTTCGAAGGTTTTTTTTATGAACCCCTGTATAAGCAAAATAAAAATAAAATCTTTGAAACTAAACTAATAGGATTAAGCCGGAAAATACTGTAAGTTCAAGCTGGAAAAGTGGTGGAACAGCACCAATTTTAAAAATTATTTTTTTCCTGGATTCCTTAAGCATTCAAAAACAATTATCACACCAACTTCCGCATTACTTTGAAAAATCAAAAAATTGGGGTAATTTTCTCCCTCACAAAGCACCCCAAATAGTAACAGTGATAAAAAAAAATAACAAATTCGAAATTTCACATCGGAAATCGTCTCTTAGAGGCCTTCGGAATCGCTGATTACGAATCCAAGGTCCAAAAAGCAAGCGAGGTGCGTTCCAACCCCTCAAAGCAATTCCAAATAGTAACAGTAACAAAATAGTTAGCTATGAAAATTCAAAATTTCGCTTCGGAAAGCGCCTCGCGGGGATTTTCGAGGTCGCTGATCACGAATCTTAGGTCCAATTAAAAAAAATTAAACACCCAATGCGATAAATCATCCATAAGAGCTATGGAACTTGGGTTTGTAGCTCTATGTGTGATTTTTAATGAGTGATTTCCAATGAGGTCTCAATGTTTCTGTCGAAGGGCTATACTTGCCGTAAGTTTGGAAAACTGCCCGTATAACCCCGATCCAGAAATCTATTATAAAATAGACGGATCAAAAATTCCAGATATCCAGAAATTCTAGATATCTTATGCATATAGGTTTTCAAATGATCTTAATGACTCTTTATGGCGTCTATATCTAAATATTAAAATTTCATCGAATTATACAGGTAGGTATCGGTTAAAAAGTTAGAGCCAAAAAATAAAATCGTTGGGTATACCCTATTGGGGCTCTGTATCTCCGTTTAGATATAGGTACACTTTAGGAAATAGTTTTTTTTTGACAGACTAGGTTTATTTTGACCTCCCCTGTGTGCTCCCGACAAATTAGACACCCTGAATACATAGTTATACAAGCTGTCCCGTAATTAGCTTGCAATACTGAAACAGCAGATTCTATTTTCAAAAATTTGAAAAAATGTTCCTATAAAAATAGGTCGAGAAATTCTTCTTAAGGGGGCTAGGTACTGCCCCCGAAAGGGGAGCCCATGAAGATTGTTTTTATTTAATATCTCGGAACCCGTTCAAGATAGAAAAATGAAATTTTGGGAATTTATCAAACTTTTTATGGATATGGACAATAAGATGCAATTACCTACAACAATTTTAAAATTTCTATTAGGGGGGGGGGTCAGATAGGTGAAGAGTGAGATTAAAACCACCGTAACTTTTTTTGTACGTACCTCGTGCCAGGATTTCATATATAATTATGAAATGTTGAAGTTTTTTACACAAAAAAGGTCGTCTCGTTGAATTTCGATAGTATGCACCGTTTTCGCTTAAAATCGATTTGAAAATTACCTTACATGGCATGAAAATTCATAATGAAACACAAATATTGTAACTATAGAGAAAAAGTTTCAGGTTAGTTTGTTTTTTTTACTTGAGCAACTGCTCAAAATGATTTTCATTTTAGTCAACGCATAAACGAGCCCGACGACTCTTAATATTAGTCTTAATATTTCATAGAATTTTTTAAGATTTGTTTGTTTTAATGATTCATGTGTGATTTCTAAGATTTTATTTTTTATATTGATTATCAAATTTATTTTACATTTATAAGGATGGTAAGAATAGTAATTTATGTATCTTCCTGAATAGGTTGGTTTTGTGTACCATTCAGTTATTAAATTGGTGTCTTTTCTGATAATTCTAGTATCTAGAAATGGCACAGATGAATTATTTTCTTCTTCAACAGTGAATTGAATTTTATGATGGTAGCTGTTAAATATTCTTAAAGTTTCTTGTACTAAATTAACTGGAACTGAACAAATTATGTCATCAACGTATTTTTTACAAAAAGGAATTTGAAATGGAAGTTTATCAATACACCAATCTAGAAGATCATCCATTATATATTGAGAAAGAATTGGTGAGATTATGGCTCCTATGTAATCTTTGTTACATAGGACAAACCTCAAGGAATTTGAAATCTCGTATAACATCCCATAAAAGTGATGCAAAACGTAATACAGGCACTTGTGCTCTAGCTAAACATGTTAACAATAAAGATCATCAAATGAATTATGATGGTACATCAATTTTAGATATAGAAAGTAACACCTTTAAAAGAACTTTTATAGAAATGATTAGAATCCAACAAAATTCAAATGCTATGAACTCCATGAAAGATGTAGAAAATCTTAGTAGCATTTACACATTTTTAGTAAAAATTGATAAAGAAAACAATAACCTACAATAGTCTCAATTTAATCCAAAGTTTAAAGAATTTTGATTCTTCCGATATTTTTATTTTTTCCTTCATTGTTATTACAATAATATTATTAATTTTGTCAAACAATAGGAGACTTACATAGTAATGAAGTTGTCAAAAACAAATAATTTTTAGATATCAAATCATCTTTATTCAATTTTTTAAAAAATTTAAAATATTTTATTATTTATATGTCAATCATTTAGACTAGAAAAACTTATAAAAATTTTTATCATTTCGGCCTGAATTGGAAATTGAACTTCATTAGTACTTATGTAATTTTATCTTTGTTAGCGTTAATTGCTGTAAATGTATGCAAGAACAGTCCTATGGTTAACAATTTTTACAATCTTTAAATTTTAATCTCAAATTCTGTAAGTATATAATTACCATCTTTTTAACACCTTATACTAAATTTAATATTGTTAATCATATTGTAGATAGTCCTGAAGAAGAATTAAAATTAATTCGAAAGCTTGACGTAGAAAAAAGAGTTTTCTTTAATTTAATTGACTGCAATCCCAAATAATTCCTAATTTCATTATATAACTGGACAGTCGAAATAAACTACTAATTTATATTTATATAAATATATATATATATTGAAATGGATCGCACCTAGGTAAGATGATAAGGAAAATACTTCCTTCGCCTCATTAAATCAGCCCAAAATCGAAAAAGGCAAACAGTGCAAAAATTATGTTAGGAAATTAAATACAGCTACGCGCCGTTGCATCAATAGAAACAATTCCTGCCTGCACATTAAATATTCATAAACAGAAATGTTCTCGCTCTGGTAAAAAGCCAGCCTCTAAAACGACCGAGCTAGGGTAGCAACGCACCAGCACCGAATATTGCCGCAGGGTATTGGAAGGACATTCCCTAGCTGCGTGAACGAGATACCGACCGCCGGCCGGGTGGAAAGATTTGTAAAGTACACAATAACACCTCGCATACACAATAGAAACTCATTAGGTATCCTGCCCACGATAATGAAATTTACACGTATTGATAGAGCGAATTAAGATATGACAGCCGCCGAAAGTTCATTACGCTACATAGACAACAAGTAGGTGAAAAGACGCTATGAAGTATAAGCAGGAGAATAATTAGTAAGTCGACACAATGAAAAGTACCTAAACGCGTTGACCGATTTGAAGGAAAATTTAGATAGTGCAGGTTTCGGACAAATTAGTGAGGTAGCCGCGAGGTCAACTCGCCAAATCTCAAGACAATTGAGATACGATTAAGGACTAAATCACAGAATGAGAGCAGTGTCGATAAGGTTCATTATTGCGCGGTGTTTAGAAAGCGGGCGACTGCTTCTATAAAAGCAGACGTCTTCCAGCAACTCGCTCTCAGATAAAATTCGACTTCCTAACCCTTTGGACGTGTCTGGAGATGACATAAGTGGACTCTAGATCGCCCAATCCTATTCTAAAATTCCATAATTAGTTTGGAGATGACGAACGAGTGGACTCCGATCTAATTTCCCTCATCTACCTAATTAAAATTCCAATTGTAACCCTGCGAGGGTGATTCTCATCCAATAGAACTTCAGCACACAATTCTAAAATTCCATAATTAGTTTGGAGATGACGAACGAGTGGACTCCGATCTAATTTCCCTCATCTACCTAATTAAAATTCCAATTGTAACCCTGCGAGATTGAATCTCGTCCAATAGAACTTCAGCACACAATTCTAAAATTCCATAATTAGTTTGGAGATGACGAATGGGTGGACTCCGATCTGATTTCCCTCCTTTACCTAATTAAAATCTTCAATTAAAATCTGGTTAGTCCGGATTCCATCGCAAGAAGACTTCATATTGGAAAAGTAGTTAGGGAAGTTCTTTTAGAACCAAATAAAATCCAAATAAATAAATAATCAAACAGATCCGCCCAATCCATGAGCGCAGGTCCCATCTTAAATCAGACACAATAATCAACTAGGTATTAGGCGGCACCAAAATAGGTACCTACGCAATTACGTCAATAATTAGAAATAAACCAAGTTAGGCAGGAGACAGGAATAAATAATTACATATTCACGCATAGGAAATTGAGATAGAGCTAGGAGCGAAAGTAGACCCAGATCAGAAATTAATAATCTGTAAACAAAACGGCCCATGATTCAATCATCCTATTCTTCGAAGAGTCCGAGTTTTATTGAGCGCAGATGGTTAGGCAGGAAGCAGTCCCTTTAAAAACGATTTAGAAAGTGAAAGGAGTTTCTCGCCATTATATGACACCATAAATAAAGATCACATAGCAGAGCACCCCCGGTTAGTACAGGTCTAGATAGAACGAGGCAGCGTTGTCAGATGTAGCATCCGCTACTTCGCAAATATTATCGGGAAATACTAATTCCATTACAACACCCAATTAGGAGTTAAAATACGTACTCTATTTCCAAACGTTGGAGGAGGGATCCACCTCGATGTCCAGGTGAAGACCTCCGTTGTACCAATACAAGAGTATACCTCTTTAAAGTGGAAATCGTACAACAGGGCCAAAGTACCCTCAGAGCAGGACCAAGTAACGCGAACCAAAGCAAGGTTGCCAGGTGTAATAAACGCCCTCACATGTCAGGAAATCCAATAATCAAAATAAAGTTAGGATCATGAATCGCAATTCACAAATAAAAATCCAAAGCAAATCAAAATTAATCTCGAGTATGGGAAAGCCAATTTAGATCCAGAAACCAAAGTATCATTATATAAGGTCGTTTTTCCGAATCTCTTCTAACCAGATTCTATACACACCTGAATCTTATGTGACAAACGTTATTATTATGTTCTCATCATACTATCTACGCTCTTTGGGTTGATAGGCCGACGTACTCGTGTTAATGGCGGACCGGTGGCTGGTACCGTTACAATCAAATAAGTAAATTGTCCGTAAACATGCCTAAACACGAATGAGGGATAAAAGTCCAGCATTTTCAATCATTAACTAGATTAATGGTTAAAGAGTCGTGGTCTGTAGTATGATCAGCTAATAATCACGTTGAGGAGCAAAGATCTTCGAGAACGGAGCCAACATGCTCTGGGTAATAAATCAAGGTGTGTAGAAAAATCTACAATAATACAGTTGATTAAGGTTTCAATCAGAAACGCAAATAAGGTAAATCACAAGGTATAACAGTGACAAATGCCTAAGGGCAAGGTAACTTATATGACATAAAGGTCGCCTGACGAGGCAGCATCGACGGGTGCAATAAAAGGTAGAACAAGACAAATAACAACAAGGTATACAAAGTGATAACTAAATACAGTATCACCCAGGTTATGAATAAAATAAACGGAGGTGAAATAATTCACACTCCTAGGTAAATCAACTGTATAAATAAAATCATTAAATAAAAGAGAGAATCGGAATGAACGATGTTATAAAAGATACAAGTCAACATTCAAGAGAAGTGGCAACCCCGTACTCGACTGAGCTTCGCATCTCAAACTGTCCGAATTCCCGTAACAGAACACGAACCGCTGTAGCTCGGTAGCCGAACTGCCGCCAACCGTCTTGGCGCGATATTTAACCCGAGTCAAATCCACAGGCGACTCAGCTAGACATACAGGATGATTCTCCCGGTTGAAAATACATGCTAATTTCGTACGAGAAATTGAATAGCAAATCATTCAGACATTTCCGCAATATCCCGGATCGTCTGAAAACCAAAGTGGTTGTATTCTTTAATTAATTCAAGCAGTTGCTTGAAATGAAATTCAAAGAAACTAGAAAAAGGAAATTAGGCAAGGAAAATCGTTGAATAGTTAAACCCACGGACATTTCCGCATATACCGGATAGTCTGTAACCGAAATAAAAGCGAAACGAAATAATAAGACATTCCCGCATATACCGGGTAGTCTGTAAACGGAACAAAAACCAAAAAGAAAGCACAGGTGTGCAAAAGAGTGGAATCCGAAATGGATTATAGTTTGAAAGATGGATGAAAGGGATCCCTCTTCGCTTTCCATTTTCTTTTGTACTCTCTATGCAAAATCACAGCCCATCTCGCCATTCACCATTTACGCCCTTGCAAACGAATTCTCTCGCTCATCACTCGCTTTTAAACTCCCTGATAGGAAGCCAACAGTTAACAACAAGTCCCAATTAAATTCCCCACTTTTCCGACAAAAGAAAAATCCCAGTAGGTTCTTTGCGCATCCGTTTCGGCCATAGTAATCCTGGCATACCTCAATCAAAGAGCAGGGGCGACTACGGTAATTACGGTAAACACAACGTAGGAAAACACAGCGGTCCTATTAGGAGAAATTAGGGAAACTAGACGATCACAAGGTGGCTTTTCGCGAAAGACCGTGAGGCCCGGGGTCTCGTCGTTACATTGGTGCCGTGACCAGGATTGAGGGCTAATACGCGGGAATAAATTGGCCGAGAAGGAAAACCCAAAACCAAAAACACGAAAACCAAGTAGGAGAGTTAGGGGGCGTCTTCCGTCTATCAGGGTACCCTCTGATAGCCTGAAGACGAGGGGGCGGTGAAATGGATCGCACCTAGGTAAGATGATAAGGAAAATACTTCCTTCGCCTCATTAAATCAGCCCAAAATCGAAAAAGGCAAACAGTGCAAAAATTATGTTAGGAAATTAAATACAGCTACGCGCCGTTGCATCAATAGAAACAATTCCTGCCTGCACATTAAATATTCATAAACAGAAATGTTCTCGCTCTGGTAAAAAGCCAGCCTCTAAAACGACCGAGCTAGGGTAGCAACGCACCAGCACCGAATATTGCCGCAGGGTATTGGAAGGACATTCCCTAGCTGCGTGAACGAGATACCGACCGCCGGCCGGGTGGAAAGATTTGTAAAGTACACAATAACACCTCGCATACACAATAGAAACTCATTAGGTATCCTGCCCACGATAATGAAATTTACACGTATTGATAGAGCGAATTAAGATATGACAGCCGCCGAAAGTTCATTACGCTACATAGACAACAAGTAGGTGAAAAGACGCTATGAAGTATAAGCAGGAGAATAATTAGTAAGTCGACACAATGAAAAGTACCTAAACGCGTTGACCGATTTGAAGGAAAATTTAGATAGTGCAGGTTTCGGACAAATTAGTGAGGTAGCCGCGAGGTCAACTCGCCAAATCTCAAGACAATTGAGATACGATTAAGGACTAAATCACAGAATGAGAGCAGTGTCGATAAGGTTCATTATTGCGCGGTGTTTAGAAAGCGGGCGACTGCTTCTATAAAAGCAGACGTCTTCCAGCAACTCGCTCTCAGATAAAATTCGACTTCCTAACCCTTTGGACGTGTCTGGAGATGACATAAGTGGACTCTAGATCGCCCAATCCTATTCTAAAATTCCATAATTAGTTTGGAGATGACGAACGAGTGGACTCCGATCTAATTTCCCTCATCTACCTAATTAAAATTCCAATTGTAACCCTGCGAGGGTGATTCTCATCCAATAGAACTTCAGCACACAATTCTAAAATTCCATAATTAGTTTGGAGATGACGAACGAGTGGACTCCGATCTAATTTCCCTCATCTACCTAATTAAAATTCCAATTGTAACCCTGCGAGATTGAATCTCGTCCAATAGAACTTCAGCACACAATTCTAAAATTCCATAATTAGTTTGGAGATGACGAATGGGTGGACTCCGATCTGATTTCCCTCCTTTACCTAATTAAAATCTTCAATTAAAATCTGGTTAGTCCGGATTCCATCGCAAGAAGACTTCATATTGGAAAAGTAGTTAGGGAAGTTCTTTTAGAACCAAATAAAATCCAAATAAATAAATAATCAAACAGATCCGCCCAATCCATGAGCGCAGGTCCCATCTTAAATCAGACACAATAATCAACTAGGTATTAGGCGGCACCAAAATAGGTACCTACGCAATTACGTCAATAATTAGAAATAAACCAAGTTAGGCAGGAGACAGGAATAAATAATTACATATTCACGCATAGGAAATTGAGATAGAGCTAGGAGCGAAAGTAGACCCAGATCAGAAATTAATAATCTGTAAACAAAACGGCCCATGATTCAATCATCCTATTCTTCGAAGAGTCCGAGTTTTATTGAGCGCAGATGGTTAGGCAGGAAGCAGTCCCTTTAAAAACGATTTAGAAAGTGAAAGGAGTTTCTCGCCATTATATGACACCATAAATAAAGATCACATAGCAGAGCACCCCCGGTTAGTACAGGTCTAGATAGAACGAGGCAGCGTTGTCAGATGTAGCATCCGCTACTTCGCAAATATTATCGGGAAATACTAATTCCATTACAACACCCAATTAGGAGTTAAAATACGTACTCTATTTCCAAACGTTGGAGGAGGGATCCACCTCGATGTCCAGGTGAAGACCTCCGTTGTACCAATACAAGAGTATACCTCTTTAAAGTGGAAATCGTACAACAGGGCCAAAGTACCCTCAGAGCAGGACCAAGTAACGCGAACCAAAGCAAGGTTGCCAGGTGTAATAAACGCCCTCACATGTCAGGAAATCCAATAATCAAAATAAAGTTAGGATCATGAATCGCAATTCACAAATAAAAATCCAAAGCAAATCAAAATTAATCTCGAGTATGGGAAAGCCAATTTAGATCCAGAAACCAAAGTATCATTATATAAGGTCGTTTTTCCGAATCTCTTCTAACCAGATTCTATACACACCTGAATCTTATGTGACAAACGTTATTATTATGTTCTCATCATACTATCTACGCTCTTTGGGTTGATAGGCCGACGTACTCGTGTTAATGGCGGACCGGTGGCTGGTACCGTTACAATCAAATAAGTAAATTGTCCGTAAACATGCCTAAACACGAATGAGGGATAAAAGTCCAGCATTTTCAATCATTAACTAGATTAATGGTTAAAGAGTCGTGGTCTGTAGTATGATCAGCTAATAATCACGTTGAGGAGCAAAGATCTTCGAGAACGGAGCCAACATGCTCTGGGTAATAAATCAAGGTGTGTAGAAAAATCTACAATAATACAGTTGATTAAGGTTTCAATCAGAAACGCAAATAAGGTAAATCACAAGGTATAACAGTGACAAATGCCTAAGGGCAAGGTAACTTATATGACATAAAGGTCGCCTGACGAGGCAGCATCGACGGGTGCAATAAAAGGTAGAACAAGACAAATAACAACAAGGTATACAAAGTGATAACTAAATACAGTATCACCCAGGTTATGAATAAAATAAACGGAGGTGAAATAATTCACACTCCTAGGTAAATCAACTGTATAAATAAAATCATTAAATAAAAGAGAGAATCGGAATGAACGATGTTATAAAAGATACAAGTCAACATTCAAGAGAAGTGGCAACCCCGTACTCGACTGAGCTTCGCATCTCAAACTGTCCGAATTCCCGTAACAGAACACGAACCGCTGTAGCTCGGTAGCCGAACTGCCGCCAACCGTCTTGGCGCGATATTTAACCCGAGTCAAATCCACAGGCGACTCAGCTAGACATACAGGATGATTCTCCCGGTTGAAAATACATGCTAATTTCGTACGAGAAATTGAATAGCAAATCATTCAGACATTTCCGCAATATCCCGGATCGTCTGAAAACCAAAGTGGTTGTATTCTTTAATTAATTCAAGCAGTTGCTTGAAATGAAATTCAAAGAAACTAGAAAAAGGAAATTAGGCAAGGAAAATCGTTGAATAGTTAAACCCACGGACATTTCCGCATATACCGGATAGTCTGTAACCGAAATAAAAGCGAAACGAAATAATAAGACATTCCCGCATATACCGGGTAGTCTGTAAACGGAACAAAAACCAAAAAGAAAGCACAGGTGTGCAAAAGAGTGGAATCCGAAATGGATTATAGTTTGAAAGATGGATGAAAGGGATCCCTCTTCGCTTTCCATTTTCTTTTGTACTCTCTATGCAAAATCACAGCCCATCTCGCCATTCACCATTTACGCCCTTGCAAACGAATTCTCTCGCTCATCACTCGCTTTTAAACTCCCTGATAGGAAGCCAACAGTTAACAACAAGTCCCAATTAAATTCCCCACTTTTCCGACAAAAGAAAAATCCCAGTAGGTTCTTTGCGCATCCGTTTCGGCCATAGTAATCCTGGCATACCTCAATCAAAGAGCAGGGGCGACTACGGTAATTACGGTAAACACAACGTAGGAAAACACAGCGGTCCTATTAGGAGAAATTAGGGAAACTAGACGATCACAAGGTGGCTTTTCGCGAAAGACCGTGAGGCCCGGGGTCTCGTCGTTACAATATATATATATATATATATATATACACTGTTGTTAGTAATGGGTTATAGGTCAATGAGAAGTAAGACTCTTTTCTCTGGCCAAGCTTTCGGAATTACTTTATTCCTTCTTCAGGGCAACTACAAGATCAAAAACTACAGTTATAACAATATGTTTCATCAATTTTTTTAACAAGTAAGTACTTACGAAATTTGAGGTTAACTCTTACAGTTCTTAGGTAAATTGAATTAAAATAAACAAAACTACACATTGTTAAACTACTACAAAACACTTTAAAAATTAAACACCCATTTTTGGGTCAGTTAAAAAACTACATATTTTTAAAAAACTAAAAAATAGAAACGAGTCCCCGAGATCGAGAGCCTTCCATCACGTGTCCGACATCTTGGTTAGTTATTGATAAAATTCAAGATAATATTAAATTTTTTAAATCCTTAAAAATTTTTAAAAAATTTTTATGTTAAACTTCAGAAATCACATGTCTTTCTTAGTCTGTCAGTTGTCGTTGTTGTGTTAGTGTCTGTTCTTCTTTTTATTATTCCCGGACTTGTCATCTTGTATTTTAGTTCTTCTTTTTTTAATTTTACTATTTTTGGTCTTATGATTTTTGTAGTCTGTGATGAGTCTATTAGTCGTTGTTTTCTATGTTGGAGTCTGTATTGAGTCTGTAATAGGAATTGTCTTTTTCTAATTGTATTAGGTAACTGTATGCTGCACTTAAGTTGTTTGTGTCTGACTTTTTGTTAATTATTTTGTCTTCTTTAGTAATTTCAATCATTTCTAAAGTCAGTCTTTTTTTATAATTTTTTTCCGTTCTTAAGATAGAGACTTCTTCAAATTTTGGTATATGGTCTTGTTCATTGGCATGTTGCGCCAATGCACATCTTTGTGGGTGCAGTCTACAGTCACTCTTGTGTGATGTTAGTCTGGTCTGTAAGTTTCCTGATGTTTGCCCTATATACACCCCATCACACCCCCCGCACGGGATTTTGTAAATTACGTTAGATTTTTTTAACAAAGGTGTTGGATCTTTAATTTTTGAAAAAACTACGTCACCTATCGTCCTGACTGTCCTCTTTGCTATCTTAATATGTAAGTCATCTGTTTTTAGGTTGTTGATTAATTTGTTGGTCAAGTTTTTTACTTGTGGTAAAGTTGCATAAATTATGTTTTGTTCGTTGTTTCCTGAGTCAGGCCCCCCTCGTGCCTCAACTTGGTTATATTATTTTGACTCGTAACTATTTCTGGATGCGCCGCTGGATTACTGTAGAGCAATTTTTTTATAATGTTCTTAGGATAGGAGTTGTCTATCAGGATTTCCTCAAGTTTTTTAAAATTTTTTTCTTTTAAAGTTTGGTGACTTATTTTGTTGATTCTGTTTTTTAATGCCAATACCAAATTTATTTTAATTTTTTCTTCGTGGTAGGAATTGTAATTCAGGTATCCTACCACGAAGAAAAAATTAAAATAAATTTGGTATTGGCATTAAAAAACAGAATCAACAAAATAAGTCACCAAACTTTAAAAGAAAAAAATTTTAAAAAACTTGAGGAAATCCTGATAGACAACTCCTATCCTAAGAACATTATAAAAAAAAAAATTGCTCTACAGTAATCCAGCGGTGCATCCAGAAATAGTTACAAGTCAAAATAATGATAACCAAGTTGAGGCACGAGGGGGGCCTGACTCAGGAAACAACGAACAAAACATAATTTATGCAACTTTACCACAAGTAAAAAACTTGACCAACAAATTAATCAACAACCTAAAAACAGATGACTTACATATTAAGATAGCAAAGAGGACAGTCAGGACGATAGGTGACGTAGTTTTTTCAAAAATTAAAGATCCAACACCTTTGTTAAAAAAATCTAACGTAATTTACAAAATCCCGTGCGGGGGGTGTGATGGGGTGTATATAGGGCAAACATCAGGAAACTTACAGACCAGACTAACATCACACAAGAGTGACTGTAGACTGCACCCACAAAGATGTGCATTTGCGCAACATGCCAATGAACAAGACCATATACCAAAATTTGAAGAAGTCTCTATCTTAAGAACGGAAAAAAATTATAAAAAAAGACTGACTTTAGAAATGATTGAAATTACTAAAGAAGACAAAATAATTAACAAAAAGTCAGACACAAACAACTTAAGTGCAGCATACAGTTACCTAATACAATTAGAAAAAGACAATTCCTATTACAGACTCAATACAGACTCCAACATAGAAAACAACGACTAATAGACTCATCACAGACTACAAAAATCATAAGACCAAAAATAGTAAAATTAAAAAAAGAAGAACTAAAATACAAGATGACAAGTCCGGGAATAATAAAAAGAAGAACAGACACTAACACAACAACGACAACTGACAGACTAAGAAAGACATGTGATTTCTGAAGTTTAACATAAAAATTTTTAAGGATTTAAAAAATTTAATATTATCTTGAATTTTATCAATAACTAACCAAGATGTCGGACACGTGATGGAAGGCTCTCGATCTCGGGGACTCGTTTCTATTTTTTAGTTTTTTAAAAATATGTAGTTTTTTAACTGACCCAAAAATGGGTGTTTAATTTTTAAAGTGTTTTGTAGTAGTTTAACAATGTGTAGTTTTGTTTATTTTAATTCAATTTACCTAAGAACTGTAAGAGTTAACCTCAAATTTCGTAAGTACTTACTTGTTAAAAAAATTGATGAAACATATTGTTATAACTGTAGTTTTTGATCTTGTAGTTGCCCTGAAGAAGGAATAAAGTAATTCCGAAAGCTTGGCCAGAGAAAAGAGTCTTACTTCTCATTGACCTATAACCCATTACTAACAACAGTGTGTGTTCTAACGAAGGTCATTACTTCCCAAAGGGTGTATATATATATATATACACATTAAGCTTATTTCACGAAGCCCGGTACGTTGCACAGGTAACCGGAGTCCCGCCCTTAATAATAGACTTGATGGTGTGTATTATAACTGAAAGTGAAGAGAAACATCATATTAATCGAAGCAACCTGCGAGGGGTAAACATTTCACAACATACAAATCTGGTTATATCCTTAAGAATTTTAGAATCCCTGAACGTTCTTATGTCAATACATAGCCCACTGCACTAAAAGTATATACCCATCCGATTACCGGAAACCCTGCTTTGTTGCCACTTCTCAGGGCCTCGGATAAGCAGTATTAGTACAGAATATTAGTCTATTCTGTGTATATACAGTACAGAACATCTTAGTGTCCTCGGATCCGGATAGACGAATTGTCTCTTTGTACAGGCTGGTCCGTCCTAGCGCAATTATTATCATCCTTACGCTAATGGATACTTACTTACTACTAAAAAAAAAACATTGTAAAAACTATTTATGTTTGAATAGTATTAAAGGTATATTACATTCATTAATTTCATTTATTTCCGTTCATTAAGCTTTTACTTAAAAAAAGTTGCACCCAGAGTCCGGGTCACATGACATCTTTTGTCTCGTACAAAAAGGTAAACTATTTTTTATTACATTTTCGGTATGCCATTGTAAATTTTGCTGCAAAAAAGACATAGGTACCTATTTATACAATTTCGATAGGATTTTTCGATAAAAATTCAAATGTAGCGTTTTTAACTTTTTTAATTTTTATCATTTTTATTTAATAGGCTAATAAGATAACTACCATAAATTGTATAAGCCATAAATACAATACTACCTTTCAGAAAAGTCGGTCGTTGTTTAATTTTATGATACAGGCTGTCCCATTGAGGTAAAAAAACTGCATGAAACGGTAAGAGATATGCCAGTCGGTTAAATTATAAAAAAGTTGCGCTGTTTTGAGACGAGTATTTGGCAATTTTTTTCTCAATAATCCCAGAATTTCCTGAAATATCCTGATAAAACTTGAAGCATGCAGATTTATTATTTTAGCCATATCTTCTTTATTATTGAAAAAAGATTTATTATTTTTTGTATGATGAGCTACTCAAATAATGAGCTACTCATTTGACGTTTCAAAAATTTCCAAAGCCGACTAGATCTTGGGATTTTCGAAGTCAACTTTTGTTTTTCTTATGGCCACAAAAGTTAATTGCACCTTTAAATAAATGATTGTTTTTGCTCTAATTTTTTCATATTATAATTAGCAAAAAATTTTCTATCCGATAACCCTCGAACATTGATAAATGCTCAAAAATTTTATAACAACTTCCTCAAGCTTGTTGTTTGGAAACAGACCGACGCCGTAGGCGGAGGTCAGGTCAGGTCAGGTCAGGTTTCGAAATCTGTTATAAAATTTTTTCGAACAATTATCAATGTCCTTGGGTTATTACTACCGATAAACGTAAGTGTAAGTTCTATTTACTTTCATAAGTCTAATAATCTTAGGTCCGGTTGCACAAACGTTAAAGATCTGCCAGATAATTACTGATTTTAAAATGCCCTGTATTATCAAAATGTTGGTCAGGTTGGAAATAAATTCTACTCCCCTTTAGAAGAGTTAAATTACGGGTAAATAACAATAAAAGATCATTCAAAATATTCACCCATACTTTCAAAATTGGCAATTTAAAATCAGTAATTATCTGAAAAATCTTTAATTAACTTTTGTGCAACTGGCCCTTAAAAACTATATAAAGATAAAGATTTTTTATTTTCCGATACTTATTTTCGGGCTGCATGTGTGTTTTAGTTTTATGAAATATTACTAACCGGTTAACCGACGATTAACTGGTTATCCTCTTCATCAGTAAAAAATAAAAAGCTGTCGGTAATAAAAATTTAATAGATAAAATTATTTTATTCAATTAAAATTAGCACAAAATTATGTACCTACTTCTAATGCCAAATTAACAAACATATTTTAAGTATGTAATTATGTTCAAGTTCAACTGTTTGCTAATTTTAACTAAATAACAAATACTTTGTATTATAAAAATAAAACTAAAGCAATTCATTAAAATGAAAGGAACCAGAAAAAGTGCCCTATCATAATCTGCCTTATAAATCAAGATTTATTGATATGCAACATGCAGGATTGCAGGAGCAGGATGATGTCACATTACTCACATTACGCTACAAAAAGTCATAAACAGCTTCCAGAAACCTGTTTTCTAAATAATAAAAACAAAAACTAAGGAAGTAGGTACTTCATTCAAAACTCAAACAAACCGGAAAAAATAATCCGACGACCGCATCTGATGGCCACCGTCGGAAAGTGAAGAAATTATTGAGAAAATGTTTCAAATTCCTCTCTGAAGTGTAAATAAATATACCAGACAGTGAGTCTTGTAATATTAAGATACCTACTTAGGTACTGTACACATATTTGAATTTTGAGCAATCCCTTATCATTATTTTTTGCAGTCAATAAAAAGCTGCATTATCTGATTTATGATCCATTACTCTGTGAAGGTTCCTCACAACATCCCGGGCCAGCGATTAGTGTCTTTTGTATTTCTCTCTTTTTTCCTCTTTTTCTGAAAGTAGAATCATCCATCTTCTACCCTTTTCTACTTCCACTTCCCAAAATTTAAGTTCAGGTCTAAAGATTGCATCCAGTGTTACAGACTATCCGACCGCGGGAACCTTTCATTGGATTTTATACGCGTTTAAGATTATTATACCAGCAGTCTAGCAGTCTGCCGATTATTTTTTAAGTTAGAAAATAGATTTAGGGGACTATACCTAAAACGGTTAACCGGTAGTTAATCATAAGAGATCCATTCTATATTAATTACATATACCTACAAGGTACCTATAGTAGAGTGCTAATCTAGCAATAAGTTGTCGCCCTGTGTGGGCCTTTTAGAGTACATGGCTGAAATTTTCAGGAATGGGCTAAATACCTAATTCTCGTCAAAAAATCGTCCTGTGCAAAAAGGCACTATTCAAAATTGTCAATTTTTTTTCAAAATGTGGTAGTTTATAAATAATGAAACTTTGTTGTTCCAATTTTTCAAAATGGTATCTGTGATGATAGTTTAGTTAGAAAAACATCAAAACTGTTTCCGAAAAGCATTGCTAATACCTTCATCGGAACTTTAAACAGCAATTATTATGTCGCTTCGGTGTACGGCAAAAATAGACTACCAGCTACTTACTGCTTAATCGAGAATTTCTACAGAATGGCGACATTAACAGTGAATATTTCATACATATTTTGATAATGAAAATCTACAATTTGTGTATAAATGTAAGACACAAATAATGTGCTAATTACTAAAGTGAAGTCATCCCTCATTTTAAAATTACTTAAATTAATGATTTTTTTTTATTATTAAAAAAAAATAACAACTGATTGGCACTTGCCTAGAGACACCGTACCTAAGTAGGTACCTACCTATATCAATTATCATTTTATAAATACATAATAGGAAAATAATATTAAAAAAAATAACAAAAATACTAATAAATAAAAGGTAAATGACCTTTAATAAATTAATTATGAAAAAATCTGTCAATATTTACATCTGGGTATCTTACAGTTTCACTATGGCACCTATACAGGGTGCACCATATATCCTTCTCTATATTGCTATCTCCTGAACGCTAAGAGATATAGCGTCGGTTAAATTAGAGAAAAATGCGCAATTTTGTGGCCATCTCGAATCCGTCAAGACATAAAATACCTGTGACTGCTCCTGAAATATCCTGAAAAAAACTGAAAAATCGAGATTTCTTACATTATTTGCCATATCTTTCTGATAATTGGAAATTACTAAATAATTTTTTGTAGGCTTACAGAAATCGTCAAGAGCTATAATACCTACCCATCTGTCGGTATAAAAATTTTCAAGGCCGACTAGATCCAAGAGTTTTCACAGTCAACTTTCGTTTTTCTTATGGCCGCCATATTATTTTTTATGTCGTTCGATATGAAAAAAATAATGGAAACGACAAATTAATAAACATAAAAAAAAATTTGGTCATTATTTACATCCGCGGCTCCTACAGTTTCACTATGGCACCTATACATATAGGGGTGGAGGACATACCTATAGTAACACCAGGAAGGTATTAATTTGCTTTGCAAATGAAAGATAAGCGAACAAAAGGGCATCAAAAGAAGGTATTCCTGAGTGCGGGCGCGGGCCTGTTTAGAACAGCGAAAATCACAATAAACATGCAAGGTCAGAGTGTCGAGTGGACAGCGACGGCGGAAACTTGTAATATCAACACCAGAGCCGGTCTGGTAACATACGCAACATACGAACCGCATTCAAACGTAGTCGGACCATTTTGCAAAATAAATGCAAAATTCAAAATAAAAACTGTGCTATTGTTAATCTCGAAGATATTCCTTGCCCTGAAAGTGAAAAAAAAATAGAAATTCGACCGTAGTGCCAAAGAGGCCTTAGTGGTGACCTTGATATTAGTTTGCAATGGCTGTTTTTAGCTTCTTACCCACCCAGCACCCCTATTTCGCTCCTCGGTCCCGAAAAAATTGATGAAACGTAGGAGCCGCGGATGTATACAATTACCAAAAATTCTATGAAGACTATGAAAATTCTGAGATCTAGTCGACTTTGAAAATTTTTTAAATGTCAGATGGGTAGCTCTTGCCGACTTATGTAAGTTCACAAAAAATTATTTATTAATCTTCAATAATAAAAAAGATATGGAAAAAATAAGAAATCTCGATTTTTCAGTTTTTTCAGGATATTTCAGGAACGGTCACAGATATTTTGTATGTCTTGACTGATTCGAGATGGTCACAAAATTGCGCATCTTTTGTCTAGTTTAACGTTAACCGACCCTGTATCTCTTAGCGTTAGGAGATAGCAATATAGAGAAGGATTTATGGTGCATCCTGTATAGGGGTAGAGGACGTATCTATACCTATAGTAACACTAGGAAGGTATTCATTTGCTTTGCAAATTCATGATTAGCAAAAAAACGGCACTAAAAATCGCAGTAGGGAGTCCGGTCCTGGTTAGCCGGCGTATAAACACATATAAACATGCACCATGCACCAGACCAGAGAAGTGATGAATACGTCAAGCCAACCGCGTCGTAGCGCGGAGGATGCGACCGGCACGGTACAGAGGTATCTGCGCGTATATAAGCTTTCTCATATCGTATCCAGACTATAGGGACTGATGTTACGCTTTTTGGAATGAAAATGCAAAATAAATTAAATTCAAAATAATAATCGTGCTACTGTTGAAGAAAAATGAAATGAAGAAAAAAATAGCAATGCGACCGTAGTGTCAAAGAGGCCTTAGTTGTGATCTTAATATTAGTTTGCAATGGCTGTTTTTAGCTCTTACCCACCCAGCACCCCTATTTCGCTCCTCGGTCCCGAAAAAATTGATGGAACTTAGGATACCGTAGATGTAAATATTTACCCAATTTAATTCTCTTCACTAACAACACTTGTGCTTTACCACAGCCATACGATATTTATTTATTTATTATATTGGAGAAAAATCTCATATAATAAGATTTTTTGATTTTTTATGAAATTTTTGTACATTTTTTACTTTACTGACTGGACATATTATGGATATATACTGGATATATTATAAAACAAGATGATTCAGTGGTTAAGTACCATAAAATGAGACGGGTGTGAAGACATAAGATTTTATTCAGCAACGGTTTTACTTGCGTTTATTTTACTGCCGACCAGATAGGGACTTATGTTCAGAAATCATAATTTAGGAACAAACGAGTAAGTAGCAAACAAAAGAATCAGTCAGTTACAGTCTTCCAGTTCACTCTTCAATTTCTAGGTGGTAGGTAGTATGTGTATTCTTTTACTAGTATCACAAAACTGTTGGTCTGCTGGAGAACTAACCAGCTGGCATGCTGGTCTAAGAGGGCAAAAAATGTCAATATAGCAAGCAGCCCGCGGTAGGTACTTATTCCGTGTTATAAAATTATTGTAAAAACAAAAAATTTAAACAATCAACGTACGTTATTATGCTCTGATTAAAATAAAATTCAAGCTATTAAAAGTACTTACCTATATTTTGATCATTGCATGTTAGCATGTTACCTATTATAGGACCTACCTAAACCTATACAATAATGTGTCCTTATAGCAGTACTACATGACTACATGGGGATCTTGGAAACGGCAAGAGATACAGACTCGGTTAAATTAGAGAAAAGCTGCATAATTTAATGCTTAATGAGAATCTGAATTTTTTCTTTTAATATTTCCAGTCGTTGCGGAAATATCCTGAAAAAACTGAAAAATCAAAATTTCTTATTTTAGCCATATCTTTTTTATTATTGGAAATTAATTAATTACTCGATTAATTATTTTTTGTAGATTTACATTAATCGTCAAAAGCTTATATCCCTTTCACATTATAAAAATTTTCAAAGCCGACTAAATTCCAGAGTTTTCATAGCCTACTTTTGTTTTTCTTATGGCCGCCATATTGATTTTTTCATGTCGTTCGGTATAAGATAAAAATCAAGGAAACAAAAATTAATAACATTCAAAAAAAATTTTATATTAATTATTATTATGTAATTATATTATTTTTTCGAAAAAAAGCTTTTGTAAATATTTACATCCACGTATCCTAAGTTCCATCAATTTTTTCTGGATCGAGGAGCGAAATAGGGGTGCTGGGTGGGTAAGAAAGCTAAAAACAGTTATTGATAAGTAAAATGTTCTATTTTCGACAATATCAAAAATTGTTACTTAAAAATGTTGATCAGTACTGCAAATAACATTCAAATAAACAAAAACATGCAGTTGCGTGACTAACAAAAAACAACATACAAACTATACAGTGCATCTTTTTAAGTGTTGCCATAGGAAATAGCATGTAAAAATATGCACCCTATGTTAACTTGTTGTCTTGTACCTACTTTGGAAGTCGTTTTTAATTTTCAATAATAGTACATGTCATCTACTTTACAATACGACCTTTCAGAAAAGCCGGTCGTCGTTTAATTTAATTATACTTGTCCCATTGAGGTAAAAAAAACTGCATGAAACTGTAAGAGATACGAAGTCGGTTAAATTACAAAAAAGTTTCGCAGTATTTGGCAATGTTTTTTTTCTCAATATTCCCAGAATTTCTTGAAATATCCTGAAAAAAACTTGAAACATGCAGATTTATTATTTTAGTCATATCTTCTTTATTATTGAAAAAAAAATTTTTATAGGTAGGTTTACATAAGCCTTAATGAGCCACTCATTTGACGTTTTTGTTTTTCTTATGGCCGCCATATTGTTTTTCATGCCATTCGCTATAGAAAAAATCCCGGAACCCAAAAATTGATCACATTGCAAATAAATTTGAAAAATTTTAATCTTCTTTTTCAAAAATAAAGAAATAAAATTTTACCGAATGTCAAAAAGTGCATTTTTTAAGTATTTCCATAGGTAATAATATGTAAATAATTACACCCTATATTAACTTATGTTGTACCCATTGTAACTTAGAAGTCGTTTTAAATTTTCAATACCTAAATGACTTTACGATACGTCAAAAAAACGGTCCTCTTTAAATTTTAATATTTAGTTCTCATTTGAATTAATAAACTTTAATAAAGGAGTCAGAATAAACAAAGTGAGTTAAAATTATTAATTAAATTATTAAATTTTTTTGTTTATTAATTTGTGGTTTCTTACTTTGTGCATGGTACCTTATTAATAAGATTTAGCTGAAATAAGAAATCTCGATTTTTTTTTTTTTTTTTTTTCAGCAGCATCCTATTATTATCCTAAATTTTTTTTCAGATTCTCAATACTTCTCAATATTTAAAATTGTCCACATTTTTTGAAATTTAACAGACCCTGTTTTTTTTTACTATTTCCGATGTCCGCGTAGCGAGTCACGAATACCCAGTTAATGAACCTCGTATAATTAAATTGAATAAAGTCCGGTTTTTCCAAATAGTGGAGCGAAATGGGAAAGAAAATGTGTTGTTTTATTTTTGCGTAAAACCAGCTATACCACTTATATGTATGTGTATCATGTTTAGACTACTCCTAACATGAAATGTACATTTACGACATTTTTTGCAGGACAGGACTTTTAGAATTACAAAAAATTCAAAAATTGACGATTCAGAAAAATTGCATTTTAAAAGTTTTAAATATTTGAAACCACTCAACTAGTTCGACGAAATCGACAAAATTTTTCATTTAAATTAAAGCGCTTCTGTTGGCGGTAAACTTGTAGTTAGGATTTTTATAATTGATTGTGTGTTCAAAAGGTAATTGAAAATTTCCACAAAATTGTATCGATATTTTTTGAGTAAGTTAAAAAAAATAAAAGTTCAGCCCTGTGAAAAAGCAATCTAACTAAACTGATTTCAATCAACAATCAGAGAAAAACAGTTCCAATACAAAAGGTTACCTAGGAAACAAAATCAAAATGCAGGAAATAAACTAAAATAACTCAAGTAATGTTTAGGTAGGTACTCGTAAGTTAAATCAAAAAACAAAGTTACAAAATACAGTTACTATTAAATAGGTGCATGCAGTATAGTTGGACCAGAGATATAACGAAACGACTTCTGTCATTTTATCAATTTTTGGATTATTGAAATATTGTTGAAGTCATAAAATATGACAGTTTAACAATTAGATCATTTCGTTATATTATCTCTTGGTCGACTATACCATACCTACCTTACTGACTGCAGTCTTTAAACGATCACAATTATTATTAATTATTATAATTTGGTGATAACCAGTTAGGTACTTATGTACCTATATTTTCATTGATCATGATTTTAAAACTTATAATATTGTAGTTAGGTACTGTGATTTATAAGTTTGGTGGATGGGTAGGTGAATATAAAAAAAACCTATGAAACTTTAAAAATTTATAAAAATACATGATAAAATTCTATAATATTACGCACAAACCCTTTCTAAACTATTTATGTATACCTATTGTTTTTATAAGTTACTTTTCTAAGCGCGCTATAAACCTAGACGAACAAATTTAGCTCCAAAATAAAATTAGATATTTTTTGGTCTGATATTTCAGATAATTTATACTTTTGATTACATACTCGTATTAAGTATTATTACTTCTGATTACAGATATTCATTGATTTTCATCGATTTTAGATGAAGAAAAAACATTTGTAAAAAATTTAATAAACTTTTCTTTCATAAGAAAATGTATAAATGATTTAATGATGGTATTTCAATAGCACTAAATAATAATCGTGCTACTGTTAATTTCGAAGATATTCCTTGCCCTGAAAGTGAAGAAAAAAATAGCAATGCGACCGTAGTGCCACAGATGCCTTAGTTGTGACCTTAATATTAGATTGCAATTTTATAACAATAAATATAAATAAATAATACAATAACTATTTTACTCTTTGTTACTACTCGTGTTTTAGGACAAAGCTCGTATACGATTGCAAAAATTTTATGTCAGACTATTCCATTTTAGGTTTCAGACCAAGCACAACTTTTTATGGAGAATAACTTTTTTTCCAAAAATGGATAATAAAAAAGTGACCACGAATTGAAATTTTTCGTTTGGCGCGTTATTTCCCAATAAATTTTAATATCAGGTAGAAAATTTATTAAAATAGCTATTTATGATATTGGTGTTAAAAGTGAAGTTTTATTTTGTGAGTGAAAAGGTTTGTGAAATGAGCGAAGCGTAGCGGAGCGAATTTTACAAATTCACGAACATATAATAAAATCACTTTTAAGACGAATATCATACAATGGTTTTTGTAAAACTGCTCTATTTTGATAATAAAATTGATGAATTTAGAATGACACTCAACTTCAAATTGCATTTTAAAATATTACAGATAAGTACAAGTAGTGTACTATGCATAGAAACCGTTGCCGACGCTATGGTTACTAACAAATAAATGCGTGCATACCAATAAACGAGATGTCATAATAATAATTATTATTGATTGCAATTTCTGAACAATTATTATTGTCTTGAATTCTTGACTAGGTACTTATTTTTTATTAATATGTTTGCCAGTAATAAAAAGAATATGAAAAAATCTTATTACCTATAATTTTGTCTGATTTCATCATGAGAAATTGTAGTTTAACACGATAATGTAAGTACAGAAAAAGTAGATAAAATTACTTTTAACACTAGTGTTAAAAGTACTTTTAACACGCTTCCATTTAAACAATCACTTTTAACACTGTCAGCTGTCGTTAAAAGTGATGTATGTGTCTTTTAATGGCAGTTGCACAAAAACATTTTTTTGTGCCATTGAAGCCCATGGAAGCGGGTTAAAAAAAATTTGTAACAGTGTTTTCGAGATAATTCAGGTTTTCTTAGGTAATATCGGTAGTCATTTTAAGAATAACAGACAAATTCTAATCAAATAATTTTTACTTAAATAATTAAATAACAGAAATAAACAACACCTAACTAATGTAACAAATTGTCAGTAACCATAGAGTCAGTGGCGTCATTTTTTTTTTTTAAGGGGCGATGACACACCCATATCTTCGCCGCTGGTTTTCGCAATTTATCTCCATAAGCCGTAAATCATGAAAGATACTTATAGCTCATGCTGCGTGCCAAATTTCAATTTTTTTACAGCAGCCGTTTTGACAATATTCACAAAACATTATTTTTTTTCCCAAAACTTCAACACCCTGTATCTTGAAAAGGAAGCTTTCTAGGCTATAAGTGTATTAGAGAAACTGGCATTATTTTAACGTTATCTATCGTTTGGTAAAGTCCTGACGTTTTAAGTTGGACCACCCTGTATATTTGCCTTTTAAACGTTCGATCGCTTGTTTTACTTTTCACAGACATTCGAAAATGAATCTGAAAAGCAAAGCGGGCCTAGGTGAGTTTCGAACCCGCGATCTATGGCTTCGTGAGCCAGCGGAGAACCACTAGGCCACGCAAGTCACTGATATTCGTCTTAAAAGTGATTTTATTTTGTTCGTGAATTTGTAAAATTCGCTCCGCTACGCTTCGCTCATTTCACAAACCTTTTCACTAACAAAATAAAACTTCACTTCTAACACTAATATCATAAATAGCTATTAAATTTGTTTTACCGCCGCATATGTTTCATCAATGAACTATGAATTATCAGCCGCGCTTCTTAGTTTTTTGTCGTTTCAATTGACTTATATATATAAACTCCACTTTAAAAGTTACCAAGTTTTTTTTGTGAACATAAAATCGCAACTTTCAAACATTAAGATGGTCTTTGATTGACTACCACCATCGCAAGTTTCATCTTTCAGTTTTAAAAAGCAAGGTCGCAAGGTATATTTCGTTTAAATAAATTGCTATAATGCAAAATTACAGTCAGAAAATCTGAACACGATAATGTAAAAAAAATACGTTGTTCCATTTCAAAAAATTAACCGGGTAAAAATGGGACACCTGTACCTATACCTATAGCTGAAAATAATGTTGGCTTATGCATACGTAGGAATTTTAGTTTAAAAGTTCTGTGCTAAAATTGTTAAAATACCAAGAATTTATGAGGTGATTCAAGAATGGTTGATTGGCTATTATGCGGTTATTATACGAAACGCAGCTCGCAATGCTTGCGCTAGCGACTGTAAACACAGTTGCTCTCGGGTTAAATTATTTTACTGGAGAGGAGATTGAAGAGCTCGTGATGCTTATGAATTGATGTAAACATATCATCACTCAATGCACCGTTGCCAATTTTACCGGGACTCGAATAATCGGCTGTGCGTCTACAGGCTTCGAAAAATGCTCGACATATACACAATTATATACTAACGTGCGCCGCTCCCTCTGTAGAACGTTTCGTTGAACTATGTCGCGTATGTTTTAGGGTACCCCGGTGTCAAAGTGATGCCCTGGGCAAAATTTTTCCAACGTTTCCACCGATAGATGGCCATGCTGTACGACGTTTATACACGTTAAAATTTTCGAAGCCCGAAGTCGGGCTTCACATGGTAGGTCCAGGCTTCGAATACTCAACTGAACATAGCATTTTAGGCTTCGTATGGGCTCTTAATATGTCTATATATATATATCGTGGGCAGGTGAATATTGGAAAACCACTTTTTCGTGATCTGGGGGTCATGATCGGTGGACATTTGATGAGTTTGGGTGATTTTCGAAAAGTGATGTCCTCAATAGTGTATTTTTTATTAAAAAATACACTAATAGATTTGTGTGGTTGTCTCCTCTCTGGATGACGATTGAAGTATATGTTGCGGATGCAATATCAGAATTGCTGTTACTTATTTGAATAAAGCATTCTAACATATCATACTCTTCGTAGTTTTCATAGACCAAATTTGTCATTTTGCAAACGAAACGAGCACTTTCTAACTCGAAAACTGCGTAAACTGGCTTTGACAGGCGTTGTCGCACAATTTTCTAAATGACATTCACGCCTACTAGGTAAATAGTTGAAAAAATTTCTAAGCTACCATGATAAATGAAGTTTATTTTGGAAAATGTAACTTTTCATAAATTTTTTACACACATGTTATATATCGTTGCAAAGATAAAAAAAATACTCTATTTAATTAGTTCATGGCCCACTATGACTTCCATTTAAAAAAATACAACTTTATGTTATAACCGAAAAATGAAAAAAGATATTCAAAATCTGTTGTGGCCATTCAATTCCACTCAAAAAAGTGCCTCAAGAATGTGCAAATATATTTTCTCTAACTTGAAAAACAAGAAAGATATCGACATTTATCGATACCGTGAAAAATCGTACTTTTCATTATAGCTCGATAACAAAAAAAAAAGATAGCGAGTTCCGGTTTTCACCATTGAGTTCCTCTCAAAAAAAGCGATCGACAATGTAACATTCATTTTTCCATAGCTCTTATAGTTACCGAGATCTCCTATAGAAACATCCAGCTTTGCCCACCCTGTACAATGTTAAAGTAAGTATGCTTATAATTCAATAATATTTTGTGGTGTTTTTCACTATTAAAACTTGAAAACATTCTTCAGTTGCGAGCATTACGGATCGGTTCGTCTAAAAACGTTTGTCTTTGTTGATAGAAATAAGTCGAGAATATTTTTTTGTCTCCAGAAAAAACCATTCGGTTACTATTTAATTAAAGTTATAATTCTTAATAAGAAATATTTTTAAGTCAAGTATTTTGTACATAATATACCTGATAGGTATTCTACTAGGTACTATATCGAAACAATGATTATCATTCTTGACTTAAATTATAATTTTTCTATGTGTACCTTTATATTATTCATTATTTAGGAAATAGACTGGTTTGGAAACAGTTTGCCAAGCCAAGCGAAGCTCTCCGATATCCAAAGCTCGCACGCCGCGCCATGGGAAGCCTCATCCTTTCCACGAACTATTATTTCAAATGCCATTAAAGAAAAGAAGATTTGCGTTTGCTCATATTATTATCTACTTTAGTAGGAAATTCAACATAAAATATTTCAAATATGAAGTCATATCTCCACCTGACAAAAGGTGATTGCTTTTACCTTCGTCAAACCAAAGCAATAATAGACAAATCAGTCACGGCCTCACGGCAATAAATAACTCGCCGACAGGTATAAACTTATAGGGTTATACCTACAGGTATAAACTTATAGGTTTATGCCTACAAGAAATCTTGTTGAACACTTTATGGAAGTACAAAGTATGAATCCCTTTGAAAGTGATTCTAACAAGTTAACCAATGTTTTGTCAATTGATTATTGGACGTTGGACCATTTCTTTTTCTTAAGAATCAATAAATAGGTATCGCGTTTTTTAGATAAAAAAACAAATTGTGGCAATTAAAAAAAAAATTATTTAGAAACACTATACCTATACAAATAATATTAACTAATTAATGTTGATTGTTTAGTTTTAGTTTAATTAATAACATTGTAATTTTGCAGTAGTAAATAATATCCTGAGAAAAGGTAACTGTTTGATATCGCTGCCGTTCAGAAGTCTATAATTTATTATACAAAAATACTTACCAGTGTTTGATGTAGGGAATTCCCTATATACCGTGAAGATCTTATTACTGTCTTTATTCGTTTTCAAGCGGAAAGACTTCATATTTGAAATCGTGACGCTTTTGGATGTAGAGATACAGGAAGGTGTTTTTGTGGAATTTTGATTTTACTCGAATGAATGTGAAAAGTATAACCATTAGTTTTGTATAAAGGTTTTTATAAATTGTTAAATGTTCTTCTTTGTTTTGGGTTTTAGGTTCAATATTAAAGTATTATTTTTCAAAAATATTTTTATAAAAATGAAATGTTTTTATAAACGTAGCTTTTTCCTTATTCGTATCTTACCAACCAAAAAGCCTTATTTTTTTTTAAATAATGAACCACCCCCGAATTTATTTGTAGGAATTAATTTACACCCTGTACATACATACATGGTGTTGAAAAAGTCTCTGTGCCCTCCAATAAACCCTCAAATCTTGAGTTTTGAAAAAAATGCAAAATCGGATCAATTTTATAATTTAATTTACTTTGTAATTTACGTGTAATTGATGTAATTTTTTTAAATTTTATACAGAGTGTTCTTTGGCTCAGTAATGACAACATTGTCTATTTTTTTTAATAGGACGCCTTATAGTATTTTCATATTACCTGAGATAATCCAGAAATAATAGTTTTTACAATTGCAATTTAAATTGAGTAGTTTTACGAATTATAAACAAGTGAAAATCGCAATTAATCATTTTCAAAGCAGAGTACATCGGAAACGGCTCCAACTATCGGAAAACGGCTTACATGTCCCTATCTTAACTTTTCATTTGCTATCTTACAGTGTACTTGAAATTTTTAAACAGGGTGATTAAAATTATCAAATTTTTCATCACCCTGTATAAAATTATCATCTACATCATTCGTACTGGTACGTATATAAAAAGTTGAAATTGACCGTAGCCGTTGAAATAAGCCGTTTTCCGATATTGTAAATTAACAATTTTGGAAATAGAAAATAGCGTTTTTAATTTGTTTACAATAACTAATAAAATAAGCTACTCATTTTAAACTACAATCTGCTTTGAAAACCGTTCTTTTTGAATTTTTCACTACTTTTTCCATACTTAATAACGGCAAGTAGGCATAGCCTTTCGACAGACGAAACATTGAGACCTCGTTGAAAATTTATTCGAAATGAACTGTAACCTCCACCCCCCCTGGCCTGGTGATCTCTAGAATTTCCCCTCCCTCTTTTTCTTGGTAGGACCCTTTTTTGTTGTGTGTGTCGTCTTGTAGCACCCAGTGGTTCGTAAAGATGGGGTCGCAGAGATTTTGTTGAGAATGGGAAATAAAACAACGTAATTTCAAAACACCTAATTTACTGCCTTTTCCTAATTTAATTATTTACAATTTAAAATGATTATGAAATTCTAAGTTATTTATTTACAATTTTATTTAATTATTCAATTTATTTAATTCATTTCTTCAAGATTAAAAATTCTAATTTTATGTTGGTACAACCTGTTACCTGCAGTTCAAATACAACCCAGTCGATTTATGATTGTTTGTGTGAATTGGGTCTGGTGCCTGGAGTTGGTTTATGAGCCTATTGTTGTCCCTTTACATTGCTTGCACCATGCACTCTCACTTTCTTACCCCCTGGTGTTGAAGCGTTATTCGTTGTAGAAGCGAGGTTGTCAGCTTGTGACAGTTGTAGGATATCAGAGTGTTATTTTATCCTCCCGAGCTAATAAGATGCAGCAAGGCGTTATAGCCAGGTGCTTCGATCTTTGCCTGTTTGAAGATTGGAAGGCGGTTTAATCCGCACTTCCCGATGTGTTTCGATTGGTATCCTTACGACAGGATGGGTGGCGGTGGCTAATTAGATGACTGTTTAGTAATTCAAATACAGAGGCAAGACCGCGAATCTCCCGGACCTGTTTCTGTACTGAGATAACGATTCTTGACCGAAAAGCCAATACACAGACCCTTCTCAACCCTAAGAGAATGCCATACACGTACTTTGAACGTGCCGTATTTTCTTGCATACCCTGCTGGCCATGGGACAAGACGGACTCCGCTCAGTATATTTTCCCCTATTATAATGTGTGTGTGTAGAGAGAAAAGATGCACCAGCTTCGTGGTAGTCCTGTTATCGGTACAAGGTCAATTTCGAACTTATGATTTTCGGTACAATTTCATTGTGAAATTGTTTGATTGTCTTGTTTCTATATTGCCTCACTCGACAGTACATCTAAAAAATTCCCAATCAAATTACTAGCTCGTGATAATAAAAAGTACCCTGATTTCCTTAATTTCTCGAATGCTCAAATTTTGGTGGATTTCGTGGTTTTGAAAATGAATTGAACATTTTTCAATTCGTTTGAATTTTTCTGAATTTTAATTTGATTTATTTCTTTGTGAATTTTGAGACTTTTGACTTTTCTAAAATTTTAAAAACCCTTCCTTAATTTAAAAGTTGTCGTGAAAATTTCGGAGACTTTTTCTTATGAATCAAAGAATAATTTAAAAGTCGGGGTTAAGTATTTGAACTGCTGATATCGTCGTACGTCTGGCTCCTCAAGAACGCAGTCTGGATACCTGAGACAAAACGAGAAAATTTTCAGAGGCAGTAAACTTATAAAGATCAATCTAAGCTTTTTAATTACAAAATTTGAAATTGGGAAAATTTACTTCACCTGTAGAATTGATGGCCCCTTGGGTTAACAGGGCGACAGGTTCCGGTTCCTCTAGGGCATCGTCGTAGTAGAGGTGGCTAGGCGCTGCAATTGGACTCGGGTCGGCTATGGCTGGCGGCATGGCAACAGCGTGCTTGATTCTAGCTGGACGGCCTCGTCTTGGCTTCCGGACAATAATAGGGACGACTGGCGGTATTTTCAACTTGCGTACTTTCTGCGTAACTGACTTGCTGGGCACGGGCTGCGGCTTTAGTGGTTTTCGTGGCATTTTTGGAACGAGTAGGTTAGGTAAGATTTCCGGGCAATTTCTTCAACCAGAAAGGGTTAGGTAGGATTTCCGGGCAATTTCTTCAACCAGAAAGGGTTAGGTAATATTTCCGGGCAATTTCTTCAACCAGAAAGGGTTAGGCAAAGGAGTAGTCTACGATCAGGAAGCTGAATCAAGACTGCCTTTTGCGCTGAGATCTCTGCCTGTATTTATAGTAGACGGTCCACCCTTGTCTTCGTGGTCTATTGTGTCTATTTAGGTCAGCGCTTTCACCCTACGTTCCTTTATCCAATGACTCGTTATGGCAGATTTCCCTGCTTTCCTCTTGTGTTAACTAAATGGTGGATATGTCATTTGATTAAACTGCTTTTCCTTTATATGGGACAATTTTAGTCGTGTTTCTATCACTTGTATTAATGAAGTTCCCATTGTATTTTATTTAATTTCCGGTCATCTGTTTAGGCGAGATTTAGTTTAAATCTTTGGATATTTTCACCTCACTTTTCTTCTGATAATCTTTCTTCACGTGATTTTAGGTAATAGGTACTACCTTGTTGTGGAGTTTTAGAGAAAAATTATTCACCCGGGGGCGTTAGGTTTCAGAACCGACAATAAGTACTTAAGTATTTTTCAAGATATACTTAAGGAAATTCGTAAGTCATAATAGTCGACGGGATTCCGATTGCTTATTTTCCTTTAAGGAAAACTTATAGTAGAATGATAAGGCGCTAATTTTCCTTTAAGTTGGCGCTGAGAGCTATAACGACCGGTGTGTGAGTTAAAGTAGGTAATATTCCAAATACTTAGTCCAGTCAATGACCATTTCCCCGTGGAATTTTTGCAAACAGCACCGATTTGTATTACAAAAATTCGGATTTAGGTTCTACTTACTTAGGTACCCGCTACTTCAAAATTGACCCTGTGCCTGGGGTTGCTTTTACCCCTTCTGGGGGTGAAAAATGTTTAATTGAAAATAATTCCGGGGTGGATAGATTGACCAATTCTAAGCAGCTTTTGTTGCGTAAAGTTTTTATCTGAAAGTCGATACTTTTCGACGTATTCGCGAGTGATTGCACGTCAATTTTTCAACCAGTAAACTCCCGTTTTCAGATGGTTTTTCGCGAATAACTCGGAAAGAAAATATTATATTTGCTTTTTGTTCTTATTGGTCAAACGCCAAAATTGAAAGTTTCAACGGGAAGTTACCAAAAAACAATGCATGTTTCGGGGGATGGAACTTTTTTCGCCGTGCTTGAAAAATTCGTTATTTTTGTTTTCTGTAAAAATCCCGAGCATCGAAACTAAGCGACTTATGACGAAAATAATGTTGGTCTCTATTTTTTTCGGCATCTAAAAAATGTAAAAATCACCCCCTAATTACCACCCCAAAATAAAATAATCGTTACCACTTTGCAATTCACTTATATACGTATACTTGTATAATGCTCTAGAAGTTTGACCGCTTTAAAATGATAATTTTTTAAAGGGTTAGAGCTGAAATGGCTTGAACAAGTTACTATTTACGAACAAATATAAACTTTGAACGATTAAACGGCCATACTTACTCAAGTTTTATACTGTAGGAGAAAAAGAAACGAAAATTTTCAGTACCTAAAGCAAGCCTATATATAATTTTTTACTCCACAAGATTTTGCGTATCACGTTTTTGGGTTATTTTAAAGAAAAGTCAAATTAATTTGCAAAATCACAAAAATTGCCTTTTTCACTTCAAGCTCAATTTGTTTCAAAACTAAGCATTTTGAATCGGTAAAACTTCTAGAGCATGTTACAAGTTTATACATAAATATAAAGTAAATTTAAAGCAAAAATTATTATTTTCAATTGGAGTGATGATTAAGGGGTCTTTTTCACATTTTTTGCCGCCGAAAAACATTGGCACCAAAATTATTTTCGTCATAACTCGCTTAGTAGTTTCCTCCGAAAAATGCATTGCTTTTTGGTAACTTCTCGTTGATACTTTCAATTTTGAAGTTTGACGAAAAAGAACCGACTTTCAACAATAGCTATCACTCCGTTTGTATTGCGGATCTACACATGCAGACACTTTAAATCCACTATACTTCTTGTTTTGTTTTTTATAAGCTACATTTTTACCAGGATTAATTTTTCGGTAAAATATCTACTTTTGAGTTATTTGTAAAATACCGTGTGAGAACGTGCGGGTATATTGGTTGAAAAATTTACGCTTTGCACTCGCGAATAAGTCGAAAATTGACTTTCAGAAACAACTTTATAGAACATGAGTTGCGCTTATAATATATAGTATTAGTAACTCCATCCATTCCCGGAATAGATTTTTTCGTCCTGAAATATCCTGAAAAAAACTGAAAAATCGAGATTTCTTATTTTTGCCATATCTTTTTTATTATTTATTTTATTATTGGAGATTAATGAATAATTTTTTGTGAGCTTACATAAGTCGGCAAGAGCTACCCACCTGATATTTCAAAAATTTTCAAAACCGACTAGATCCCAGAATTTTCATAGTCAACTTTCGTTTTTCTTATGGCCACCATAATGTTTTTTATGTTGTTCGGTATAAAAAAAATCATAAAAACTAAAAATTGTTAAACTTCAAAAAATAAATAAAAAAAGTTTTATTCTTCTTTTTTCTTTACAAAAAAGACAACTTTTTAGACCAAATTTCATAGATACATTAAAAAACCATAAGGCAGGCACTATTTCGGCGTATTTTACAAATGTTGACGTTTTTCGACGATTTTTTATTAGGTTTTTCTTTGAAATATTAAGAATAAAAATATTAAATTTTTTTTTTGAAGTTTATTAATTTTTGGTTTCCATTATTTTTTTTATATCGAACGACATAAAAAAATAATATGGCGGCCATGAGAAAAACGAAAGTTGACTGTGAAAACTCTTGGATCTAGTAGGCCTTGAAAATTTTTGAAATGTCAGATGGATAGCTCTTAACGGCTTATGTAAGCCTACAAAAAATTATTCATTAATTTCCAATAATAAAAAAGATATGAGGAAAATGAGAAATCTCGATTTTTCAGTTTTTTTAGGATATTTCAGGAACGGTCACAGATATCTTGCATGTTTTGACGAATTCGAGATGGCCACAAAACTGCGCATCTTTTCTCTAATTTAACCGAGCCTGTATCTATTAGCGTTCAGGAGATAGCAATATAGAGAAGGATACATGGTGCACCCTGTATAAGTACGAATACGAGTAACCTACCTGTACTAAAAATTTTCAATGTCGTGCAGAGTTGGGTTGTTGCTTTATCAGCACTGAAAATTCCTCTTTCATTTCGGAGTACGGTCCATTGTCAACATAATCCACATATCTATTCATAAAACTGACAGGTATTTACAACATCTATAAATTTCCGGTTTTAATCTTATAGCGGCATCTGACAAATACCGAGTTTCAAAAATTTAAATTTGTTACGGGTCAGGCGACGAATATTTCTTTGTAACCAAGGGCAGTTAAAATTCACTAAACTAAGAAAACTAAATAAAATAATATACATCGTGTTGCATAGAAGTAACATATTTAGGGAAAACGCTCATGCAGCGAATATTCAAGGATTCAATGCCACTCTTAAAAATCTGAAAGTTTCCTATACATATTATAGGAAACTTGGATAGTTTCCAGAGGGAACTGTTTTTTTTTTAAAGATGTCATTTATTGTTAACGTATTGTTGCAATTTATTTTCATATATTACCTCTACGTTACCTCTTTCTATGAAACACGGTGATACACCGACTTTAAGATAGCGGCCGATTTTTATGAAACTAATAAATATACATAGGTATAGGTACCTAAGTAGGTACATACGTATTACATTAAAGTTTCATAAAAATCGGCCGCCATCTTTAAGCCGACAGCAAGACTGCTGAAATCGGCGTTTCTCAATTGGGCGAAATTACCTGAGTGACCCTTCGTCACGCCGGGGGTCCTTATAATCCGGGAGCTCAATTGGGCGAAGGAATTTCTAAATACCGTTGAGTTATTTGCATGCTCTTGTATGACTACGTTGCCAGATTTTACAGAAATTCCGATTTTCTACATTAAATAAAATTGAAAAAAATAAATAAATAATAGATATTAATACTTGATGTATTATTTTTTAAGTTCTATCAAATACACCAAGCCCTTAGTGCATTTACAATTATTTTATACTATACCTATACAGCAGAAACATGAAACATTAATAGAAAAGTAATATAAACCTATATATATAATGAATATGCCGATACACATTTTAATTATAAATTATAGTGGTATTTATTATTTTTTTTCCGCACTAAAACTCACTGGTAAGCAAGGTCTTTGGTCAGGGTAGGTTTTTTATTTATTTTTTTTTTCACCTGACCAAAGACCTGACTTACCGATGACGCCTAAAGTGCAACATAGCCATAGGTAGGTACGTACCTACTGCCTACTCGACTTCAATTATTAATAATAAATTGATTAGGTATACCTATCCGATCTACTAAAAGCACCACTAAATAAATCTGGCAACACTGCTATATATATGGACAAGGCCGCACATGTATTTCTTGTCTGTCCAGTTATCTCTTATAATCCCCTAGTTTCTCGTTTGTCGCCCAATTGACTCCTGGGATTAGTGAATAACAAAATCCTTCGCCCAATTCGGTATCGCCCGCTGAAATTATAGTCCAAAACACCATAATAGCCGTTTAATTAATTTAACATTCGATACAATAATAATCATAATGTATACCTATACAGGCTGGTAGTAACTGGACAGCCAAAATGAAACTGCATACTTATATAAAATTGTATTTTAAGCATAAAAGAGAGAATAACTTTTTTCAAGATCAGGCCTCGTTTAGGAAATATTTCCAAAATTGTTGTTCAATTACTGATGGAATAAAACATTTTTATTGCGGCCTTATTTTCACTTTTTTGGAGATATTTCCTAACTTGACCTCAACTTGACAAAAGTTAGTCTCTCTTTTATGCTTAAAATATGGTTTTATAAAAACTCTATCAAACTCTCAGTTAAAACTTCAGCCAAATTCGCTGCTTCTATCTTCATACGCGCGCAGCCGAATGTAAAAATTATTATAACAAAAAAAAAGTAATTTCTCCGTATCCCTATCAAATTATAGGAACACACAAGAATAATTTTTGATGAATTTATTCTTCTTGAATAAATTCCTTTTGATAACATCGCAATGTGAATTGGTGTTAAAATTCTAAGAACTTTTTGACGGATTGAATCTCGATGAGTTGATCAAAAATCTTTCACCCATCACCTTCTGATTTTTATTAGGTATATATTTTATATACCTACTACTCAGGTAATTTTTTACATATCTTTTATCATCAAATTACCATCATAACATTTTCGAGGATAAATCGCCAAACGTAATAATACCATGCATACAGGGTGTCCGGTAAGTACCTCCTAATCTCTCGGGAGCATACAGGGGAGGTCAAAATAAACCCAGTCTGTCATAAAAAAAAAACATTCCTAAAGTGTCCCTAAACGGAGATACAGAGCCCTAAAATGGTACCCTAAGATGTACTTTTTTGACTCTAACTTTTGAACCTACCTGTATAATTTAATGAAATTTTAATTTTTTTATAGAGGCCATAAAGACTCATTAACCAATATCAGAGTGGATGTTTGACGTTCTAAAGGAAGTTAGGAACGGACTTACCACCACACTCATTGTGTCAAAGTTTTGACAGGTGTCATTTTACAGAGCTGAAAACTTATTTTTTAAATACGCTGGTCATTCATCTTCACAAAAGGTACTCTTAATTTATCTCGATAAAACTAGTAGTCCAGTCATTATATACATTTGGAAATGCAAATGAACCGAGAAAGCCAAATTTTGGATATTACGTGGGGGTGGCCTAGAAAAGCTTAACTTCAAATTGTCGACCAAATTTACCTTGTGCATTTTCCGCCATCTTGAAAAAAGGGTTAAATTCAGTTTTTTCATCATAACTCGGTTCTCCGTTGAGATACGAAAATTTTTACTCAATACTTTTTTGTTGCTTTTCTCACAATATACAATTAAGGTCCTCTACGTTTTTTACGTATCGTTCGTCGTTATCGAGATATCGATCGAAAAAACCATAAATTTGGGTGGTGAATTTTGTTTTTTGCTATTTTCTTTTTTCTCCTGAAAGATATCGAAAAAGTGTCTAATATCAAATTTGTAGAGCGTATTCAGGCCTACAATTTCATTTTCTTATTTTTTATTTTCGACAAAAATTACGACCTCTAGCGCGCCACGAAGTCGGTAAGACTGATGTGCAGTCTTGATTTTTAGCCGCTCGCACGCTTGTATCCACACGTCAAAATTAATGAAAGGTTGTTCAGGGAATTATTGCAATACAAAATAAATTAATAAACCAGCTAAATTATAAATCAAACACATGAGATTTATTGATCAAATAATTTTTGTGTAGTAAAAAATAATAATTAAAGGTGGTTATTTTTTTCAAACATTTTTTTGTCGTTTTGATGGTCCTGGCTGTAGAAGTTCCTCCTCGGCAGACTCTTCGAGTCGTGAAGACTCTTGAATCGCAGGAAGTGATGCTGTGACGGTTGAAACATCAAATCATCATCATCATCGTGATCGTCGTTGAATAAAATGTCGACTCTGGCGACGTTGTTGCATATTTGTCCACTACAGTGCAGGCAAATAACGGAGCAACTAATCCCTGCTTTCCTGCACCCATGCACAATAAAGCAGCCCCACATTTGCATGAAATGAGTTTTAAAAGTTCGGGTGGAGCGGGTTCGGCTGTGGTGCTAATTGGTTCAAGCCCGTAATTTGTCTGTCGCCAACCCCATTCCTGAGGATCTTTGAAAAATCCGAGCCACGTTTGTACTTGTAGATATGTCCGGAAAACGTGTTGGCAGACTGCGCTTTCCGTTGGTGGGAGTAGTGAAAGATTATTGAACTTATTTGTCGTCATTGATTTTGCAAAAAGCGGTGGAACCGCAAAATATTAATCGATGTCTTCTCTTTATCACCGCCATACAGAGCGATAAGGAATAGCTTTCCAGAACTAGCATCTTCGAATCGACTTTTTCTTGCTTAAATAATTCTACCGATGACCGTAAGTTCGGGTTTTTCTCGAGGGTGTTGATGAATTTCGACTTTACAATATTATAAAAAGACGATGTGGTGTCGCAACCGCTGAAAGCACGAATGAAAAGAATGTTCTCAAGAACAGACTTATCATGCTTGAAACTATTCGGAGAGTACAGTTTTGCCGGTGGTTTGCGAAAAAATATATTTTTTTTGTCCTATGCAAGTCCGGTAATTAAAACCAAAAGATCGATATCTTCGCCGACGATTTCCACAGAGTCAAAAATCGATGCTTCTTTAATTGCTGTGGTTACAATGAGAGTATCAGCGCCCTCAAAAGCCTGCTCTACTTTTATTCCGGTTTTTGTAAAATAACGGCGAAGCATTTGTATTAAGTTGTTTTTATTTTGGTCCCTTGCAAGAAACTTCTCCTGGCTAACTTTCGGAGCAGTAGTTTCATCGAACGTGAACTCTGGTGATTGGTTCTTCCTAGAACGTCTAACCCTTTCCGAAGTTTTAGTTCCTGCGAGTCTCATGTCAGTCGGAAAGAAATGAAAGAAATTCATGGAAGAAAAATTAAAATCTTGTTGTTTTGTTAGAACTGTTAGGTTATTATTATTTATTAATATTAATTAACCTAAAGTACTGAATGCACATGCACCTTACAGGTTTATTAGATAAGAATGGCGAATTTCAAGAAAGTACTAGATTCTCATCAGTACGTACTAGATTACTAGATTTAGTAAAAAAGTACTAGATCTAGTACAATAATTGTATGGCGAGACGCACATTGCAGCGTCGGGCGCGCTCCGGACAACTTCGCAGCGCGCTAGAGGTCGTAATTTTTGTCGAAAATAACAAATAAAAAAACGAAATTGTAGGCCTGAATACGCTCTACAAGTTTGATATTAAACATTTTTTCGATATCTTTCAGGAGAAAAAAGAAAATAGCAAAAAACACAATTCAGTACCCAAATTTATGGTTTTTTTGATCGATATCTCGATAACGATGAACGATACGTAAAAAATGTAAAGGACCTTAATTGCAGATTGTAAGAAAAGCAACCAAAAAGTATTGTATAAAAATTTTCGTATCTCAGCGGAGAACTGAATAATGATGAAAAAACTGAATTTAACCCTTTTTTCAAGATGGCGGAAAATGCACAAGGTAAATTTGGTCGACAATTTGAAGTTAAGCTTTTCTAGGCTACCCCCACGTAATATCCAAAATTTGGCTTTCTCGGTTCATTTGCATTTCTGACCCGTTATTTCCGACGTAATGACTGGACTATAGCGGTTCTCAAGATAAATCGACTTTTATGCGAATTTTGATCAAGTTTCGTCAATAGCAATCCATTATGTAAGGTAGGCTTATCAACAAGAACCTGATTTTTACCTGTTTGTGTTTAGCATTAGTAACTTTTGAGTGTTTCGCGTACCTAAAAATCGATTTATCTCGAAAACCGTCAGTTTTACCGAAATAAATTAAGAGCACCTTTTATAAAGATGAAGTATTAGACTATTCAAAAAATAGTTTTTAGCTCTGTAAAGTGACACCTGTAAAAATTTTGACTCAAAGAGTATGATGGTAAGTCCTTTCCTGCCTTCCCTAACGACGTCAAAGATCGACTTTAATATGGCCTGATGGCTCTCTGTGGCCTCTATAAAGTGTTTAAATTCCATCCAATTATACAGGTCGGTTCAAAAGTTAGAGCCAAATAAGTAAATTGCGGGGCACCCTTTTAGGGCTCCATATATCTCCGTTGGGGGACACTTCAGGAATTTTTTTTTATGTCAGACTAGGTTTTTTTTTTGACCTCCCCTGTATGCTCCCGAGAGATTAGGAGGTACTTACCGGACATTCTGTATATGCGTGCATGCATGATGACTTACCTATAAATACAGGTGTCTCTAAAATGTCTTTACAACTTACTACCAAATTAATGTTCCTCTGATGAAACTAAGTCGATATATTAACTAAGTCAACTTAACTTAGTACAAAGTTGCTTGCTTTAGGCTTTAGTATAGGTAATCGGAGATGCGAAGAGTCAATTCTGAAATTGTTATTTAATTAAAAAACTTAAACCGCTGAAGTGATTTTAATGAAATTTGTTATGGTTGTATGGGTCAAAAAGCTAAATATATATTTTCGTGACGAATTTAACTACCCAAGTTCACCCCCTTGGCAGGGGTAGCTACCTCTTTCCTCATCATCATAAGGAACAGCTATCGAGTGATACATCATTTTGAAGCTGCTTGAATTATCTTTACAACGATGTCCAAAATTTTGGGTTTCGCTTACATACAGGGTGGCCTACATACAAGTGATTAAGGCGAGTTACGTAAATGATGTATCACTCGATAGCTGTTCCCTATGATGATGAGCAAAGGGGTAGCTACCCCTGCCAAGGGGGCGAACTTGGGTAAGTAAATTTGTCACGAAAATATGTCCCCCTCGATAACAAAATCGACCTGTTTCGGTGTTTTTCGCATACATCTTCACTTTCCAAACTATTAGGCTTTTTACCTTTTCAATGGCCCACCCTGTATATAATGAAATAAAGAGTGAAACGTATAAAAAAAAGCTATATCTTATTGAACTCATTACCAGGAACCATGCAGAGAAGCCCAAGAAATAAATCAAGAAAAATGGAAAGCTTCAATAAAAACTTATCCAATTACCTCTATTTAGATTCCGCATATCAGAACATATTTTTACTTGAATATTATCTGTATTTATTATTACCTGATTATTACCGACAATATTTACTTCACCTAAAGTACGTAGTACCTAATACCTTATTGTCCAGAAGAATATTTTCTATTGTGCATTTCTTAATTAAACAGAGTATCACCTATAATTTTTAATACACACCGTATTTAAAATTAAGTCGACACTATTGCTAACTTCGCTATAAAACTCCTGAATAAAACGGCGAAACAGAAAAATAATTGAGCATCGCATTTTCGAGATATTTAAAAAAATGTATATTTTTTAATGGAACTCCTGTATATTTTTAGATAGATCCATTACAATTTTTTTGAAAGGAAAAATTCTCTGTGTACCTACTATGATCCTAAAATTATAAATAAATTCATTATTCATCATTTTATTGCTCCCAATAAAGTAGGCTGCGACAATTATTGTAATTTAGTGTATACCTATACGTAATGTAAGGTAAAAAAATTATGTCAGCCTCAATAGTGTATTTTTTTAATTAAACAATACACTAAAAATAAGAGTTATTGTTATCTTGAAAAGTATTTAATTTCAAATGAACAAATAACAGAACTTGTTTGTGTCGTAAAATTTTATTATTTTAGGATCATATTGCATAGACTTTTTCCTTTAAAAAAAAATTTGCAACCGATCCATCTAAAAATATACAGGTTGTTCGTTTAAAAAAAATACATTATTTTTAAATATCTCGAAAACACGATTATCAATTATTATTGTTGTCCTGTTTTCATCGTTTTATTCACGAGAAAAAATACTACTAGTTTGCTAATTCAACCGACTTTCTAGCTCAAATAATAACGAAGTTATAGTAATAGTGCCGACTTAATTTAAAACACGGTGTAGGTATATGGTCTATAATAGAAATTAAATGTAGAGAGCATAGAGTAAGTTTGATAGTTCATTTCAAAATGAAATGAAAGTATCTATAACAAAATTAGTTATGTTTTAAAAATACGGAAATTTGTTTATCTAAAGAAAAACAATAATAGGTACAGGTATACTCGTATTGTTGGGGTTTTCTAAAGACATAGGTTCGCCCTTAAGAAAACGGCGCCAGTTATAAAAGAAGGTGGGGGTGAAAGTTAAGCTAACAGGTAGGGTAGGGTAGGTTTTACCTACACTTGAATAGACCTTTTAGTATTCTGAAAAACTTCGCCGGGTAAAGTCATACTATTGATATCACATCAGTGAGCAAAAAATGGATGTTATGTCTGAAATGGACAGCGTGGCCGATTTAGCTTATTTACTCCAGTTTCCGGATTCGCTACCAGTATTAGACCAGAATATACTTGATGAGCTCGAAAATTTTACTAATCCTCCGTCGAATTCTATTTTTGAAGATTCAACTCATCCAAATTATGAAGTCGGAACACCGGTAACTTCAGCTGATATACCTGCTGTAAGTATATAAATCTGTCATAGAGGTACTTTTTGGTTAAAGGGCCCCGCAGAATCCTTATGGCAATGTCCTGTTCTCCAGAGTCCACCTCTGAAGATTGATTTTTTCTGTCGTGATCGTTACGCATTCAGTATGGGCGATACCGAATTGGGCGAAGGATTATGTTATTCACTAATCCCAGGGCTCAATTGGGCGAGAAACGAGAAACTAGGGGATTATAAGAGATAACTGGACAGACAAAGAAATACATGTGTGGCCTTGCCCATATATATAGCAGTGTTGCCAGATTTATTTTCAATAACTGCTACTTGTTCGACACTAAAGGGTGGCCAATGAGAGAAGTTTTTTATCATTTACTATATTCAAGGGATTGTTGAATAGTATTAACGAACTATGATTTATGTTTAGTAACAAAATGATGACCTGTCGTGTTTTCCATATTTTCTACTGAAAACTCACAATGTTTTTAAATCTAAGCAATTTCAATTTATTTCAACACCAGTAAATTATACATTTCATTGCAAGGGAAAAAATCTCACGCAACTCCCACAAAGGTGTACAGTGTCACCTGCAAGTGAGACTGGTTAACAAAATAATTCATGATACAAAAGAAAATGAACAAAAAAATCATTCTAAAGAATAACTAAAACTAACAAAAAAATAAACCGAAAAGTATAAAACTAAATAAATTTGTCCATTACATTATTCACCATACATTAGTTTCTCTTCTCACCATGTGGAGTATCGGTCACTATTTTGTCTAATGAAATTCATTATTTTATTTCTAATAATTTTATCAGGTCCTCTTAGAATTTTGTACTCATTAGGTAATGTATTAAATAATTTAGTGGCAGTATATATACTATTTTTCTCATATATGGTTTTCTTGTGTTTTGGTAACATTATGCTTTTATTTCTAGTACTATTATTAGTGCTACAAAATGTAGTGCTCAGGTGTCTGTAGTGAAACATAACACATTTAGTTAAATAAAGTTGTTGTAATGTAGGTATTTTACCATTGCTTAGCAATCTTAAAAATTTGTTTTGCAGATTTATTAATGGTCTAAGTTCAGTCACGTTTGCACCACCCCATATGATCAATCCATAATTTATGATACTATAAACATATGCGTAGTATATAGTCTCCAGCACCTTTTTAGGTAGATGCTTCAATTTATAAGCTATGTAGAGAAAATATCTTGTCTTTTTTATTACACTTTGTATGTGATGATTCCATTTCAATTTATAATCAATAATCACACCCAGGTACTTAGTAACTTCTGTTCTTTTGATTTCCATATTAGCTATATTAATATTAACACCAGTATTTGCAGGCACACTGTCTACGTAGCAGCCAAAAGTTATATACACTGTCTTGAGTACATTTAGTGTTAATTTATTCTCTGTGAACCATGTGTTAATGATGGCTAGTTTTCGATTCATATAAAGTTGTGATTCTCTCCAATTATCAGCGAAACTAAGTGCAATAGTATCATCAGCAAATGCATAAGTATCCGGGCAGTGTAAAAAAATATCATTTATGTATGTGACAAAAAGAAGCGGTCCAAGTACTGTTCCTTGAGGAACACCAACTTCAACGATTGTCGATTGACTCATTACTTTGCCTAACTTAACTTTTTGAGTTCTATTAGTTAAATAACTTCTAATGAGTGATAGAGCAATACCTCTTATTCCATTATTTTCAAGTTTAGTTAGTAGTATTTCATGTTGTACAGTGTCAAAAGCCTTATTTAAATCAATAAATGTAGCTATTACAGATTCATCTTTATCAATTGATTTATATATAATATCAAGTACTCGTTCAAGTGCATTTGTAGTACCAATATTTCTTAAGAATCCATATTGCTTTTTATTAATTCTCTCATATCTGGTCAGAAATTCATATATTCTACTATGTATTAGCTTCTCAAGTATTTTTGCAATATTGGATATCAAGGATATTGGGCGATAATTATTTATAGATGTAGTGTCACCGGACTTATAAATAGGGACAATATCAGCTTGTTTCAGGGCCTGGGGCCATATGCCCAAGTTAATACAATCATTAAATATGTTAGCCAATACAGGACTAATTTGTATAGAAAGAAATTTCAGGACTTTGGAGTGGATATTGTCAGAACCTCCACTTCTATCTTTTAAATTATTTATAATTCTTTCTATCTCATAACAATAAATCTGTTCTAGAAATATAGATTTGCTATTTTGATTACTAGTTATATAAGAACCATCTATAGGATTCTCAGGTCTTTTTATTTTACTCGCTAGATCCTTTCCTATACTTGCAAAGAAATCATTAAATTTATTCGCAATTACATTTTGATTCTCAATAGTAATATCATTAATCTTTATTTTTTCAATGTTACTGTTTTTTTTATTTCTTTTTCCCAATTTACTATCAATATATTGCCACATTTTTTTAGGATTACTTAAACTACTTTCAGTCATCTTGATTTCAAAATTAGCTTTAGCATTTCTTACTACTTTTTGCAAATATTTCTCATAATTTTTATACTGTGCTTTGTATGTGTCAGAGTTAATACTATTTTTATATCGGTTATATAAGAATTCCTTATGCTGAATAGAATTGCAATGCCAAATATCTCTGGAATTTACTACTTCTAATTAATAAAATTTAAAAATTAAACTTCTCTTTAATAATAATTCACATTTATTTTCAAAACTAAATCGCAACAATAATAATCATATTTACAATTTTCAATACGTAGGGTGTTAATGAACACGCGTGACACACTTGAAGGGCACGTAGGAAATGCAAAAAATAGGTAGTAGAAAATTTCCTATAGAAATGGGACATGGGTCGTCGGAGCTTTAGTTTTCGAGATACAGGGTGATAAAGTTCTAAAAATTAAGTATTTTTTGAATATCTAATAATTGGCGTATCAGAATAATTCGGAATTTTTTCAGTTGTACTAATTGAAGTACACGATTTGATGCTCCCAATAAAAAATTCTTCAATTCAGTGGCGGAGATCTGGATGCGTTGTTACTTTTTTTATTTAAAAATTTCTATGCCACGGACTTTAATGAAAATTTGATATGTTTGGTACATACCCCGTTTTGTTTAGAAGAGAAAAGTCATCTTATATTTTTGTTGTAGGACGCACTGTTTCCAAGATATTGCACAATTTAGGACCCATGCAAGTTTTTTTTAATGTAACACGCTTCAATAGCGATCACAAAAATTATTAATTACTGAAAATTCTCATTAGCATTCATTTTTATATTTTGTTTTGCATGGGTTCCGACATAGTCGATTATATTTGTGGAATATATAACAGTGAAAATACGTCTTTTCTTTTTTTGAAATTAGTTAATTTATCTAAAAAAGTAATGTAGGGTAGTAACAAAGTAAAGTGAAAATAATGTTACATTAGCAAAAATACATATGTCTCACTAGTATTTTTCCACCGGATACGCATGTTCCCATTTCCATTCGTATTATATGAACCACAAAAAAAGAGATACAGTGCACCCTAAAAATATTTTCTTATGTGTGACAATCTACTACATATAGGTATATTAGACGATTGGGCCAGCATTATAGCGTAAATACAGTAGTTTATAAAAAAATTGCATATTACACACAAGAAAAAAGTGCGATGTTAGTTAAATCCGCTAAACGCGTCGGGGACGAAATCACATCTCGAGCTAAAATCTATCACTTTTTTCTCTTGTATAATAAATAACTATGATTTATTTTTTTTCAATTTTATTTAATGTAGAAAATCGGAATTTCTGTAAAATCTGGCAACGTAGCCACATTAAAGCATGCAAACAACTCAACGGTATTTAAAAATTCCTTCGCCCAATTGAGCTGTAGGATTATAGGCCCCCCCGTCGTGCGGAAGGGTCACTCAGGTAGTTTCGCCCAATTGAGAAACGCCGTTCAGTATTGCCATAGGGAATTGCATGTTAAAACTTTATTACACCCCGCACGTTAACTTTTGTTTTGTGGCAACTTAAAAGTCATTTTTAATTTTAAAAAATAGTTGATCTCAATACAACTTATCAGAAAAGCCGGCTATTGTTTAACTTAATTAACAGGGTCTTGACTATTTCGTGGCTCACTGTATAGGAATATCGGAAAAAGTATAAGATTTTTTCCTGTATCCTGTAATATCCTGAAAAAACTGAAAAATCCATATTCCTTATTTTATCGAAATCTTTTTTATTGTTGAAAAAAATTAATATTTTTTTGTAGATTCACATAAGTCGTCACGAGGTATCTATTTGTGTCTAATTTTTTTTTATATGCATACGATAGTGAAACTAATTAGATATGGGCATACAAAAATTATCAAATAAAAAGAGCGTTTGTGTTCACGACTATAAAAATGGTGCTACATGTTGCTCGTCACAAAATGCCTTTTTTTTCAAAATTGGTTCACGTTAGAGCTTTTGAGCATTAGCACCTTTATGATAGGTACCTACTTTATAGAAAACATTGATGGCCTCTTAAATATGCTTTCAAAATGTCCGTTTTCTCATTGTCGTAGAAATCATAGCTCAAAAAATTTCACGTAGGTAACTTTAAAAACTACGGCAGTGCCATATTACGAAAATAATGATTAGCCCTCAGAAAGTAAATAATATGATACAGCGCGCGAGAGAAGTAAGGAATAAATTCGATAAAACGAAAAGCGCTGTTTTTTTGAATAAATAAAAAAACAGGTCGATTTTGTTTTTGAGTTGTTCAACTTTTGACATAATATTGGGGTATACAGGGTGATGCGCGAAAAAGTGGTGACGTCATCGGCATTATTTTTAAATGACAACCCTTATTTTTTATTCCATTTTTTGATACTTAATTCAATTGCCAATACGGTAATGTAATCATTTTGTATATAACCTTAAGCGACGAAATTTCTGTGAAAATAACTTAATTTGGAGAGATTCAATTTAAAAGACAGATCTTATAAAATTACCATGGAAACGGACATTTTTATTTTATTTTTTTTTATTTTTATTGTTAATGTTCCGATTTTCACATCAGTAAAAAGTGCACAATTTCGACTCACAAGCTGTTTTCTCAGAAATTTCCTTATTTAAGGTTACAAATTGATTACATTACCATAACTGGCAATTAAATGAAGTATCAAAAAATGGAATAAAAAATAAGGGTTGCTATTTAAAAATAATGCCGATGACGTCAACACTTTTTCGCGCATCACCCTGTATACCCCAATATTATGTCAAAAGTTATATTATTCAAAAGAACAGCGCTTTTCGCTTTATAGAATTTATTCCTTACTTTTCTCGCGCACTGATATTATAAGATGTGTAAAAACACTGAGTTCCGTATCTCGAAAAACGGTTCCTGAGATATCATTATACAGTAGAGTCCTGTTCATTCGAGCTAAACGGGACCCGACGGTGCTCGGATTTGCGGGAAACTCGGATCTCACGGATGAAAAAATAATCCGTCTAATCCGACCGTCGCTGAACTTTGTTCCGCTTAAATCGAGCCCACGACATATGTAATTACATATGTACATCTGCATGCCTGTATGTAGGTGCGCGCATGTTTATGTATTATACCTACATAAAAAATAATAATTGAAATTGAAATACATTTATGCCAGTACATTATTATTGTATTAAAAAAATAATCCCTACAGTACCGTTTTGTAATTTACATAATATGTATGTATGTACTTTAACAGGGAATGCGATAGCTCGAATAAAGCGGAACCTAGCATAATGTTGCTCGGTTAATACGGATCGTGTAAATTCTATTTTTAGCTCGGATCACACGGAAGCTCGGAACACCGGGACTCGGATTAGCGAGACTCCACTGTATTTCTGAAAAATTTAATTTTTTTGAATATACACTCTGCTTGTATCTCCAAAACTGCCCATGTCTATCAAAATACCTATAATACCTATAAATTATTCAGGTGAGATTTTTAAATTAGAGGTGTCATCAGCTTTTTGCACATGTTTTGTCTTTAAAATTATAAAATAAAGAAACAGAGAGTGAGGAAAAAGTGTAATAAAAAAGCCGAAAACTATAACTTGGAATAATTTTGCTAACGAGTCTAACTCTAAATTTGCCAATATCTTTAATTATCGAAGTCGTATGGAGATCATAACCTATGGCTTAACGTTTATCGTAACTTCATACATCTAACTTAGTACGTAATGTCAATTTCGATCTTAATCTAATTCTTTTACGATTATATTTCAGACCAACGAAGGAAGAAATATCCAACATTGTCCTGCGGATGGGGGAAAATCGACAAAAGGTGGCAGAAGACCTCGGACGGTTTTTTCTGCACGTCAACTAGAACTATTAGAAAATGAATTTGCTTCTTCAGAATATATAAGCTCAACCAGAAGACGAGAACTCGCTAGATCATTGACTCTAGAAGAAAGGCAGATAAAAGTTTGGTTCCAGAACAGAAAACTTAAATCAAAAAAGGAAAACAGAAAGTCTTCTTCGGCACAGGGCGAAAAACCTTCAGCGTCTAAAAAAGCTTTTGAAAATGGAAGTCCTTCGTCGATGTCGTATTCTCCTCCAGACCATGACCTGCAATCTCATCACGGAACAATAGGATCAAGCAATAGCGGCACTAGCAGCACTTGTGATAGTGAGATTTCCAATAATTATTATTCTAATAACCAACCAGTTTATTATTGGTACGCTCAATCTCAGCCAAATGATGTTGTGCAACTGCGTATTACGACTGTTCGAGAAAATTATTAGATTTTAACATCAAATGAAGTTTTAACAGCACCTACCTTTATAGTTTATAAGTAGGTAAGTTTATTATAATTATTATTAGTAGGTGTAGGTGATATTATAGAATGTCAGAAGTTATGGCCTAAAGCGACCCTTTCTATAACCCAGTGGTGCATTGTGGACGTTTTAGTGAGCTAATGATTTGTTCATTATAGATAAAAACTTTGTCAAATAAACTAAGTAGGTATTTTAGGTATACCTATAATATGTATTTTGTTTGGTCAGTTTTAAAAAAGTTTTTAAATTGTGATAAAAATACAATCTACCAGGGTGTTGAAATTTAAAGATTATTATTTTTCTTCTTTATACAGCTCCGTGAGGTTAGTCAAACTATAGTCGAACAGTAAGCCACACAAAGGTCATCCCAGCTTTACCATTTTTGAGTTTGAATTTCGTCTAACGAATTAGAGAAAAGTGTGTCTTTTTTTCTTAATAACAATTGCAGATGCAAAAAAAAAAACTGTAGAAGACCAAAAAATTTCAAAATAAATAAGAAAATTCGTATTATATTTTAGAATTTACCAGCGACCCATGGCCAAATGTTCAATATTCCAAATTTGAGCTAAATACCTATGTCAAACACTATGAAATATACAGTTTTTTTTTTTTTTAATTTCAACGCCCTGTAGATCGATAACGATTGGGATGTTTATATGAAGCAGTCGGAATATGACTGCAGAAGCATATATGACAAGCAAAAATTGTTATATACAGGAGGGTGTTTGAGGAAGAAAAGGAAATATTTAGGGATTCAATAGTATGGCGCATTACAAGTAGAAAAATTCATTTAAACGTGTAGGATTTAGGTATCCAATTTGCAAATACATAAGTAGTCCCCTTTCCTCCTGAAGCACCCTCTATAAGAAATTGTCAACTAAAATAAATTTAAAAATAAAATAAATTATAATTATGCTTTTATTCCTATAATAGATAAAGTAAAAGTAAATGTTTAACTTTGCAATTGTAAACTGAATTTCGTTTACATAATTTTTTTAAGTTATTTTATAACATTATAAACAATGTGCTTATAATTATATCCAACATAGAGCTACGACCCTTAATAGTAATGTGGGGCACTGTTATTTTAATAAGCTATAGGTAAAAGGGACTGAGTCATCAAATGTATTATTTAAATATCACTTTATAGTAAATGCTTTAATAATAATTGACAAGCTTTAATTTTTTTAAAACTTAATTGGACAACTTAGAAAAGTAGCTATATGATGTATAATAATAATTAGTTTGCATTAAACTGTACCTGTTGTTTACTTAGTTTTAAAATTATTTGCATAAACTGAAATGTAAAATAAAAATGTACCTATGTACTATACCTACGTTTATACGCAATGTCTTGTATAGTTTTATTTGATGGGCAGCGACAAAAAGTAAACTTTTTGATTGAGGAACGATTAAACCTCTGAAAAATTAAAATGTTAGCTTTACCACTAAATAAAACTGCAAGTAGATGAATGACTTTACAATAACTGCTTTATAATACATTTAATAATAATTTATTTAATATTAATTATTAAGTATTAAAAATTTAATCACTGTAACATACTTTGGACTATTTTGATTATTGTACACATAATTTTTTCTTAAATATACTTTTATATGCAAAAAATATTAGTTTTTTATTTCATCACAATTTAGGTACCTATAAGTACAAGTGTGTCCAGTGTAAGTGGCATTACATGGGGATCTTGGAAACGGCAAGAGATAATACAGGGTCGGTTAAATTAGAGAAAAGCTGCACAATTTAATGCTTAATGAGAATCTGAATTTTTTCTTTGAATATTTCCAGTTGTTGCTGAAATATCCTGAAAAAACTGAAAAATCAAAATTTCTTATTTTAGCCATATCTTTTTTATTATTGGAAAATAATGAATTATTTTTTGTAGGCTTACATAAGTCTCGTCAAAAGCTAAAGAAAGAGTTTTCACAGTCAACTTTCGTTTTTCTTATGGCCGCCATATTATTTTTTATGCCGTTCGATATGAAAAAAATAATGGAAACCAAAAATTAATAAACTTAAAAAAAAAATTTATTTTTATTTAAAAAAATCGTCGAAATACGTCAACATTGTTAAAATGCGCCGAAATAGTGCTTGTCTTGTGGTTTTTTAATTTATCTATGAAATTCGGTCTAAAAAGTTGTATTTTTGTAAAGAATAAAGAAGAATAAAAAAAATTTAAATTAATTTTTGAAGTTAAGCAACTTTTGGTTTTTTTTTTATACCAACCAACATAAAAAACAATATGGCGGATATAAGAAAAACGAAAGTTGACTATGAAAACTCCGGGATCTGATCGGTTTTGAAAATTTTTGAAACGTCAGATGGGTAGCTCTTACCGACTTATGTGAACCCACAACAATTATTTATTAATCACCAATAATAGAAAAGATATGGCAAAAATTAGAAATCTCGATTTTTCAGTTTTTGCAGGATATTTCAGGAAAAGTCACAGATATTTTGCATGTCTTGACCGAAATATTGAGAAGGATATATGGTGCATCCTGTATAAAAACGCCATGCCAAATAGCGCACTACTTAGGTAAGTACTTCGAAAATGACAAATATACCTATCACTCTAGAGTTGAAAAGTAAAATATCACACGAGGGTGATATGATTAGTCAACAGGTTAGTTAATAACCCCGTACTTTAGGCAGCCCACAATACAGCTATTTCTTTCAAACTTTCTGGAACTTCGATCTGGTATAGAATTTTAAATCGTATAGATTTTACGGTTTTTGAATGTAATTTTTGATGCAGACGCAAAATAGTAAAATCCAAAAGATTATCTGGCGTTTTCGGAATACCTATTATAATTTCAATTAAAGCACACATTCAATATTGGAGCCAATCTTATTGTCATCTTCGATATACAGGGTGTTTCACCATAAGACCAACATAGCTTAAGGTGTAGATTTACAAGGCGATTCAGGATCTTTATAATAATAACTTTACGTTCTAATTTAAGTCACTCGTAGATAAAATTTTGTATGCAACGTATGCACAAAGTGCCTTTTTTCACACAAAAAAGTACCATTTTATGCACTTATTGCATAAACAGTCACATTAAAGTCCAATCGTAAGAATGATGGAAGAGGGAATTGATCGGCCATTTTGCTTTGAGCAACCATTCTCATTATGGCATATCTAGGTTTTTATAGAGCAGTTTCTGATTTCTGCACCGGAATAAAAACTGCCGATGAAATCATCCTGATCATGGTCCTACCACCCATGTATTTCTGTTGTCGAAATTTTGGAGCAACGATTTTTTGATCTACGTAGATATCATCAGTAGGTTTAATGGCTGCTAAAAACGTCATAATGTGTGACTTAGACTCCGCCCCAGATAGGTAGGTACTTAAATTCTCAGGCACTACCAACCTAAACGTAGGTAGGTAAAATGTATACCCCCCCAACTAATTTTACAGGTATAAAAGACTTCCATCTTTATAATTGCACACTTGATGATGGAAGAGGGACCACTACCCCGGCAGCATATTCAACCAGGAATACACGACTTCAACTACAGGACGTCCGGGAAAATGTGGGAAATCTCTCGGAATCCGATAGAACTTAAAAAAAATAGGTATATGACAAGTTCCCATAATTTTTTTCCTAGCGACCCTCCCTACGGAGATACAGCCTCCTAAAGGACGCCACTGGAAATCAATTTTTCTTGAATAACTTTTAAACTACGTGATTAAATTTAATGAAAATTTAAAATTTAAACAGTAGTAAGGACCTCTTAAAATACTGCCCCTAAAACATAAATTAGCTTGTTTAGTTTATCAGGGGCGAACTAGGTTGTACATTTTAATGCTTACATTTTTAACATCCTGCATGATAAGGAGTAAAAAAAACAAATTTGGATACCTTGAACATTAAGTTACAGAAAAGGTACTCTTATTCCTTGTCGATAAAATACCGTTTTCGAGAAAAAATAATAAAAGAATTAATGTTTCATTTCTATTACATGTACCTACTATACCTTTTCAATGTCAACTTCAGAAAAAGTAACCTCTATTTCAGAAAAAGTTAAATCAAATTCAGAAAAAGTAAAATCAAATACAGAAAAGGTAACTTCAATTTCAGAAAGGTAAAATCAAATTCAGAAAAGGTAACTTCAATTTCAGAAAGGTAAATCAAATTCAGAATAGGTAAAAGCAATTTCAGAAGATTAAATTTAAGGGTCTTCCTGTGAATAAATTATCTTTTATAAATGCATCTATTATACTATATTATACTATAGGTTCATAAGATGTTTATTTTTATAATTTTTTCAGTGTGATGTACATTTATTTACTGTGATGTATTAGTTGTTTTGCAGGGCACCCCACAAAGGGCTCCTGGTGCATGGGTGAAGACCTCTGGCGACTGAGCCCAAGATCGTGGGTTCGATCTTGGCTAAGCCCACACTATTTTGCAGATTAATTTTCGAATGTTTATGACAAAAAATGTAATATGCAATCGATTGGGTCGTGAGGGCCAGTGGGATTGACACCGAAAGGGCCTTGAAAACCTAGGCGTTTGGGGTGCATAACACCTTCCTTCCATACCATTACCCATTGGGGCACTCCATTTGCTGCTAGAAACTTCAAATTTATTACCTTTGTTTCAACTTGGTGTATAGTATATTACATATAATACGCGTTCCTAGGTTTCACCGCCTTCAAATTTTTCCTACGTCTTATTACCATCTTGTTATAATTTTAGTTCGGTATACCTTCATGACCCTTGTAATAATTTTGAATAAGCGCTTGTGAAATCACTACCCACGTTAATGTAATTAAAACATAAAGTTTAAACACTTTGAATAATATGAATTGATGGTACTATAAATACAAAACATTTATCTGAAGGTAATACCTACGCTTATAAAAAGTTATAATACTTTTTCCTAAATTGGAATTACTTATTCTCAAATTGTTTTTTACTTTTTCTGATATTGACTTTACCAATTATTCTGAATCGGAGTTTACTTTTCTGAAATTAAAATTACTTTTTCTGAATCTGAATTAACTATTCTGAAATTGAAGTTCCTTTTAGCGAATTTGATGTTACTTTTCCTGAAATTGGTGTTACTTTTTCTGAAATTGACGTTGAAAAGGTATAGACTTACGATTGTTGAACCCACCTATGAAATTTTTTATTGATTATGAAATAAAACAAAAATTCTGTTATTGTTTTTATTTCTCGAAAACGGTTCATTTTATCGACAAGGAACAAGAGTACCTTTTCTGTAGCTTAATGTTCAAGGTATCCAAATTTGTTTTTTTTTTACTCCTTATAGGTAGGTTTTTTTGTAACTCCTTACAGGGTGTTAAAAATGTGAGCATTAAAATGTACAACCTAGTCCGCCCCTGGTAAACTGAACAAGATAATTTATGTTTTGAGGGCAGTATTTTAAGAGGTATTTATACTTCTGTTTAATATAAATCAAAGTTTCATTAAATTTAATCAAGTAGTTTAAAAGTTATTCAAGAAAAATTAATTTCCAGTGGCGTCATTTAGGAGGCCGTATCTCCGTAGGGGGAGCCGCTACGAAAAAAAATTATTGGAACTTGTCACCTTTTTTTTTAATGTTTTATCTGATTGCGAGAGATTTCCCACATTTTCCCGGACTCCCTGTATACCAGGAATATTGAATGATTGATGACTTTAATGCCAGAGTTAAATGCCCAGTTAGGGGACATCGAGGCAAGTCTAAATCTATGACAATTTTTTTTCCAACAATTAAGTACCTACGAAAATCAAGGGTGTTTTCTATGTTTGGACATAAATATTAAACGGCGATGCCTTTGCAACGGTTTGATGTGATCCAAAAAATTTAGCATGCAGAAACACTTCTATACCGAGGGACTTTAAAGATGACCTACCATCGAATTGAAAATCCAGGACCGTACTTGAAAAGAAATAGTTTGCACTTTTTTGATAGTAGAAATAAAAGTATTATTTCCAATCGTCTTTCCGTTGTAATCGGCGTAAAACGGCATTGGATTCGGAAAGTACAGATCCGCCAAAAGCCAGCAACATTTAAAATTTGCAAAAAAAAGGGTTCCTATCACGACTTTAACTATCATAGCAAAGGACTGGCGGGGGGTATGTTACAAAATTGGTGCCGTGACGGCCAGATAGGGGAAAATACTTAAGCATGAGCTAAGGGGACTAGAAAATAATAGAAAATAATATACTGTCCTACAACAGGCTACAGGTAATCCAGGAAAAACTAATTCAGGCGAACCAGAAAGCAAAAACTGCCGCGAATGAGAAGTTGATAGTGGCGTAGAAGTCGATAATAAGATCGAGACAAGCAGAGGCTGAGAAACGAAACACTATAAGTGGGCTCTTATACCGGCACCCGGGATTCCAATAAAGTATCCAACTACCCTGAATGAGATAGAGGCGATCCCAAAAATAATTAATACACCATGAACGAGGCGCCAATGATAATCTTGACACAAGTCGACAATCCTCCGAAGTAACAGGCACCCAGATGAAGGGTAAGCTGAGGCAGGCCCGGTACGATACATCGAAGAATTGGAACGCTGCTACTTCCAAAAGAGGATGGGCACTCCAACAACAAGACGACTCGAGACGGCAATATAAAATCTCCAAGGTCATGCTAGAAACTGGGCAGCAAATTTACAGTCACTCTTGGTCGACATTCGCCGATTTCAAGAGGGAATTTTTCCGAAACTTCTGGTCGACGCAAGAGCAGAGCAGGCTGAAACATCTAATCGCTACCGCTGCTTGGAGCAATAAATATTCAATGTGTCAACACTTGGCATACTGTGTCGGTCTGGCAAAATTACTCACTGCGATATACCGGAAGAACAACTTGTAGAAAGCTGGATGAGGCAGTTCCCAACCCACATACAGACTGTGTGGTCTTTAAAACAACAGAATAACTCACTAACTGGCGCGATTGAGTTCTTGAAAACTTAGGAAGAAATTGTATATTTTGGGAGGCCATCAAGTCCATCATCTTCGTGCGCTTCTCACCATATCATAGTCACTCATATGAATAACTCCGCACACTCCCAGCAACAAAATTCAGAAATCACCGCCTCACGTCTATAAAGGTATTCCTACATTTAGCCATGAGACGCGGGAGTTTGTGTAATATACCTACCGGACCCCGGTATGTTTCTTTCTGGGATCACAGCAAATGGGGGAGGGGAGATGTTACAATATCCTCGTTTAAAATTTAAGCCCAAAAATATATAGAGACCACCCAGGTGAGTCTTTAATTGTACCTGTTGGCAAAAAAAAATGTCAGATTTATTATATTCTTGCCTCGATTTCCCCTACCTAGCATTTAACACTAAATATACACGTCGCATTACCTCGTGAATCACCATGTATAGGTACAATATGAGGAGCGAGAGAAATCCAGAAAACTTACATCACCTTGTAGGTATTATAAGTTTTAACATCTCATCCACAAAATTTACCACATGAAAACTAAGATATAGGTACATGTAACTGTCTTCAAGCAAGGTCTTTGAAAATAGTGCGATTTTCACTTCCTTGAAAATGGAGTTTCAAATTTCGAATAAAATCAATATCTTAATTATACTTGAGCTAAGATACACCAAATTCGGTACACGTTGTGAGTGTACCAAGAGCCTTGATTGGCAGTAAGTAGAGTTAAAACTGTAACATTTCAAAGCAAAAATTTTACATGTTTACAAAGCAAAAAAAAACATGAATAGGTACACAGTTTGCACTTATTGCACGACAACTTATTGTAGAAATTGCTCAAATCAAATGCTCAGTTAAAAAAAAAATCTGTAACATTTTAACGGTAACATGTTCAAAATTTGATTTTTATAAGTTCGAGTGTATAACTGAGATATTGATTTTTTTAATTCAAGGCCTTTCAAGGCCTAAGTAAGAGTGAGGGGTAAAAGTTGCGTTAAATCGCTCTATTTTGTGCTCCTCTACACGCCCCTGCTCTATGTCGGTTCTTATACATATAGCTTTATATCCAAAATTGTTCTTTCATTTAAACAGAAAAATCTGATTTTCAAATTGCATAAAATCTTCTGAACAGGAGGGGAAAATAATAAATTCAAAATAGCAAGAGCATTCTCTATGAGCAAAATAATGTAAATTTTTTGTCAATAAATTCTTTCACAAACGAATTTTGACTGTAAATTACCAGTTGGTGCATAACCTATACTCGGATGAAATTTACTGGATTTACCAGAGGGGGTTTATATAGGTAGGGGAGACAGGGCCAAGTTGTAATAAGTAACATTATTTAATTGTGCTTTTGTAGAATAAAAAATCCTAATATTATAGTGATGGTGAACATAGTATACATTACGTTTTGATCCTTAAGGAATATAGATTAAAGGATTTAAAACCAATAATAATAATTATAATCACAACTTATAAAACAAAAACTTATAATCACAAAAAAAATAAAACAGACTTGTTTAAATACTCTAAACTTTTAATAATCAAAAAACATACATGTCTATATTTTAACTGTTTATGTACTATCCTATGGTATAGAAACATTTGTACTTTCTTTGATTTTTTTATTTGGCGACACGTGGAGAAATCTCAGAATTTTTCTAACTTTTTATCACCCTGTATAAACATTTAATCTACATCATAGGATAGTACATACATGAAAAGTTAAAATAGGGACATGTAAGCCGTTTTTCTCTATCTAGAGCCGTTTTCCTTGTACAGGGCCTTGAACTTCAATAATGACGATTTTCACTTGTTTATAACTCAAAAACTTCTGAATTTAAACACCAACTGTAAAAGCCAATCTTATTTCCTCTTCTCAGACAATCTAAAAATGCAATAACATAGGAGCATTCCATTTAAAAAAACATAACTTTGATATGTCACTGTCATATGGGACACTCTTTATACTCCAAAATAATTTTAAATTATGGCCATTGTGATTCTGTACTTGAATTTTCAAAAAGTTTTTTGAAAAAGTCCATCGTTTGGCCTACAGAGACCGCTTTGAATAAGCTGGGACACCCTGTATAGTACCTACTTTTTATTTATTTTTTTTTAAGTCTAACAAGCATTCCTTATATTCAGTTGGTTGTTCATTTCATGGAGCACCCTCAAATTTATGTCACAGCTTAAGGCGATTGGAAATTGCATTTTTTTCCTTTAAAGCCTTCGAAAAAAATTGCAGTTGTTGCGTATAATGGGTTGGAAATCCATCATAATTATTTGTATTTCTATAATAGTAAATTATTATGGGTAGGTATTTCAAAGTGCAGACCCCCTATATCAATTTTTTTTCGCGATCGATTAAGTAATGAGGTCCCAATAACTCAATTTCCCCACACACGTTGAACCAATACCTACACGTAAGCTCGTTCCAGGCAGAAGCCACTCGGGCGAAATATAGCGAATTTTCGGTGCGAAAAAAAAAATTCAAATGGTTTGTATTTGGCTGATAGTGCATGTAGGGTTCAGCTTATGTTTTTTAGAAAAGTATTTTGATGTTTTTTAAGGGTACGTTGGGAGGGGGTGGTGGTAAGGGAGAGCGAAAGTTCAAAATTTCTTAAAATCCCGATAACTCGACACACGAAGAGACGTACCTAGCGCAAAAAATCAAACGATGCCTTTGCCCGGAATACAACGAACTCTTTCCGAAGGGTTCGCGAAAAATCCGCCGCTGGCACCCGAAACATAAATCTGGGAAAGGGAAAGGGTAGGCAAGAAGCATGTTGTCATTTTCCACCTTCCTCGAAGTTAAGCGGTTAGCAGGAAGAAAGAATTTTCCAAATCGGGTTAAAATTGACCGAGATACGAGGAAGCGAGCAATAAAAAATTTTTCCCCCTTCCCGCTCACTGCCACGTCGGCTGACTCACGAGTCCGCTCAGGACGTTTGTATGCTTTTAACTCGCGCGGACGGGCGAAATATGGACAAAATGCAATTTTTTTTTTTAAATAAATAGTCTGATGTTTTGGCTCCATTTTAAGCCTCCCAAGAATCCCATCCGTTTCCCCGTTACAAAGTCGGAAGTTAGAGCACCCATATCTCCCTTAAAAATTATCGCAGCGAAATTTTCCAAAGCAAAAATCAAAGCTGAAAGCTGAAAGCTGAAAGATAAAAAAAATCAGATTTTTGTTTCGCGTGCCAGAATCAGGATTTTTCGCGAACGTTGCTTCGGAAAGGGTTCATTGTATTCCGGGCAAGAAAACGAACGTTTGATTTTTTTGCGCTACGTCTCTTCGGAGTCTAGGAATCGGAGTCTTAAGAAATTTTGTCCCCTCCAAATAGCATGTGTCACCACCTCCTCCCAACGGGCCCTTTAGAAACATCAAAATACCCTTCTAAAGAAAGTTCGCTATATTTCGCGAAGTAATTGCCCGATCGACGAGCTGACGAGTTCTGCCAAGCTCTCCCTTTTCGGGAAGAACAATTTTTTCGGTAGGATCAAAAGTGTCGGAGCAATCCACGAAAAATCGATATCCCGTACTTTACAATGATCCCTATAAAAAAAATCCTTCTGGGAGTTGTCTCCCGGTTAAATTTGATGTAACTTTGGGGATCGATAGTATGCGATGAGTAGAACAGAAGTTTCCATGGACCTAAGCCCCTTCCTCCAAACACTCCTGTTCTCGAGATATTCACCTCTGAAGATGGATTTTTTCTTTCATGGAAAACACTACCGATCCCCAATATTATACATCCAATTTAACCGAGAGCTAATTCCCATATAAGGATTCTGCGGGGTCCTTTATAAAAAATATCTCTCTTGAGTAGTTTTAAACGAGGTTGATTAAAATGACTCAACTTATAGAAATCATCCCGCACACAGGATAAATTCGGGTAACATTTAGGTACATAAATAATTTTTAAAAAGTCCAGATTTATTGTCGATCACTCGCGACCAGCTTTAAATGAAGGCTCTGAATGTTTTTTTTTAACTTTTCTTTCATATACCTACCTACCTACATGATTGATTACCTACATTAAGCTGTTTGAATTCATTATTATTCATTTGGTATGAATACTACATTCATGAATCCAACTTTCGCATAAATTCTCTTAGCTGCTTCAAATTCTTCAAATGTTCTCTCATTAGCAATATGAAACATAGTCTTAGGGAAAGTTACATAACACAGGTATTAAGGAATTTCAAGCTCAATAACTAGATCACCAAAATCTATCATGCATCACCCTCTCTCTAAATTATTTAGGTAGATACTTGTTCTATGTTATGAACTGTATTATAAATTATTGAAAGTCATTATGCTTAAACTGTAAAAATATCGTACATATCTAAATACGTAGGTACCTACAGTGTCATTAAAGTGGCGAGCCAGACTGACATGGCGCCTTCGGTGGTTGAGATGTTACGATTAAATCTACAGCTTTCTTAGGTAATGGGTGATTACGAAGAAACGACGAGAAGAATGGTAGATAGGAATCTCGATTGTAAATCAAGAATTTGAAAATGTCGTAACGAAACCATTTTTTGAGAAAAAATAAATATTTTCTTATACTGCCTACTCGTATTCTAGCTTTGACCATTGGACTCTAGGTAGGTAACTCTCTTTAACAAATCCTTATTTATTAAACAATAAAATAAATATACTCCGATAAACTTTAAATGTAAATTTTTCACTCAATACTTCTACACTACAGGTAAGCAATGTTATCATAGTTTTATCGCGACAGTTGTAAATTCTGCTCTATTTATTTTAGATATGTACAACCGAAACCAGAAGCGGAACATCCTGAAGTCAATACATTACTCCGCTTACCATTTATCAATTTCAAACAACTCACTACACAAAAATTCCGAAACTTTTCTTAGAAAATCTTGATAAATACAGGGTGTCCCGTATCGTTATGTTCAAAATTCTTGAGCATATAGTAGGCTTAATTTTGAGCCCAAAAAAACAAAAAGTGACAGGTCTATCTTTACTCGTTACGAAGTTACAGGCCTAAGAAAATTATGACTAGTAAATAACAAGATTCAACTTTGTAAGCCACAAAAATGGCCACACATGAGTAAACGTTACCGAAATAAACATTAGTAGAGAGTAGAGGTTCCCCTGCTCATACGAAATGGCATTTGGATTCAAATAAATGGGACACCAGCATATTTCGGAATTGGTGTTTGTAACTAAATACACCAGAGGGAAATTATTATTTGATCGTATTCAGCAAGCTGGTTAAGAGATAGGTACGCGAAAAAAAACGAGAAAACTGTTACTTTTGCAATAGGTCTCCGAGCACAAGCTTGTATTCAGTAAGGAAAAGGACATTTTTAACACATGATAAACTAAAGATTTGGTCAATAAAATAAGTTTTATGTGGTTTTCAAGACATTTACTAGACATTATTTTCTTAAGCCTGTAACTTCGTAACGAATGCAGATAGACCTGCCACTTTTGGGTTTTTTAGGCTTAGAAAGAAGCCTACTATATGCTCACAAAATTTGAACATAACGATACGGGACATCCTGTATATTAGAAGTTGCGTTAAGGAAATTTTACAGCTTCCTAGTGATACTCCAAATAGTTTTTTATATATAGTTCTAAAACTGTTGAAATGGATCGCACCTAGGTAGGATTATAAGGAAATTATTTCCTTCGCCTCATTAAATCAGCCCCAAATCGTAAAAGCAAACAGTGCGAGAATATAGGTACGTGAATACATGAAGGTAAAATTGTTAGAAATTTAAAATACAGCTACGCGCCGTTACATCAAGTAAACGATCCCGCCAGCACATTAAATATTCAGAAAAGAGAAATCGCTCATTCCAGCGCTTTAAAAAAACATCGGAAGTATCGGCCGGGCTAGGGTAGACACGACCAGATGGTTAGGGCAGGCATTGTATTGCGACACTCTCGGTCCGCGTGATGAAGGAAATAATAGGTGACCTACATACAAGAACGAGTGGAAAGAAACAGACCGGGTAAAGGAATGTGAAATCAGAACAAACAATAAGCCTTCGCAGAGACAATGGTATCTCGTGGGATATCATACCTACGATAATTAAAATTTCACCAATCGATAAAACGAATAAATAAACTCCAATAGCCGAAAATTAGCTGCGGTACCTAAACGGCCAGTAAAGGAAAACGCGAAGTGAAAGTTGTGTCGGTGTAATTAAAATAACTAGACACAATGAGAAGTACCTAAACGCGTCGGCCGATTTGAAGGAAAATTTAGATAATGCAAGTTTAGGACAAATCAGTAAAGTAGCCGCGAGGTCAAATCGCTAAGTCCCTTAATTAGCAAAATACGATTAAGGACTAAATCACGGCAAGAGAGCAGTGTCGATAAGGTTCATTATTGCGCGGTGTTTAGAAATCGGGCGACTGCTTCTATAAAAGCAGACGTCCTGCCGCCGCTCCAGGGAGATAGAGATCAGCTTTCGAGTAGGTCGTATCTGACTTCCTAACCCTTTATACGGTACCCAGAGATGGCTTAGCGGACTCCGGGCTACCTAATCCTTATCTAAACCTGAAAATTCGACCAGAGATGGCTTTGGCGGACTCCGGTCGAATTTCCCTCATCTACCTTGGAAAAACTCCAGTCGAAAACCCGAAAAGGGTAAAACAATCGTTTTACGCCAATTTCTAATCACCATTCTAATAAAATTCTACCAGAGATGGCATAGCGGACTCCGGTCGAATTTCCCTTATCTACCTTGGAAAAACTGCAGTTGAAAACCCGAAAAGGGCAAAACAATCGTTTCACGTCAATTTCTAATCACAATTCTAATAAAACTCGACCAGAGATGGCATAGCGGACTCCGGCCGAGTTTCCTTTACCTATCCCGGGAAATCCCAGTGAAACATACTTCATTCGCATCGCGAACTCAATATTCGCAGTTGGCAACTTTTCTTCGAACCAATTCACTAGCAGATGGCAAAGTGCCTATTCTGAAGGAATTTCCTTCACAAATTAGGGAAAATCCATTGAGAAAATAGTTAGGGAAGATATCTCTTCGAAACAAAATCCACATCGATAAATAATTAAACAGATTCGCCCAATCCATGAGCGCAGGTCCCATTTTAAATCAGACACAATAATCAACTAGGCACCACAATAGGTACCTACGCAATTACGTCAATAATTAGAAATAAACCAAGTTAGGCAGGAAACAGGAATAAATAATTATTACATATTCACGTATAGGAAATCGAGATAGAGCTAGGAGCGAAAATAGACCCAGGTCAGAAATTAATAATCCGTAAACAAAACGGCCCATGATTCAATCATCCTATTCTTCGAAGAGTCCGAGTTTTTATTTAGCGCAGATGGTTAGGCAGGAAGCAGTCCCTTTAAATACGAGTTAGAAAGTGAAAGGAGTTTCTCGCCATTATATGACACCATAAATAAAGATCACATAGCAGAGCACCCCCGGTTAGTACAGGTCTAGATAGAACGAGGCGGCGTTGTCAGATGTAGCATCCGCTACTTCGCAACTATTATCAGGAAATACTAATTCCATTACAACACCCAATTAGGAGTTAAAATACGTACTCTATTTCCAAACGTTGGGGGAGGGATTCACCTCGATGTCCAGGTGAAGACCTCCGTTGTACCAATACAAGAGTATACCTCTTTAAAGTGGAAATCGTACAACAGGGCAAAAGCACCCTCAGAGCAGGATAGAGTAACGCAAACCAAAGCAAGGTTGCCAGGTGTAATAACCGCCCTCACATATCAGGAAATCCAATAACCAAAATAAAGTTAGGTTCATGAATCGCAATTCCCAAATAAAAATCCAAAGCAAGTCAAAATTAATCCCGAGTATGGGAAAGCCAAAGAAGAAGATCCAGAAACCAAAGCATCATTATAAGGTCGTTTTTCCGAATCTCTTCTAACCAGATTCTATACATACCTGAATCTTATGTGACAAACGTTATTATTATGTTCTCATCATACTATCTACGCTCTTTGGGTTGATAGGCCGACGTACTCGTGTTAATGGCGGACCGGTGGCTGGTACCGTTACAATCAAATAAGTAAAATTGTCCGTAAACATGCCTAAACACGAATGAGGGATAAAAGTCCAGCATTTCCAATCATTAACTAGATTAATGGTTAAAGAGTCGTGGTCTGTAGTATGGTCAGCTAATAATCACGTTGAGTAGCAAAGATCTTCGAGAACGGAGCCAACATGCTCCGGGAAATAAATCAAGGTGTGTAGAAAAATCTACAATAATACAGTTGATTAAGGTTTCAATCCGATAAGTACTCGAATGACGAGTAAGGTAAATCATCAGGTATAACAGTAACAAATGCCTGAGGGCAAGGTAACATAATTGTATGACATAAAGTTCGCCTGACGAGGCAGCATCGACGGGTGCAATAAAAGGTAGAACAAGACAAATAACAACAAGGTATACAAAGTGATAACTAAATACAGTATCACCCAGGTTATGAATAAAATAAACGGAGGTGAAATAATTCACACTCCTAGGTAAATCAACTGTGAAAATAAAATCATTAAATAAAAGAGAGTCGGAAGGAACGATTTTATAAAAGATACGCAATCAAAATTCAGGAGAAGTGGCAACCCTGTACTCGAATAGGTAATGAGTCAGACATTTCCGCAATATCCCGGATCGTCTGAAAACCAAATGGTTGTTTTCTTTAAATAATTCAAGCAGATGCTTGAAATGAAATTAAGAAACTAGAAAAAGGAAATTAGGCAAGGAAAATCGTTGAATAGTTAAACACACAGACATTTCCGCATATACCGGATAGTCTGTAACCGAAATAAAAGCGAAACGAAATAATAAGACATTCCCGCATATACCGGGTAGTCTGAAAACGAAACGAAAACAAAAAGAAAGCACAGGTGTGCAAAAGAGTGGAATCCGAAATGGATTATAGTTTGAAAGATGAATGAAAGGGATCCCTCTTCGCTTTCCATTTTTTTTGTACTCTCTATGCAAAATCACAGCCCATCTCGCACTTCACCATTTTACGTCCTTGCAAACGAATTCTCTCGCTCATCACTCGCCTTTAAACATCTGATAGGAAGCCAACAGTTAACAACAAGTCTCCGTAAATTTTCCCGCTTTTCCGACAAAAGAAAAATCCCAGTAGGTTCTTTGCGCATCCGTTTCGGCCATAGTAATCCTGGCATACCTCAATCAAAGGGCAGGGGTGACTACGGTAAAAACTAGGGAAACACAACGTAGGAAAACACAGCGGTCCTATTAGGAGAAATTAGGGAAACTAGACGATCAATCGGTGGCTTTTCGCTAAAGACCAACGGGCCGGGGTGCTCGACGTTACATTCAAGAGATTAGAAATTTTTTATTGTGGTTGGGAAGCTTTTATTCAGCAAATTAACAAATTTAAACTTCTTGAAAAATATAAAAATTATATGTTTCTAGAAAATAAATCATATAAGGATGAAAAACATAATATTATAAATACGAAATCAAATAAACAAAACTATAGTAAACAAATAAGACAAATATTGAGAGAAAAAGAGTATATCAATTGGTGTGGTTATAAGCAAAAAGGAATAGGGGTAGTATTATATAAAGAAGTTAAATCGGCGAATAGTTGGGTATATAAAAAGAACGGCTTAAGTATAATTCCGAATGGAGAGATTGCTTAAAAATGACTTGCAATGTGACAGCAGTTCGAGCTGTTCCTGGACGTTGACTTAACACAAACCGTTGCAGACATTGCAACGAGTTTGAATCACTTGGTCATGTGTTAGGTTCTTGTAAGTTTGGTGAACTATCTCGAATAAAAAGACGCAATGAAATTAGGTCATTAATTGCAAATGAACTTCGGGAACAGAAATTTGAAGTTCATGAAGAAATTATAGGCATCTCTTCAATTGACAGTATAATAAGAATAGATATTATTGCTATCACACGAAAAAAAATTAAAGCCATCATTATAGACCCCACTATTCGCTTTGAAAATAATATCGAACAACCAGATCAAGTTGAAAAAGAAAAACGTCAAATATATGAACCCACTATTCCTTATTATAAAAAAAAGTTTAATTTAAACGAAATTTCAGTGATAGGCTTATTTTTTGGATCAAGGGGTACTTTATCCAATAATTATATAAAATTCAGAAAAAAATATAAATTATCGAAATCTTTAGATGAAAAAATAGTCACGAAATTTTAAAAAGTTCTGTGTATATTTTAAGGAATCATTTGTTTGGAAATAAACAATAAATCCTTTGTTAAATTCTATGTAATTACATACTAGTAACGTTATTACAAATTAATTTATAAAATATTATTAGTTATTGTTAATAATTTTAATATTTATTAAGTATGTAAATTTTTTCTTTGTTATAATTTTGTATACTGTGTCTTAATGGCAATTTAGTATTTGTAGCTAAACAGTTTCTTAATAAAGAATTATATACATATAAGAAGGAGTCATAGAACAAATAAGTCGGAACTTCTTTATTACAATCAACAAACCTTTGATTGTGTATGTTGTCCGATGTTTCCAATATTTCGATTACTCTGTTTACTGCACATAAACTTGGTTGGATTTATTATTGTCATAATGTTGCAGGAAATCTTTATTTGAACGGTCTGGTAAAAGTAAATAGAATATCCAGCATGCGCATAAAAGCACAGTTGTTATTAAGACAAAGGCATTTTGATATTATTATTCTGTTTGAATACCTTTTTTTCATTTACACGTTTTTTTTGTTCCATGTCCCTTCAAAATTTTCCAGAAGATAATGATAAGTACGTTTTCCGGCAAGTTTTTCCCCCAAAACCTGCAAATTAACTGCGTTGTATCGCACCCTGTCAGTGCATGAAAATCTGGGAAGTTTTTAATCAGGCGTTGGTCTAAATTGATTTTGTGTATGGGAATGAACCGAACACTGCCTTTTTAACCAACCTTCATCTACATATCAGTAATTAAATGTTCTCTGAAATGTACCAATAGTACTAATACATCAGTATGATTACATTCAATGATACATATCTTATACCCAGCTTTTTTGCTGACAGAATCTGCTGTAAAATTTTTGTATCTGATTCCTCCTGATTTGAGATCAACAGGTCATTATCCAAGAAAAAAATTTTCTCTTGTTACAAACTCTATGTTCTCTTTCGCTGAATGTTGTAATGCCTCATTTGAAAGAAAATTGGTCAACTGCTTTTTATTGAAATTTTTAATTAATAAATAGATTTCAGATTCTAATAGAACGGTTCCAGTATGGATTTTTTTTTTTTTATTGAAAATGCACATGCACTGCAGGGAAATCCCTATGACGCTCTGGGAGCGGTGCATGAGCGGAGATATCGATTCACGTTGGCCTTGAATCTCTGTAAGTTGTATACTTCGGGAAACACGCCCTTTGGAATGCTATTCCAAAGTGATGCGGTTCTGTACATAAATGAAGTCTGAAATAGGGTGGTACGAGGTGTAACGAGCTGAACCTGATACGGATGAGCGTCTGCGGCTCGACGTGTATATCTGCCCGGTCTTGTTCTTGGTGGGATCAAGCGGGCCACGTTTTGAACACCTTCCATTAAAATATCTGTAAAACAGACTCAGGTCAGCTACTCTTCTTCGATGTTCGAGAGTGTCTAAATTTTTTGTCAAATCTGGGTCCCTAATCAAGCGGATGGCTCTTTTCTGAATAGAGTCGAGTAGTCTCAGCGTATGTTTGGGAGCTGAGCTCCAAACATGTGATGTGAGCAGTACTCCAAGGATGGTCGGATTTGAGCCTTGTATAAGAGGAGAAGCTGTTGTGGTGTATAAAATTTCTTCGTGCGGAAGAGTGTTCCAAGTTTTTGAGAAGCACTCTTCGCCAAACCAGCAACATGATCATGCCAAGACATGTTCGCTCCGAGGCTCACTCCAAGTAAACGAAGAGATGACGCTGGGGTAAGAGAGTGTCCCGCCATCATCATATCTGGTTCCAAAACGTTGGTCTTTTTGGAGAAGATGACTGCTTGGGTTTTTCCAGCATTGAATTGGACTTGGTTTCTATCGCCCCAAGTTAGAAAGTCTTGCAAGTCATTGTTAAGTATGGCAACTTCTTGCTCCCTGCGAGTCTGTGCGTCGATGGCAGATGTTCGCGCATCTAACGTATAAGAAGATATGAGGGTACTGTCGTCGGCAAAACTGTATATTGGATTTTTTTTGTTTCAAGCAAGTCGTTTATAAATATTAGAAAGAGAGTCGGAGATAAAATGGATCCCTGAGGCACACCGGCATTGATGGAAAAGGTCTCAGAAAGAACTCCATCGACTGCCACCTGTAATGAACGATCTCCGAGATAACTCGCAAGCCACAAGCAGAATTTCTCGGGCATGTCATAGGCCTGCAGTTTTGCCAACAGTCCGCCATGCCAAACACGGTCGAAAGCTCTAGAAATATCAAGCGCAATCCCTCGAGACTCCCCATGGTGCTCGATTGCGCCGTTCCACAGCTCGGTGACGTAAGTGAGGAGATCACCAGTTGACCTCTGTTTACGGAATCAGTATTGGCGGTCGCTGATTATGTAAGCTCCTTCCAAGTATTTTAAAAGATGTTGGTTAATAGCTTTCTCCATATTCTTGGATATTACTGAAAGCAGAGCCACTGGTCGATAGTTACTTGGTATAGTCTTTTTGCCTTTCTTGGGAATAGGTTGGATCCGTGCACATTTCCAACAAGACGGAAATATTCCCTTTTTATACGACAAGTTGAAAAGTCGGCAGAAAACAGATGACAGCTCAGTGGCGCATTTTTTTAGTACGATAACAGGTACGTCATCGGGCCCAGAAGCTTTGTTTGGGTCTAAGGCTAACATAATGCTCTTTATGACCCGCTGTCGGAAAACAATGTCTGACATTTTGGTCTCCACGGAAGGGATCATTGGCGGAGTTCTTCCATGAAAGTCGATGGAAGAGTATGAAGAAAACACTCCCGCCAACAAGTTCGCCTGCTCAGTAGCCGTGGATGCGATAGTCCCATGCATCTGTCCGTGTAAGTGGTGGAATCGTTGATCTGGTGAAGTTCTGGCTGACTGCCTTAGTTACAGACCAAAAAGATTTCGAACCGTTAGGGCAGGAGAGAAGTTTGTTCCTAATTCTTTGGTTGTGAGTTTCCTTGGTTTGATCTATTATTTCTTTGCATCTGTTTCGAGCAAGGATTATGGTGGTTTATGCCGTCGGGGCTCTCTCGCCATTGGCGAAAAGCTAGTTGTTTGGAGGCGACAGCTTCCTTGCATCTTGTTGAACCAAGGTTTGCTGTTTGAGGGCAGTTTTTTTGAAAAGGGAATGAACAGGCTTCCATGCCTGTTAGGATGACTTAAGCAACTTCCCTAGCACAAACAGATGGATCATTAGAGCCGAAACAAACACTCCTCCATGGAAAATCTCGATAATATTCCCTGAGTTCTTCCCATTTAGCAGATCTGTAGTGCCAGACTACACGAGGTTTACTTGCTTCTTTAACACTAGTAATTGGTAGGACACAAGATGTTGAGACGAGTTTATGATCTGAGGAACCTAGTGGGGCTTTCACCGTGATGGTATACATTTGAGGGTTCGTGGTCAAAAACAGATCCAACAGGCTAGCGAATTCTCCCTCGCGATCGGGAATGCGTGTTGGTTCATACTGTTCCTCGTAGCTATTAATAACTCGGTTAATAAACTGAAACAGCCGGTTCGGAGTAGTATGTACGCGGATGATATTCTCATTTACCTTAAAGGAAAAAACACTAAATATATGCAAAAAACTCTCCAAACTGCCTTGTTCGATATGCAACAATGGAGTAACCAAACAGGGTTCAAATTCTCAGCTCTCAAGACACATTGTGTATGTTTCAGCAGGGGAAAAGTCGTAGAATCTCCTTTTCTTTGACTCAATGGTAGAAGCCTCGCGTTTTTAGATCAAATAAAATACCTCGGCGTTGTGTTTGACAGCAGATTAAACTGGAAGCGGCATGTTGATCAGATCAAGGTGGGGTGCAGTGGTGGCTTGAACCTGATGAGAGTCCTCTCTAGTCACTCCTGGGGGGCCGACAGCACCACACTGCTTTTAATATACAAGAGTTTGATCAGATCTAGGATCGACTACGGAATTGCCTCCTATGCATCCGCCAGAAAATCATATCGAAAAGTGATTGAAACCATACAAACCACAGCTTTGAGAATTGCCACCGGGGCTTTCTGTACAACTCCAACTCAAAGTTTGTTCGCACTTACGGGCGAAATGCCTCTGGTTCATCGAGGCAAACTTGCAACTCTAAATTATGCGGCGAATGCATCCCAATACCCCAAGAGTCGAAGCTACCCCCAATTACTCACTAGCAACTTCAAATCCCTCTTTGACTCAAACTCCAATATTACTCCTCCTATTTACCAAAGAATACGCCGCATGGAAATAGAATTACGTATCCGCATCCCAAGATCAAAAACACCTCCTCCCCACTCTCCACCCCCTTGGACGTTGAATAAACCACAAATAAACCTCTCGCTCACAAGATTCAATAAAGTCACAACTGGCCATCAATCGCTTACTGCACACTTCAAAAAACTTATCTCCCAATACCCTAGATATATAGAAATATACACAGATGGATCTAAATCTGATGGAAAAGTGTCCTGTGCTGTAATTACTCCTACAGAGAAATGGGGATATCGACTCCCAAGCTCATGCAGTAGTTTCACAGCTGAGCTGTATGCTATCCTTAAAGCCATAGAAATCATAAATGCCTCTCCCGTACATCGTTACGTCATCTGCTCAGATTCATTGAGTTCACTCACGGCCTTAAAGCAGCTCTACCCCAAAAATCCACTGGTAAAACTCATAAAAGCTAGACTAGCAGAGAGCTCAAACAGAACTCTCTTTATTTTTTCTCCTTCGCACGTTGGCATCGAGGGAAATGAGAGGGCAGACAGGCTAGCAAAGATAACAGCCGCGTCAGAACACCAACAAATTACCAATGTCCACCTTCCCAATGCACAGATCACTCATCAAAACGGAAATCCAGGGACTGTGGCAAGACGAATGGAACAGAAGCCAATCTCACCTGAGGACAATCAAACCCTCTGTCACAAGTAAGTTACCCCTACCTGAACTCAGGTACGACCAGGTAAAACTGAGCAGAATAAGACTGGGCCACACAAGACTCACTCACGCCTTCTTACTATCCAGACAGAACCCTCCTACCTGTACCACATGCAACATTTCACTGACCATGCACCATATCATGTTCGCGTGTCCAGATCTGCAACCACTGAGAGACAGACACAGAATCGGGACTTCCAGCGAAATCCTAAACGACCCAGAACGTATTAGCGATCTTATAGACTTCCTAAAGGCAGCTAATGTCTACAACCTGATATAGAGAACGGATCCAGCTGCTAATAACCCACAGAGGTTGATGCAGCATAATTTAAGGGAAAAAAAAATTACTGACAAATGGAATAGATACCCAGGCAATCAAAAAAAAAAAATTATATAAACTGTATCAATAAGGCCCGATAGTATCGTCCAGTAAACGCCAAACAAGCTCCGGCAATCATTAGCACCGATCACCAGCAGACAACTCTTCAATAATAACTCTAGTTATTCGTTCAAAGCTGTCAAAACAAATATCGCAAGAATTGCGGATACAATTGAAGTACGAGCACATCAGAGGGAGTGGCGATCTAACCAATATGCATTACTTCGTCTGAAAGGAATGTAAAATGTAGACTGCAGCCGCACATTCAAACGAGGGACCAAAAATGGGACTCTGCTGAGGAGGAAAACACAGTCAACATTACCATTCACTAATTTATAAAGAAAATTAATCACGACAACAACACGTCTAAGATTTAGAGACACAACATTATATTTCTTCAAGAGAACAGAGTGCTCAAACCCTCTCGGAGGATAAGAGCCATCAGTTTTTAAAAATAAAAATTTCAAGAATTTCCTCTGAACACGCTCGATGGAACGAATGTGGACCGCGTAAATAGGGAACCATATGAGACATGCGTACTCAAGTTTAGATCTAATTAGGGATTGAAATAACACTTTCAAAGACCTAATGTTAGTAAACTCTTTGCAGTTTCTGTAAATAAAACCGAGTGTCCTGTGCGCCCGACCAACAACATCAGTTATGTGATCTATAAAATTGAATTCCCGGTCGAAGACCCAAGTCTCTAATGGAATCCCTCCTGCCCAACTCATCACCGTCTATGGTATACTCGAAACCGATGACCCGAAGCCTACGAGAATATGTGACCACACTGCATTTAGATGTGTTCAAAGACAGTCTGTTTTGCCGACACCACTGAGATATGCGGTCCACATTCTCCTGCAACAAATTACAATCAGACACTGAGGTCACACTTACAAATATTTTCAGATCATCTGCGTACAATAAGCTGTCACAGCTCAGGACGTCCGTAATGTCGTTTATGAAGAGCAAGAAAAGGAGTGGTCCCAGGTTTGAACCCTGCGGCACTCCCGATGTCGGCATAAAGTATCCAGAGCTAATATTACCATATGCCACAAATTGTTTTCTATTAAGAAGGTAAGATAAATTTATCAAGGGCAAGACGAAACCAAATGACTGCATTTTCCCGAGAAGAACAAAGTGGTCTATCTGATCAAATGCCTTCTGAAAATCTGTATAAATTACGTCCACTTGCCCACGACTGTCAATTACATCGGAAACAAACTGTGAAAAACAAGCTAGGTTGGTGACTGTCGAACGTTTGGACATAAATCCATGCTGATTAGGAGATAAATAATGTCGGACCTCTGAGTATATACGCTTGAATATAATATGTTCAAAGATTTTTGCAAAATTGCATAGTATTGCAATAGGCCTGTAGTTATGAATGTGACTGGGGTCACCCTTCTTGAGTACAGGTGTTATACGAGCTTGCTTCCACAAATCTGGGAAAATCGATGACTTCAAGATTAGATTGAATATACTACACATCGGCCTCGCTAAGACACATGCACAATCTTTTAATAAGAAACTAGGAATTCGATCTATACCTGCAGTGAGTGAGTTCTTACTATGTTTCAAGGCCTCGCAGATCTCCTCTTCCGACAGGGAATCAATCGCCACTCTCGCACCCATGAAGCTCTGTCTGCTGGCTGTAACTGTTTGAGTTGATTCAAACAATGCCGCGTATACACTGCTAAAATAATCACTAAAAGCGTTCACTATATCGATGGGGGAAGACAGTTCAACATCATCGAACATCATGCGACCTGGGATACGAGTATGCCCCTTTTTACTTTGTATGAAAGACCAGAACTTATTTGGGTCGTGGAAAATAGAATCCTGTATAGCAGCGGTTCCTAACCTTTTTCAGCCGCGGACCCCCAAGGAAATCAAGCATAATGCCAAGGACCCCTGAGTGAAAAAAAGGTGCAATTTTCGGACAATATTATATTTTAGTATTCCTTCATTAAATTAAAAAACACAAACTTTTTCGTAGAAAAACATTATTGAGAAGGTTGGTTCGTTTTTTTATTTATTTTTGTTAATGCTCTAAGTTAAGTAAGATAGATGCGTATGGGACCGCGGACCCCCAAACATATGCTCGCGGACCCCCAGGGGTCCGCGGACCACAGGTTAGGAACCGCTGCTGTATAGGTATCTACGATATGAATGTGCAATAAGATTTTTGCAAAGTGATCTCTGCTTCCTAAACTCAGTTAAATAATATGAGGATCTAAGCTTTTTATACTTGCTGTGATAATATGATTTTATCTTTAGCTGTTTTACAATATTCATATCAAAATATGGCGGATGTTTAGTAAGAGGGCGTTCTGCTTCATAAAATGGAACAGCCGCACGGAGCGATGTGTACAAAGAATCATAAAATAACGAGCAGGCAACCTCGACATCCTCGGTCCTCTCCAGAAAAGACCAGTCGGTGTTCGTCAACGAACTGTACAATAGTTGGTAATTGGCTTTCTTAAAATTAAAATTAAACTGCTTGGAGCCTTCATCGTTTTTGAAGTTAATAAAAGGTTTGTTCTTCATTTCAAAATGAATATCTATGGCAGGATGATGCGAATCTTCTTTCACTAATGGAGACTCCGATTTTTGGACAACAAAGTCAACATTAATATTCGACAAGACTAAATCCAACATTACCTTCTCGCTGCATTAAATATTGTGTTATGTTGTGAGAAATTATTAAATTGCATTAAGTTATCTAAGGCTAGACAATTTTTGTTGGAGAGTCTCATCGAAAACCGGGGAACATTGAAGTCGCCCATAAGAACAACTTTATTGTCAGTATCAACGACTTCATTAAATATATCAGCAAATAATTCATAATCTGGAGATGCTGTACTAGGAGGTATATAAACAGTAAATATGAACAAAAATTTATCATATGAAATGTGCAGTTTAACACCAACAATGTCAATACTGGGAAGTGAGTCCGCAAAGATGTCTAAATTTAATTGAGTACATACCAGTTTTTTTCTTACAGCTATAAGAGCTCCACCACCTCTCGAGACATTAAGAGATTCAAAATTCCTGTCTTTACGGAATACCACAAATTGTTGCAAACAATTTTAGGGGTACCGTTAATACCTATATTTAATTTTCAAGTTGACTTCCCCTCCTTCCGTTCTCAATCGCAGCTCCTGTCTTAGTTGCCGATAAAACTGCAGTTGCTTAGGTGTTCTGTCGAATGATATAAAAACGTTTTTATATTGATGCAGAGCTGTTCAGATTCTTTGCTCCACGAATTACGCCAAGGACATCGTTTTCATCGGCCAGCGACACCCTCACAGGACGAGGATGACCCGTACCTCCAAATCTGCCCAGTCTCAGAACCCTGATTCTAGACACATCAATGCTCGAATCAGCAACCCGAAGGACACGAGCAACAGCCTGCTGCTCCAATTCCGCTCGCAACCCACTATCAGGATTCACCTGTTCAGGCAGGTTGAATAGCACAAGATTCTTTGCGCGTTTATGGCGCTCAGTCACCTCCTGAACCACATCCTCCATCATGTCCGGTGAATGAGTTGTCTGTGAAGCAATCATAGCTGTCAGCTTTTCAATTTTTGAATCACAGTCACTTCTGACTTATCAATGGCAGCTGAGAACTCTTATTCCTTCAATGAAGTGATTAAGGTTTTCCAGTCCTTGAAGTACGCCATATTTCCATGATTCACGCCATGAGCCACATGACGTACACACTACTTTGAGCGATTTTGATTTTTTCCTCGTTATAATTAAATCGGATTCGGATAAGCCCATACAGCCAGGATGCAAAGGACCTTGACATCCATCGCAACTAATCGTGCATGAGTTTGCCTTCCCGACGTTTCCACAGTTCAAACAAATCGGATTCATATTGGTTGCTCCCGCCTTGTATGTTCCAGTATCACGACCACAGATATCTTATCGTGCAATGTGCTATCAATGCAGATTCACTAATGCATTTATTAATCAATTAATAATGTAGTAGGGCTAACTATAACACTTCACAATTCTGTTATCCAGCGTATCACACTAAAATAGAAATTAGCACCGAATAGACAACAGAAATAGCTTTCGATTGATGTAACATTAAATTCAAACTAAGGGCTACTTCCATGCAAAAGAAACAAAATTCAGGAGCACAATCACCTTCACGTTCATTCATTTATAATAATTCAAATAAAAAGAGAAGTTATAGGGCAATATAATAATAATTTACCTACTTTTTATTGCTCCCTATGAGAAGCCGGGCGATACCGAGTTGGGCGAAGGATTTTGTTATTCCATAATCCCAGGACTCACTTGGGCGACAAACGAGAAGTAAGTAACGAGAAATAAGAGATAATGAAACATAACTGGATAGGCAACAAATACATGTGAGGCCTTGCCCATATATACATATAGCAGTGTTGCCAGATTTATTTTGAATATCCCTGCTACTTGTTCGGCACTAAACCCGTCTTATCAAAGAAGAACTAGTGCTTTTAGTAGATCGGATAGGTATACGTTGCACGTCATCGGTAAGTTAGGTCTTTGGTCAGGGTAGGTTTTTCTTCCTTCAAATGTCCCTAAAATTAAAAAAAACCTACCCTGACCAAAGACCTGACTTACCGGTGACGCTAAAGTGCAACATTACCCCTACCTAAACTGCTCAACAAATGAAACGTTACATGACCAAATTTGCCCTAACTTTGGCACTGATAAAATTTGGATTGTTTCGAGCAATTCAATTTTTGTTTCGAGGGTTCACTAGTTCAATCCCTTGTTTATCAGTCCGCATGTTTGCAAGAACTTGGTACTTCACACAAAGTTTATATAGGGTGGTAAATAAAACAGTTCAAAATCTCAGAAAGTTCGGCTTGCTCCCATTTGATCAAAGATTTTTCTTTTTAAATTTCAACACAAAGACCATGAAGATGGACCTCATATCTCGAAACGGTTTTCGAATTTTCCGATTATTTCTTTTATTTACAGGGTGATTTCAAAAAAACTACTTTTTGGTGTGACAATGATAACTTTGTTATCCGTGACCCGATTTTCAAAATGTAGGGCTCATTTTAAAGCTTAAACTTCAAACAAGAACACGCAAGATTGATAATGGACTAAGGACAAAAATTGAAAATACAGGGTTGTATTGAAACTAACCCAAATCTGAATGGCTTCCGAAATCTGGTATTAAAGAAAATTTGAAATAAAGTTAATTTGCTTTCAAACGAACCATTCATTCTGAATACTTCAAGATGTTCTTCGCTTGCATGAGTTAAGAATTGTTGTCATAAGAACAAAATTACAACTTCGTGTTTTCGAATGAGGTAGAAGCTTTGTTATTATTAGGCTTATTGTTTATCATATGGATGTCACTATTATTGATTGTTGTTTGATGGCTGATAAAACTGTTTCACTTGTCGATTGAGCTGAGATTTCTTTGCATGACTTCTATTAATACTTACCGTGATAGCTTGTTAATTCACTCAGCAATAATAATTGAGCCTGTCATATCGTAAAGAAAGTTCAGTTAAAAAAAGGTTAAGAGGTGTCCATTAAAATGTTTTATTATTTATGTACAAAAAACTGTGGCATTCCAAAACGAAAGGGTATCCAAATACCAATATTTTGTCGGACCTCCCCTGGCTTTTATAACTGCCGTAACTCTTCTTGGCATTCCCTCCACCAGGTGATCTAAAAACTGCTGGGAAGTAGCTTCCCATTCTTCCTGTATGGCTATCGCCAAATCATCCAAATTATCCATTTTTGTCCTTCCCTTTCTTTCAGATTTTTTTTTCATTCTGCTCCAAACATGCTCAATCTGATTTATATCCGAAGATACAAGGGTGGTCAATTCATTCTTACAATAAATAAAACAGTTTTATCAGCTGTCAAACAACAATCAATAATAGTGACATCCATATGATAAACAATAAGCCTAATAATAACAAAGCTTCTATCTCATTCGAAAACACGAAGTTGTAATTTTGTTCTTATGACAACAATTCTTAACTCATGCAAGCGAAGAACATCTTGAAGTATTCAGAATGAATGGATCGTTTGAAAGCAAATTAACTTTATTTCAAATTTTCCTTAATACCAGATTTCGGAAGCCATTCAGATTTAGGTTAGTTTTAATACAACCCTGTATTTTCAATTTTTGTCCTTAGTCCATTATTATCAATCTTGCGTGTTCTTGTTTGAAGTTTAAGCTTTAAAATGAGCCCTACATTTTGAAAATCGGGTCACGGATAACAAAGTTATCATTGCCACACCAAAAAGTAGTTTTTTTTTTAAATCACCCTGTAGGTAAAAGAAATAATCGAAAAATTCGAAAAACGTTTCGAGATATGAGGTTCATCTTCATGATTTTTGTGTTGAAATTACGAAAGAAAAATCTTTGATCAAATGGGAGCAAGCCGAACTTTCTGAGATTTTGAACTGTTATATTTACCACCCTATATAAACTTTGTGTGAAGTACCAAGTTCTTGCAAACATGCGGACTGATAAACAAGGGATTGAACTAGTGAACCCTCGAAACAAAAATTGAATTGCTCGAAACAATCCAAATTTTATCAGTGCCAAAGTTAGGGCAAATTTGGTCATGTAACGTTTCATTTGTTGAGAAGTTTATATCATTTTTCGATCGTTCCTTTTTTAGGTACCTATTATCGTCACAATAATAATAATTAATTGTAACTATAATGTAGAAAATCGGAATTTGTGTAAAATCTGGTAACGTAGCCATACAAGAGCAAGCAAATAACTCGGATAATAATCAACCAAGTCTCCAATGGCTTCAACGGTATCTAGAAATTGCTTGGACCAACTGAGCTCCAGGATTATAGGACCACCCGTGGAGTCGAATGGTCACGCAGGTAATTATAAGCCCATCTCGGAAACGCTGGAGAAGCCAATTTTATTTTTAATATTCCTTAAAATGTCACAAGTAAAGTTCTTAATAAAATTTATTGCATGTCTTAACTCAGCAGGTAAGGGTTTTCAATTGTTAAGAGATTACTGCATATTAGGGGATAAGAATTGACAATCTGTTTACCTGAACATTTTCCTAGTATTTACAAGAAAGAACGTTTCATGGATATTAAGCAGAGCCATAAAATTTTCAAATAAGGTTACTTATCGCTTATTATACACCTCCTTACGCATTACGAAGTTAAGGGTAAATGGGGGAGAGGGAGGGTGATGCAGCGGAATGAGCGCTAACCGATAGTTCGAGTGAGAGCTCGAGCGTCTTGATTATGCATTGCTTTACATTTAATAACTTTTGAGATAAAACAGCCGAAGTATTAAAATTTATTGAATTTTTTAGCCACTTCGAACGGAGATATCGCTTCTTTAAGAGCGCCTTGCGTTGAGCAACGCTTTTCTAGATCTGTGTTCATTTTCTTATGGGCAAACGGCTACAAGATGTAAGGTGTAAAAAATACCAAAAATTCGCATCAGTTCTCTATTATCGATTTATAGAACCCTTTTGAACCCAGAACTTTTTTATCCGTGCGCCACTGATTGATTGTGTAATTTTAATTTAAAGGCTTAGGTATTACTGAACTTTTTTCCCTCTTATAAAAGTTTGGTACCTTACATGGTTTTTCCATAATTAATTTTTAATGATGGACTTACACACCACTAGACTTACACAACATTTTAATTAAAAAATAAACTTTTTTCTTCAAACGTCAGTAAATCAGACATTACTCGACTCAGTGGCCGGTCTCAAAGTTTCACTTTTCCTCCGCCGGAGCTAAAGTGTTGCCAAGCAACACTTTACCTCCGCCGGAGCTAAAGTGGTGCCATAGCAACATCAACATACAAACACATAGCTACCTGTATTATTAAGAATCAACTATTGAAATTTTATTAATGTAGGCCCGTATATTCATCAATAAAATTCAACCTAAGATATGAAAACTCTCTAGTTTATTATTATCTAATAAGGTTAAAAGGAATTTGGTATTAATCAAACATAATCTTTGGAAAATCTACACCGAAACGAAGTAATTCTGTGAAACGTCATAATTATACCCGAAGCCGGACGGTCGACAGTCGGCTTCAGTCGAGTCGAGCTCGTGCTCGGCTCTCGGCTCAGTCGGCTCAAACGTCAGAAAAAAAGTTGGGTTATTGCGAGGTAAACAAAAATAATTATTATTCCGTATTGAAATTTGAATATTGAACACAAGGATAATAATTATAACCATATATCTAGGTACATAAAGGAATCCAACATCTTATATTTTTATTATTAGGTAGGTATTAGTGCACGCAGTTGTTATAGGTACCTACCTACAATGACCTACATTTAACATTCAACTTCTGACTGACTGGCATCATCATTAACAGAAAATGAAACCGCGGTGAAAATGAAAAAATTGACCAAGCAGGGTCTAGCAAGAGGTAGGTAGATGTTATCATTAATTTTATAACTTACTTACAAACTTTTATAACGTTTTTAATTTTGATTTTGCGATGATTAGTAGTTTAGTTACATAATTATTATTTTATTATTTTTCTTTAATAATTTCAATAATAATTTCTCGATGTTCACTGACGTTGATGACAGTATCAATTTGACAGCGCCGCGTTTCTATAGAAGCAGCCCATACTCCATACTCACCTACTTATACCAGTCCAAACCTTTTGAAAATTCGCTTTCCTTCAATAATTAAAAATGATGTTCTTGCTTAAATTTGCCCACGTTTGAAGAAAAAATAGTATATTTTATTTGGAGGAAAAGTGACTTTTCATGGCTTGCTCTCTATTATCAGCCTCACTTCGTTCGGCTGATAAACACGAGCGCGCCATGAAAAGTGTCACTTTCCCTCCGTATAAAATAATATACTATTATTTCACAGAAACGACGTAATTCGCATTTACTTACCTTGAAAATAATCACAGATGGCGGTGAGACTAAAGTTTCCCATTTAGTTCGTTTTTTACTTATTTTGGAAAATTTGTATTCAGTTTAAAGAGCCGTATCTTGGAAAAAGGGCCATTTTAGTCATTAATAATTTCAATTGGCATATTTTTAACCCAGGATGGTGGAACGTTGTTGTTGAAATTAATATTTAAATTAAAAAAGAGATTTTGACGAATACGTTTTCAGTAGTGTAGGTCCATCATTAAAAATTGTTATGGGAAAACCATGCAAGATACCAAAATTTTATAAGAAGGCAAAGGGTTCAATAATAATTTTTTAACCTTTGGATAAAAAAATACAAAATCAATCAGTGGCGTGCAGATAAAAAAGTTCTGGAGTAAAAAATCGTGACATCAAAAACAGGAACAGCCTGTATGTCAATGTTTGTAAGATTATGTCAGTTTATTGGTTTTTTAGTAGGTAATAGGCGTTTAAATTTAGAAGTTTCTCAGTTAATCCATTTTTGACTTATTCTAGAAAAAGTGTTTTTGGTTGACCCTCTTTTTTAAGGGCTGTATCATGAAAATTATGCCTTTTTGGATATAGATAATTTGGGTTAAATCGTCATATTTTTTACTCAGGAATTACTTATTAACCTTTAGCGACACCCTGTATATGTACTTAAGTCTTTTTGATTTAATTGTTTCTTTCTAAGTTGAATTGTTTATATGGATGACAATGAATGACAATGACGAAATTTAACAGCTTCTGTTAAAGAAAATTCAACAAAATATGAACATCTTATACGGCACGATACGGCGTCGAGGCCTGATGATACCATAGCTGACTAATGAAAATTTAAAATTGATAAAAGAAAAGATCAAAAAACTATAAGAAACACTTTTCACAAAATTGAAGAGCAACTCTATAACGTTGCTTGAACGGTAAATCAAATTTACCATTCTTTATTGTGTAGGTACCTACATCCGATCATAAACTGCTTATAATGGGATACTAACATTTATATGCCTGAAAAAATGTATTTTGTGCGAAAATAAGAGATGGAGTTTAATATTTTTTTCAAATTTAGATCCCAGAGCTATATTCAAGCAATTTTAACGAAGCTTTGCTATACCTAAAATAGATAGAAACATAGAAAATGTCATTACCGTATAAATGTTCCATTCGCAGTTCAGATTAATCACCTACCAAATTAGATTTGCATGCAAGCATGGAAATTATCCGTTCATTAAAAAAAAATATTCGAAAGGGAACTATTTAGGTAGGTAAAGATAAATGGTCAAATATATGTCCGAACAGCGCATTCAGCAAGAGATAGTATCCTGAATAATTGTCCTTCGTAAGGACCAGGCATTCTTACAATATGTTGAATACCTATATGTAGGTAGAAAACATTTAAAAATATTCCTAAAGTCTTAAAAGTGATTGACGTGGCGTCAGTTTAGACAATGCATGCAAAAGCTAAGGTATTTGCATATTTTGAAAGCACTAGCGGGGGACAGGTCAATCATGAAGTAAAATGACGATTTACTAGGTACACTAATCCTCAAGAGTCTCGACGGTGACTGAATCCCTATTTTCACGATACTCCCAGGGCTCTAGACGAAATAAGCTCTATAACTAACTACCATATTTTAAAATATTACTTTAAAATTTATGTGTTCAACCATTACTTAGTAGAATCTCTGCATACTGATGGATTTATTATAATATTTATAATCTGATTTATTTTATATAATCTCTGAAGTAATGGATTTATGCAATGTTTGTAGGTATATCCCAAAATTACTTTTCCTTTGATAATAAGTTCTCCCTTAAAACGAAGGCATTCCAATGCGTGTAGTCCAATTTTTTAGATTTTATCAGATATTTTCATGAATAGTCTTGAAAAGAAAATCTGCCATTCAGATAAAGCAGATAACATCAAGTTTTGGTTTAGGTATGTAGACGATGTTCTTTCTTGTTTTGTACGTTCCTCTAGACTGTCTAGAGTCTAGACAGTTAAAAACCTTTCTTAAGTTCATCAATAGCTTGCATCCAAATATTAAGTTTACTGTAGAATGTGAAGAAAATAATTCTACAAACTTCTTAGACTTATCTATCACAAGATTAAATAATCAGTTTGACTTTTCTGTCTATAGAATCAATTCAAATCATGCAATATCACACAAACTTTCAGCTTAATAATTCAATGATACATAGAGCTGTGCATGATGATACCAATGTCAGTAAACAACTTCAACAGAGAAATTTCTGTTATCAAAAAAATTGCAAAAGAGAATGGTTATCGAAAAATATTAATAGACAACTTATTACAAAAAAGAAAGAACAAAACTAGCCATAAATTTCAACTCAAATATCAAGCATACTTTAGAACACCACTGCATTTAATATTTCATTAAAATCTTTTACGAGCAATAGTTCTATATTGCTGAGTGCAAAGGAAAAATTATCTAAATTACAAAAACCTGGAATTTATCGATTAAACTTCTCTCTTTGTAATTCAGTTTATACAGGGTGATCCCGAAATGGCGGACACGGACAGCACCACTGCATCTATTGTGGATTAAAGATTCTAAGTTTTATTTACTGTTTTCTCCAGTATGGCTCCCTTAAGAAGATATGACCACTTTTGTAGAAAATAAAGTCACAACACTGCACTGGATACCATTCTTCAGGCAGAAAAATAATGTGTTGGTCTACAATACCCAGATAGATGTTACCATGGAAACATATAAAATGGAAACACAACAAAGCTTAAAACAATAATCGTTGCGCGGATACAAATTCGATAATATTATTCAAAATCTCGAATTCGAACAACGATGCCACATTGAAAAACTTTGTTGAACACAAGGAATAGGTAAACTTTGAATGCCTGTAATTCAATTCCCGATAATAAAAATAATAAAAAGCAAACACTATCGTTATAGTTATGTGAAATCATGTGCTTTGCCAGTGGAGGTTGTTTAAATTTGACTGCCATTTTGATTTAACTTTTAGAAAAAGGACACCCTATATCTCGGTAACGAAGCCGAGGAAATCATCTTTGTTTTAAATTTACCGTCTTTCTGAACATCCTCTACAACACCCCGTATTCCGTGTCCGCCATTTCGGGATCACCCTGTATAGGACAAAGTTGTAGAAACCTAGCTGAAAAATACAAAAATTTGAATAAACAACAAAACACAGTCATAAATGAATATCTAGACACGTATCGTTCTCCACTAGTTGATTTTCTTCTTGATATCAACAACTAAGACGATTCTGAAGAAATTATATGTATTATGATCTAGTAAGTTCTGAAATTAATCACTTAGGTTACCATACTGTTGCTATATGTTACTATAGGTATCAATAATTTTATTCATTTACATATGTCTGAAGATGCTATTTTAAAGGCAGGGAAACACATGTAACGTTTATATTATCCATCAGTATACAGTAGAATTTTTTGAAACATTAGTGTTTTATTTATCATCTATCAGTATGACTTTATAAAGATAGGTGTTCAGTAATATTTTATTGTCAATATTTTAAAAATTAGCTAGCCTTAAAGTCATTCTTAATAGCCTTTAATAAATTTTATGCGATGATGTGATTATAATTAATTAATCAAAGAAAAATATTGAAATTATTAGGGAAGTGTAATCAGTATACTTAGTGCTAATTTCGTAATAAGTATTAAACAACCTACTATCTTAATTATAATTAAAGTAAGTGTAAAGTTAGTAGTGAAATATAATTACAATAATTGAGTAGTTGATAGTGTACCTATTAGTTTTCTTAGAGATGTTAATAATATGCATTATCGGTTGCTAAATGCAACAAAATTAAAAACTGTCACTATTTATTAAGTGTGATTGAATTGGAGTAAATAATGAAATTATTAACTATATGTGTGAAATACGTTAGAATGATGTACCCTAAATTTGAAAGATGATTATGAAGAAAAAAAAAATTTCGGATGTTTCCTCCGCTCGCTTGGCGATATCAACGCATGGGTAGAATCGAAGATTTTTTTGGATTTATTGCCGAGGTGTGCGCTTATAACTAAGTTACAGAGCTGGAAGTACAAAAAAAAAATACTTTTCAGAATATCATAAACTTAAAACAGGATACAAGGTACTTTTTAAAAGTATCTGTATCTTGTATCTATTTTTTTTTTAAGTATCTTAGATACTTTGAAATAGATAGGTAATTACGTGATTAGCTTTTGATTTAAGGGTGATCTACCATGAGGAAATATTAATGTTACTTCTACGTAGGTATTTTTGAACATTTTTAAAAGCTTCAAGTATCTAACATGGTTTTTGACAGTATCTTAGATATTTTTGTAACTAAGATAGTTTTTTTGGAATTTTGGAAGATATTTTTAGTATCTAAGATAAATTATTGAAAGTATCTTATTCAGGGTGAGTTTTTTTTTTTCAATGTTTAGTACAGGGATCTCGTAAACTACTGCAGTTAGAGGAAGGGTTAAATGGGAAAAGTAGTGCAGCTTTATGAACTTAATTTCAAACCGCTTTTGTTTTTTTGAAAATCTCCATGGGTTCCTAGATATTTAACATAAAGTAAATTCCGGGAATTTCTTTATACTGATATAGCAGTCTTATTATTGAGATTAGAGAAAAGTCGTAAGGGAAAACATTTTAGACGATTTTATAAGCAATAAAACTGCGTTAATTTTTTTTGTCCTGTCATTTTCGAGTTATGACATAAACTTGTGTTTTTTTAAATGTAAGTCATAGTTGGCTATGACATCATTCGATATGTCTTTTTTTTCCTAAATACGACGATATAAAACTCGATATGTTTTTTCCTAAAAATAAGAAGTTAGGACGATTTTACACTTAAAAAAACACATATTTATGTCATAACTCGAAAATGGCATGACAAATAATAAATAAAGAAAATTATAGCGCGGCTTTATTGGTTTTAAAATCATTTAAAACATTTTTCCTTAGTATTGTTCTCTAATCCCAATAATTAGAGCGCAGTGTAAAGAAATTAATGAAATTTTGTTTTTGTCAAATATCTAGACACCCATGAAGATTTTAACAAAAAAGTTGCTCAAACTAAGCTCTTAAAACTGCACTACTTTCTCCATTTAACAGTTCGTTTAACTGGAGTATTTTGCGAGATCTCTTTACTAAACATTGAAACTCACGCTGTATAGATATTTTCAGCAGCATTGTGTATCTAAAATACTTTTAGTACTGAGAATTTTTTTCTAAATGTATCTTAAGATACTTTTAGAAAATATCTATAGTATCTATGGTATCAAAGTGAACTGAATCGATATCTCCGCTCATGCACCGCTCCCAAAGCGCCATAGGGATTTCCCTGCCGTGCATTTTGGTTTTTCAATAAAAAATCTTCTACTTACCTAGATATTTTTAAAGTATCTTTCCCAGCTCTGCTTAGCTGTATAATAATGGTAATTTTTCAATTATTAGTTCTTTATACGTAGAGCTGGTTGATGAGTTATCTATTATATTTTGATTGGCTTGGCTTGCCAAATCGATTTGCAGTAGAAATCGACTTGATTTAGTCTCATAATGAGTAGGTATAGACACTAAGTATCTACAGGCTGATTCACAACTTAGTTATAGTAGTCATAAAGTCCTAAAAATGGACTTCATGGAACTAAAAGTCATTCAAAAAGACATATGGTTCTTTCATGGAAGAACTCCGCCAATGATCCCTTCCGTGGAGACCAAAATGTCAGACATTGTTTTCCGACAGCGGGTCATAAAGAGCATTATGTTAACCTTAGACCCAAACAAAGCTTCTGGGCCCGATGACGTACCTGTTATCGTACTAAAAAAATGCGCCGCTGAGCTGTCATCTGTTTTCTGCCGACTTTTCAACTTGTCGTATAAAAAGGGAATATTTCCGTCTTGTTGGAAATGTGCACGGATCCAACCTATTCCCAAGAAAGGCAAAACTCTATACCAAGTAACTATCGACCAGTGGCACTGTTTTCAGTAATATCCAAGAATATGGAGAAAGCTATTAACCAACATCTTTTAAAATACTTGGAAGCAGCTAATATAATCAGCGACCGCCAATACGGATTCCGCAAACAGAGGTCAACTGGTGACCTCCTCACTTACTTCACCGAGCTGTGGAACGGCGCAATCGAGCACCATGGGGAGTCTCGAGGGGTTGCGCTTGATATTTCTAGAGCTTTCGACCGTGTTTGGCATGGCGGACTGTTGGCAAAACTGCAGGCCTATGGCATGCCCGAGAAATTCTGCTTGTGGCTTGCGAGTTATCTCGGAGATCGTTCATTACAGGTGGCAGTCGATGGAGTTCTTTCTGAGACATCTGAGACTCAGCGTCATCTCTTCGTTTACTTGGAGTGAGCATCGGAGAGAACATGTCTTGGCATGATCATGTTGCAGGTCTGGCGAAGAGTGCTTCTCAAAAACTTGGTACAGTCTTCCGCACGAAGAAATTTTATACACCACAACAGCTTCTCCTCTTATACAAGGCTCAAATCCGACCATCCTTGGAGTACTGCTCACATGTTTGGAGCTCAGCTCCCAAACATACGCTGAGACTATTCGACTCTATTCAGAAAAGAGCCATCCGCTTGATTGGGGACTCAGATTTGACAAAAAATTTACACACTCTCGAACATCGAAGAAGAGTAGCTGACCTGAGTCTGTTTTACAGATATTTTCATGGAAAGTGTTCAAAAGACGTGACCCGCTTGATCCCACCAAGAACAAGACCGGGCAGAAATACACGTCGAGCCGCAGGCGCTCATCCGTATCAGGTTCAGCTCGTTACACCTCGTACCACCCTATTTCAGACTTCTTTTATGTACAGAACCGCATCACTTTGGAATAGCATTCCAAAGGGCGTGTTTCCCGAAGTATACAATCTACAGAAATTCAAGGCCAACGTGAATCGATATCTCCGCTCATGCACCGCTCCCAGAGCGTCATAGGGATTTCCCTGCAGTGCATGTGCATTTTCAATAAAAAAAATAAAAAAAATATATGGTTTGTGTGAAAAAAAATAATGAAAATTTAGCCAACATATTCCGATCATATTCGAAATACTGGGTTTAATTTTTCTAACACAAGATCTAACAATTGTTAAGAATAAGCTGTAGTTAAGCAACCTTGTAAGGTAAGCCATCATAAGTTATGAATAAGTTGTGAAACCTTATAAGATTCATAGAATATGGTGTAACTTTAACTTTTTACCAATAAAGCGGACAATTTAAAGCTCTGCGATGAGGGCCTAGATCATAATGCCATATGCAATCATACAGGGTGTCCTGAGAATGGCGGAACAACTCTGCAGTATGTAATATATGTTGTGGGGAAGCATCATCGGAGGAGAGAAAAAATAATGTAAAAATCTACATGCTTTTTTTCGAGCTTATTAGGCAAAAACTATAAATCATAAATTTGGCAACGTGAATAAAATAGGTGAATTGTGTGGATTTCATTGTAAAATTCGTTTGCATGGAAACCTTCGATAATATAAAATGATGACCCGCAAATGAGCAATACAGCTTTCACCTATTTCAAAAATGCGTTGTCGTACCTAGACCTCTTGAGAAGTTGGAACGCTTTAATAAAGGTAGGTAGAACCTCATTAGGAAATTATTAAAAATGCTTCAAACATGAAAATTGCTTATTGTTAGAAATTTTTACTAAAGTAATTGTTCAAAATCTAATGTTTGTGTCGCCAAACAAATCTCAGCTCGACGCACAATGTTGGTCTGAAATAGCTGTAGCATTTGAGACTTAACGGTGGCTGCAACATTTCGAATTCTCACTATTAGGTCTTGCTTATTTTGAGCAGGTGTGCGATAAACCGTTGACTTGATGTAAACCCAAAAGAAAAAGTCGAGTGGGGTGAGATCTAGGGACTGATAGATCGCTGGCTAATGAATTGGTACATTGCGACCTATCCATCTTCCTGGCTATTGTTCATCTAACCAAGTTCTCACTAGATCAGCAAAATTAGCGGAGGCACCGTCTAACTGCATCCAATCGTTCCTGTAGATCGCCGTTCAAAAATTCCAGGAAACTTCCTCTCTTTAATTAACCTTTGCAGCAATATTGTATGTAGCACAAGCTCATTCTCCAAAATCCCAGCCCACCAAAATGAGGTTGATGGTGCATGACGTTCAACCGACACATGCGGGTTTTCCAAAGCATAATGATGATTATTGTGCTGATTAAAGAAACCATCCCGAGAAACATCTGCTTCGTCGGTCTATAACACACGAGAGGTGAAGCAGTGCTTTGCTTCTACTTGTCGCAGCAACTAACGAAATTTGCAACACTTCTTCCTCTAACTGAGGAGTCAACGCAGAACGTGCTGGGCGACCGCGGTCTACACCTCCATTTGGAATTAAATGACCAGTCTCTCGCAACCTTCCTTCCAATCTTCTGATGTCGTTATCATGTAGATGTCTACGAATTGGAAATCTTTGGGCGTAGATCCTTGCGGCCTCATATGTATTCCCATGGTATTTTTTCCTGGTTTTTATTTCTGTGGTTAGTTCTGTTTCTTTTGAGAGTCTTCTTAAAACTTCCTCGTTCGTAATAACTCTATCGACATAGGATATCCTCAGTGTTCGTCTATTATATGCCTCAAATGAGGCTTCATGCCTCAAATGCTTTAATTTTCGTCATCATGACTTTAATCAAGGTGGCCACTTCTATACCGTTTAAACAACAAAATGGTGAATATGTATAACATCAGAGCATATGCACTTTATGATCATTGTTTAGAGTTCTAAAGAGAGCTCAATTCTTGCTGTCAGTTCGTTAACTATGTTTGTTCCCAAATATTTATACCGTTACACTCGGTCTATGCTCTGCTTATTCTCTATTAGTTGTTTGTCAGAGTATGGGGCTTTGGTGAATGCGAGGAATTTTGTTTTGCTCGAGTACTGACAACATCATGTACTTTTTGTACTGGTTCTTTGTAAGTCGTTAGCATTTTCGGCCAGCATAATACTATCGTCTCCGTAACTTATGTTTGATTGAAATCGGTATCTCGTTAACCAAGACTCTTTCTTCGTGTATTGTTTCTCTCATGATTGCTTCTTAATAAAGATTAAATAATAAGGGAGAAATAATGGGAAAAGGGAGAAATAATAAGACACCCATCAACAATATCCGGTATGCAGACGATATTGCCGAGACACTGGAAGATCTGCAGAGCTTGAGTGATGAGCGGCGAGGAGAGTGGTCTTACCTTAAATCTTAAATACCAAAATGACTAAATTTACGACAATTACAAAATCAGTCCAACAACAGGAAAATTAATGAACCATAGGATCTTGAGAATAAGTTGGGTAAACAGGATAACAAATGAAGAAGTACTGATGGGAAGAAGGGGAAAAGAAAGGGAAATATTAAACACAGTTAAAGTAAGAAGTTGCAGCATCTGTTCCATGTGATGAGGGGCGAGAAGTATATAGTGTTGGAGAACATTATGCAGGGACGATACAGCAGGGAAAAAGAAATATATGAAAAAGATGCATTTCCGGGCTAAGTAACTTGAGGTTGTGGTGCAATTCGACCAAGATACTGAATTTTAATCCCTTAACGTCGAACTCAAGGATTAACATTCGTTCCGGTCATAAAACACGAAATTGGAGAATTTCTTGAAATTATGAACTGCTTACCTTCCATAGTTGCCAAACCGATCTTTAATAAGGTCTGAATATTTGTGTCAGTCACAAGATATAAAATAACACATATGCCCGTATTCACAAACGATAATTTCCTAAATAATTACGTAATCAATTATCTCCATCTCATTCTAATGCTAAAAAACTGTATATCTTCATACCGTTTATTTAATTATTTTGGGGATATAACAGGACAGGAATGCTTTGTGAATACGGGCATTTTAGGTATTTAAATATAGAGTTGTTACTTCAAATTCAAAGTATGCAATAATTCTTATTTACTTTTACATTTCACAATTTTTAACTTTAATTTTCATCACTGGCATGGTCGGATTATTTATGTCTGTCTCATTGAACAGAAAGAGTAACATTGTTTTGAGTTTTTCTTCATATCATAAAAAATAATCAGATAGATATTTCCTCAGGTTTAATAAATTATGCATGAGAAAAAAATAACCGCATACGGTCTTACATCGTAAACAGTAAAATTTTAAGGAACAGTTCTTGTGGGTGTCATAAATAACATTTCCATTATAAGTATTTACACTGCAATTATTGTATTGCAGGCTGCAGGTAACAAAAGATGTACCTACCTAAATTTTTGGAAGGACTTTACCTGCCTACAGACTTCTCACGATGGTTGTTACTTGTAAGTTTCGTTACTTTATTGGGAATAAGAATAAACAGCTTGTGCTTTCTGGTTTTTCCCCCAATATACCTAATGCTTTACGGCTATTAAGAGGGTTATAAACTTTTAAACACTTGTACTATCAATTTTACCTGCCGTCTTGTGAGATGCAGATCTCCGATGTTAATGTACGACTGTTCGATCATTTCGTACTTGTATTTAGAAGTATTCAGTTTGCTATTTTAGACGCGCGTGTGTTAGACAATATTTCTTTTTTATATAACAAAGTGGAAAATTTTATTTGTTAAACATGGCTACGCCATCTCCGATGTATAGCGAGAGAGGTAAAATTATACTTTTACACAAAAATTATAAGTTTTCAAAATCATATGTGTCGAAAAATGGAAATGCCCGATGGCGTTGTATTGTAACCACTCACCCCCCTGGCTCGATGATCGTCTAGAAAAATCTTTTATTTTTCTTTTTTGAAAACCCCCAAATGAGTTATGCCTTGTTTTGTAGGTAACCTCATAGGTTCCTGGATAAGGTATGCAGAAATAATGGTGGAAAGAAAACAAAAGGGATAGTTTAATACATTTATTTCACCTCAGACAAATTCGTATTTAATTTAAGTTACTTTATTTTTGATAAACTAAGGTAGCCGGAGTTTCGGCAACGCAGGAGGAATTTCCCCAAAATTTTAACCACACTTTCTTTTCAGACCAATTGCAACACGGCAATCTCTCTTTTCCTTTTCTTTTGCTATTTTTACCATTTTCACCTGGTTATGAAATGTGTACCTCATTTATTATTTTATTTTCTTTTCTTTTTTTTTTTTAATTTTGAATTGGGCGGAGTTTATTGTGCTAGAATTCCATCAGTTAAATAATACCATAAACGGCACATATCAACACTTTACGAGAGTGCAAGGTCTTCAACTCACCGCCGGCCATGTTTGCGATTCATTCCCGCCTGCAGAGGAATGATCAACCTAGTCAGTGATCACTTTTCTCCTAACGGCGGTATACCTTTTTGTTAGTAAATGTTTGTTGATGCGAGTTAGTTTAAAAGAGTATACCTCGCGTTAATAGGACGTCTGAGATTATTTAAGGTGAAAGAAGTCGTGCACATAAACTTTTTAAGTTGAGAAAACAACTTCATGAATCTTGAATGGCTTTTTGCAAATAAACATCAGTACCAATTTCAGTCCAAGGAAAAACCAAATTTTAGATTGTGATTTCAAAGATTTACCTTTTCATTTTCATTTTGACCAAACTAAAGTGGAAATTTGACTTACAGTGATAATTCGACGTAAAGTGGAAAATTGACGTATTTTAACAAATATTTTCTAAAGTGGATTAAAAGTTAAGAAAATTCGTACAGTTAGGCAACATTGTACAGGGTAGTCGAGGACCTGCTTTGCTTCCACCCCGGCTCCTTCTTTGATGCTAGTGAACAAAAGAAAACTGTGTTAAGTAAATAAACAAGAGGTGTCATAAACGTTTATATACAATACCGACTTTTATTAACCTGTATTCAATTGTTGCGTGGTAGCGTGCAAATTTGGGTTACCACCTGATTGAAGGCTGTAGAAATGCAATATATTGACCCCTTCTCGAACAGATCGAGTGACCGGATATCGTTGGGCTATTTCTGGACCATTTGCAGCATCGGTGACGGCGACATCGGGGGCGGCGGTGTTGGAGGCGGCGTCGACGAGGGCGGCGGCATCGGTGTTTGACTGTAGATCTGACATTGCGGGACAGTGGCGAGACTTGGCAGTGACTTGACTGATTGACGGTGTTGTTACTTATCAAAAGAAAACTTCTCGAGGGAAACTGTTATAGGAAATCCCAAATCAGTCAAACCTGACAGCTATAATCGGCTCTCTTGGGTAGTTAAGCGTTCCAGAATGACTGGCTCTCTTAAATAGACAAGCTTTCCAAATTACAGGGCAGGTCTTGGCATGAAGATAGATAGGTATATTCGGCGTAAGGCAGGTAATGAGAGGATGAGTTACTTCTTCTAGGCGGAGAATTGCTTCTTTCTAGGCTTAGTAACTCGGGTGTTTCAGGATCTGGATCAGATTTCTGAATGAATTTCTCTTGAAAACTCCAGCCTATTTATAGTTGAGACCACCCTTGTCTTCATCCGATGTATTGTATTCGACTTCCGTTACTTCTTTACCGTTATGAGCTTGCTTTGTGTTTTATCCGAGAAACCAAATTATTTCAGCTTTCCCTGCTTTTCTGGGATCGGGAAAGCAGCTGAAAGTATGTGTATGAGAATTTTCTATAGGTAGGTGTTTTTTCTTCAAGTCGAAATTCGCATTTTAACGGGTTAATTAGCGGTTTTAGGTTTATTGATTGTTGAAACTTTATTCGTTTATTCTGGTGCTGTCTGTGATGGGATTTTCTTAATTGATATCTTCAAATTTGAGCATTTATCAGGGGTAGCTGAGTATGAAAATTCGCTGGCTTATCTAGACGTTTTCGGGTAGTTTTCATTGTTTCAAATGTTTAATTGGAGTTTTCAAGGGTTTTCCGTGTTGATAACTGGTTTCTGGTATTTTTCTCAAGTTGTCTAACTTATTCACTATCATCATGTAAAATTTCGAAGGTGTAGCTTGATTTCAATAATTTTCTTTACTTACATCTTGTATGAATGATGGTACAGCTTGATTCTGCTATGTTGCCACGTAGTCCATCTCGTCATTTAATTTATATATTTAATTTTTATTTTAATTAATTTTGAAAAGAGTTTGCCATACCTAGGGGTGGTCTACTTCAGTACTAAGAAGCTGTAGGAAAGTATTTTATACACGAGACGACGATAAAGATTATAAAATCATAATGGTAATCATAATAACTCGACGAAGAGAAAAGCAGTGGAAAATCTATCAGAAAGACCACTGAAAATTATTCACAGTGAGTTGAGGGAGGAACAATTCAGTGAACTTTCTTTGTTATTTAAAGACCTTCAGTGCACCAGAAGAAATATCTATCATGCAAGGAGAAAAACTTTACCATCTTTACCAAAGTCACAACAGGAAGTGATCGAAGTTCTAAGCAATTTGAATTTGAAAACAAGTAAGGATGAACAATTTCTACATCAACTGCAAACAATACAATTATTTTTGGCTGCTATTCAAATTTATATTTTCTAAGTAATGTCGATACTATACAGGGTGTCCCAGCTTATTCGAAGCGGTCTCTGTAGGCCAAACGATGGAATTTTTCAAAAAAAATTTTGAAAATTCAAGTACAGAATCACAATGGCCATAATTTAAAATTATTTTTGAGTATACAGAGTGTCCCATATGAGAGTGGCATATCAAAGTTATGTTTTTTTAAATGGAATGCTCCTATGTTATTGCATTTTTAGATTGTCTGAGAAGAGAAAATAAGATTGGCTTTTACAGTTGGTGTTTAAATTTAAAAGTTTTTGAGTTATAAACAAGTGAAAATCGTCATTTTTCAAGTTCAAGGTTAACGAACTTGTACAACCCTGTACAACGAAAACGGCTAAAGATAGAGAAAAACGGCTTACATGTCCCTATTTTAATTTTTCATGTAAGTAATATCCTATGGTATAGAAACATTTGTACTTTCTCTGATTTTTTTATTTGGCGACGCGTGGAGAAATCTCAGAATTTTTCAAATTTTTTATCACCCTGTATAAACATTTCATCCAGATCATAGGATAGTACATGAAAAGTTAAAATAGGGACATGTAAGCCGTTTTTCTCTATCTTGAACCGTTTTCGTTGTACAGGGCCTTGAACTTGAAAATGACGATTTTCACTTGTTTATAACTCAAAAACTTCTGAATTTAAACACCAACTGTAAAAGCCAATCTTATTTTCCCTTTTCAGACAATCTAAAAATGCAATAACCTAGGAGCATTCCATTTAAAAAAACATAACTTTGATATGCCACGGTCATATGGGACACTCTGTATACCCCAAAATAATTTTAAATTATGGCCATTGTAATCCTGTACTTGAATGTGCAAAAATTTTTTTGAAAAAATCCATCGTTTGGCCTACAGAGACCGCTTCGAATAAGCTGGGACACCCTGTATAATATTGATGGAACTTTTCAATACTGTACAAAATTTTTTTATCAATTATTTACCATACATGGATACAAAAATGGATATTACATACCTTTGGTTTTTTGTATCTTGCCTGGAAAAACAATGGAAATGTACATGAAAACATTTGATTGTTTGAGAAACATTTGTAAAGAAAATCAATTGAATTTTGAATCGAAACAGATAACTTGTGATTATGAATTAGCAATTCAGAAGGCAGCTAGATATATTTGGCCAGAATCTGAGATTATTGGTTGTAAGTTCCATCTTGCCCAAAGTTGGTATAGAAAAATCCAAAGCTTAGGGCTTGTTAACGAATATAAAAATCAAACTATAGTATTGGAAAATATTTGAAATTGTACTTTGGTCTTCCTTATTTGACACCCCAAGACGTTGGCGAATTTTATGCTGCAGAATTATTTGAAAACATGCCTGATGATATCAGAGTTCACCAGTTTTCAGAATACATAGTAGAAAATTACATCAGTGAAGATTCGTCGTTTCCACCCGGTATGTGGGCCTCTAATTCTGCGTCACCTATATTTATACACAACCAATGCTTGTGAATCGTTTCACGCAAAATTTGGCGAGTGCTTTTATCATCCCCATCCAGATATATTTAAGTTTGTGGACATATTATTGAATTTCCAAGCAGAAGTGTATATAAAAATTAATTCGGTAAACAATAATTTTCAAAATGCTGTAAGACATAATGTGAAAAAGAAAATTCGTTTTATCGAAGGAAAAATTAAGGAACATTATGAGCTAGGATACGCTAGTAAAATATATTTTATAAAATCTGTAACTCATCAATATTCTCCGCAATGATAAAGATTATAAATGTAGGTATTATTTTATTTGTATATATTTTTGTACGCATTTTGCCTATGTAGGATGTATTATGTACCTACATACATTTATTTGAAAATGAAGAATAAACTATTATAAAAAATCCAGGAATAAACATTACTTTATAAAATGGTGGTATTATTTTCTAGGCTGGTGGAAGAAATCGCAGCAGTGGCGGGCTTTTCAGATGAAGTGAGTGAAGTGTCACTGCACCTGTTTTTAACTAAATAATGTTTTCTAAATAGGACAAATATTTTCATAAATCATAATTTTCTCTTATTAGTGAAGGTACTCGTAATATTCATTTTATTCTTTTTAATTTGAACTTTATTATCGCATTTTCTAAATTAAAGTGAAATATCCTGTATATACCGACAATATATACAGTGCAAAGTATGTTTATACAGGCCGCCAAAAAGTTCGCACTATACGGGAAAATTTTATTTTCATCTTTTTTGATTTTTTTTTTGTAAAACAAATATTATAATTTATAAATATAAGCTATAGAAGTGTTGCAGGGATGAACCAGTCGGTCGAACTCACCCATGGGATTAAAGCACAGCAGGGTATTTTGGTCGAACTGGTATCCTCCGCTGTGATGATACCGAACCTTCTCAGAGGAGATGGCACTTAAAGAAGAAGGGAGAAATAAATTGTATTATTTTCGTAAGTAATAATATATCCCTGTCGAACTGCGCGTCTGATTTCGATATCTTCCGTCCGTTTGTTATCTATCATAATGTTTGCTGTTTGACTGTGCTACTTATAAGTTTTCTATTATTGTTCCATTCAGAGTAGCTATCCAATTGTCTTTCTCTTAGGATTTTTAGGATTTGATCATGTCATACTCTATCAAATGCCATTGCATAGTCCACTATTAGGCATGCAAATACGTCCTTGTTGACGTCTAAACAGCGCTGGATTAAAACCCAATTATTACGAAACCCGAACTGAGAGTAACTTTTGTCGTTGGCAAGTTTCTTAATGTGTAGTCGGTTATGTATGATTTTTAAGGATGATGGTTTTGGTGTCTGACTCATTAAGATTATCACCCTGTGATTCTTACATTTTTCTTTAGTTTTGCAACGAAGGTAGTTGTTAGCAATTCCCTGGGTGTAATTCTGGTCTCTGATCTTCTCTGAGCAATTTAAGTTTTAGTTCCAATGTTACCTCTTCATTTGTTGTCTTTGGACTCTGTTGTTCCGTACTCCATTAACTGGGGCCTGTTTCGATCATCCTGAAAAAATTTTCAATTACTTTCACGTTCTGAGTTTGTCTTCTAGGTCTTCTAGGAATCACATTTTCACTATCATCTGTTAATGTTGTTTTGTTTTCTTCCGAGACCTCCAGTCATTTGTTTGACTTTTTCTAACTGGTTTTCAAAGCAAAAAGAGAAAAAATTGACAGGTCCATCAATAATTATAATTATAGTCAACATACCGATAGGCAAAACATGAAAAATCCCAGTTCCTGCGAAAGTAAAATTTTGCTGGAAAATATTTCTGTAGTCTGACCGCGACTTACCTATGTGTTGCCTGTTCACTTTCGACTAACATCTCTGTATAGTTTAGACATAAAGGAAACCAATCATAGTGGGTTACTCAAATATTCTTCGATCTTACAACAAATAGGTCAATCGTAGGCGAAAATAGGTTACGATAAAAATCGAAGCTTTTTAGTTTTTCTACAACGTACGTTTCAGTTATTTTAAATAATATTCTCTTTTTAAAGGATACGGACATTCCATAGAACTGGACAATAAAATTGTCGCCGGATTCAACTAAAAGAGCTCGAACAGCTTACACTACTTTTCAGTTAATGATGTTGGAGGGTGAATTTTCAAAAGGCAACTATTTATGCCGCCCACGAAGAATTCAGCTGGCGCAGTACCTTAGATTAACCGAGAGGCAGATAAAAATATGGTTTCAGAACAGAAGAATGAAGAAAAAGAAGCATATCTCGAAGCCCACTTCGACGACGACGGAAAAACTGGAGACTCCTTTGAAAATCGAAAAACCTCCAACATCTACTTCGTCGTCTTCGACGACTTCGTCTTCTTACACAGAATGGAAACAAAACGACAGCAGACTAAAGATTACCGAAGCAAGTACCACCACAAACATTGACCAGGAAAATTACAATTTGCAATTGCCGAAACACGCACCCGATTATTTTTTGAATATTCAATATCAGCCGACCAATGAAATATATAACGATAGTGGGTATATCTTTCCTAGCACGAATTTTAATAATAATGATGTTCTTGATCGGTCTTGTGAGCAACGACATAATGAAACATTCAATAATAATGATTACGTGATGGATTTTGGCGAAAATGGAGATCAATATTCTGCGAGTAAGTTTATACAATTATTGTAGACCTTAATTTCAAAAGGATATAATACTTAAGTGCCAATTTTAACATTTTAAACATCATATTAAAAAATAATTTTATTGTGTTTCTGTAATATATTTGCAACTAATTTAACAGTAAAATATTATGCAAAGAGGAACACATTAATATGAAATGAGGAATCAAAATAAAATTTTTGTAAAACAGTTTTCTATGTGCCAGGTGTAAATTACCTATTGGTTATACGAAAAGGTCTAAATGCCATTTTCAAATGCGATCAACTGCCTGTAAGAGAGTTGATGTTGTTCCGGAATGTAGGGTAGGTACCATGTCTTCTAAATCTGTAAGCTTTTCTTTAGTTGTAATATGCGTTTGGTCGTTTCAATATTTGCTAGAACTATACATTAGCAAGTTGCTGTGTGTTAAAAATGTTGACTTCTTCCCATGCTTCTAGTTTACTATGTGTCTTCTTTATTTTTACTTTGATAGGTTCTTCTTTTGTGATTCTGATGCAGGACTCCTTCGAAATGTTAAGCTTGAAAGTATTAAGAAAGCAGTTGGCAGCTATACTTGAATATTTTCAAAATTTTCATATCTGCTACAATGAACGGCTTACTGTGGAGTGTATCTCTTACCATTATCTCTGACGCACTCTGGTGTAAATACTTTACAAACTTTTTTGTGTTTTTCAATTAGTGCAAAGTCGTTTCTTGCACACTGCGTCCATATCGACTTTTCACCCTTTTGATGTTTTGTTGTCCACTTTCAGCAGGCAAATGCAGTCGTGGGCATTTATCTTTTAAAATCTTACCACGCTTGGCACATAGATCATTTTAAACATAATATCGACAAAGCGAAAAAATTGTAGTTATGTCCAATAAATACACACTACATAGGTAATGTAGATTATTTTATTTATAATAATTTTTTACATGTAGGAAGATAACAAGTACAAAGGGGAGGGGGGGTGGGTCAACGAAAGCGTACCAGGCCTAATAACTTGGAAACTGAAGATCTACTCTTTACAACAATATCTCACTTTTTGAGTTTTGTCTAAATATTAATTAGGTACAGGATGAAACGATGAAACAGGTTCTTTTAACAATAATTGCTCTTTTTCTTCGAAAATGTGCCGGAGAAATTTTTAAATAAAATATCGCTCTTCGCTGATGGTTATTATCATGGCAGCTAGAGAAGTGCGACGTTGTATTGAAAAAATTCTGTTTGCTTATTTAAAAAAAAGGCAGTATAATTATGAAGTAGACCTTTTTTATCGATTCGCCCTGTAACATTCAGGCGAAACCCAAAAAGTGATGTACAAATAAATAAAATATTCCCCATGATTATAAGCAAAGGAGTAGCTACCCCGTCCAAGGGATAACAATTATTGACCTGTTTCGACATTTCTCGCGCATTTTTCGTTTTCGTTGGGCTATCCTGTATTTAATCGAAACCCGCAGAAAGTGAGATATCTAAACCTGGGTACTTATAAATTTCTCACCAAAATATTATGTCCCCCTCGATAACATAATTGACCTGTTTCGACGTTTTTCGCGCTTCTTCAGTTTCCAAGTTATTAGGCCATTTTAGGTACGGTTTATTATCTTGTCTATTAAAATACAACATTATCAAACAATATACCATTTTTTGACGTTATAGGTATAATGAAACATTCCTGCCATTTGATATGGCGTCGTTTAAAATTGCAGCAAATCTTGGACGTTTCCTGTAACTATAACTTACTTACCGAAGTGTGCTCAAAATTTTCCAAGACTGAATTTTTTTTCTAGTTTTCTAAGTTACTTTTTCTAGCGAATTTTTTCGTATTTTTTATGACAATTTTAGTAATGTATCTATACTATCTATACCTGAATTATTGTGATTATGTGATGTGATGTGAAGCTATGCATTTTATTTTTATAGGCAATACAATAGTTTGTGTAAAATATTATACAGGATCATTGAAAAGTGCCTTTCTTTCTTGGTTATGTACACCGAGCGCGTCGAAAGAAAACGCTTTCGAGCTCAGACACACACTATATTATACGCGCACACGTAGAAAGTACATATTATCGAATATACATAGACAAACCCAAAAAGTTGTGACATTCAAATCTTCAATTTTTCAAATAAAATACGTTATACATTCTTGCATTATTTTAATTCTTCCCAATAGCTGACCTGAGTCTGTTTTGCAGATATTTTTATGGTAAAGTTCAAATGACTCCTTTGATCCCACCTATAGACCAAGCAGGTCTCAATAGCTCGTCTATATCAGGTTCATAAGAAAAGTCATTAGGAATATTCTAAAAATATAAAAATTTACAGGAAAAATTTAACATTTTTTGCATGTTACAATTTTTTTGTCATTGGTCAAAATATTGAAAAATTTTTTCTACATGTGCATTTAGCTATACAGGGTGATTCATGAGTGACCTTACATAGACCAACGGTGATAAGCGGACTTCAAGGCGGGTCGAAAACCACAAAAGAAATTTTTTTTGTGTGATTGGTTAAGAAGTTACAGGGTGTTTTATGTCTCAGGTACAAATCTTTGATAGGCGATATTTCTGAAACGGCTGGAGATATTTTGTAGAAATTTACTAGGAATGGTGCATTCCGGAAACTCATCAAAACCGCATTTTGAGTTAATTAAAAATCCAGGACCGGACTTGAAAATTTTTGCCCCCATGGTCTTTGTTGAAAAAGTTTATTTTCTGACCGTGCAACTGAAAAACTGTCATCGAATTTGAAAAGATAAGAAAAAACTCTATGGAAATCATTCCTCAATTTGAACGGCACACCCAAACCGTCTCGAAAAAAAAATGTCAAAGTAAAACTTCTCAGTAAATTATCATTTTCGAGCAGACATATTTTACTTAATGTTCGTCTGAATTCCTTCAAAGTTATTTTTTTACTTGTTTCTGTGGGAAAAATGTTGGACAGAAGGCCAAGCTTTATTACTGGGAAATCAGGTGTCAACTACAAAATTTTCAGATTTCACTAATAATCACAAATCATTTCACTAATAACGAATACCAGACATTATGTTTGTGTATGGTTTCTGCAACAGAAATTCAAGAGCAGCTGCGAGAGAATACCATAGAAGATCACAATCGAAGAACACCGGCTCATGTAACGTTTCGCGTCTGTTTTCCAATTTTCTCGAAACCACGGCATATTTCCCTGAATTCAAAGGAATGCTGAACCTCAATTGGAAAATCTGAGCCATCAAAACATCGTGGAGATGGTGACAGTAAATCCAAGTACAAGTACGCGAAGAATTGGGCAATCACTGAGCATTTCTCAATCAAGAGTATGGCGAACTTTGAAAAAAAGAAGAGCGGATGCCATCCCTGTCACGTACAAAGCGTACAGAGGCTTCAACCATTCAATGAAGTTCCATTGAATGGACTGCATAGAATTTTGTTTTGTGTACTGATCGAAGCTCAGTTCACGCGGGATGGTGTAACGAATAAAAAAACTCCCACCTATAGGCATATGAAAATCCGCGCTCTGTTGTTCAGAAGAAGAACTCGCAACAGATTTTCTATAAATGTGCAGTGTGGCATTGCAAATGATACCCTAATAGGACCCCATTTTTTGCTGGGCGGCTCACGGGGGAAATTTATTTACTTTTCCTACAAGTCATTTTGCCCGGCTTGCTTGCAGAAGCGAACGTGAACAGGCGTGCTCTTTCCTTCCAGCAAGATGGGGCATCACCGCATTTTTCTCGACAAGTCAGAGAGCATCTCCACAATGAGTACCCCAATCGTTGGTTCGGGCGCGGCGGCCCTCATTCCTGACCACCTAGGTCCCCCAACCTCACTGTTTTAGACTATTACCCATAATAATTTTTATAATAATAAATAATAATAATAATAATAATAATAAATATATATAATAATTTTATTTTCCACCATTATATAAATGACATTTGGTTGGTCAATAAATAAAAATCAATAATAAAAAAAATACCCATGGGGCCATATGAAGCAGGAAGTCTAGAAAACGGAAGTAAGTACCAGAGAGGAGGTCAGGACGCGAATACTGGTAGTTGCTGATGATGAAATTAGAAACAACCGGCAAATAATTCAAAAAGAAAACCAAAATTTATAGAAACGCTGCAGGAAATGTATTGAAGTTGGTGAAGGACATTTTGAGAACCGTTTATAACATTAATATTGATAACATTTAATTTACACTGACATTTTTCCCACAGAAACAAGTCAAAAAATAAATTTGAAGGAATTCAGACGAACATTAAGTAAAATTTGTCTGCTCGAAAACGATAATTTACTGAGAAGTTTTACTTTGACATTTTTTTTTCGAGACGGTTTGGGTGTGCCGTTCAAATTGAGGAATGATTTCCATAGAGTTTTTTCTTATCTTTTCAAATTCGATGACAGTTTTTCAGTAGCACGGTCAGAAAATAAACTTTTTCAACAAAGACCATGGGGACAAAAATTTTCAAGTCCGGTCCTGGATTTTTATTTAACTCAGAATGGGGTTTTGATGAGTTTCCGGAATGCACCATTCCTAGTAAATTTCAAAGAAATATCTCGAGCCGTTTCAGAAATATCGCCTATCAAAGTTTTGTACCTGAGACATAAAACACCCTGTAACTTCTTAACTAATCACACAAAAAAAATTTCTTTTGTGGTTTTCGACCCGCCTTGAAGTCCGCTTATCACCATTGGTCTATGTAAGGTCACTCATGAATCACCCTGTATAGGTACATAGTTGGTGTCTGGGCTGCAAATACTTTAATATTTTCCCCTTAGAAATTTACTGTTGTATAAAATATTATGTACTCTATGAGCAATTGAAGAATATTAAATTAATATTAAGGTATAATAGATAACGTGGTTAAATTTTTTACAGTTACTTACACCACTTCACACAAAACTTGCATATAAGAAATGATAGATTTTCATTTATTTTCATTATATTTTTTAGTGTCTATTATTTTAACCTTAAATGTAGTTTTTTAATATTATGTAATATTATATAAAAGATTTTCATATACCTACTCCCGTTTTTAAACAGAAAGAATTTTATAATCATGATTTGTTGTTGTTCAATAAAATGTTAAAGAAAAATTGATTTTTTTCTGAAATTTTGCTTATTATTCTTATACTATTGATGTCTGGAGCACGAAAAAATTTAAAAATTGAATAATCTAGCGAAGCGAAAGTGACTAAAAAGTGAATTTTACATGTCCTCCTCTATCGATTCTTTGGGATTGTTTGTAACAATATACCAACAATTTAGTACCTACGTATACAGGGTGAGTCATATTATAACGAATAAATTCAATTTCTCACTTAATATTTTGTACAATAATTATTAAAAAAATCCGAAATAGGTCAATTTCAAATTTACATTTATGTTCTATTGACATAACATGTTTTTAAACAGATTGATACTAGGCTCAGTAATGACGACGTTGTCTATTTTTTTTAAAGAGCACCCTGTATATTATTGTATTTTCTTATTTCCCGAGAAAATCCAGTAATAATGGTTTTTACAGTTTCAGTTTAAATCTAGTAAGTTACTAGGTTACCTATATGAGTTATAAACAAAAAAAAAATCGCAATTTTACATTTTTAAAACGGCTCAAGGTATCGGAAAACATATCCCTTATATCTTAACTTTTCAAGTATCATCGTATAGTGTACTTGAAATTTTTATACAAGGTGATGAAAATTATCATATTTTTAATCGCCCTGTATAAAAATTTCATCTGCCATCGTAGCGATCGAAACGATTTCATTGCTCTGGTGCGTGGAGAAATGCTATAGGTATGTTTCGTTTGTAGATGGGTGCCACTTGGTGTTTATTATGGAGTCCAAGAACCTCAGGTCGTTCCGATGACCCAGGAGATATACTTAAAAAGTTAAAATAGGAATATATATATAAGCCGTTTTCCGATATTTTGAGCCGTTTTACATATTGTATGTACAGTGCTTTCAAAATGAAAAATTGCACTTTTCACTTGTTTATAACTCATACATAACCTAGGGTAGGTACTCAATTTAAACTGCAACTGTAAAAACCATTCGTATTTTTTTCTTAGACAATATGAAACAATAAAATTATATACATGAGATTCTATTTACAAAATAGACAATGGCGTCATTACTGAGCCGAGGAACATGCTGTATAAAAAAATGTTACGTCAATAGAACATAGGTAAGGTTAATTAAAAAATCGACTCTTTAATTTTTTTCAATTTTACAAAGATTAACTGAAAAGAAAAGAATTTATTCGGTACATATGATTCACCCTGTATATGGAAAGTCATTAAAATTGAACATTATACAGAATGAGGCGCGAGAACATTAGGGATTTTTTATATGGAGAAGTGTAGAAATTTGCACATGTATATAATTTAGATTTTGACGAGTTGAACTAAAATATTTACAACCTACAGTCAAGTAAAATGGTATAACCATTGCCGGTTATACCGGAAGTTGCCATAAACTTACTTGTTTTAAATGGGACACCCTGTATATTATTACATTTTCAGATTGCCTGAAAAATGCAATAAAAATGGCGTTTACAGTTCAAAATTGTACCGAGTGGTTTATGAGTTATAAACAAATGAAAATCGCAATTTTCCATTTTCAAAGCAGCTTTAGATCTTAACTTGTCACGTAGTATCCTATGGTGCTGATGTATACAAAGTGATGAAAAATCATCGATTTAAAAAAAAATTAATAAATTTTTTTCTGTAGGTATGTACTCCAGCGTAGTACTTATATGAAAAGTTAAGATAGGGACATGTAAGCCGTTTTCCGATATCTTGACCCGTTTTCAAGCTGAGCTGCTTTGAAAATGGAAAATTGCGATTTTCATTTGTTTATAGAAAAATATGACAGCTTCCGGTATAACCGGAAGTGGTGCGCGGTTGTAAATATTTTAGTTGAGCTCGTCAAAATTGAAATCATAAAAGGACAAATTTTTAGACTTCTGCTCCCAACATTTCTCCATATAAAAATGCCCTTAGGTTCTCGCGCCTCACACAGTATAATATGGCTTCAACAATTTTCCTATATATGATGGAACTTCCGTTATTCAACAAAATTGTACAGGGCAATTTGCCTATCTTTGTATAAACTAAGAATTCACTCGGTAGATAGATATGCATGGATATCCACTATTGGGATCTCCTAAACGTTAAGAGGTACAGGGTCCATTAAATTAGAGAAAAGCTGCTCTATATTATTGTGGCCATCTCGAATCCGTCGAGACATACAAGATATCTGGGACCGTTCCTGAAATATCCTGAAAAAACTGAAAAATCGATATTTCTTCTATTTTTTTTTATTTTAATTTTTATATTTCTTTTTTTTAATGTGATAGATTTTTGGTTTCTTAATTTTTTTACAGAATGACATGAAAATCCAATAATATGACGACCATAAGAAAAACAAAAGTAATGGGATATATTTGGCTTTGAAAATATATTAATATAAGGTCAGATGGATAAAATTTATGTTTTCAACCCTTACTTCGTAGAATCTCTGCATACTTATTGATTATGAATAAAACACTAATGTTTTATAAAATTCTACTGTATATTGATGGATGATAGAAACGTTACACGTGTTTCGCTACTTTTCATGTAGCATCTTCAGACTTAAATAAAATTATTTATTTACGTTTCTATCATCCATCAATATACAGTAGAATTTTATAAAACATTAGTGTTTTATTCATAATCAGTCAGATGGATAGCTCTTAACGGCTTATGTAAGCCTACAAAAAATTATTTATTAATCTCCAATAATAAAAAAGATATGGCAAAAATAAGAAATCTATCTCGATTTTTCCTGTACCTCACCTTTTAACGTCCCAATGATGGGTAGTACAAAAAATTTCCACCCTGACTGTTGTGGTTCAAAATTTTTATATTACAATTTTTTTCAAAAAAGTTTTCAATTAGGTATTTTAATTTCCTGGCTTGCGAGGCGTCAATGAAAGAGGACTTTGTTGGAGATCTAAAAAAAATTAAAAATCTTTTCTTAGTATCTACCTACTTAAGTTATTGACGTGTATAGGTTTTCACGAATGGCTTCAGTTGAAATAATAGTTAATTCTGTGTTATTTTGCCGTGGTCCATGAAAATTTGCTGCATGGACTATGGCAAAACAGCCGGAATCAGTTAGGTACCTATATGCTTTCAATTAAGAAGTTTACTTTTCAAAATATTGCAGAAATTTCTCAAAGACACCCATTCTCCCAATGGGTGCACATGAATTCCGCGTAGATCATAAATAGATCATAAACATTTTTACGGAAACCTAGCACAGGCGATGGAAATATGATAAAATTACCTTTTTTTTAATTCTTTCTATTTTTATGTAGGAAAAAGTTAAGTGCATATAGCTTTTTGGTATAAGTAGATGAAATATGCGCGCATCATTGTAGCAATTGAATTTATTTGTATTTTTGGAATTCTCACATGTAATACCACTAGAGGTCAAATTATTTCCGGAAATTTTTTCGAGCTCACGAATATTTTGAAAATTATCGCGAGCCGAAGGCGAGGGATAATTTTCTTAAAATATTCGTAAGCGAGAACAAAATTTCCTGGTATAATTTGATTTCGAGTGGTATTTGGAAAGAAAATTTCACAACAAAATTAGTTTTGAATAGAAAAATTACAATTTAATTGTTAAATAAAAATATGACATGGCGGCGTAACATAATCACGTGACAACGCCAAACTGACGTTTAATAACTGCGCCGCCATTATTAGCGCTGTCAAACACAAATTTTAGTTTCTAAACTTCACCAGCCGAGTGTGGTTTTTGATAATGATAAGTCGACAATTGCGGTACAATAGTAATTATGATTAGTATTGATTAGATGGCATTCTTTCCAAAGCGCAAGGATTTGCTCAGCAGATGGATTCTACCAACAAAAAGTGCCATACAATTAATTATAAAGATAAAGTGGTCGAACCCCCATGAATTCGCCGTGAGTTAATCCGAAAAATTATGTAAGTACCTACCTATTTCACATAGAATTACTAAATTAGGTAAATTAGGTTTCTTCAGATCATTTTTTCGATAGTGAATCCGTGATTTCATACGTGGTAATAAGCGAAAACATCACTTTAATATTAAATTATAATAGAAACTTTAACAAAACGCATTAGTTGATTAATATTAATAACAGCAACAGTCAACAGTTGACATTTATAAAGATCCGGTTTGTCACTATTAAACGTCAAAAAAATTTCCACTATAATACTCTCCAGCTTACCCCTGCAGGAGAAAATTTCCGATATAATACACAAATAACCCTGGCAACGGTAAGCAATGCTCGTACTTTATTGGCTGAAAATTGATGGCGTGAAATTTTCAAGAAAATATCTACATTTCACACGATGAGAAAAAGTATAAACTGTTCTTCAAAAAATATTTTTTTTTGTGATTTTGGAAAAATTTTGAAAACCGCAATAATTTCTGGGTAAAATAAGCTTACCTATACAGTGTGTGTCACAGGCATGGTACACCCGCTTTTTTTTCTTTATTTTTTGAGATAATTTTTTGAAATTTGGTACGTCGCATATTCTCGATAGAGCGCACTTTTTAGCAGAAAATTGAATTTTTTCCCACATCCGGTTTTTCCGGAAATCCTTCGCCCAATTGAGTTGTAGGATTATAAGAACCCCCGTCGTGTCGAAGGGTCACTCAGGTAATTTCGCCCAACTGAGAAACGCCGGAAAATGGAGATGGAGGGAGCTCTACGGTTTAACATGTGGTATTGTTAAAAGAGATCATATTGTCATCAGTAGTTTGATGTATGTATAACCCTTTCCGGCCATCTTATAATGGGAGGACAGTAAAGGGTGCTTATAGGCTGTTACCATACCAAAGGTCTTGACGTCTATTGGTGGTGACCCGACGGTGGAGCAGGGTGGGATAGATTACAGTTTTGGGGTTATAGGATATATGTCCGCAACGGCTTGATTTTTTTCTACAAGGTGTTGAATTTTTGTTTTTTTAAGAGTAATTTTTTATTATCTACGAAAGTAACTTATAGAATTATTTTTTCAATTTTGACATGTCTTAATAGGATATAAAACCACATATTTTTATTAGAAAAAATATTCTATTGATCCACTCTGATATGTTCTGTTTTAAAAATAAAACGGATATTTTCGCTAATTTTGTTAAATTAATATAATTTTTATTTATAATTGTTTTAATCAAGAACGGAGTTCCGAAGAGAAAAACACAAGAGACCGTTTTCATGTAGAATTGCTCAGATTAATCAGAAAAAAATACCGGATGGCCAAATGTCAGTGGCGCACTGGTGGAGCAATAGAAAAAAATTTATAATTAAAATATGTGGTTTTACATCCTATTAACGCAAACTAAAATTGAAAAAATTCGGAGATAACTATTAAAAAACTGAAAATTAAACACTCTGTAGAAAAACATTTAAGCCGTTGCGGACATAGGTGTACGTTCACATGAAATTTTCCTAATAAAATGATCTATAAAGAATCACATCCTGAAATTTTAGTATGTTATTAAGAGATATCAAAAACGTTGTAGGGAAAAATTGCCTTTTAATAAATAAAAGCTCATAAAAGTGTATAAAACTTCTCGAAAAAAGTTTCGAAAAACGTTGAAATTTTCGAAAGAAATCATTTTACAGCATATTTTTCATTAAACAATCAAACATTCCTTCATATCGTCTAAAATATTCATCAGAGAAAGAAATTCATCCAAGTAGAAGTTTTATACAGCGCTAGAACTATTTAAAGCGCCATTAGAAGTTACTTGAAAACTTCTGACACTCGGGCTTTATCACAGCCATACAATTTTTTTTACAGGTATATCTTAAACCATTGAAGATAGGTACGAGTTCGGTTAAATTAGAGAAAAGATGCACAATTTTGTTATGCCATCTCGAATCCGTCAAAACATACAAGATATCTGTGACCGTTCCTGAAATATCCTGAAAAAACTGAAAAATCTAGATTTCTTATTTTCATCATATCTTTTCTATTATTGGAAATTAAAAAATATTTTTTGTATAGGCTAGCATAAGTCGGCAAGAGCTACCCAGCTGACGAACAAATAATGGAATCCATAAACTAATTAACTTCAAAAATTAAATTTCAACAATTTTTGTTCTTTAAAAAATACAACTTTTTAGACCTAAAAAACTATAAGGCAAGCAGTATGACTTTATATTGACCTGTTTCATCGAAAATTTTTTATTTTTCTATGAAAAAATAAGAATAAAAATTTTGGAATTTTTTTATTTATTTATTAGTTTTTGGTTTCCATTATTTTTTTTCATATCAAATGACATAAAAAACAATATAGCGGTCATAAGAAAAACGAAAGTTGACTATGAAAACTCTGGGATCTAGTCGGCTTTGAAAATTTTTGAAACGTCAGTTGGGTAGCTCTTGGCGACTTATGTAAGCCTACGAAAAATTATTTATTAATTTCTAATTATAATTTTTCAGGATATTCCCGCAAATACTAGGGATATGTCGAAGTTTTATTTCGCAAAATACTTATCTAAAAATAGCGCAAATTTTCTTTAATTTACCGGAACTCTCGTATCTTCAATGGTTTAAGATATAATTTTTTAGAACAAGTTTCTGAGGGAATCTTGCTCATGCACTATACACCTCGTTTTGATCCATTAGTTGGCTGGACTATATAAAGGAGATAGAATGGAAATTATTGAGTCATTTTGATTGACGTCTCAAAAACTACACAACTTATTGCACGAATATATTATACCTACCAGTGAAAAAATAGTTTTGAGATCTCCGAATTTAAATTAAAGGGGAATTTTTGAGCAAAAAAATGGACTTTTTTAAATTCTGATACTAGAAGCAGGTGCGGGCTAGCGGATTGAGAAACTTTCTAATTAATTAAATTTTAGTTTGATGTGTTTAACTATCGTTCAGAAAAATTTGACTGTAACAGAAACAGACAGTGACAATTATTATAATTTAATAAGAATTAATTATTTTTTTTAAATTAAATTAATGTTTTTTTTTTACTCTCTGGAACTGGGTCTGGAATAAAAATGCAGTACTTTTTATATGAATTATTTATTTGACTAAACCATAAATATTTTTTTTACATAATACATATGCATAAACTTAAAATTAAAAGGGAAATCAAAAAGTAAATTAAAATTAAAACCATGAAGGTAAAAATCTATAGCTAATTATTTAAATGATAGCAGCATTATTTCGTAGCATATTTTACATACATCTATATTTACATTTTTTGTATTTGCAGCCATTAATTTAATAATTTTGTCACAAAGCAAATTCATTGTAAGATGATAAAACTGCACCGGATTAAATAATTCAAACTACTTATATAAAAAATGCCCTAATAAGTTTTTAATTCTTCATCGCAGTGTTACTGATGAACTGATAACAATATGTAAATACTTTTGGAACCAATAAAGCGGTAGAATAAAGCCAAAAATTTGTTTTTTGTTTGAAAAAAAAAGAAAAAAAAACAACAAAATTTCTAAATAATTACTGCATTGAAAAAAATAATTGATAAATAGGTACAAATTTCAAATGTGTTTTACAAAGAGAGTGTTCAAAATTCATCATAAATTTACAAACTTATCACTATATTCAGGTGTCCCACACGGTGACGTCCATTAGAGTATCAGGAGTATATTATGGGAGTATACTACTTAATAATTAAGCATGACCATGCATGAGATTTCATCTTCTATAGAATATTTTCAACTCTTTACCACTTCCGGTTATATCGGAAGTCGATACTATGTTTATTACTTTATTGGAACACTATGTATATATTTTTAAAATTTTAGATTCTCTAAGAAAATTCAATGAAAATTGTTTTTTTAGTTGAAGTTTATATAAGGAGCATTGTATTATTGAGTTATAAACAAAATTACAATTTTAATTTTTTTGCAACTAATAAAATGATCGTTACAAAATTCAATTGTAAAAACCATTCTTACTGAATTTTCACAGAGAATCTAAAACTGTAAAATGATACAGGTTGCTCTGTTAAAGTAGCAAACATATAGTTTTGACTTCCGGTATAACGGGAAATGATAAAGAAATGAAAATTCTTTACATTTTTATATAGGATATTTTTTTAAAGCATTTTTTAAAGTCTATTTTTATATCAAATTGGTTATGCTCAACTATTAATTTTAGAGTTTTCTTACGTCTAGAAGTACAGATACTTGTAATGGACGTTCGTTGTGTGGGACCCCCTGAAATGTTGCTGCTCAACAACAGGCTAAGAAAATATTTGGACGACGTTATTAAAATATAAGGACACATTTTAAAGCGGCATAAATTCATCTAATAAATCAAACAGATCATTGTTACCTTGATTCATACCAAATTTATCGTTTTGCTGCTTATAAACGGGATCGGAATCAAAAGAAAAAGTGGTATTTGGTAAGCAGCATGGATTGAAATAATTGGATGAACAATTTTCCAATTGATTTAGCAAATCACTATAATTTTTTTGATCAACGACAGTGGTAGGGATACTTACATCACTAATCATTGTTACTTTCTCGTTCTGCTCCCACGCCATATTTACAGGTGAAGGCAAAATAGACGAGGTAGATGATGTAGACGAAACAGGACAATGAGGAGTATTCTGCTGGTTCTTCTCACCACTCGTCGTTCCTTTTTCTGTCTTTATTGAAGATGATTTTGTGCTTTCTTTCTTTTTCTTAATTCTTCTGTTCTGGAACCATATTTTTATCTGCTTCTCTGATAATTTAAGAGCTTGCGCAAGTTGAACTCTTCTCGGCCGACACATATAATTATTGTTTTCGAATTCAGCTTCTAACGCCAGTAGTTGCGAAGTCGAAAAAGTCGTACGGTATCTTTTGGAAGATTTCTCTGACTGCTCACTTCTTACTTCTGCATTATCAGCTCCTTAAAAAGAATATTAGCATCATTAATATATTGTAATTTGTGACTATTTATATTTGTATCTATTTTAAAAGATACTTTAAATATCCACCTTAATAACTATGAATAATAAAAATGAATAAATAAAAATGTATAAAAGGTTAAAGCTTAATACCTAATTATTGTGATCATTTTAATTTTCAAACATTTTGATTTTTCAAACAGTTGAACTGAGCTATAGAGGATACATAATAAAAAAAGTAAAATTCCTTAGAATTTTACTAAGGGAGAGGGGGACTTTTTTTTGGTCCAAGAAGTATATTTTTATAATATATTCATTGTAATTTAATAAAATACAAATAATTTGTTTTCTCATTTGTTGCGTATACCTATTATAGTTACTGCGATACACTGTATGAATATTCCTAATGCACGAGGAAAGAGAACATTCTTAATTTGGGGTTACAACAATTATGATGATTTTACATATACGTACATATAAAATATTCCTATCGCATTTTAAACACTCGTTAAGATTCTTACCATTTATTATAATCGTATAGTTGATATTTTCTTTGTCATCAGTGTGAATTTCTGAACCTTGAAAATCATGCTTGATTTCGACGGGTTGCTGCGTTTGTGCTAAATTATTGGTAGGTGGCACAACGCTCACAGGTTGAAGCACATTCATGACCAACATCTGAACCTCTGCTGGAAGCGGATTGTCGATCTTTGCTGAGATGAACTGATGTGCCCTTTCAATCCACTTTTCGTTGGTAGTTTTTTCTGATGAATTGTTATCGACAGTCTGAAACAATAACCATTCGATTATTTAATTTATATTACCTATTGACATTTTTTTATAATAATTAAAAGCATTCAATATTTAAAGCTAAAGCACTTAGTATGATTTTATTATTTGTACTTAGGTCGAACAAAAAACTGAAATGTGCAAAGTTTCACATTTTGTAATAGTCAAATGACTCAGAAATTAACAAATTTAAAAAGTAAATTTTTTATCGATCGTATAGGTATGTATATGCCACATTCAGGGATTAATTCCCAGTCGTTAAAAATATAACCTACTTCATCATGGAGGAACACTCGATAGCTTCTCAGCCATTGAGTGTTTCTGATCCCTGTTTTTCAAAGTGAAATTATTGATGATGTAGATTGCTCGCAATTATTATAGAAAAAGTGTTTAAAAAAAATTATTAAAAATTATTTTCGAAAAAATACAAGTAACCACCTACCTACATATAAGAATATTACTTAAAATACTTACAGGTGTATTATTCAAAATTCCAGGATCTCCTTGGTGATTTGAACCATCATAGTCCAAAATAAACTCCAAAATATCTGATGCAACTGGGAAATTAGACGGCAGCGACAGCGAATTTTCGGCTTCGGGTAAAGTATCGAAAAAATTATCACCCTGCATCATCTTGTATTTTTTGGATATATATTAGGTGCTTTTGTCAAGAATATGAGAAGTTCTCTTAATGTAGTTTTGAAGAGTAGACAACTGCAACTGTTCAAGTGTTCAATGACAAGCGCTAAGGGCTAGGGAGAACTGGCTTATTTGGTTTTAAAGTGGCCGTATTTATATGTTTCCGCTCACTCCAGCCACATAATGTTTCTATTCTGTGCTCCAGCCCTGAGATAATTGTTTCGATGCCCCGCCCACTCTTTTACCTGAAATTTAAGTTCAGATAATTAGTTTTAGGAGACTACATGCAATACATGCCCAAGCATTTTTTTTATAAGTTTAATATTAATAATTAATATGGGTAAAAATTAGAAAATAATTTTGTAAAATGAAACTATAATGAAAATATACATATGCCCCTAAAAAATATATCGCATATTATCACATAATGTAACTCAAGTAAATACAACACAAATTAGGTAGGTAAGTATCGATACCTACGTCTTTCAATATCTAAAAAAAGTACAATACATAAATTTTTTCCCCCGTGAAGAGGATAAAAAACCTTCTTGAACATCAATCGCATAAATAGTGTATAGGTATTTTTATGCGATTCAATTTTGAATATTTTCACGGCTTTTTAAATTGGCTTTATATAATTTTTTCATAGTCACACTTCATAATGGCTTAGTGTTTTACTGTGAAAATTTCAATTATTCATTTCGTTTGAAAATGTGCCTTAGAATGGATTTTTAAATTTAACAAAAAAAAAAAAAATGCCAAAGTTTAACAATTTTGTCCCTTTTCCTATGCATGCCACTGGCTATAACTTTATTCGAAAAATGCACTTTTTAAAACTATAATAATAATAAACACGTAAAAATGCCGCTTTTACCATAGAAGGATCCATGCTCGAAAACGTGCTCGCAGACTAAATAATAAGTGGCATAAAACATTTCATTCTTTATAATATAGAAAGTAGGATATTCCTTCTATTTCCTTATTTTCGCTTTATTACTTAAAAACTGGTATTTTTTTCTCATAAAATTATAAATTAAATTAAATTTATGGTAGGCAAAAGCAGCGCAGTATTACATGAAAAATAATATATACATAATATGTACCTGTAAATTCGGAAAAAGTTACAGGGGAGATTTGAAAACCTAAAATTTGAAAATTTAGAGAAATGAACATCATGTAAAAAAATCGACTATCTCCGCCATTTTTCTTATTTGCTTTTTACTGTAAAAAATTCAGTTCAATTCTTTAAAAAATGTGCTCATAAATGGTTATTGAAATTTAGCCATTTTTACCCTTTTCGTACCCTTATTACCTATATACAGGCTGATCCCGAAATGGCGGACACGGACAGCACCACAGAATCCATTGTGGATTAAGGATTCTAAGTTTTATTTACTGTTTTCTCCAGTATGGCTCCCTTAAGAAGATATGACCACTTTTGTGGAAAAAAAGTCACAACAGTGCACTACCCTTCTTAAGGCAGAAAAATAATGTTTAGGTCTTAATAATACCCGGATAGATATTACCATGGAAACATATGAAATGGAAAGTTCAACAATGTTCAAAACAATAATCGTTGCGGGGAAACATATCCGATAATATTATTCAAAATCTATTTTAGTTGCATTGTTGAGCTCGAATTTGAACAACGATGCCACATTGAAAAATTTTGTTGAACTCAGGGAATAGGTAAACTTCGAATGCCTGTAATTCCGTTCCCGATAATAATAAAAATAAAAAGCAAACGCTATCCTTATAGTTATGTGAAATCATGTTTTGATTTAAAATTTAGAAAAAGGACACCCTGTATCTCGGTAACGAAGGCGAGGAAACAATTTTTGTTTTAAATTTACAGTCTTTCTGAACATCCTCTACAACACCCTGTATATCGTGTCCGCCATTTCGGGATCACCCTGTAAAACTACCCTATAATTGACTTATTTAAATAATAATGCAAAATTTTATTGCATTAACTCTTAACTCCAATTTCAAATAATTTTTCTTCCAATTTTGTTAATTTGGGTAAAAAAGTTTTTTTCTATCTTGCTTATACAGGCTGTCCCTGTTGAAATTTGTCAGTGTTATTTGTCGTAACAAGGAGTCTTTTTAACATCATGTAAATTAAAATTATCAAGTCCAGTGGTGTCAAGGGGGACACCCTCACCAATATTATTGCAAAGAACGTACGCCACTGACTTTTTTTAAATTTTGTTATTTTTTCAGATTTAACAACTAATTATACAGATTTTTTGTCTTTCGAGCTTTTTTCCCACTTTGGATCGTTTTCGAAATAATAAAATAAAGTCCACTTAATTTCATATCCCTGAACCAACCAAGAAACACACGTGGAAAAAATTATAAAATAAAATTCGTTAGTTTCGATGTTAAAATGTACTTAATTTAGTGTTTATTTGTTGTTATTGTAACATATTTTTGATAATTTTCATAAAAAGTAATACAAAAAGTTATTATTTCCAAAAGAAAATTTTCCCCATATTTCTTATGCGTGGTCCAGGGAAATTAAGTGGACTCTAATTTTTTTATTTCGTAAGCGAATCAAAATTCGAAAAAACTCAAGAGACAAAAAAGTTGCATTATTACTTGCAACTTAATCTGAAAAAAATATCAAAATTTAAAAAAAAGTCAGTGGCATAAATTTTCCTTTGCAATAATGGGTATCCCCTGGACAGCACTGGACTTAACAATTTTAATCTACAAAGGGTTAAAGGGGCTCCTTATTACCACAAATAACACCGGCAAATTTCACAAATGTCCGCCAACTAATGAAAAAGTTATTGCAAAAAATTACTTTTCAACCCTTAACTTTAAGGGGTAATATATTTCCAGGGATGTCTCGTAGGAATAAACGTTACAGTTATTTTTTTATTTATTTTCACTAAATTTACCCAAATCCGGGAGATTGTTCACATATTATTATGGGACACCTTGTATACATAATGCGTTCAAAAAATAGCCCTTTGTCCTAAAACAGCTCTACCAATTTTGCTTAAATGCAATACCAGACCACTTCTTGTGAGTATCCTACTCCCGCAAAAATTTCAGCCCCCTTGATTGAAAACTGCGATCAGAAACTGTGCCTTATGGACCGGATTTTTGGAATAATGAAAGCACAACCTGTAGAAGTAACGCGACTTTTGAAAACTTTTTCAACGAAAATCTAACGTCATTCCAAAGTTTTACAAGTACTCAAAATTTCATTCACTAATCTTGAAAGATAAAGTTACAGGAGGGTTCTTTAAATCGAAAATTCCCGATTTTTGAGAAATAACGTTTCTGAAAAAAAAGCTCGCACACCTCAATTTCAAATTTTTATTAAGCATTTTTTAAGCATCAATTTCAATTTTTACCCCCACCGCTCCCACCCCCACCATAGTGGTCATGTTTTCTTTTTAAATAGAACCTGCATATTTTTGTATTTTCATATTGCGGTTGAAAATATTCAAATAGCGGAAACAAATGAAAATAGAAATTTTTCATTATAAAAGCAGTGTACATCGGACACGATCAAGATATCGGAAAACGGCTTATAGGTACATGTCCCTATTTTAACTTTTTATATGTATTTTATGTATTTACTACTGTACTTATGTATTACTTATGTACCTATGTACTTTATGTATATACTTTTTATGTATTTTAAATTTTTATACAGGGTGATTAAAAATCTGATAATTTATATCACCCTGTATTAAAATTTAAACCACATAGTAGGATATGATGTGAAGAATTAAGATTGGGTCATGTATAAGCCGTTTTTTCTATACATATTTTGAGCCGTTTCCGCAGTACCACTGCTTTCAAAATGAAAAACTGCTATTTCCACTTTTTTATAACTCGTAAACTACTCCATTTTTAAACTGCAACTGTAAAAACATTCTAACTATAGATTTTCTCAGGAAATGTGAAAATACAAAAATATACAGGGTGTCCTATTAAAAAAAAAAATATGACCGCAATGATCCACACAAGGGGTGAGAGCGGTGGGGATAAAAATTCAAATTGAGACTTAAAAGATGCCAAATAAAAATTTGAAGTTGAGGTTTGTGAACTTTTTTTTATGTTTCTTCTCTGAATAGTGAATTTTATTCCATAAGCGCGTTACACACTGTATACATATCGTGGGCACGTGAATTTGGGAAAACCACTTTTTCGTGATCTGGGGGTCGTGATCGGTGGACAGTTGATGAGTTTGGGTGATTTTCGAAAAGTGATGAATTTAGAGGTTGTTTAAGAAAAAATTAAAAATAGGTAACACTTCCGGTTGTACCATTCCTATTGTATCAAATATTAGTAGATTATTGATTAGTAAATTCTTGTTGGATTGTAGGTATGTAGATACATGAAGAACTGCTAACGATTTTCTTTATACAGTTACCATTTATCACACATTTACAGTTCTTGGTAGTGAATTTGTTGACAAATATTAATGGCTGAAATTGGGTCTGCTCTACTCGAACATTCGTTATCGTGTTTTATCGGTGTTTACCAAGATATGGGATGGGCAGTAGTTATTGTTTTTAGTATCTAAAATTTGTAAAAGCCAGGTGTTGGAATTTTTAATTAAAGTTCTAAATTTAAATTTGCTAAACAACTCCTACCTACCTATTTTGGTTTAATACGCTTGTTACCAAAACGTAATCGAGAACCCTATTAAAATTAAAATTATACGTATAACAAAAATGTTTATACTTACAGAAATAAAACCTTCTAGACGATGTGATAATTCGTGGGTAAGTGTTTCTTTGTTTTTTTTTCCTGTTTTGGAAATTAATATTTAAAAAACTTACATTAAGTATTAAAAAAAAACCTTTATATGTTTAAAGTATTTTAGAAAAATATAGGTAACAAAACCAATTTTTATTAAACATCATTACTGAGGAGTAAAATAACTATCACCTTGAAAATTATCGCTTTAAAGAGATTAATTAATCGAAACTACGATAATTATTGACTTCATTTGAAGTTGACTATGACGTAAAATTTGCCTGATTTTACTAGAAAAATTTCGTTTTATGAAAGTAATCAGCCACTTATTATCTTCATTTGAAGATAACATCTCGTTAGTAGGGAATCTCATGCACGTGTCTTATTTATTTACCTATATAGTAAATACTTGTTATACTGTATTTTTAAGCATTTTAGTTATAAACTAAATAATTTTCTAAATAAAGAAATATACAGGGTTTTCCAAATTTTCTTAATCAAGAGATATCCGCGTTACATCAAAACAGAAACAAATGAAATTTGGGAAACATCAAAGGCTTATTTATACGTCCATACGCTCAATACACATTTATACCCCCAAAATCATCCCCTACTGTTTTTTTTTTCAAATTACACCCCTAATTTTTTTACTCGTCAGGATTAGTGACTTCGTTCTGAATATTGAATACAATGACAAGCGCATTTTAGAAATTAAGGAATTCTATAAGCATTATAAGCTGGATTAATTTTGGCAAGCTACTGTCAAATTGTACCGCGACTATATTCTTTTCAAGTCGAAACGTCGCATTTCGACTTGAGTATTATTATTATTTGTTACCATAATTATTAAGCTTTATTGTCGTTAAGTGTAAAAATGGGAATAAAAGTTTGGCGAGGGCATAATAATTCAATTAAGAAACGACCTCAAGGTGAGTTCTACTTTAGTCCTTGGCAACGCCGGTCTTTTAAGACAGTTTTTGACAAGCTTAGTATGCCTAGATTTTCAAAAATCGCATGAAATTCTATTCAGAACGAAGTCAGTAATGCTAAAAATTAGGGGTGTAATTTGACAAAAAAACAAGTAGGAGATGATTATTCGGAGTTGAAAGACGAAAAGTTGTATTGCCGGTGCAGCCGTACAGCCTTAGGGGTATATTTTAAATCTTCCAAATGTTAATCTCCGAACCAGGATATCTCTGTTGGAAAGCCAGATACAAAAAAATTATGCAGATAAAATTGTTCAGAACAATGAAGGTTATCTGATTGTACTGTACTAATGACTTTGACCTTGGGGACCAAATTCAATGCCATTTGAAGTTGAAGGTTACTTTTTAAATAGTATATTTTTGTTTTTTCATATTTCCCTAGGAAATCCAATTAGAGTGGTTTTACAGCTGCAGTCTAAAATGAGTACCTAGGTTATGATTTATAAGCAACTGAAAACCTCAGTTTTTCATTTTGCAACTGTGTACCTACATCAGAAACGGCTCCAAATATCGGAAAACGGCTTACATGTTCCGGTATTAACTTTTCACATGGTATCTTACTACTTATGTGGTTTAAATTTTAAAGGTGAAGAAATTACCATTTTACACCCTGTATAAAAATTTCAAGTATACTGTAAGGTAACACATGAAAAGTTAAATGGGACATTAAAAATGAAAAACTGCGATTTTCAGTTGTTTATAACTCATAAGTAATCTACTCATTTTAGACTGCAACTATAAAAACCATATTCTTATTGGATTTTCTCAGAAATATTAACATACAATTATATACAGGGTGTCCTGGTTAAAAAATTATATTGACATTCAAATGGCAATGAAACTGGTCCACAAGGTCAAAGTCATTCGTACAATCAAATGACCCCCATTGTCTTGAACAACTTTTGTCTGTACAATTTTTTTTTGTATCCGGGTTGCCAACAGAGATACCTATCCTAGTTCGAAGATTAAAATGAATCACCCTGTATACATACCTGATTTTGATTCTTCTTGCATAATTTTCGAATAGATTGATCGAGGTATTGATGGATGTTTCTGTATTAATCTACTAACAAAAAAACCACGACTGGAATCACTTTGGCTTTGAACCAGTACCAGCCAATGGTGCTTGGGGAGCAGAAAAAATATTTTTTGATTCGTTTATAAAAGAATTGGCCGTATTTAGCCTAATTTATTTTGAATTACTTCGAGCATCTTCGCTACTACAATTCTTTGATTACCAGTCCGGGTTTTTGAAAAAATTAGGTGAGTACTTTCATAAAGTTTGAATAGATTGGTATAATTAAACCGTGCAAAATATCTGAAAAATCGGGATATTTCCATTTGACAAAATTTTTTTTTTTTTTATTTCAACAAAAAAAGAACGTCAAACTTAAGTATCCTCATGCAAATTATCTCAAAATGATTTTTGCATTTTCCGCTAATTTCCTTATTTATTTACTTACGCGCAGGGTGATCTCAAAAAATCAACTTTTTAGTCCTGCATCATGCAGTGATAACGTTTTCACACATGAACGTATATGTATTTACAAAATCTAAAGCTCTGTTAAACTTACTTTAAAGACAAAAATCCAACATACAAGATACCAACAGGTACTTTAACTCAAACCTGTATTTAAATTTTTTTTCTTGAGTCATCATTCTCGCGTCTTTTATCTGGAATTTTAGGTTTAAATCGAGCTTTATTAGATTTTGAAAATCAGTTTGCGGGAAAAAACGTTATTATGTATCAGCGCCTAATCAAGACCAGAATATGAGATCCATCTCTACGCTTTTTATGTTGAACCCCCCCCCCCCCCCCCCCCAAATGTTTAGTCAAGTGGGAGCATGCGGCAAATTTTCAGAAATTTTGCACTGCGCATATATTTATGTACCTACCTTTTTTTTTTTTAATACGGATGCTAAAAAAAGATTGAAATAGCGAACGCTCTAAACAAATAGTGGCGTCTATGAGTCGGAAAAAACCCGAAATTTCCGAATTTTTTCAGACGCAACGAAACTACTTCCCTACCCCGTTTTCGAGGGTGCTGAACACGATGGCGTAGGGCAATTTCTTTTTCGGGTTGCGTTCACCCCCTATTGGCCAAAACCCACCCCCTTTTAAAAAAAATTCCTTCTAATACCCCCGGGTCGGAAAAAACGCGTGCAACTCGCTTCTGGGGATACCTTGTATCTAATGACAACTTCCCGTCACCCTACGCCCACCCCTTGTCCAAGAACCACCCTAAGGGGGTTGAAAATGTTTTTTTTTTTCTTATAATCCTGAATATTGCTCCATTCTCCCGTTTTCGAGGATCCTTAATACGATGGTAACCATTTTACACCTCCACCAACCGTTTTCATTCCCCCACATCGAGGAAAACACCCTCCAAGGGGGTTGAAATGCTATTTTTTTTAATCGCATATGTTGGAAATATTATTTTGTATAATAATTTTTGTATTGGATAAAATAGAAAAATATGAAGACAGCGTTTCTGTTACTCTTGCGTAAGCATGTGACGTTCATTTTGAGGAGTATCGGCAATGTAATTCCACTTGTAGAAGACCAATTCTACACACTGGTTTTCCCCCTAGCTTTATTAAAAGATTATCATTATAATATTTCTAAGTACCTACATAAATTTGTTCAATATTTTCTATTTGTATTTGCATGTGCATTTGCATGTTCTACATTTATTATTAGATATACATATTAAAGATAAACAATGTTTTATTAAACGTTTACCTTGATTTATCAACATCAAAATACCCTAGTCAAAAACACAATTCAAAACTGTAACCCAATAAAAAACACATGATATAATAATAATGATATATTGTTTATTCAAAATATTATTTTCCGACGTAAGAGTAACAGAAACGTTGTCTCCATACTTTTCCCAATAGAAAGCACGGTAAATTATGATACAAAATAACATTTCCAACATTCCCGATAAAAAAAAATTCAACCCCCTTGAAGGGTGTTTTCCTCGATTGGGGGGGATGAAAACGAGTGGTAGAGATCTAAGGTATAGTGACCATTGTGTTCACCACCCTTCAAAACGTAGGGATGAGGCAGGTTTCTCGACTAATAAAAAAAACACATTTTCAACCCCCTTGGAGGGTGGTTCTTGGCCAAGGGGGTGGGAGTAGGGTAACTGGCAGTTGTCATTAGATACAAGACTTCCCCAGAAGAGAGTTGTATGAGTTTTTTCCGAGCCAAGAGTTTAAAACAGGGGATGGTTTTTAGCCAATAGGGGGTGAACGCCACCCGTAAAAGAAATTTGCCCTAAGCCATCGTGTTCAGCACCCTCTAAAATGGGGAAGGAAAGTGGTTTCGTTGCGTCTGAAAAAATTCGGGTGTTTTCCGACTCATAGACGCCACTAAAATATTGTATCAGTATCATAGTTTATGTACTTTCTTAATACCATCATGTACCTACTTAACGTTTATTTTGTTTATACAGGGTGGGCCATCGAAAAGGTAACAAGCCTAATAATTTGGAAAGTGCAGATCTACGCAAAAAACGCCGAAACAGGTCGATTTTGTTATCGAGGGGGACATATTTTCGTGACAAATTTGACTACCCAAGCTCACCCCCTTGGCAGGGGTAGCTACCCCTTTGCTTATCATCATAGGGAACAGATATCGAGTGATACATCATTTGAAAGCTGCTTGAATTCTCTTTATAACGATATCCAACATTTTGGGTTTCGCTTACATACAGGGTGGCCCAACGAAAACGTAACTCGCCTTAAGAAAATTTAGGGCTGCCACCCCCGCTTAGGAGAGTAAAGCTTAGACGTTTTCCGCATCAAAAGATGTCCAAAAAAGTTGACCTGCTTCGGCGTTTTTCGCGTACATCTTCAGTTTCCAAGTTATTAAGGCGAGGGCCACCCTGTATGTAAGCGAAACCCAAAATGTTGGATATCATTGTAAAGAGAATTCAATTAGCTTTCAAATGATGTATCACTCGATAGCTGTTCCCTATGATGATAATCAAAGGGGTAGCCACCCCTGCCAAGGGGGTGAACTTGGGTAGTTAAATTTGTCACTCAAATATGTCCCCCTCGATAACAAAATCGACCTGTTTCGGCTTTTTTCGCATTCATCTTCACTTTTCAAATTATTAGGCTTGTTACCTTTTCGATGGCCCACCCTGTATACTCATATGAAGATTTTTTTGACTAAGTTTGATTTTGCATGGAATTTTGTAAATTTTTGATAAAATAACACCTTATTATTTGTGCATTACTCAAAACGATATTTTTCTGCTCTTATAAAGCTACAAAATAATCGGTAAGAGATACCTGCATGATGATTTTTCATACAATTAAGTAATTAATCTCGTGGGTAGGTGCTTTTATTTCATTATATTACTATTTTAGGTTATATAAGGGAGACTTTTTTTAAAGTTTCCATTGGTGATAGGTATCTTTAAAACACAAAAAGGGATCAAAAATCGTAAATACCCGTTTGAGTGAGGGGGAACAAAAATGTCATATTAAATGACTCACCCCCATCAACCCTTTATAGCTGCAGAGCTCCATACCCCAATTATGAAATTTCAAATGACAATCCCTTTCTCTATTATAGAAATACAACGGTGCTCGATGTCTTGAAATCGATTAATTTTTAAGTTATAAACAAATGAAAATCGCAATTTTCCATTTTCAAAGCAGCTTGTATCGAAAACGGCTCCATACATATATCGCAAAACCACTTACATGTCCCATTCAAGCGGTATCCTATTGTATGGATGAAATTTGTATACCAGGGTGATGAAAATTAGCAGATTTTTCCATCACCCTGTATAATAATTTCATCCATACAATATACAGTACTGCTTGAAAACTTAAGATAGGGACATTTAAGCTGTTTTCCGAAATCTTGCATGAGCCGTTTTAAATACAAGCTGTCTTAAAATTGAAAATTGCGTTTATACAGTGTGTGTCACAGGCATGGTACACCCCCTTTTTTTTCTTTATTTTTGGAGATAATTTTTTTAAATTTGGTACGTCGCATATTCTCGACTGAGCACACACTGAATTTTTTCTCACATCCGGTTTTTCCGGAAATGTTACCAACTTTTTATTTTTAAATGAGGCACCCTATATATTATTATATTTTTGGATTCTATACATTTGTACGAATCCAACAATACCACATAAGTACCATTTTAAATGTCAAATTTGTTTTCATTAAATTTTTTGTTTCTCAATTATAGTGTGCCATGACTATTTCGTTTTACTCCAATTGGATCATCTAATGCTAGAGAAATCGAATTTTTGTTCAAAGTACTAAATTAAGTGATTTATGGATAAATAATGCGCACCGGAATGATTTTTTGAGCTGAATTCATTTTTTTCAAATGGTACCATATTGGTACCGAGGTACCATCTACTGGTACTCTTAATAAGGGACATTTTGGTGTACCTATTTTGCATCTGTGACGAACACAACTGAAGTCATGGCACACTATAATTAAAAAATAAAAAATTCAAGAAAAACAAATTTGACATTTAAAATGGTACTTATGTGGTATTGTTGGATTCGTACAAATGTATAGAATCCAAAAATGTAATAATATATAGGGTGTCCCATTTAAAAATAAAAAGTTGGTAACATTTCCGGAAAAACCGGATGTGGGAAAAAATTCAATTTTCTGCTCAAAAGTGCGCTCTGTCGAGAATATGCGACGTACCAAATTTAAAAAAATTATCTCCAAAAATAAAGAAAAAAAAAGGGGGTGTACCATGCCTGTGACACACACTGTATTTGTTTATAAATTCAGTAAAAATGAATCGATTTCAACACATGAAGCACCGTTGTATTTCTACTATCTCTTTAAAATGATAAGTAGGGGATTGTCGTTTGAAATTTCATAATTGGGGTGGACGTGGACGCATGGAGCTCTAAAATGATTGATCGGGGTGAATCATTTACTACGTCATTTTTGTTCCCCTTCCCTATTACCTAAAGGGTTATGCCGATTTTTGATATATTTTTTTTGTTTTAAAGATCAATTTTTTAACTAAAATGATGATTTCTTATTGCATTAGGAGACTTATTTAACTATCTACAAGAAAAAATCTACCTATAGGTATCTTTATTCTGGTTCCTCTGTAACAGCATTAAATTATACTTCCTTGGTGTGGAAATTACCTATAAGGATTAAAAACCTTTTAAAGGTTGGTGTGCAATTTACCTCTGGGATTAGGGAGCAGGTAGTCTTAGTGTGGAATTTACCAACTCCGTCGCCAATGGAAACTTTGTAAAAAGTCACCCTATTTATATGATGCATTACCTATAGTTATAAGTACCTCTATACCTTTCTCATTTTTCTTTTATTTACCTACATTAAGATATCAAATAAAGATGAAAAAAAAATTAAAACATAAAAACTAAAAAACTAAAAAAGAAATTTGAAAATACAATAATATAGGTACGTTCAGGTGTCATAGTAAAAAAGAAACAGACAATGTTGTCATTACTGAGCCATGGAACACCTTGGAATAATTAATCGTTCTTATTATAATTTAATTAAACTTACAAAATGATTATTTTTTTTATGGAAAAAATATATTTTCTCTAATTGGAACCTGTTTATAATTCCTACGTTGTCTGTTTTCTTGATTATTATTTAACTTTTCGGGATTTTAACGGGTCTCTTATCTGGAATCTGATCTGTAGTACGAAGCGACTTTCCGTCTCCATCGAGCAAAGCAGCAAGGGATTATTTAGGTTTTCAGACGACAATAATCTCCAGCAAGGCGTCACGCCACTCATTTACGTACGCGTTGCATTAGCATAATTCTGAAGAATTATTACCCTTAGAGGTAGGTATTATTTGTGAAGGGGGTCTCAAGAATTTTAAAACTATAAAATTGGCTTACGAGTTACTTACCTATACAAAGTGCATGCCACGTGTTTTTTTTTTGCTAAACTATGGAATTCCTGAATTGTGTAAATATTGGCTCCGATGAACTGACTGCTGTATAAAAAGCTTTTGTTGTATCAATTGAATATTTAATATATCTATAGGTTCAGCTGTTTTCTAATTATTTTTATTCAAAAATTCATTGTTCAAAAGTTATTATTTCATGTTTTAAACATAAATTGAAACTAATCAATATTTTCTGGAAAAAAAATCAAATACCTAACTCGTATTAAAACTAATTGCGATTGTGGCAATTTTTAAACAACTTTTTAGCTTATAAGAGAGCAGAACTCTCTTATGTTTAATGATAAAGACATTTAATTAATAAGTCTCTAATGATCCATATTAATGGTCCATGTGTGATGGTAGGTACATACGAGTTATATCAATTTTTAATCCTGTTGATTTTGCTTTGCCTAATTGTACTTATGGGGTGTGATAATTCAACAGAAATAAGATTTAACACTCCTGATGTTAAATATCAGCTTGAGCCTCCCAATTTAAATTGTACTACAATAATTGAGTTAGATGTCTGAAATGTTTTACAGTGGGGAATTCCAGAATTATTTACATATACATACTTGCAAAATCTGGGAAAGTCCAAATCGCAGCTGTGTAAAATTGGGCATATTTTTAGTAGGAGATAGTTACAATATTTACCTACCTAAGATATAATACAATACAATCGCCCTAACTATTGATTTATTTCATTATAAGGTATATAAGAGAATTATTACTGCATTATTTTTCATTAATCAATAAAAGGTGATTTATAGTTTGGTGTAAAAGAATCACACAAAAGTGTCCAGCATGACATTTCAAACAAAGAACTTCAAAAATTAAATAATTAAAAAATATTTGTTGTTTTTTGTTAATTAAAATATAACATCAAAATTAAAGTACCTAGTTTTTGTAAATAACTCTGCTGTAAGGCAGTCAAGTTAAAATAAATGCTTATATGTATGTCAGTTTTTTGTTTCAAATGTCGTGCTGATTGCTTTTTTTTTGGTAAATTTGTCATTTTTTTACACCTTTAAAATTAATAAATTACCCTTTATATATAGGGTGTGGTGTGTGGTAACTATGGACAGTCAAAATCGAACGTCGAGTATAAAATCAAATTTTAAGCTTAAAAGAGAGAATAAACTATTTTTAAGATCAGGCCTCGTTTTAGGAAATATTTACAAAAATGTAAAACTAAGGCTGCATGCATAAAAATAATGTTTTCTTCAGTAACTGAACAACAATTTTGGAAATATTTCCTATCGAGACCTGATTTTGAAAAAAGTTTTTCTTTCTTTTATGCTTAAAATACGATTTTGTACATGACGTTTTGGCTGTCCAATTACCAAACACCCAATATATTAGGTAGATCGTGTAATGATTGAATTTATTGTAAAAGATTCTATTGAACCAATTTCAGGAAATTAAAATAAATTAATTAAGCCTTGAAATAAAATTAAAACACCAATTATTTTTGCAAGCTTGATGTGATTTAGCTTTTTCAATTCTTACATTTAAATAATAAAGCTTGCTATAAGGCTTTATACATATAAAATTCAGGGAACCGCTGTCTTCATATTGTATTTAAATATTAAAAACAACCAATAATTTTGGTTAAAAACGTATAAAATACCTATGTATTGAAAAGCTTGTCTACCGGTTTCGAGTAAGTATACCATTATCAGTATCTTCATTTTTACTTAGAATAACTGACATATTTGCACCACTCATCTCTTCACCCCTATCATCCATCCATTAAATAATATCATCAATACAAATACCTAATCTCAAATAAATAAGGTATTACAAAGGTATCATTCTATTTGTTATTTTTAAGGGTGGTTATTGGGGGTGAGGAACTGAGTGGTGCACATGTAATGAGCAGTTGTAAGTCAGCTCTTTTTAATAAAAAATCACGTGTCTTGGGAATTTTACATTTTTTGCGGAGATATCCAATTAGGGTTTCTATAGAAACTTAATGAAACTTCAGAAACTGAATTGGTGAACAAATTCCCTTTCAAAAGACCGTCTGGAGAGGAGACGCGTCATTTATTAGACGCGTCAAAGTTTTCTCATCAAAACACACAAGAAAAATTTATTTGGAAAACTGGTAGATCATAACAATTGAGTGATTTTGCATTCCTTCACATATCACCCTTTAGGATTTTTTGCAGGCTTTGTAGTTTTAATCCAAAAAAGGGAAATATAAAGGAAAGGGCAACTGATGCGAAAAAAATCGAAATGTCTTAGGAATATCGAAAGTTATCCCCAATCAAAATCAAAATGTTGGGGACAGTTTCACTTTTGAATGGTATATTTTTCATTATAAAAAAAAAAACGGGTTCTACGGCGTGATGAACCTCACGCATTCAAAATACCATTCAAAATACGAATATACAAAATAAATGACATTTTACACAATTATTGTGAAATAACATCCGTGGGAGAACCCCCTGTAACCCCCTTTCTCTGAGGGATGCTCTGTACCCCCCAGATCCCCTGGAAGTTGTTCGCTAAAATTGGTTATACATACTTCCACATTTTTTCTCCACGAAATTGCTTTTTTTGGAAGACTCATCACGTTTTCATATTACCCTACTAATGCTATTTTTAATGATAATCATATTTTATAGTAATATCATAAATAAATATTTACAGAAAGAAAAATACGAGGGGGGGGGGGTGGCAAGTACTTATCGCCGCAACTGGTTATTCAATAAGCTATAGGTCAGTCAATTTAAGTTTTTAGGAGTAGGTGATGGGGTGAGGGGGTGAATTATATACGGTTGTCAATTATCATTGTGCGTCTAAAAGATTCCCCTTTCAAACCAAAATTGTTGTCACGGAAATTTGACATAGTTGGTTTGTTTTCAGAGATATTTGCATTGCGGGTCGTTTTCAAAAAGACATCCTGTATCAATACATTTTATTCGACCAGATGGGCCACTGAATGCTCCTATCCATAGGGTGCGCAAAAATCTCGTCCTAGAAGTTTACCGCATTTATACTTGAGATTGAAAAAAATCAGGCGTATAATTAACTTCTACATACACAGGGTTACGGGCGATACCGAATTGGGCGAAGGATTATGTTATTCACTAATCCCAGGGCTCAATTGGGCGAGAAACGAAAACTAGGGGATTATAAGAGATAACTGGACAGACAAAGAAATACATGTGTGGCCTTGCCCATATATATAGCAGTGTTGCCAGATTTATTTTCAATAACTGCTACTTGTTCGACACTAAAGGGTGGCCAATGAGAGAAGTTTTTTATCATTTACTATATTCAAGGGATTGTTGAATAGTATTAACGAACTATGATTTATGTTTAGTAACAAAATGATGACCTGTCGTGTTTTCCATATTTTCTACTGAAAACTCACAATGTTTTTAAATCTAAGCAATTGCAATGCCAAATATCTCTGGAATTTACTAATTCTATTTATTTTTTTTCAATTTTATTTAATGTAGAAAATCGGAATTTCTGTAAAATCTGGCAACGTAGCCACATTAAAGCATGCAAACAACTCAACGGTATTTAAAAATTCCTTCGCCCAATTGAGCTGTAGGATTATAGGCCCCCCCGTCGTGCGGAAGGGTCACTCAGGTAGTTTCGCCCAATTGAGAAACGCCGAGGGTTACCGGTAATTGGACACATTCTTTGGTGATCTGTTAAAACAAGAGGTAAGGAGAAATAACCCTAACGTAGGTACATATCACAAAACTCAATGGATTAAAAAAAAATTAATTATTGTGATTTTTTTTTGTTTTTCTTTGAAATTTTCACAATATTGAAATACTTCCGGATATTTTTTATTTCAAACGGAAAACCATATAGTATTGGATAAGTGTATTCCAGCAAAAGAATACAAAAAGTTGAAATACATTTTTTTTTTAATTACATTTCAAGACATTTAAATCTTTTTTTTTTAGGAAAAATTGAAAATCTAAATATCTCAAAATCTATTGAGTTTTATACAATAATATTCCATGTTGGGGTTAATGTACATACTCCTTAGTTCTTGTCCTATCAGATCACCAAAGCAATGTATCCATGCAGTTACCAATAACCCTGTATATATACAGGGTGTATCATAAATGTACAGAAAAAAGTTTAAGGGATAGTAGGGGCTTCAAAACATTTTTTTCTCAATAAACATTATCCAAAAACGTTTCCGAGATACAGGTTGTTAAAATAAAATAAAAATACAACTGTTTTTGGTTATTTATAACACGTATGAATTTGAACAGATCTTGATGACACTTGGCATGAACAAATGGGAAGTCATCGGCCTTTGGTTTGGTAGTCGTGGTACAACCGGTAAAAGTGGAATTGAATTCTTCAATCGCTTTAACCTGAACTCAGAAATAATTAACGAAATTTCTGAACAAATTTTAATAGATTCCATCAGAATCATAAACAAACACATTTATTCCTAAAATTAATGTTCTTTAATTATTATTTATGTCACAATTTTTAATATTTATGTAATTTTTTTGATTGATCGATATGCTGTGTATTAATGCAACCCAAGTTAAATGGGCAGTCCACTTTATTCAATAAAGTTTTTCTTCTTCAAACAAAGATCTTTAATTTGGCTGTTTCGCAGGTTTTGTAGATACCTCCCAGCGGCGTAGATATTCAGAGTTTTTAATTTTTCACCCTTTTCCCTCCTGTCTTGTACGCTACTGACTTTATTGCAAATATAAAAACGTTATTCAATAGCCCCTCTATTTTAGAACAAAATATATTTCTTAGTTTTTTTCACATGGCGCGCGCATATATGTTCCCCTTGAAAAATTCTAATAGAATAACTTTTAATTAAATCAACTTTAATTTTGAAATGTAAATATCCCAACATTACCAGAGAAAATTTCAAATATCTCAAAAACGGTGCACCGTAGCATATATAAGTAAAAAATATTTTTTTGTTCATAATGCAGGGGCTATTGGATAACGTTTTTGTATTTTCAATAAAGTCAGTGGGGTAAAAAAAGGGAGGAAAAGTGGCTCAAACCCTGTATTACACCGCTGGAAGGCAACTACAAAACCTGAAAAATCCAAATTTAGAAGAAGAAGTATCCAATATATAAAAAATAGCAAGTATTTTTAAAATAAATAAATATAACTGATAATAGAATTTATTTACTTCCCTGTTACAGTACCTGCTTGACTCTGCCAAGCGAAGTACGCTGGGATTTCAGTTACAGAAATTTCTTTTTGGTAAGTGATTTATACCCCTATTATAATTTACCATGATAAGTCAACTTTCCTCAAATCTTTGGACGACTTATACCTATATGTACAAGTAAAGTTGCACCCCATGTGCGGGTGTGGGGAATTCCAGAATTCTTGCTGGTGTTCAGGGACTACAGGGCAATTTATAAGTTATAATTAAGTGTAAAAAATTTACACAAGTGCTTAGCATGACATTTGAAACAAAAAACAATAATGTTAATAGTAAAAAATCAAAAACTGAAAGATTTATTAAAAAAGATATAATAAAAATTATTATTTATGGGTTTTTCGTTGTTTTCGTGTAAATAGCTTTTCAAGGAAGGTAAATTTAAAAAAAGGAAACCAGTTTTTTTTTTGTTTCAAAAGTCATACTCAATACTTGTGTAATTTTTTACACTTAATTATAAATCAAATCACATCACGAATATGTATAATAAACTTTAGAGGTCGATATTATACCAATTTTTAAGAAAAAAGGGAACCTTATATTCCTGCATATGGTATAAATTACTATGAAAACATAAAAAACTGATCTGGATGACGAAGCTCCATGCAATTGATTGAGAAAGTGAAATTGTAGAAGAATTTTTTTTTAATTTTATTTCTACAGGGTGCCGCTAGAAGGTACCACCAACGCTCTACCACAGATTCCTGAGTAAAAAATTTGACGAATTTGAAAAAAATTATCCATGTCCAAAAATGCACCCTTTTCAAGATGCAGCCCCCAACTAACAATTTTGCTGTATAAAATATTCATAAAAGAACTGATTTGTTTTATAATTATTATATTGCGGCTTCAAGAATATAATTTTGTTGTATTTAAGCTGTGAGGGAAATCATTTTGCTCTTGGGAACAAAATTGTTTTCTTAGACAATGTTTAGAACGTTCTTAGTGCTAAATTATAAAACACCTTATAAAATAAATATAAAACTGTTTTATAAACGTTTATGCGACTATCGTTATAGGATATAAATTATTATAAAACGAAACTGATTTATAGGAGTTATTTAGCAGTGTTTAAAACATAATATGAAAGCTCGGTTACATAATTGCTTTATACAATTGACGTTGTGTTCTTATGAAACTGTTATATAAGTGATCTTACAATGCAATTTTGTTATCGCAGCAAATTTGTCATAATAGAAGCCGAAATATAACTGTTATATACCAACTAAAGAGCCTGCAAAAAGGAAATAATAATAAAACTGTTATGAAATAAAATAACCCTGTAAAGGATAACTACTTATAAAAAAATAAGAAATAAATAAAAGTCTAATATATGTGTGCCTGTTCAAAAGATCAAGGGTGCTTATTCTTACAAAAATCAAATAAAATGTCGGATATTTTAGTCGCTGGAAAAATAAAACGCAGTGGCGAAAGGGTTCCTGCTGTCGAAATGGTTGTAAGCGAAGGACATTTTGTACTCAATAACAACTGGTCTAGTCTCAGGACAGAAAACGAAACAGAAGCGAGTAGTTTAGCAAATAATGACTGGCTTGTAAAGTTAGAATGCACCGAAGAATTAGATATTCAACTACCTATCAGATTCAGAAGCGAATAAAATTGTTCTCTAAAGATATACTTTGACATTATAATAAAACAAATCTGTTTTATAACTGCTGAAACATTACTGTTATAAAACTAAAATCAATTTTGCAAATATCATAATTCTTTAATGGTCACCAAGAACAGGCTTATAAAACAAATTTGTTCTGTAATTGTCACGCAGTTCAGTGTTATAAAACAGATTTCTTCTGTATATTACTTAACTGGTAACCTGTTTGCCTTATATTTATTATTTTCTAATGGTCACCGAGAACAGGATTATAAAACAAATGTATTCTGTACTTGTCTCCAGTTCAGTGTTATAAAACAGATTTGTTCTGTAACTGTCATACAAGCCAATGTTATACAACAAATTTGTTCGGTAAGACTTGCATACCAACTGTATTATGCACAACAACGTATTTTGAACACAGCATCTTATGGAGAGGGCAATTGCAGAACCGTATTATTATTTTTCTATGGTGGGATATTTAAATACGCGATTTTACTCATATTTTGCAATTCAAAGTTGCCGTTCTTCCCTAGTGTCGCTTAATATCGCGTGAGCAAATAGAAATGAAATCTAGACAGTTAATAATAATCGAATAATTTTTTTATAAATTCTTTAACGGCATTTAATTATTATAATATTATATTTAAATTTTAATGATAAACATTTTACTGCAATGGCACTTCAGTAGTATGAACGCCGGTACTTCCCAAGTACCATCACCTATTCATCAACAACCTGATGTATAATATAATACTGTTTTTGTGTATTGTGCTATTTATTTGGGTTTCAATTATTGTACTTTAACTGGTCGCTGTAACTGGAAATTCTATGTTTCTGTTGGGTAATTTAAAAATAATAATAATAACATACTACATAATAGGTATCATTATTATTGTTTGATAAACATCGAATACGGTCCTGTATTTTGGATATGTTGAATGTCGTAACTATATTGTTTTATAAAAGTCACTAATTCTGCTTTCTTGCCATATAAGGTCGACTTTAGATACAAAATTGTTTTATTAGGTACCAGCCATATTGGATACAGAATTAAGCACCTATGAACAGGCGCCATTGTTGAATTATGTGTAATTTTGAGTCAGTAGTTACCACCTTTTAACAATAAAAAACATATCAGTTGAAGTATATTCTTAAAAAAAAGTTTACACATACCTATTATTATATTATCAAGAATTTTTTTTTTTTTTTAATTTTTTTATAAATTTTTAATATTTCTAATATCAATTTTTACTGTGGCGCGTTGAAATATTACCACATATATACTATATATTTCACAATAAAATTTACTTCGCAAGTAAAATTGACTTTTAGGAGATCTTAGGAGCCACGATAATTTGACTTGTAAGTACGAAAGTGAGTAGCTATACAACATCCCGTTTTCATTAAAATACCCAGTCGTAGCATTTTAGTTTCTTTAAGGATATATTATACACTCTACCTCATAGTAAAAGAATTGTTTAGTACCTATGAAACAAATATATTTTATGCTTGCAGTGATCCATCACACTAATAAAACAAATATGTAACTTGGAAGTAAGTTATAAAACTGTTGCTTGAAAATGTTCTCTTTATTTTATAACCATTGCATAGTGATAATAGGTATAACCTTTATAAAACAGTTTTATATTGATGTTTGACTTTGTTTCTTAAGGCTTGAGTAGACGTTTACATAACTATCCGATATTAGTGCTACGCTGACCTTATAGAACAAGTTAAAAAGCCAATATGTTTTATAAACCTGCGCCCAATTTGCGTTTATAACTGCTGTATAGACGTTTTAGAAATGTTCTCAGGAATAAAGCTGTTTTATAAATTTTGTTTTATTAACATTCTTACAGCATTTATAAAATATAAAATTGTTAGTTGGGCCCTTAAAAGGAAATACACGTTATCTAGAATAAGTAGAAAATGGATTAACTGAGAAAATTCAAAATTTCATCCCCTACTACTATTGTTAAAACCAATAAACTGTCATAGTTTTACAAACATTGACCAGAGTGTGTTCCTGTTTTTGATGTCAACGTCACACTTTTTGCTGCTGAACTTTTTATCCGCACGCCAGTGTATTTTCTATCCAAAAGTATTCCTAAGCTTTTTGTCCTCCTATAAAAGTTTAGTATCTTGCATCGTTTTCCCGTAATTATTTTTTATGATGGACCTACTACACTACTTAAAACGTGTTTTTGTGAAAATCTCTTTTTTAATTTAAATATTAATTTCAACAATAACGGTCCACCACATCAGTTTCCTTGGGTTGAAAATATGCCAATTTAATCGCAATTATTTTATCCCTAAAAGGCCCCCATTTAAAGATGATGGTCGACTGAAGATTTTCCAAAATAAGTAAAAAATGAATTAAATAAAAAACTCCGGTTTCTCCGCTTACTACGATTACTCTCAAGGTCAATAAATATGAAAAAAAAATTGTTTCTGTGAAACAATTATTATTATTGTTATTTATTATACAAGGGAAAAATTTATAGACTTTTAGCTCTAAAATCGTACTTTTTTCTTGTGTATAATGTACCATTTTTTCTGCGTGAGAAGAAAACCCCGGTACTAGAAGATCGAAAAACGTAATTAGAATTTTGATGAAAATGCAGTTGAATTTTCAAACTGCAGCAGGTTTAATTTTTGTAGTAATCGACGTTGCCTGGTAACGAAACGATTTAACGCGATAAATGTCATAATTTAATTAATATTGAAGAAAGTTTTGCAAAGATGCTTGTAAGTTTTCGATGAGTGAATTTAAAAATTAAAAAAAAAAGGAATTAATATGTAACTTTCGTGTCCGTGTTAGATATAAATTTGATGATATCGGAGTGTTAATAAATACAGGTGAAGTTTTATTAAAATAAATCATTTTTTCGTAATATCTGTAATACCGCTCTGGATATTTTAATGAAATTTCGTATACAGGTATTACGCATCAAGGGGCATTTTTTCATGCACCACGTTTCATTTTATTTCCATTAGTGACGATTGTGCACGATCGTGCAGAATTTTACCGGCATATTTTAGCAGACATTGATGGTACGCCACTGATTTCTGTTCAAATAGAAATTATTTTTGGAATCCCCATTCATTTCCAAGCAAATTTGATTACTTATTTTTTTTCAATCCGAAGCACGGTTTTCACCTGAAAAAATAAAATCTGTTTCTCTACATGGTCACAAGATTATCGTAAAATGACAATAAAAAAATATAAAGATAGGTATGCAGGTAAAATTCTGCAAGATGTGACTAGTGGAGATAAAACGAAATGTGGTACATGAAAAAATGCCTCTTGATGAGTAATACCTGTCTATTAAATTTCATTAAAATATCCAGAGCGGTATTACAGATATTATGAAAAAATTATTTATTTTTAAAAACTTTACCACCCTGTATCTCAAAAGTTAAGACTTTTAGGACATACGTTCTTATGAAGTTTTCTTCTTAAAATTAACCCAAAAATCACCCCCTTAAAAATTGACATTCAATTACAAAACAGCCTGTATAGTATAGTAGGCGGTGCAATGTGCAAGGTACAGTTCATCGGTTATTTATTGGCGGAGAATTCTCTGAATTAATCTGGACAGATAGCAAAAATATTGATTCAGGCAGTGGCGTGCAAAAAATGATGCTTATAACTCTCACTATGGACAAAATCTTGTTAATTTTCACCTGATAATATTCAATCGAGTATTCAATATCAACCACGCCGCCTATGGCAGGTGCAATTGGATGAACGTTTTAAATGATAAACACTCATTATCGAGACAATCACAAAGATAAGAGCGAACAAAAAATCGAATGTTCAGGGAGATCCATGCAAAAGTGTTAAATTATTTCTGTTCTCTATACATTTAGATAGGACTTTTTTGAATCACGAGTATACCGATAAAAATTTTATTGCTTATCAATTTTCAAGAATTCTCCGCCAATAAATAATCGATGAGCTGTACAACTTTGAAGCTCTCAGTTAATCCATTTGACTTATTCTGGAAAACGTGTTTTTTGGTTCACCACCTTTTAAGGGCTGTATCTTATAAAGGGTGCCTTTTCCGGTTAAATCGTCATATTTTTTACACTGGAATCTGTGGTTATAGAACGTTGATGGTACCTTTAACCGGCACCCTTTATAATTTGTCGGCCGTTAAATAAATTGCATGCTTGAAAAAGGTCAGAAAAATGAATATGAGTTTATTGGACTTGGCCCACTTGAAAACTGGGAAACCCGGTCAAAAACAAAATTTCTCGTCATTGCTGTAATCCGTCTAGCAGGAGACCAGAACGTTAATGGAGCTCACGCGATATTTCCTAGCAAAACCGTGAATATAACCTGTCATTACGCTAACGAACCACCTTCAACGTCTGTTTTCCTGCTCAGATATACGAGTTTACTCGACAAGACAAAACATCGTATCTCCACTTGTGCCTCCGCTTCTCCCATTTCGATCAGCTGAATTTCGGTTCTGTCAAATCGACTATATGCAAGCCATGAAACAGCAGTAAATTTAGGGTAGCCTAACGTTTTAGTTTAGAACTTTAGAATATACTAACTATAATAAAACTTCGTAGTAAATAGCAAATAAGTAGCAATTTTTTGAATAAAATAGTAGGGTGTATTAATAAAATTGTCAAATACTGGAGTCGTTCGACAAAATAAGAAGTGTGTATGCATTCAGCTTATACGAGGGAGTTCACTTATAATAATTTGGGGTAAACCAATTGTTACGTACTCAGTTCCTTAATTTTATTTTATGTTTTCCATCTCGAAAATAAGAATCCCATCTCGAGTGGAAAGTTATCTTTTTAAGTTTTTTGTGCTAGAGAGATAAGATTGAACTCTCTCAATAAGCGCGTCGGTTGACGGGACGAACGGCTCTCTTCTTCTCTCTGTTTTTCACATAGTTTTACTCCATTGTTTCCCATATTATTATTAGTTTATTCGCGCTCTAAAATCACCAAACCTAGGCTCCCTACAGTACGAATTAGTGCATTACGTAACTCGTGGTCCGACACCGGCAGGCCTGCAAGGACGGTAACGCGGAGAGCGGGAGTGCGCTACAACATTACCACAGATTGGTAAGTACTTCACAAATACTTTCTCTTATGGTCCTTCGAACTCTGGTATTACAGTTTTTCTCATTATATGTTCATTGCGAACAAACATTGGTCCTTCGAGCCGGATTATTGCGATCTAGTTCTCTGATAGTCCACTATTTTCTCTGTTGAATATACTCTGTTTCCTCCGTAAATTCATGAGTCGATTTTACCTTCCTATTAAAATAACAATTGCATTAATTTCAATATAAAGTGTTAGTTGGTGATTTAAATCATATTATTATTTTCTCATTCAGCTGAAAATTATCTCTTATTTTTTGCTCCCGCCAGTTCGTCCTGATATACTACGACAACTTGTATTATTGATTTTCTCTGCTTATTTATTTAAATTTAATACCGCTTAAATTATTTTCAATAAAATCCACTCGTATCTGCATTTAATTCATGCATTGCTATAATTATTACTGTTTATAATTTTTACATTTATTTATGAACTGAGTATTGAATTCGCCGTTCTTTACCATAATAATTATTATTGCTCATTTAATTATTTATTATCATTACCTACCAGCATCAAAATGACCGGTAGTACAGAGGCACTAGCTGCATTAAAAATTCTCCAAGCAAAAAGGGAAAAGTTATTTTCTCGGATGCAAAATATATACGACAGCCTCTCTAGCATTGATATAAATAATTTTTCGGCTCTAACCCCGCGCTATGAGAAGTTATCTTCTATCGAAGATGACTTCGAGGAAGTTCAGGATCAGATTATATCCGCTAATGAAAGCGTAAAACAAGTAGCTGATAGGCTAGAAGTTAATAAAGTTCAAAAGGCATTTGATGATTTATTATTTGCAGCTCGTGGCAAATATTATGCTGTAGCACAGACTCTTCCTCAGAATAGTACCGCAAAAGAAGAGAAAGTGACACCTTCTTCTTCTCGGAGCACTCATCTTCCCACCATATCTCTTCCAATTTTCAGTGGCAGGATTGAGGATTGGAATTCGTTTTATTCTCTATTTGATAGCATGATTCATAAAAATAACTCCCTCTCACCGTCAGAGAAGTTTCAGTATCTACACTCAAATCTTAGGGGAGATGCGTTGGCTGTTATCTCCAATTTTCAATTAAATTCCGAGAATTATGAATTGGCTTATCAAAATCTTCGTGACAGATATCAAAATAAAAGAAGATTGGCTAGTCACTATCTGAATCAAATTAAAGATTTTTCTACTATAAGTTCCCCTAGTTACTCAAACTTTCAGAAATTTCTTGCAGTTCATTCTAATGCAGTAAAAGCTCTCAAATCGCTCAATATTACAGATCTATCGGATTTTATACTTTTTCAGTTATCTCTCTATAATCTTGACTCTGCAACTCGAAAGGCTTTTGAAGATAAGCAAGGCACTAACGCTATCCCAACTCACGAGGAGTTGATAAAATTTATTGTTGACCAGAGTAGAACTTACGAGATCTTTTCTGAGGATGCAAAAACTGTCCAACGAACTGCAAAACCCACTAGGTCTTTCCTCGCTAATACTAAGCCGGTCTTTTCTCGTAGCTCAATGCAACATTTCGTTCACCCGTGTCCCCTCTGTAAAGATTCGCATTCCTTGACAAAATGTCATTCCTTTTTAAGGCAAAATACTCAACAGAAATTTGAAACTTTAAAACGACTCAAGCGATGTTTTAATTGCATGGGAGCTCATTCTAGAAATGACTGTCAATCAGTTAATACATGTCGCGAGTGCGGCAGCAACAGGCATCACTCCATGCTGCACACAAATAACAAAGAGAACTCATCGTCTCAGAATGTACAACAGCGTGAGGTCAAGTCGGCCACAGGCTCCTCTACGCCCATGTCGACAAGTTCGCTATCATGTAGCCTTCCCCCTTCAGTGGAGTCTCCTATGGTTCTCTTGGGTACTGCTGTGGTACTAATAAAGGATTGCCTTGGCACATATCATACCATTCGAGCTGTTATTGATCCTGGATCTCAGATCTCGGCCATCACGGAGTCGTTTGCCCACCGTTTAGCGCTGCGGAAATCCAAAGCCTCATTTGATGTTCATGGAATATCAAACTCGTCAGTCAAAGTGTTAGGTTTAGTAAATTGCGTTTTGCGCTCTCGTTATTCGAAAAAGAATTTCATCAACTCCCGAGCAGTTGTTCTTTCTGAAATATCTTCAGAAATGCCAACGGCTCCTCTGTCTCGTGAATTACGTGATCGGTTTTGCGATCTACCTCTAGCAGATTCTAATTTCACTACTCCTTCTCGAATAGATTTTCTGATAGGAGCTGATCTCTATCCTCACATTCTCAATGACTCGACTCCTAGTACGTTGAAAGGACATCCTTCAGCCATAAATACTATTTTTGGATGGATTATCCTGGGCTCCACCGATTCTTCAGAATCTACTCATAAAACATCTCTTTCTGTCACTTGTTCATTAGACTCCTTGTTGCGTAACTTTTGGGAAATGGAAGAAGTTTCGTCCCCTGCGATAATCAATCCCGAGGACGAATTTTGCGAGTCTCATTTTCAATCTTCTCACACTAGAGATGAAACCGGAAGATATGTTGTTAGTCTGCCGTTCAAGGAAAATTCTCCTTCTTTCACAGACAATAGAAATAATTCTATGAAAACCTTTCTCAACCTAGAACGAAAAATGAAACGTGTTCCCCAATTTGGTTCCTCTTGTAACAACTTCTTGAAAGAATATTACGATTGCGGCCACATGCAACTTGCTAAGAATTCTTCTTCTTACATTTTGCCCTATCATTGCGTCACAAAAGATAGCAGTTCCAGCACCAAAATCCGTGTAGTATTCAATGGCTCCGCTCCCGGCTCTAACGGCGTTTCTTTAAATGATTGCCTTTTGCCAGGTCCCAAATTACAAAAGGATCTCAGTGCTATTTTATTGTCCTTCAGATTTCATAAAGTCGCTCTTTGTGCTGACATCAGAATGATGTATCGGCAGATTCTTCTCGATCCCAAACAACGTCATCTACAACATATTTTCTGGAGACCGTCCGAATCCTCGCTCATACGTGAATATGAATTGAATACCCTAACATACGGACTCACTCCTTGTGCCTTTCTTGCTCAGAGAGTGGTTCAGCAATTGGTCACAGATAACGGCGCTTCTCTTCCCCTTTCATCATATTCATTGCTTAATCACACATATGTTGATGATGTGGTTACTGGTGCTGATTCTGTTAATGAAGCCAAGCAGTTCGCAGAGCAGTTATCAAAAATATTATCGTTCGGTGGATTCGAACTTAGGAAATGGTCAAGTAGCCACCCAGAGGTACTATCTTCCTTACCGCTGGAACATCTTGAAACTCCTCTTAATTTCACAGATGATGAACAAGCCATAAAAATATTGGGTTTGATGTGGGATCCTAAAGATGACTGTTTTCGTTACCACGTTCAACCTTTTAGAGGTAAAGTAACTAAACGTTCTGTGTTGTCATATGTATCCAGGATATTCGATCCACTAGGTCTGCTAACTCCCGTTGTATTTTGGATCAAACACTTTATGCAGGAAATCTGGTTATCTCATGCACAATGGGATGATGAACTTGCCCCGAATCTTAACGACTCTTGGTTACGTTTCGTTGCTCAGATGGACGCTTTACAATCTCTTCGCATCCCTAGACACGTTCCGGACCCCGTTTCCAATTATAGCCTAATTGGATTCTGCGACGCCTCAGAAAAGGGGTATGCGGCAGTGATTTTCTTGTATTCTGATTCCTCTCGTTTTAGCTCTGTGCTTAAGTCTAAAAGCAAAGTTGCCCCTCTTAAGAAGCTCAGTATTCCTAGATTAGAATTATGCGGTGCTCTGTTGCTATCGAAATTACTCAAATCTATTCTTGACTCCTTGACACACATCGCATTTGATAGGATTTCTCTTTACACTGACTCTATATTGTTCTCGCTTGGTTAGCCACTCCTCCTCACACACTGAAGACTTTTGTAGCAAATAGAGTCGTTCAGATACTCGAACTTACGTCCCCTATCTCGTGGCGCCATATTGATTCTCAAAATAATCCCGCTGACTCAGCTTCCAGGGGAACTACCCCTTCTCAACTAGTGTACAATAAACTTTGGTGGCACGGACCCGACTTTCTCGCGAGCACTTCGTCGAATTGGCCGAAGTCTGAAGCTATTACTATTTCGCCTTCTGATGTTCCCGAGCTCAAAACAGGGAAAGTCATTTTATCAGCATCTAATAAAGTTCCCGACTATCTCGCTGATGTTATTGAAAAGGTTTCTACTTTTTCACGACTGCAAAGAATCTTCGCTTATGTCCTACGTTTCATTCACAACTGTAGAACTCCAAAGGACCAGATGTCTGGTCCGCTCATTTCACAGGAACTGAGAAATTCTGTCACAGCGTTGGTTCGCGTAACACAACGTTGTTATTACTCTCAATTAATTTCAGAACTTACCGATCAAAATTGCACGTTCTCCTCTCTGAAGAACTTGTCCCCTTTTATCGACCAAACCGGCCTTGTTAGGGTGGGCGGTCGCTTGCGCAATGCCGATTTACCCTATGACTCGAAACACCCCCTTCTCTTACCGAAAGATGCTCCTCTATCTTCTCTCATTTGTGATTATTATCATCAACAATCTCTGCATTCAGGATCTCGCACCGTCCAAGCGCTCATTTTTCAGAAATATTGGATCGTATCTCTTCGCAGTCTACTCCGAAAACGCATTTATCAGTGTTTGCGTTGTTTTAAGTTCAAGTCTAGCCCTTCTCAACCCTACATGGCGGATCTACCCGCACCCCGGGTACAGCTGATTAGAGCTTTTCTCAATGTAGGGGTTGACTTTGCCGGACCGTTTTCTGTGCGTGAAAGTAACCGCAGAAAAGCTCGCATCTCCAAAGGTTATCTCGCAGTTTTTGTGTGTATGTCCAGCAAGGCTCTCCACCTGGAGTTCGTATCTGAACTTACTACAATGGCGTTTCTAGCTTGCCTAGATAGATTTGTATCTCGCCGAGGCCTTCCCCAGTGCATTTATTCGGATTGCGGTCGCAACTTTGTAGGAGCCTCTCGCCATCTTAAAGAAGTATCGTTGTTTCTTCAACGCAATCACGAGGATATTTTTTCTCACCTTTCATCGCGTGACGTGCGCTGGTGCTTTAACCCTCCTGCTGCCCCTAATTTCGGTGGTCTCTGGGAGGCAGGAGTTAAATCCGCGAAGTCTCATTTAGTTCGTCTTATTGGAGACACTCCTCATACCTTTGAAGAATACGCTACTCTGTTCTCTCGAATTGAAGCTGTACTAAACAGTCGCCCACTCTGTGGTATTACCTCAGATCCAAATGATAACACCGACTATCTCAGCCCCGGCCATTTTCTGATTGGCTCACCTCTGCTCAGCCCCCCCGAAACCATTATAGATGAGACCATTTCTCTACGATGCCGATGGCAGCGTATTCGTCAACTCGCTCAATCATTTTGGCGACGTTGGTCCCTTGAATATCTGCACACTCAGATACAGCGCAACAAATGGACAAGAGGGAGTCCAAATCTGAAATGTGGGGATGTCGCATATCTATATGGGATAGGTACCACTCCTCTTTCTTGGCCGATTGGGCGTATAATAGAAGTTTTTCCCGGTCCAGATGGAGTCGTGAGGGTAGCTCGCGTTCAAACTTCCGCAGGAACATTCACCAGACCTGTTAATAAGCTTGTCCAGCTACCTCTCGATCAGACTTAGACTTTTTTTCTTCACTCTAAATTCTTACTGTAAATATTTTCCATGTTTAAGTGCTCTTTTTTTTTTTCTTTCTCTTTTTTTTCTCTATCTTCTCAACACATATTTGTATATATTTGGGCATCAAATTAATTAAATTTGGGTGGGCGGTGATGTTACGTACTCAGTTCCTTAATTTTATTTTATGTTTTCCATCTCGAAAATAAGAATCCCATCTCGAGTGGAAAGTTATCTTTTTAAGTTTTTTGTGCTAGAGAGATAAGATTGAACTCTCTCAATAAGCGCGTCGGTTGACGGGACGAACGGCTCTCTTCTTCTCTCTGTTTTTCACATAGTTTTACTCCATTGTTTCCCATATTATTATTAGTTTATTCGCGCTCTAAAATCACCAAACCTAGGCTCCCTACAGTACGAATTAGTGCATTACGTAACTCGTGGTCCGACACCGGCAGGCCTGCAAGGACGGTAACGCGGAGAGCGGGAGTGCGCTACAACATTACCACAGATTGGTAAGTACTTAACAAATACTTTCTCTTATGGTCCTTCGAACTCTGGTATTACAGTTTTTCTCATTATATGTTCATTGCGAACAAACACCAATAAAAGTTTCAGGTGCCAACATGCTCTTTTATGCTGTCAAGCATGGAAAATAATAAATTTGCAGCCTCCCATTCTAAAATAGAGGGATGAACGAGTAGGTAGGTACCATTATAACACCAGATAGGTAGAAGATAAAAGAATTTTGCAAATCATGTGAGTAATTTTTTCAGAATTCATTTTGAATATTTAGGTACTATAAACAGTAGTACAGGAAAATATTAAGGCAAAACGGACGATATCCAGAAAAAGTCCGGGCAGCACTTTTATGTAACATTTCGTTAGGTGAGCCTTAAAGGGAGCCCCCAGCTACTTTTTCAGCACCTCCATACCCTTAAGCATTTTGAAAAAGGTGGTTGTTTTAGGTTTTAGCGAATCGATTTACTGGCTAAACGATTCACACTACAAAAAAAGTCCAATAGGTGTACTTTAGAGGTACCTAGATGGTAGATTACATAGAGATTAGATGTATCATTTGTTAAAAGGTTGAAAACCCGCTTCTGCTGATGTAGGTAGTTAGATTCTGAATCTGTTGAGCCATTTTTGAGAAAAAAAAGGTCTTCATCTTGTGTTATCATTTCCGTAATTGTATTGACATTAACAATAAAAATTACAACAAATAAAAACGTTAAAAATAAAAAATTTATCCAATTTTAAAGACCCAAGTAGATACAAAGTTAGCCACGACGCTTCGGCAGCCACACTTTCAGCTAGGGCCAGCCACACTTCATAATAATATTATGAAATTTCACTCATTAATAAATCATCGTCTGCTGTTCATCACTGAAAAAAGCGTAATTATATTGAAACGCCACGGCCAGCCACGCTTTCGGCCAAATTTTATATTTTACCCACCTTTTGGTAGGCAAATTAATATTCTACAATTTTGTGAAGTTAAAGCTCCTATGTTTTCAATACATTGGTCAAAAACTGAAGTTGTAAAAACTGTAATTGATTTAAGTTATTTTTCAGAGAATCTATTCCTGAAACTCTTGGAACTACAGCACGATTTTATGGAAAAACAAATTTTAGGTCTTTGACTGGACTATATAAACATCCATGCAGTTGATCAATGGAACATAGTTAAGTACCTATAAGTATAAAGTCCGGTTGCAGAAACCAAATCAATTCATGTGACTTATTTAGTAGATTATTATCTACTCTGACAGCTTGTCCAGAGGAAAATGTAACCATAGTCGTCACAAATTTAGCAAGTCGTCAGGAATGTGCCAAGTCATCACAATAATCTCTTGTTACATGATAAAATTCGTTGTCAGATCATAATTTGGGTGTCACAAAAGAAATCATGTCAAAGGCAGTTTTTATAGGCGAAAATCGAAAATTACATCACCTGAATATCCGGATTCTGAATGTAAAAAAATCACGGTGGCCGTTCTGGGCCCGGACAAGATAAGTTTTCACAGGCAACGTGATAGGGTTGATCTTTCTCCTTTGTGTGGAAAAATAAAAACTCCAGCGACGCACGAAAGGCAGTCTTTCTAGCCCAAAATCGAAAATTACCACACTTGAATTGTCGGATTCTGAATTTCAAAAAATACAAGGTGGCCGTTTTGGGTCCGCACATGGCGAGTTTTCACGAAATCGTGATAGAGTCGGGTTGATCTTTCTCCTTCGTGTGGAAAAATAACAAATCCAGCGACACACGAAGGGCAGTTTTCATAGCCAGAAATCTAAAATTACGACACCTTAATATTCATGAAACAAATTGAAATAATAATAAATTATTATATTAATTACAGCAATCCGATTGTTGAAAAACAATAGCGCTTTCTGAACGATACATTTGCCCTAATGGTATGGTGAATATGGTGAAGACATACCTGAATATCCGAATTCTGAATTTTAAAAAATTACGGTGGCCAGTTATGAGCGAGTTTTAACGGTGGCGTGATAAGGTTAACCTTTCTACAACCCTATCACGCCGTCTCGCCAAAACTCGCCATGTCCGCGGGCCCAGAACGGACACCATGATTTTTTGAAATTCAGAATCCGGATATTCAGGTGTTGTAATTTTCGATTTTGGGCTATAAAAACTGCCTTTCTTGCGTCGGTGGGTTTTTTATTTTTCCACATACGACGGAGAAAGATCAACCCTATCACTATTCTCTAGAACTCGAGCATGAAATTATTGCAGACGTCAAAAGGTTTCAGTGGAAAATACAATTTTGTCGTCAAGTACTGATTCTAAACAGCAAGTACCTAAAAAAGATGTTAGATCTTATTTGAACTATTATTGGATGGATGTTTAATAATTTCTAAAGCAAGATTCTGCTTTTCTAAAGCGTCCTCAAATGCTAGAAAATTTTGACAATGCGGATTTGAACAAGAACTTTTTTCCATCCTCCCTAAATAATAAACATCACAGAAATAATATTATTTACATAATTATGAATATTAGTTAATTAAATAACTACTAGATAACATCACACTTATTTCATTGTTTTTCCTTCTTGCGTGTTATTTTTTGTCATTCTTTAATTTAATTCATTTCTTAATTGACAAGATTTTGAGATGATGGACAAGACAGTCCAGCTGGACTATGAGTTTGTTCAATTTGTCACATCGTAAATCCATTTTAACACTGATGATGAGCTGACAATAAGCTATTGAAATGCATTTGATTCAGTTTGTGCAACTCAACCAAATGTAACAAGTTTTCAGATTTGAACAGTGATTATCCAAAAACATGTCGGAGCTATATTTGTGCAACCGGGCTTAACTATCTCGTAAACCAAAGCTTATAAATAAAAAAAATAAGAAGAGAGTGAAAATAAATAAATGAACGCTTGATCTAAAAAAAACCTTCTTGCGCATCAAACGCAGAAACAGTGTATTTTTATGCGATTCAACTATGAAAATTTTTGCCGCCTTTTAAATTGGCTTTCTGAATTTGTCAATAGTCAGGTCGAATTTGCGTAGTGGTTTACTGTGAAAATTTCATTTCATTTCGTTTGAAAGCGTGCCATAAAATAGATTTTTACATAATAAACCAAAAAAAAATTGGCAAAATTTAACAATTTCGTCTCTTGTCCTATATACCCGCCACTGACTAACTTTAAAAAGTTACAGGCGAGTTCTGAAAACCGAACATTTGAAATTTTAAAGAAATAAACATCATGTAAAAAAATTCGAATAACTCCGCCATTTCTCTTATTTGCTTCTTTAAATTTTGGAGAGTTACAAGCTATTAGTATAGTTGTCTACTCCGAAAATTTCAGGTAAATTCCCTCAAAAATGTGCTCATAATCAATTAAAGAAATTTAGCCATTTTTACCATTTCACCCACGCCACTAGCTTACTAATGAAAATAATAAAAATTTTATTGCATTAATTCAAATTTCAAATCATTTTAATCCAACCTTGTTAATACAGGTTTGTAGGAGTTTTTATTTTCTGCAATTGGGGTTGGCAGGAGCAGTCATATCTGCATGGGTGGTCCTGCCCGAGCCGAGCGCGATGAAAACTGGTCTGGTGCTGGTGCTGGTTTTAAATCAAGCAGTCCCGGGTGTCTGAATATTACATTCAATCGTTAAGTTATTAAACAAGCCTTTAATTGTCATCCTCATTATTTTGTTGTGAAAAGTTTTCTTTCTATATTGCTTATACAGGGACTAAAAAATAGCCTTTTTCCCTAAAATTCAAAAAGCCGCCATTTTGAAACGGCTCGATCGATTTTGCTCAAAAAATGCAATACCAGACCACTACTTGTGGATAATATCTTCCTCCCATAAAAATTTCAGCCTCCTAGATTGAAAACTGCTACCAGAAAACCGTGCCACAGGACCGGATGTTTCGAAATTTTAAAGGACACCCTGTAGAAGTAACGCGACTTTTGAAAAAATTTTCAACGAAAATTTAACGTCATCCCGAAGTTTCACAAGAGTAAAAAATTTCTTCCACTAATCTTGAAAGATGAAGCTACACTAGAGCGTTTTTAAAATTTTAGAGAAATTTACATCATGTAAAATAAATTTAAATATCTCCGCCATTTTTTTTATTTGATCCTTGAAATTTTTGAAGATTAAAGAGTGTTAGTATAGTTGTCTACTGTAAAAATTTTAGTTCAATTCCTTCAAAAATGTGCTCAAAAACTGTTATAGAAATTAAGCCATTTTCACTCTTTTCCTACCCACGCCACTGGCTTAATAATGGAAAAAAGTCAAATTTTTTTGCATTAACTCAAATTTCAATTAATTTTCTTTCAATCCTGTTAACTTGATGTGAAAGTTTTTTGCCATCTTGCTCATACAGGGGTTCAAATATTAGCAAATTTTTCAAAAATTAAAATGACCGCCATTTTGAAACCGCTCGACCGATTTTGCTCAAGTACAATACCAGACCAGTTTTTATAGATATCTTACTCCCACAAAAATTTCAGCCCCCTAGATTCAAAACTGCGACCTGAAATGAGATGACAAAAACCGGGTTCATGGAATTTTGAAGGGACACCCTGTAGAAGTGATGGGACTTTTGGAAAGTTTTTCAACGAAAATCCAACGTCATTCCAAAGCTTTACAAGGACCCAAAATTTCGTTCACTAATCTTGAAAGATAAAGCCACAGGAGCGTTTTTAAAATCGAAATTTCGCGATTTTGGAGAAATATATATATATATATATATATATATATATATATATATATATATATATATCGTGGGCAGGTGAATTTTGGAAAACCACTTTTTCGTGATCTGGGGGTCATGATCGGTGGACATTTGATGAGTTTGGGTGATTTTCGAAAAGTGATGTCGTCCTCAATAGTGTATTTTTTTGTTAAAAAATACACTAAAAGCAATATCCTTTGAACCAGAGGCATGCATGCGTTGGAAAAAGTTGTGGGTCAATCTGTTCCATACCTAATTCCAGATACCGTTTTCTGCCTTCGCTCTTCATTTCTCGTACCTAAGTAAAATTTCTCAAAAAGTGGTCCGACATAAGAAAAGTAGGTATGTTCAAAGTTTCGATAACTTACCTTCAAAGAATTTCTTAATTCTGATCACTCTCTTTATTTTTGAGTATGATTTCCAGTTATTCAGGTCCCAGGATCTTTGGAGATACATGCATCCTTTAGTAATAAGTACATGTTTCCTATACTTACATAATTTATGCGTTATTATAAGGTAGGCACTTAAATTTTTTATACAGCTCTAGAAAACTATTCTACTGATGTAATATAATATAAATATAATATATAGATAATAATATAATATAATATAAAACTACTGATATAAAAATTTTATAAAGAGATAGCTGCTGCAATCTGTGAATCTTTGACAATTTTTATGACGCTAAATTTTACTCCATACTCACCTAGGAAAGTGAGAAAAGGTGTTGAACATTTTGGCTACTCCTCTCCTCTGTCAATGATAAAAGAATGAGCTGCTTCTCTCCTCCGTCACATGTTACGAACGCGAGTTTTACACCAATCAAAATCTTGCTCAATGACTTAAAACGTACGTGGCGGAACTTTTGAATAGACAATTATCTATGCTAGGGGCCGAACATTCTCCCTCCATAACAAAAATCTCTATTTAAGGTGCGCGAGCATGTTTTAAAATCTTGGTTGAAGCGCAGTTTGCCATCTTCACCTTTCAAATAAAGGCCATATGTTATGCCCAATATTTTACAGGGTGAGCCGTCCTATAGCATAAACATCCCATAGCGGCCTTATATACCGTTCAATATAGAAAAATAAAGTAAGAGAAAAATTGTCTGGTTTAAGGGGACCTAACCTAAATTATTTTCAACTGTACAGGGTGGCCAAATATATCGCTGGACGCCATACAACTTAGTTATTTTTAAAAGAACAGCCTGTATAAATATATTACATTTTGAGGTTTTCAGAAAAAGTAGAAATGTTTTTTTAGCAATATTGTAGCTGAAGTTTGTAACGAGTAATTTAGAGAATCCAATTTAGAGAAAATTAATGTGGGAAAAACACCAACATAAATGTCACTAAACGAAGTCAGGATATAATTGACATAACACTTGCCAGTTTGTCTATAAGTCATATGATCACAGGCTGGAGGGTATCAAACAAACCTTCACTCTCTGGCCATAGAATCATAGAGTTCAAATTGAGGGGACTCTCACAAGAGAGCACCCTGATTAGAAATCCAAGAAGTACGGACTGGGACGAATTTCTCACCAATCTGAATAAAATGTAACTTAGAACAATTCAACTCTAGAATTAAAAACTATCAAGAATTGGATAAAATAGTAGGATCTCTAAACGGAGCTCTGAAGGACTCATTATGAATCCAGCTGTCCCATTAGGGAAAAAGAAGTTGTAGGAAAACCCCATGGTGTAACGAAAACCTCTCCAAACTCCGGGCAAAAGTTCGAATGCTTTTTAATAAAGCCAAGCGCGGCGGAAACTGGCAGTACAACACAATAACTTTGACAACCTACAACAAAGAAATAAGAAAAGCAAAAAGAAAGAGCTTCGGGGAATTTTGTGAGAACATCACAACAACACCTGAAGCATCTAGACTACATAAGGCATTAGCGAAGGGCACAATGCCAGTCAGAAAACTGGATCGTAACTATACGGAAGATGAAGAGCAGGGAGCTCTACTTCTGTTAAAAACTCACTTTCCAGATAGTGCACTGGAAAGAGATCAGATCACCCACGTGAAATTTAGGAAACTAAAAAAGGAAAATTGGGACAGTACTAAAATAATAAGCACTCCCGGAAGGTTGAAGTGGGCCATCGACACCTTTCAACCATTTAAATCGCCCGGAGTGGATGGCATATTTCCGGCTTTCCTGTAAAGGGGACTGGATGATCTCATACCATACATTCTGGGCTGGATGTACATCATGCTAGTGAGACCTATCATCACATACGGAGCGGTTGCTTGGTACAAGAGAACTAAGCTAACAACAGCAAGTAAAAACTTGAGAAGATCCAGAGAGTGCCTCTGGATGCATGTCTCTGCAACACAGGAGCAATGAGAACCTGCCCAACCTCTGCGTTGGAAGTAATCCTGGATCTGACACCACTACATTTGGTGATTGAGAGAAGAGCTGGAGAAGCTTTACTTAGGATGTCAAGAGTAGGAATCAGGAGTGTACGGCGAGCCTCTGAGGATCGAACCTTGGGTGGCTGTGAGGGGCTCCTGACCCTGCCAAAAGACGAAACTATTAAGAAATTCAGTTTCGAGAGGAACTTCATCACGAAACTATCTACGAAAGAGAGCAACGAGAACAACACCTCAAACTGTACTCTCAGCGAAGGTACGATCAAATGGTACACAGACGGCTCTAAAACCGTCACGGGAACAGGGGCAGGAATCTAAGGGCCACGCACCGTGTACCTACTCCAAATCAATAAGAAAATCCCAAACCATACTACAAGCGGAATTGCATGCAATAGAAGTATGTGCCCAAATAAACCTCGACAGAAACTACAAAAACAAAGAAATAGAAATATTGATGGATAGTCAAGCAGCCATAAAGACGCTGAACTCTTCGACCGTGAGCTCCAATATGGCTTGGGAGTGCCTAGGAAAATGAATTAGACAAGAAAAATAAAATTCACCTCAAGTGGATACCGGGCCATTCCGGAATCGAGGGAAACGAACGTGCTCACTGATTGGCAAGAAAAGGAGCATCGACACCCTTCATAGGACCAGAACCATTCTGTGGCTTCGAAGATACTTTCTTCAAGGCAGAACTCCAAAAGGAAGAAGAAAAAGTAAGAGAAGCCCATTGGAGTAACCTCTCAGGTTTGAGACAAGCCAAAGAACTTCTCGGGAACTTCAACCGAGAGAGGTCGAAGATACTCTTCAACCTCAGCAAGAAACGTCTCAGAACACTGACGGGATTCCTAACGGGACAAGGAAGTTATGAAGTTCAAGGAACACCTGAGAAAGTTAGGCATCGGCAGATTCTGCGGAAAAGGAGACGAGATACCACGTCACCTGCTGCTCAACTGCGATGCGATAGAACTCAAAAGAAGTATGTATAATGTTCTGGGCCACCACCGGCTAGAGGCAGGGACTTACCCGACCTTGATCCTCTCAAAATCCTGAAGTGTTTCAAGGAAACGGACTTGGAGAGGGTGCTTCAGGGATTCCACACCAAGTGAAGCACAGTAGAGGGGATACAATAGATCTTTTAGGTCGCAGTGACTTGATCACCCTCGAAGATACAATACAATAACGAGTAATTTATGAGTTATAAGCAAATTATAAATTTACCATTTTCAAAGCAACTCACATTGAGAAGAACTCAAGAAATTGGAAAAAGATTCACATGTCCCTATTTTAACTTATATGGTACCCTATCATGTATAGCTAATTTCTATGCAGGGTGAGCAATATTTTGAGTGTCCTACCGGTTTCGGCTAAAATGACATCTTCAGGAGGTTAATTTGCATTTTCGAAGGTTTTTTTATGAACCCCTGTATAAGCAAAATAAAAATAAAATCTTTGAAACTAAACTAATAGGATTAAGCCGGAAAATACTGTAGGTTCAAGCTGGAAAAGTGGTGGAACAGCACCAATTTTAAAAATTATTTTTTCCTGGATTCCTTGCATTCAAAAACAATTATCACACCAACTTCCGCATTACTTTGAAAAATCAAAAAATTGGGGTAATTTCCTCCCTCACAAAGCACCCCAAATAGTAACAGTGATAAAAAAATAACAAATTGAAATTTCACATCGGAAATCGTCTCTCGGAGGCCTTCGGAATCGCTGATTATGAATTCAAGGTCCAAAAGCAAGCGAGGTACGTTCCAACCCCTCAAAGCCATTTCAAATAGTAACAGTGACAAAATAGTTAGCTATGAAAATTCAAAATTTCGCTTCGGAAAGCGCCTCGTGGGGATTTTCGAGGTCGCTGATCACGAATCTTAGGTCCAATTAAAAAAAATTAAACACCCAATGCGATAAATCATCCATAGGAGCTATGGAACTTGGGTGTGTAGCTCTGTGTGTGTTTTTTAATGAGTGATTTCCAATGAGGTCTCAATGTTTCTGTCGAAGGGCTATAATACTTGCCGTAAGTTTGGAAAACTGCCCGTATAACCCCGATCCAGAAATCTATTATAAAATAGACGGATCAAAAATTCCAGATATCCAGAAATTCTAGATATCTTATGCATATAGGTTTTCAAATGATCTTAATGTCTCTTTATGGCGTCTATATCTAAATATTAAAATTTCATCGAATTATACAGGTATCGGTTAAAAAGTTAGAGCCAAAAAATAAAATCGTTGGGTATACCCTATTGGGGCTCTGTATCTCCGTTTAGATATAGGTACACTTTAGGAAATTGTTTTTTTTGACAGACTAGGTTTATTTTGACCTCCCCTGTGTGCTCCCGACAAATTAGACACCCTGAATACATAGTTATACAGGCTGTCTCGTAATTAGCGTGCAATACTGAAACAGCAGATTCTATTTTCAAAAATTTGAAAAAAAGTTCCTATAAAAATTGGTCGAGAAATTCTTCTCAAGGGGGCTACAGCCCCCGAAAGGGGAGCCCATGAAGATTGTTTTTATTTAATATCTCGGAACCCGTTCAAGATATAAAAATGAAATTTTGGGAATTTATCAAACTTTTTATGGATATGGACAATAAGATGCAATTACCTACAACAATTTTAAAATTTCTATTAGGGGGGCTCAGATAGGTGAAGAGTGAGGTTAAAACCACCGTAAGTTTTTTTGTATGTACCTCGTGCCAGGATTTCATATATAATTATGAAATGTTGAAGTTTTTTACACAAAAAAGGTCGTCTCGTTGAATTTCGATAGTATGCACCGTTTTCGCTTAAAATCGATTTGTAAATTACCTTACATGCATGGCATAAAAATTCATAATGAAACACAAATATGTAACTATAGAGAAAAAGTTTCAGGTTAGTTTGTTTTTTTTACTTGAGCAGCTGCTCAAAATGATTTTCATTTTGGTCAACGCATAAACGAGCCCGACGACTCAGAGCTCGAGAGCTCTCAAAATTTGGAATCGGTTCCTTTTAATTTCATTAGCATTACATACATTTTTAGATTCCTCCAAAAATAAAAGGATTATCGGGCTGACAAAGCTACGACCTGTTACGGCCACCGATCGGGAAAGTTGTCATTCAGCCATTGTCTGGCATTTAGCGCATAATGAGCTGGCGCCCCATCATGCTGATACCACATCATATTTCTCAAATTCAACGGAACTTCTTCCAATAGTTCACCGAGATTGTTTTCGAGAAAGTTCACGTAACCATTCGCATTAAGGCAATTGGGGGGTTCTATTGGACCAATTAGTTGATCTCCTATCCAGCCCATAAATTCAACGAAAATCAACGTTGGAAGCTCTTTCGTCATACTAATCGCGGATTTTCGTCGGCCCAAAAAAGAGTACTCAATAAATTTTCTTTTTCTTCTACTTAATTAGTGTGAAACACAATTTTCAAACAACCTGTCACTTATTACATCCCGTGACCCATGGCCTCTACGTCGAATATTTTTCTCTAGTTGAATTTCTCTATGAATTTTTATGCCATGTAAGGTAATTTTCAAATCGATTTTAAGCGAAAACGGTGCATGTTATCGAAATTCAACAAGACGACCTTTTTTGTGTAAAAAACTTTCAACATTTCATAATCTGATATTAAATTCCGCACAAGGTCGGACAAAAAAAGTTGGGGTGGTTTTAACCTCACTCCTCACCTATCTGACCCCCCTCCCCTAATAAAAATTTTAAAATTGTTGTAAATGCAACTTATTATCCATAAAAAGTTTGATAAATTCCCAAAATTTCATTTTTCTATCTTGAACGGTTTCGGAGATATTAAATAAAAACCATCTTCATGGGCTCCCCTTTCGGGGGCTGTAGCCCCCTTAGGAAGCATTTCTCGACCTATTTTTATAGGAACTTTTTTCATATTTTTGAAAATAGAATCTGCTGTTTCAGTATTGCACGCTAATTACGGGACACCCTGTATATTATACAAATCAATTTTTCCAGAAATTGTAATAAAATTAACATGATGTTTTTTATTGTAATATTTATGTATGTAGATATACCTAGGTACCTAGATATATCTTAATACCTATGTAGAAGTAAATTTAATAAAAAAGTTGATACTTATACAATGTGTCCCAGATTCGCGTCTCTATACAGGGATCTCAGCTCCTATTACACTTACAGCAAAGGTTAAATGGGGAAAGTTTTTGGAGAAACTTTGTGCATTCGATAACCGGTTTCAGATTTACGATCGGTCAATTGGTTTTGGAAATATCGGCCAAAAACCGAAAATGGCGGATTTTGTTTTTTCCAAATAAGTCCGAAACGGTTAATTTGACAGCTGTCAAAATGTGACATTATTAGGACACTTTTTTAAGACGAATAAGATAGCGTGTATGACAGGTGTCAATCGTTTTTTGTTATTCCGCAACCCGCCTCAACTTTCGTTTTTCTTATGACCGCCATGTTGGATTTTTCCCTTTTTGAACTCAATTTATTTTTCTGATTACTACACTACCAGCCAATATTATAAAGGCTCATTAGGCTAACGGGCAGATTTCTGTGCTCGTTTTTGAAGTTAATATCGACGACAAATGACTTTTATTAATATTTTTGTAATTATACTTTCATGTCAAGAATAGATTAAATTAAAAAAATTCCACTTAGACTTGATTCCTTCTACAGAAATGGCCACAGAAATCTGCCAGTTAACTTAATGAGCCTTTATAATACCCGCTGTCCGAGTTATAATTTTTTTTTAATCCAATATGGGGTCCATACGAAGAAAACATAAGAACTAACGATTTTTCGCCATCTTAAAATGCTAGAGACTCGAAAATTGTTTTTGTATTCCTTGTTGAGAAGTGTCCTAACAATTAATATGGCGAAAAATCGATACCTATTTTTTCTTCTTATGGGCGCCATATTGGATTTTTTTAAAATATTATAACTCATAGTGTTATACATCTTAGTAATCAGAAAAATAATTGCGTTCAAAAAGGGAAAAATCCAACATGGCGGTCATAAGAAAAACGAAAGTTGGGGCGGGTTGCGGATTAACAAAAGACGATTGAGACCTGTCATACACCCTATCTTATTCGTTTTAAAAAAATGTCCGAATAATGTCACATTTTGACAGCTGTCAAATTAACCGTTTCGGACTTATTTGGAAAAAACAAAATCCGCCATTTTCGGTTTTTGGCCGATATTTCCAAAACCAATTGACCGATCGTAAATCTGAAACCGGTTATCGAATGCACAAAGTTTCTCCAAAAACTTTCCCCATTTAACCTTTGCTGTAAGTGTAATAGGAGCCGAGATCCCTGTATAGAGACGCGAATCTGGGACAATTGTAGGTATACTGATGTGTCGTTTTCTCCGCACCAACAAAAATATTCATATTTAATCAATCATGGGGCATGCAATAATAATGTATAGAAACCTATAGCAAATGATACCTTTCTTTGATGCGAGGGAAAATTTGAAGTTCCTTTTTCTACAATTTGAAATCCAATTTATAGTCTCGCTTTTTTTATACACCAGAGAAAGATTTATTCGATATGAAACTTTCTTTATTCAAACAAATCTTATAGTTTTCCATATCTAATCTTAAAATTTGACTGAATTTTTTCTCTTAAATTAATGGATGATATGATTGAGCTTAAGAATATATGAATATTTGAAATGATAATAATGCGTGTTTGTTACAAAATATTCTGTTTTCAAAATAAAAATGCGTAAATTTTTAATTTTCGTATGTTCAACTCAACAAAGAATCATTTTTTCCATCAAATTTATCATACCTATACCTACCTATATTTGGGTGTACAGGGTGGGCAAATTTAGATGTTTCTATAGGAGATCTCGGTAACTATGAGAGCTATGGAAAAATGAATGGCACAGGCACATTCTCGATCGCTTTTTTTGAGAGGGACTCAATGGTCAATGGTGAAAACCGGAACTCGCTATCTTCTTTTGTTTTCGAGCTATATTGAAAAGTACGATTTTTCACGGTATCGATAAATGTCGATATCTTTCTTGGTTTTCAAGGTGGAGAAAAGATATTTGCACATTCTCCAAGCACTTTTTTGAGTGGAATTGAATTGCCTCAACAGATTTTGAATATCTTTTTTCATTTTTCGGTTATAACATAAAGTTGTATTTTTTAAATGGAAGTCATATAGTGGGCCATGAACAAATTAAATAGAGAATTATTTTCTCTTTGCAACGAAAATGTAACATTCATTTTTCCATAGCTCTTATAGTTACCGAGATCTCCTATATAGAAACATCCAAATTTGCTAACCCTGTACAATATTAAAGTAAGTATGCTTAATTCAATAATATTGTGGTGTTTTTCACTATTAAAACTTGAAAACATTCTTCAATTGCGAGCCTTACGGATCGGTTCGTCTAAAAACGTTTGTTTTTGTTGATAGAAATAAGTCGAGAAGATTTTTTTGTCTCCAGAAAAAACCATTCGGTTACTATTTAATTAAAGTTAATTCTTAATAAGGTATTCTACTAGGTACTACATATATCGAAACAATGAATATCATTCTTGACTTAAAATATAATTTTTCTATGTGTACCTTTATATTATTCATTATTTAGGAAATAGACTGGTTTGGAAACAGTTTGCCAAGCCAAGCGAAGCTCTCCGATATCCAAAGCTCGCACGCCGCGCCATGGGAAGACTCATCCTTTCCAAGAACTATTATTTCAAATGCCATTAAAGAAAAGAAGATTTGCGTTTGCTCATATTATTATCTATTTTAGTAGGAAATTCAACATAAAATATTTCAAATATGAAGTCATATCTCCACCTGACAAAAGGTGATTGCTTTTACCTTCGTCAAACCAAAGCAATAATAGACAAATCAGTCACGGCGTCACGGCAATAAATAACTCGCTGACAAGTATAAACTTATAGGTTTATACCTACAAGAAATCTTGTTGAACACTTTATGGAAGTACAAAGTATGAATTCCTTTGAAAGTGATTCTAACAAGTTAACCAATGTTTTGTCAATTTATTATTGGACGTTGGACCATTTCTTTTTCTTAAGAATCAATAAATAGGTATCGCGTTTTTTAGATGAAAAAGCAAATTGTGGCAATTAAAAAAAAATGTCATTTAGAAACACTATACCTATACAAATAATATTAACTAATTAATGTTGATTGTTTAGTTTTAGTTTAATTAATAACATTGTAATTTTGCAGTAGTAAATAATATCCTGAGAAAAGGTAACTGTTTGATATCGCTGCCGTTCAGAAGTCTATAATTTATTATACAAATACTTACCAGTGTTTGATGTAGGGAATTCCCTATATACCGTGAAGATCTTATTACTGTCTTTATTCGTTTTCAAGCGGAAAGACTTCATATTTGAAATCGTGACGCTTTTGGATGTAGAGATACAGGAAGGTGTTTTTGTGGAATTTGGATTTTACTCGAATGAATGTGAAAAGTATAACCATTAGTTTTGTATAAAGGTTTTTATAAATTGTTAAATGTTCTTCTTTGTTTTGGGTTTTAGGTTCAATATTAAAGTATTATTTTTAAAAAATATTTTTATAAAAATGAAATGTTTATATAAACGTAGCTTTTTCCTTATTCGTATCTTACCAATCAAAAAGCCTATTTTTTTTAAATAATGAACCACCCCCGAATTTATTTGTAGGAATTAATTTACACCCTGTACATACATGGTGTTGAAAAAGTCTCTGTGCCCTCCAATAAACCCTCAAATCTTGAGTTTTGAAAAAAATGCAAAATCGGGTCAAATTGATAATTTAATTTACTTTGTAATTTACGCGCGTGTAATTGATGTAATTTTTTTAAATTTTATACAGAGTGTTCTTTGGCTTAGACAATGACAACATTGTCTATTTTTTTTTACTTTTTTTTTGTCTATTTATTTAGTTTTTACAATTGCAATTTAAATTGAGTAGTTTTACGAATTATAAACAAGTGAAAATCGCAATTAATCATTTTCAAAGCAGAGTAGGTACATCGGAAACGGCTCCAACTATCGGAAAACGGCTTACATGTCCCTATCTTAACTTTTCATTTGCTATCTTACAGTGTACTTATCATCTACATCATTCGTACTCGTACGTATACAAGGTGATTCAGTAATGAGTACCATAAATGATACGGGGTGTACCTACTGTCAAAATAATACGAAAACCAAGAATAACTTTTTTTCCAAAAGTGCTTCCCTAACAAGATACAGGGTGTGAAAGGGTCGATTTGGAAAACACTTATTTGATCGTATCTTCTAACTGGGTTGAACTATTTAATTCATTTTTGGTAGACATCTACCTACTACATAATAAGGACCGTAAACGGACAAAATTTTGTCGCATTTGAACAATCCAGTGGCGTAGAATTGGGGGTCATGTGACACTTTTTCCCCCCAAAAAAAAGTTGCTGTTGGGTTTTTTCCCATTTTTATTTGGTTTTTAGTATTATTGGTTCAAATACCACAAAAAAGGTACACTTGTTTCATTTGCCCAGAAGCGTCCGTTTCCGAGATATTCTGACTTGCGTGTAACTATGTGAAATTTAAACTGCAAATAAAATTATCAAGGCGCCTTATTTATCAATAATTCACAATTAAAAAACTAACTTGTCAAAAAGTAAATTATCAAAAAAGCTAAAGACATGGAAAGGTTTTCTAATGGCGAGTACACAGATATGCTCTTAACATTAGGAGAATGTTTTGGAAATTCGAATGCGGCAGTTAGACGATATTCCGAAAAGTATCCCAACAGAATAGTGCCAAATCGGCGGACTTTTTTGTCAGTGGAACGGCGTTGTCGCGAAACTGGTAATGTAAAACCAAAACTTTTAAACAACGGTAAGCAACGAACCACACGCACAGCTGGAAACGAGGAACAAGTTTTGGAATTGTTAGAAAACGATCCAACAGTAAGTACAAGACGTTTGGCACTCCAAACAAACATTTCGCAAGCGCAGTGCCTGGCGCATTGCAAGGGAACACCAGCTATATCCCTACCATCTGAGGCAAGTTCAAGACCTTTTGCCTGAAGATTATGCTGCACGTGTGGAGTTTTGTGGATGGTTATTGAATATGCATAACCAAGACCGCAATTTTATTTCCAACATAATTTTTACGGATGAATCCACTTTCACAAGAAATGGCATTTTCAATATGAGAAATTCACATGTTTGGGAAGAAGAAAACCCAAGAGCCACCAAAGTTACCCATTACCAACACACATTTAAATTAAATGTTTGGGCTGCTACACGTGGAAATACAATTATTGGATTTCATTTTTTCCCCGTAAATTTAAACGCGAACAATTACCAGGAATTTTTGGAAGAAGTTTTTTTTTCTTTTTTTGATGACATTCCTCTGTTAACCAGGCGCAGTCTCTGGTTTATGCACGATGGTGCTCCGCCTCATTATGGCAGGCAGCCAAGGCAATGGCTTAATGAAAACTTCCCAAATAGATGGATTGGTCGTGGAGTTGATGCTCCCATTCACTGGCCTGCTCGATCACCGGACTTGAACCCGTTGGATTTTAGTGTGTGGGGGCAATTAAAAACCAAAGTCTACGCAACACCGGTAAATTCTTTAGAGGATCTCAGGCTCAGAGTTGTGAATGCCTTTGCAGAGTTAACAAACAATCCAAGTATTGGTAGAATAATTTTTAATTTGGAAAATCGTTTACATCAATGCATTCGTGCCAATGGAGGACACTTTGAAAACTTACTTTAATTTTATTTTTATTATTTTTCAGTTAATTATAAACTTACGTAGGTAGATGTATTCGACTTTAAGTATTTTATTTGGTTGTTAATAAAACTTTTTCTGTGATAATTTTGCAACTTGGTATTTCACATAGTTACACGCAAGTCAGAATATCTCGGAAACGGACGCTTCTGGGCAAATGAAATAAGTGTACCTTTTTTGTGGTATTTGAACCAATAATACTAAAAACCAAATAAAAATGGGAAAAAACCCAACAGCAACTTTTTTTTGGGGGGAAAAAGTGTCACATGACCCCCAATTCTACGCCACTGGATTGTTCAAATGCGACAAAATTTTGTCCGTTTACGGTCCTTATTATGTAGTAGATGTCTACCAAAAATGAATTAAATAGTTCAACCCAGTTAGAAGATACGATCAAATAAGTGTTTTCCAAATCGACCCTTTCACACCCTGTATCTTGTTAGGGAAGCACTTTTGGAAAAAAAGTTATTCTTGGTTTTCGCATTATTTTGACAGTAGGTACACCCCGTATCATTTATGGTACTCATTACTGAATCACCTTGTATAAAAAGTTGAAATTGACCGTAGCCGTTGAAATAAGCCGTTTTCCGATATCTCAGGCCGTTTTTATTGTAAATTAACAATTTTGGAAATAGAAAATAGCGTTTTTAATTTGTTTACAATAACTAATAAAATAAGCTACTCATTTTAAACTACAATCTGCTTTGAAAACCGTTCTTTTTGAATTTTTCACTACTTTTTCCATACTTAATAACGACAAGTAGGCATAGCCTTTCGAAAGACGAAACATTGAGACCTCGTTGAAAATTTATTCGAAATGAACCGACAATAAGTACTTAAGTATTTTTCAAGATATACTTAAGGAAATTCGTAAGTCATAATAGTCGACGGGATTCCGATTGCTTATTTTCCTTTAATAAGGAAAACTTATAGTAGAACGATAAGGCACTAATTTTCCTTTAAGTTGGCGCTGAGAGCTATAACGACAGGTGTGTAAGTTAAAGTAGGTAATATTCCAATACTCCAGTCAATGACCATTTTCCCGTGAAATTTTTGCAAATAGCACCGATTTGTACAAAAATTCGGATTTAGGTTGTACTTACTTAGGTACCCGCTACTTCAAAGTTGACCCTGTGCCTGGGGTTGCTTTTACCCCTTCTGGGGGTGAAAAATGTTTAATTGAAAATAATTCCGCGGTGGATAGATTGACCAATCCTAAGCAGCTTTTGTTGCGTAAAGTTTTTATCTGAAAGTCAATACGATTCGACGTATTCGCGAGTGATTGCACGTCAATTTTTCAACCAGTAAACCCCCGTTTTCAGATGGTTTTTCGCGAATAACTCGGAAAGAAAATATTCTATTTGCTTTTTTGTTCTTATTGGTCAAACGCCAAAATTGAAAGTTTCAACGGGAAGTTACCAAAAAAATCATGCATGTTTCGGGGGATGGAACCTTTTTCGCTGTGCTTGAAAAATTCGTTATTTTTGTTTTCTGTAAAAATCCAGAGCATCGAAACTAAGCGACTTATGACGAAAATAATGTTGGTCTCTATTTTTTTCGGCATCAAAAAAATGCAAAAATCACCCCCTAATTACCACCCCAAAATAAAATAATCGTTACCACTTTGCAATTCACTTATATGTATACGTATACTTGTATAATGCTCTAAAAGTTTGACCGCTTTAAAATGATAATTTTTTAAAGGGTTAGAGCTGAAATGGCTTGAACAAGTTACTATTTACGAACAAATATAAACTTTGAACGATTAAACGGCCATACTTACTCAAGTTTTATACTGTAGGAGAAAAAGAAACGAAAATTTTCAGTACCTAAAGCAAGCCTATAATTTTTTACTCCACAAGATTTTGCGTATCACGTTTTTGGGTTATTTTAAAGAAAAGTCAAATTACTTTGCAAAATCACAAAAATTGCCTTTTCACTTCAAGCTCAATTTGTTTCAAAACTAAGCATTTTGAACCGGTAAAACTTCTAGAGCATGTTACAAGTATACATAAATAAAGTAAATTTAAAGCAAAAATTATTATTTTCAATTGGAGTGATGATTAAGGGGTGTTTTTCACATTTTTTTGCCGCCGAAAAAAATTGGCACGAAAATTATTTTCGTCATAACTCGCTTAGTAGTTTCCTCCGAAAAATGCATTGCTTTTTGGTAACTTCTCGTTGATACTTTCAATTTTGAAGTTTGACGAAAAAGAAGCGACTTTCAACAAGCTATCACTCCGTTTGCATTGCGGATCTACACATGCAGACACTGTAAATCCACTATACTTCTTGTTTTGTTTTTTATAAGCTACATTTTTACCAGGATTAATTTTTCGGTAAAATATCTACTTTTTGAGTTATTTGTAAAAAACCGTGTGAGAACGTGCGGGTATATTGGTTGAAAAATTGACGCTTTCACTCGCGAATAAGTCGAAAAGTATTGACTTTTAGAAACAACTTTATAGAACATGAGTTGCGTTTATAATATTTATAGTATTAGCATTAGTAACTCCATCCATTCCCGGAATTATTTTTAATGAAACATTTTTCTAAAAATCTACCCTCAGGGTAAAAGCAACCCTCAGCATAATTTGAAGTAGCGAGTATATGTATATAATCTCTGGTCTTTAAATTAAGTAAGGTATCTTACTTAATCGTACTCGTACTCGTACGAGTACGAGTAAGTACATAAGTACGAGTACGAGTATATACTTACCTACCTGTACTAAAAATTTTCAATGTCGTGCAGAGTTGGGTTGTTGCTTTATGAGCACTGAAAATTCCTCTTTCATTTCTGAGTACGGTCCATTGTAAACATAATCCACATATTATCTATTCATAAAACTGACAGGTATTTACAACATGTATAAATTTCCGGTTTTAATCTTATAGCGGCATCTGACAAATACCGAGTTTCAAAAATTTAAATTTGTTACGGGGCAGGCGAGGAACATTTCTTTGTAACTAAGGACAGTTAAAATTCACTAAACTAAGAAAACTAAATAAAATAATATACATCGTGTTGCATAGAAGTAACATATTTAGGGAAAACGCTCATGCAGCGAATATTCAAGGATTCAATGCCACTCTTAAAAATCTGAAGTTTCCTATACATATACAGGGTGTCCCAGACTTAATTGACCAGGCCATATCTCATATACAGGTTGAGATAATCGAGCCGAATAAAAGGCATATTATTATAATTTTTCAAGCTGTATAACATGACAGCATGAAAACAACCCCCACTCCAACATCCCCTAAGTTGCAGCCCCCACCCTTAAAAAAATGAATAGCACCCTGTATATATTTTTGTATATTCAAAACCAGTATTCGATTCTCTATTCAGATGATTTTTCAGATTCAAAATTGGTTCAGAAATAACCAAGAAAAAGTTCATCAAGGTGGTCATGACTTTTTATCTTAACTTTACCTGAATGACTTTAGCTGCCAAAATTTATCAATATTTTGGTCATAGTTTTTAATTAGCAGGTCACAGTCATCATTAAGGTTCATGATAAAGTGCTTTATCTCTTGTTTTATTTTTTTAAATTTCCCAACAAATCAGAATTATCAAATAAATTGTTTGGACTTTAATTATAATAATAACTATCACCTGCCTGTTAAAAACTATGAATAAATTTTGACAGCAAAAGTCATCCAGAGAAAGTTAAGATAAAAAGTCATGACCACCTTGATGAACTTTTTCTTGGTTATTTCTCAACTAATTTTGAATCTGAAAAATCATCTGAATAGACAATCAAATGCTGGTTTTGAATACACAAAAATATATACAGGATGCTATTCATTTTTTGAAGGGTGGGGGCTGCAACTTAGGGGATGTTGGAGTGGGGGTTGTTTTCATGCTGTCATGTTATACAGCTTGAAAAATTATAATAATATGCCTTTTATTCGGCTCGATTATCTCAACCTGTATATGAGATATGGCCTGGTCAATTAAGTCTGGGACACCCTGTATATAGGAAACTTGGATAGTTTCCAGAGGGAACTGTTTTTTTTTTTAAGATGTCATTTATTGTTAACGTACCTATTGCTGCAATTTCTTTTCATATATTACCTATACGTTACCTCTTTCTATGAAACACGGTGATACACCCACTTTAAGATAGCGGCCGATTTTTATGAAACTAATATAATATACATAGGTAAACCTAAGTACATATACGTATTACATTAAAGTTCATAAAAATCGGCCGCCATCTTTAAGCCGACAGCTAGACTGCTGAAATTATAGTCCAAAACACCATAATAGCCGTTTAATTAATTTAACATTCGATACAATAATAATCATGGTATTATTGTATAATACAATAATGGTTTAAACATATAATATGCGTGCATGCATGATGACTTACCTATAAATACAGGTGTCTCTAAAATGTCTTTACAACTTACTACCAAATTAATGTTCCTCTGATGAAACTAAGTCGATATATTAACTAAGTCAACTTAACTTAGTACAAAGTTGCTTGCTTTAGACTTTAGTAGGTATAGGTAATCGGAGATGCGAAAAGAGTCAATTCTGAAATTGTTATTTAATTAAAAAACTTAAACCGCTGAAGTGATTTTAATGAAATTTGTTATGGTTGTATGGGTCAAAAAGCTAAATATACTAAAATTGCTTATGCGTGTTAATTAATAATTGACGAAGGTAGATCATGGTTTTTTAAGGTTTCACACCCTTGGAACTTCTACGCCAATGGAATAAAAAAATTTAAATAACCAGCGTATTGGATTCATTATCTATGAAAAAGGTGGTTTTGATAAAAGTCGCCTAAATATTAGGTATTGTTTACAAGAAAATCGCAGAAAATTTGAATGTTGATTTTCTTAATGTTTAATTTACAAAAGAATCCAGTGAATGGTTTGCTAAAATAATTGGACATAAATCTTATTTCAAAAGAAAGAACTTTTTCAGTAAAAACCGTGAAAGTTGTGAAGATTGTACCGAATTGACAATTTTTCCGATTTGTTTGTCGGTGGAATTATCGCGGATTGAATCTCGTTGAGTTGATCAAAAATCTTTCACCCACCACCTTCCGACTTTTATTAGGTATTTTATATACCTACTACTCAGGTAATTTTTTACATATCTTTTATTATAAAATTACCATCATAATGTTTTGCGATTAACATCATAATATCTATCGACTTGATTTCGACTTGATATCCCAGACTGGCCCACCGCGTCTTGGTTCGAATCCTAGGTGGTCATGGACTATTTATTTAAAATCTATTTTTCGCTGCAAATGGTTATTTGGCTGTATGAGCTCGTTCTCGAAGCCAAATTACCAGAGTGGAGCGACTGGAGGGTCTGAAAATGGTATTTATAGAGATACAGTCTTTTTCTATTGGTTTTCCTCTTTTGTCAATTGCTTTTCCTTATTTGTCAAATGAGTTTCCCATTTATTAAACGTCAGTGCGTGATTTTTCAATTGAAATTCCTCTTTTGTCAAATGAGATTCCTTTTATATCAAATGCTTTTCCAATGTTTATTATAATGTCACTATACGTAAATGGTAAAAGCAATTGACAAAAGAGGAAAACCAAAAGCAAAAGACTGTATTACATCATGACAGAGTAAAAAATCTTTATAAAACCACCGCACTTTCATACCTATACCCTCTATTTTATTACAAGTATTATACTTTTTGAACAGATTTTAAGCTAATATTATCGGCGTTTCTCAATTGGGCGAAACTACCTGAGTGACCCTTCGGCACCACGGGGGGGCCTATAATCCTACAGCTCAATTGGGCGAAGGAATTTTTAAATACCGTTGAGTTATTGGCATGCTTTAATGTGGCTACGTTGCCAGATTTTACAGAAATTCCGATTTTCTACATTAAATAAAACTGAAAAAAATAAATAAATAATATTAATATTTGATGTATTATTTTTTTAAGTTCTATCAAATACTTACATCAAGCACTTAGTGCATTTACAATTATTTTATACTATACTTACCTATACAGCAGAAACATGAAACATTAATAGAAAAGTAAACGTCGTTGCTATACCTACTCAAATAATCCATAAAAAGCAATCAATTACTTGATTGCTTGAATAATTGATTTATCATAAATTTATCATAATTTTCAATTGACTATAGGTTATTGCCTTTGAGAAAATCATGATAAATTTTCACGATGTTGTCAATTTCATGTTGCAATAATAATTATACTTTAGAAAAGTATTTATTTGCAGAAGTCATTCAGTCTGTTTCAAATTTCTTATTTTTTGTTTACACATCTGAAAGTGCTGTGAAAAAATACCATTGCAATGACATACCTACCTAGTACCTATAGGGTACTCCACCGGAAGGATAGAAATAATAGAAAGTTGTGTTAGAACTCCCTAATATTATTTTAGTCGAAAATGTTTCCTAATTTTCACGAAAACAATCGATTGAACGATTCGATTGCATACTTAATAATTAATATAGCAGAAAAGACTTTTGTTTTAATTATTGAAAAATTATTCATTTAATAATATTTCTCTGTCAAATAATTAGGGGATTCAATATTTAAAATTAATCATTTCAACATATGAAAATTCCTTATCCTATAGGTATGTGATAATAGAATTAACATTTTTTGTATGGGAGAGGATGATTTTCTACTGCCCATTTTTTGCATTTCCTACGTGCCCTTCAAGTGTGTCACGCGTGTTCATTAACACCATACGTATTGAAAACTGTAAATATGATTATTATTGTTGCGATTTAGTTTTGAAAATAAATGTGAATTATTAAAGAGAAGTTTAATTTTTAAATTTTATTGATTAGAAGTAGTAAATTCCAGAGATATTTGGCATTGGAATTGCTTAGATTTAAAAACATGGTGAGTTTTCAGTAGAAAATATGGAAAACACGAAAGGTCATCATTTTGTTACTAAACATAAATCATAGTTCGTTAATACTATTCAACAATCCCTTGAATATAGTAAATGATAAATAACTTCTCTCATTGGCCACCCTTTAGTGTCGAACAAGTAGCAGTTATTGAAAATAAATCTGGCAACACTGCTATATATATGGGCAAGGCCGCACAATATGTATTTCTTGTCTGTCCAGTTATCTCTTATAATCCCCTAGTTTCTCGTTTCTCGCCCAATTGAGCCCTGGGATTAGTGAATAACATAATCCTTCGCCCACTTCGGTATCGCCCAAAAAATAAGGGTTGCTATTTAAAAATAATGCCGATGACGTCAACACTTTTTCGCGAATCACCCTGTATACCCCAATATTATGTCAAAAGTTGAACAACTCAAAAACAAAATCGACCTGTTTTTTTATTTATTCAAAAAAACAGCGCTTTTCGTTTTATCGAATTTATTCACTTTTCTCGCGCACTGATATTATAAGATGTGTAAAAGCACTGAGTTCCGTAGGTACGTATCTCGAAAAACGGTTCCTGAGATATCATTATATTTCTGAAAAATTTAATTTTTTTGAATATACTCTCTGCTTGTATCTCCAAAACTGCCCATTTCTATCAAAATACCTATAATTACTATAAATTATTCAGGTGAGATTTTTAAATTATAGAGGTGTAAATCAGCTTTTTGCACATGTTTTGTCTTTAAAATTGTAAAATAAAGAAACAGAGAGTGAGGAAAAAGTGTAATAAAAAAGCCGAAAACTATAACTTGGAATAATTTTGCTAACGCGAGTCTAACTCTAAATTTGCCAATATCTTTAATTATCGAAGTCGTATGGAGATCATAACCTATGGCTTAACGTTTATCGTAACTTCATACATCTAACTTAGTACGTAATGTCAATTTCGATCTTAACCTAATTCTTTTACGATTATATTTCAGACCAACGAAGGAAGAAATTCTTCTTCGACACAGGGCGAAAAACCTTCAGCGTTTAAAAATGCTTTTGAAAATGGAAGTCCTTCGTCGATGTCGTATTCTCCTCCAGACCATGACCTGCAATCTCATCACGGAACAATAAGTGTATCAAGCAATAGCATCAGTAGCAGCACTTGTGATAGTGAGATTTCCAATAATTGTTATTCTCATAACCAACCGGCTTATTATTGGTACGCTCAATCTCAGCCAAATGATGTTGTGCAACTGCGTATTACGACTGTTCCAGAAAATTATTAGATTTTAACATCAAATGAAGTTTTAACAGCACCTACCTTTATAGTTTATAAGTAGGTAAGTTTATTATAATTATTATTAGTAGGTGTAGGTGATATTATAGAATGTCAGAAGTTATGGCCTAAAGCGACCCTTTCTATAACCCAGTGGTGCATTGTGGACGTTTTAGTGAGCTAATGATTTGTTCATTATAGATAAAAACTTTGTCAAAAATAAACTAAGTAGGTATTTTAGGTATACCTATATGAATGTATTGTTTGGTCAGTTTTAAAAAAGTTTTTAAATTGTGATTAAAATACAAATTATAATATATCTACCGTATACTGTACTATACTGTACAATATTCTTGATACTTCTACTATTTATTTCCTAAGTACCATCAGGTACATACGAAAGGAGGTACATAATTCGTTGACTTATTTTATGCCTAAAAGTTTATATAAACATAGGTCCGCAACCGCTTCATTACCGATCTACCAGGGTGTTGAAATTTAAAGATTACTATTTTTCTTCTTTATACAGCTCCGTGAGGTTAGTCAAACTATAGTCGAACAGTTAGCCACACAAAGGTCATCCCAGCTTTAAATATTAACAGGCAGTGCCTACTAAAAACTGTCAAAATTAATGTAAACGATAAAATTATCAAAAAAAGCCAGGGCCTGTTTTACCATTTTTTAGTTTGAATTTGAGTCTAACGAATTAGAGAAAATTGTGTCTTTTTTTTCTTGATAACAATTGCAGATGCAAAAAAAAACTGTAGAAGACCAAAAAATTTCAAAATAATTAAGAAAATTCATATTATAATTTTTACAATCTACCAGCGACCCATGGCAAAATGTTGAATATTCCAAATTTGAGCTAAATACCTATGTCAAACACTATGAAATATACAGAAATTTTTTTATTTATTTTTTTTAATTTCAACGCCCTGTAGATCGGTAACGATTGGGGGAACCTATGTTTATATGAAGCAGTCGTAATATGACTGCAGAAGCATATGACAAGCAAAAATTGTTATATACAGGAGGGTGTTTGAGGAAGAAAAGGAAATATTTAAGGAGGCAATAGTATGGCGCATTACAAGTAGAAAAATTCATTTAAACGTGTAGGATGTAGGTATCCAATTTGCAAATAGTACCCTTTCCTCCTGAAGCACCCTCTATAAAGAAATTGTCAAGGCATTAAAAATAAATTATATGCTTTTATTCCTATAATAGATAAACTAAAAGTAAATGTTTAACTTTACAATGTCTTACTGAATTTCGTTTACATAATTTTTTTAAGTTAGTTTATAACATTATAAACAATGTCCTTTATAATAATTATTATATCCAACATAGAGCTACGACCCTTAATAGTAATGTGGGGCACTGTTATTTTAATAAGCTATAGGTAATAAGGGACTGAGTCATCAAATGTATTATTTAAATATCACTTTATAATAATTGCTTTAATAATAATAGACAAGCTTTAATTTTTTAAAAACTTAATTGGACAACTTAGAAAAGTAGCTATATGATGTAGGTATAATAATAATTAGTTTGCATTAAACTGTACCTGTTATTTACTTATTTTTAAACTTATTTGCATAAACTGAAATGTGAAATAAAAATGTACCTATGTACTATACCTACGTTTATACGCAATGTCTTGTATATAGTTTTATTTGATGGGCAGCGACAAAAAGTAAACTTTTTGATTGAGGAACGATTAAACCTCTGAAAAAATAAAATGTTAGCTTTACCACTAAATAAAACTGCAAGTAGATGAATGACTTTACAATAACTGCTTTATAATACATTTAATAATTTATTTAATATTAATTATTAAGTATTAAAAATTTAATCACTGTAAGATACTTTGGACTATTTTGATTGTACACATAATTTTTTCTTAAATATACTTTTATATTAAAAAAATATTAGTTTTTTATTTCATCACAATTATATTTAGGTACCTATACAGTGTGTACAGTGTAAGTGACATTACATGGGGATCTTGGAAACGGCAAGAGATACAGGGTCGGTTAAATTAGAGAAAAGCTGCACAATTTTTAATGCTTAATGAGAATCTGAATTTTTTCTTTGAATATTTCCAGTCGTTGCTTGAATATCCTGAAAAAACTGAAAAATCAAAATTTCTTATTTTAGCCATATCTTTTTTATTATTGGGAAATAATGAATTATTTTTTGTAGGGTTACATAAGTCTCCTCAAAAGCTATCCATTTGACATTACAAAAATTTTCAAAGCCGACTAGATCTCTGAGTTTTCATAGCCAACTTTTGTTTTTCTTATGGCAGCCATATTGTTTTTTTATGTCGTTCGGTATAAAATAAATCAAGGAAACCAAAAATTAATAACATTAAAAATGAAATGAAAAAAATTCAAAAATTTTATATTTTTTTTCGAAAAAAAAACTTTTCATACCGAATATCATAATTATGATGAAAAGCAAAAAACCATAAAGCAAATAATATGACTTCATATTAATGTAATTGGGTGAAAAATTTTTGTTTTTTTCCGCAAAAAAAAACACAATTTTTGAAATTTTTTTTTAGTGTTAATATGTTTGGTTTCCTTGATTTATTTTATAAGTTGCCTATGAAAACTCTGAGATCTAGTTGGCTTTGAAAATTTTTGTAACATCAAATAGATAGCTTTTGACGACTTATGTAAGCCTACAAAAAATAATTCATTATTTCCCAATAATAAAAATAAAAAAGATATGGCTAAAATAAGAAATTTTGATTTTTCAGTTTTTTCAGGATATTTCAGCAACGACTGGAAATATTCTAAGAAAAAATTCAGATTCTCATTAAGCATTAAAAATTGTGCAGCTTTTCTCTAATTTAACCGACCCTGTATCTCTTGCCGTTTCCAAGATCTCCATGTAATGCCACTTACACTGGACAAGTATTATATGGAGCAAAGCGACTCGCAAAATAAAGAAAGTGTATGAATTTATGTTACAGTAAAAAATTTCTAATAAAGACATTTCGCTCTTTTGGACTCATCGGCATGCCCTACCAGCAAGTGCAATTCCTCGTCTTAATCAAAAAATCAGCCAGCTTGCATTCACATGGAACTCACGATCTATCTATACTTAATCAGTAGCGACATCTCTGTTGATGACCGTAACTATAAAAAAATAGCGAAATGACCATCCAGGTCTTCACGGTCAGTGTTTTTCTCTTGCTTGTCTTTGGAATCTTAGATTACCTAATGAACTTGAGCCGATAACCCACAAATTTTCATTATCTTATTACAGCGGGTATTATAAAGGCTCATTAAGTTAACGGGCAGATTTCTGTGGCCATTTCTGAAGAAGGTATCGAGTCTAAGAGATTTTTCTTAAATTTATCTATTCTTGACATGAAAGTAATTACAAAAATGTTAATAAAAGTCATTTAAGTTCGATATTAACTTCAAAAGCGAGCGCAGAAATCTGCATGTTAGCCTAATGAGCCTTTATAATATTGGCTGTTACTCGTATAATATTTGGCTCGAGAATTTCACGTCTAGAAAAAATATAGATAGGTAGATAGGTATACAGGGTGCACCATGCAGGGTGTCCCAATATTCCATGGACATGGAGCAACCACAGATTACTGAGATAAAAAAAGTCGCTCGGACCAAACTTATCTCTATACCAAAATGCTTCGTTTGTCCGTTAGAGGGCTTCAAAGTCTTTTGAAAATTTTAGTTTTTTTGAAATAGCTCAAAGTCGGCTGATTAAAATTCGATGAAATTTGGTAGGTAAATTTCTTATTAAAAGTACTAATTTCTGATGTACATGATAATTTGACGGAAACCCGGGAAGGGGTGAAACTACCCCTACCCTCCATTAAAATCGATCGTAATGGTTGATAGGGTAGCAGGAATGCTGTTCATGTTTTTTTGTTTGAAAGATACATCGTTTTAGCCCATTTTTGGTCTCCTACAAAAATCTGTATCTTTCCGAGGTGCTATGTGATAAAATAAATTAGTCGATGATAACTAAATTTTTATTTCATTCTTTTACTTTGAAATCAAATTTTCAATTGTCAGGTGATTATTTTATCTAATCTCATAAAAGATGCTCGATGTGGGCGCCGGTTTGGACCCTACAAAGTTCCATCCTGCGCAAAAAAATGATTTGAACTTTTCTTGGAACCTCGTCGTTTTCCAAACTGTTTACTTCATTTGAAAAAAACCGTTTGCAAACACTAGAAAAAAAACCGAACCATACTAAACATCTTTAATGAGATTAGATCAAGTAATCACCTGACAATAATTGGAAATTTTATTACAAATTAAAGAATGAAATAAAATTTTGGTTAGGTACCATCGACTAATTTATTTACATGAACAGTGTTCCTGTTACCCTATCAACAATTACGATTGATTTTAATGGAGGTTAGGGGTAGTTTAACCCCTTCCCGGGTTTCCGTCAAATTATCATGTACATCAGAACATAGTACTTTTAATAAGAAATTTAAAGTCTGTACACTGAGAGTTGTCTGTTGTGATAACTAAGGATACATCATCTCGTTATGTTTCTTACTCCTTCTATTGCATTGCATAGTCAATCGAGTTAAATAGGAACGTATTTT